>OX493264.1:7772632-8972632 GCA_950370525.1 Bellardia bayeri | reverse complement strand
AAGATATTGAGCTACTAAAGAGAATCTTAAAACAAAAATTTAAAAAATTAGATTATAAATGCATTAAAATATATTTCCAAAACTGATTCGTTTTCGATATCGATTTCCATCACATGCCTGAATACTTTTTTCAAAAGGGAACTTGCTTTTAAAAGGGTACTTTTTTCAAAAGGGTAATTTCTTCAAAAGGGTACTTTTTATAAAATGATTCTTTTTTTCACCATTTTCCGAACGTTCCCTCTTTCATTGTAGAGTCTACTTTTTTCAAAAAAACAACACTTTTTCAGAAGGGTACTTCTTTCAAAAATGTACTTTTATCAAAAGAGTACTTTTCTCAAATGGGTACTTTTTTCAGAATGGTACTTTTCTTAAAAGTGTACTTTTATCAAAAGAGTATTTGTTTCAGAAAAGTTGTGTAAAGAACTTTTTCTATAGAAAAGCTGTATAAAAAACTTTCTATAGATATGTAAGTTTGTCAGCAGAACTTTTTCTAACAAAATTAATATAGGATTCTTGTTACAAAAATTCCAATAAATTTCATTTCAATAAATTATTTTCCTTTTAATAACACAATTATTAAAGTTACTAAAACCAGGAAAACACAATTTAATTTTATAATTGAAGTTTTCATAAAAATTTCTAACATACAAATCTTGTACTTTAAACAAAAAAAGTATTAAAGAATTCGAATAAAAGTTCGTTATATACAAAATATATTAAAATAATAAATTTTACGATCTTAATAAAAATAAAAATGTTTTTATGTTTTTATCTTAATTGTCACTTGTAAATGTTTCAAATTTCAACATAAACAATCTATTTTTGTGTTGAAAAATTCTTAGGAAAAATCTAATAAACTAAATAAACAAAACTAAAGAAAATCTTCATTTATATTCGTATTCGTCTAGATGTGACAACTTAGCAGACATCTTTTGCTGGCTTTGTTTTTGTAATGTTAACAAAAGGTTTGTCTGAAAAACTAACACTTAAAATAATCTCTAAAATATGATGGTAATCTGGTGTAAAAGAATCATTTAATAGTTTTATGTTTTGTTGTTGTTTTAAAATGAAATGAAATTCATGTAAATGGAAATGTTGGATATAAACAAGAAACCACAAATTGAATGTTTACTTGTTGCAGTTTTGTAGTAAACAACTTTTGTTTTTTTAAACTGAATTTTATGTAAAATAATAAAAAGACAAAGGCCGACAAATACCCTTTACACGGGCAACTCTTGCCATTGAATTGTTTTTGAATGCAGTGGCAGCCTTAAAACTTTCAATGTAAACAAACAGATGTTCTTCAGCTGGCCACCCTTAAATTAATGTTGTCATTTGTTAAGCAGGCTGCCATATTGTAAGTTACCAAAAATCGCTATTTTATATTGAGCTATTCTTGTCTGCTGTTACCTTCGAAAGATTAAACTAATATTACCTGCCTTTTTACAAGTATTTAGTAGTTTGCATCAAGGAAATTAATCGTTAACAAATCTATTTGTACGAGTATTGTATGTTTCAACAAATCGTGTGTGTTTGAGTTGTTCAAATCGACATGCAGTAATTTGGCCACCAACGCGGTAAAGTTGCCTGCAACTTAGAATTGTAATTGTTTTAAAGGTGTTTGAACGTTCGTTCATTCATTCGTGCCACACAATATGCAAACACAATCATTGACATGGCCAGACAAATAGACGTACACATAGCCAGCTAGCCACTCATGCAGTTAGACCTTCTATGATGGTGGCATTCTATTTCCAGCATTCTTTTAAATTTTAAGTGTGTTTAAATAATAAAGAGAAACAATATGTTCAATTAAACTCCTTTAATTCCTGTGTGTGTATTTTGTTTTCTTTTTTTTTTAGAATTATGGAATGTGTGTGTTCTTTCGTTCGTTTTCTTTTTAATCTTCTTAAACATCTCACGTTGTGTGTGGTGTCCACTAAATGACAGATATTCATCATTTTTTCTTTATAAATATTTTTTCGTTTGTTTCGTTTTTCTATGTTTAGCTTTTATTACCTGCATTTAATAATTTATGATGTTTCCTAGCGATTAATAATGGGTTTTTTCTTTATAATTTTAGAGCACGCAAGGGGGGACAAATTAGTTTTTGGTTTTTTAATGTCTAGAATTTTACTTTTAAAATGGATACTGTCAATTAAAAAGCCAATAATTGATGTCGCAGAACCGAGTTTTTTTGTCAAATACCAACTTTTGCTATAGAATAGTTGTTACAGCAACTTTTTATATGGAAAAGTTGCAGAAATAGAAAACGTTGCTCTGTTAAGGACTGCTTTCTCTACGAAAAGTTGCTCTGTTATGGAAAACTTTTCTCTAGAAAAAGTGGCTCTAGAAAAAGTTGCTCCATTTCAGACAAATTTTCTCTGTTTCAGACAAGTTTTCTCTAGAAAAAGTTAAACTGTTTCAGACAAATTTTCTCTAGAAAAAGTTTCTCTGTTTCAGAAAAATTTTCTCTAGAAAAAGTTGATCTGTTTCAGACCACTTTTCATTATAAAAATTTGCTCTGTTTCAAACAAGTATTCTCTAGAAAAAGTTGCTTTGTTAAGGACAACTTTTCACTATAAAAAGTTGTTCTGTTTCAGACAAGTTTTCTCTAGTAAAAGTTGTTCTGATTCAGACAACTTTTGTCTGGAAAAATTTGTTCCATTTCAGACAACTTTTGTCTAGAAAAAATTGTTTTATTTTATACAAGTTTTCTCTAGAAAAAGTTGTTCTGTTTCAGACAACTCTTCTCTAGAGAAAAACTTGTTCTGATTCTTACAAGTTTACTTTAGAAAAAGTTACTCTGTGCACACTCTTTAAAATTGAATGGCAGGCTGTCATTCGCCTTATTTCGTTATCGAAATGGTGATGCAGTTAATTTAAAATTTTAGTGTTTCATTAAAAAAAAACAATTTTATTATTGTCTGATAATGAGCACAAGTACAAACGTATACAAATGAAGAGCATGTGTTAACTTATATTTATTTCTCATTTTTTTTTCTTCTTTCTTTTGGGTTCTTCGTTAATAATATTTGCCCCTAATTGATTTATTTTGTGTGGTAATTTAGCGAAATTAGGGCGTCGTCATCATCATCAACCTCAACAGCAGTATTTAACATTAAACATTATAGTCCATTTAAGCAATATGTATTACACTTACAAACTCTTCTTTAAGCAGACAATGTGCAACAATACGAATTGTAGCGATGAGATACAAATAAGTACGTAGGTACATACGTACATATTTATGTACCCACTGTACGTACGCAAGTACTTCAAGGGGCCAGACAACAGCAACATTAAAATTCATTTTTAACTCAATGAAGCAATAATTTAGCAGCTTTTTTTCGGCACTTTTTTTTGTTTTGCTTTGTTTCTATATTATTTGAATTTCAGTGTGTAACGGCGCTGTGTCTTCTTCTGGTTTATGTTCAACACCCATGTTCGAAATACGAGAGCAACAAAAGTAAAAACCTTCCAAAAAAAAAATACATGAAAACATGTAGACCTTCACAAAATGGTAAAAAAAAAAAAAACAGTTTCTTTTCACAATGAATTTTGTATGAAGAGAAGAAGTTCATAAACCATTAAAATACGTTGAAATACGTTGAAATACGTTGAATACCTCTACGCTTAGTACAGATGTTTAAGAAAAACAACAACAACAAATAAAACACAAAACGACAACAACAAAAATCATCATAAATTAAAAACGTAACAACAAAATTATGTTTCTACGTTACTGTTTTTGGTTTTGGCCACTTTTTGAAAACGAAAAAAATAATGATATTAACAAAAGAAAGTTGATCTCATTTTTATTATTATTGTTTTTTTAGCTTTTAGTTCGTTTTGCCAAAATTACCATGCAAAACTAAAGAAACGTTACTCGTATGCACATATGTATGTATGTATACGAGCATGTATGTATATATATATGAAATTTTGAATTTTACAATCATTTTCTTGTATGTACTCGTACATACATATATATTTTGGTACTGCTACTTAGCTTCTACTTTAACTATCTGCTGGTCGTAATTCGACTACTTGGTGAATTATCAGTGCTGTTGTATTGGGTTGTGTTTTAAACCAGCTGCATGGACATCATGCATGTAGCAAACAGCACTGGGGACAAACAGGCGACAAAAGGCAATCACATTAAAGATAATAGCACAATGGGGCTAAATTTCATATTCAAATGAAACAAAATCCAGGCCAAATTTATCGCAAGAAAAGTTGTTTGCTTTTACTAAAAAAAGTTTTCTGTTTCAAAGCAACTTTTTCTTTAAAAAGTTTTCTGTTTTAGGGCAACTTTTCCTAAAGAAAAGTTCTTTGGGTTCAAAGCAACTTTTTCTTTAAAAAAATTTTTTGTTTCAGAGCAACTTTTTTTGAAAAAAATTTTTCTGTTTCAGGGCAACTTTTCCTAAAGAAAAGTTGCTTGAGTTCAGAGCAACTTTTCCTAGAGAAAAGATGTCTGTGTCCAGAGCAACTTTTCCTAGAGAAAAGTTGTCTGTGTCCAGAGCAACTTTTACTTCAAAAAATTTTTCTGTTTCAGAGCAACTTTTTCTAGAGAAAAAAGCAGCTTTTCCTAAAGAAAAGTAGTCTGTTTCAGAGCCTATTTTTCTTTTCAAATTCATCCCATTGTGCTGCGGTAGGTAGTGGTTGGCTATTACATAAATTTATATTTTTGTTTTATTTTTTTTAATGCTCCAAAACTTAAAAAAAAAAACTTAAAAAAAAGAAACTAAATTTATTTTTAGTTTTTATGTTTATGCAAAAAATACAACAAAAAAAAAACATAAAAAATCAGCTTAAAAAAATGACGTAGCAGAGCCAAACTTTGGCAATATGTACTGATGTAGGAATGAGTGTAGATTGTTGCGGTGCCGTGCGCTAAGCTAGTTGTAATCTGAAGCAGCAGCAGCAGCAGTCACAGTCGCTGTTACAGCACAAGCATGCGAAAGCTTACTCACTTATCATGTTTTACAGCAACAATGACAACAACAACAAGAAACAGTCTAATCGAACAAAACGAAATCAAGCAACCAACCAACCATTGGCCACTACGACAGTCAGCCAGTTGTCGTGCCCCCTTTTTTCGGCATTTAACTGTGTTTATTTCGTTTCATTTCTAAGTGTTTGTGTGTTTCATTTCATTTTATTTTAAATATATGGATGTATGTACAAACATATTTTTTTCTTTATTATTTTAAACAGAGACCCCTTGCACTACTTCCGCACCTTTGCCAGCTCTTGACAAAAAACGGTTTCTGTTGATTATTTTTCTGAAAACAAAAAAAAATGTTTTTTTTTGTGGACCCAAACTACGACAAGCTTATAATGACAACAACGATGTATGTTAAATTACATAATAAATATATTTAACTTATTAATTTTGTAGTTTGTTTTTTTTTTTTTGTTTCTTTTTTTCGCTTTTACAACTCCAATTTTAAGTTGTTTAGACAATAATTTCGGCTTTATTTTAGGCCAGTTTTTTTTTTTTTTTTGTTTGCCTAAGAAAATATTGTAATTTGCTAAACAATGTTTCCAGTTATTAAAATTTCCAAATAAATTTATGGTTGCAAAATTATTTACATAAAAAAACGTCAATATAATCAAAATTAGCACATGATTGGCAGCATGGCTGTCTGGTAACTCACATACATAATTGATTGTAGCCTTTTTAGGCTGGCAACTTTGGAATAAAATATGGCTACACTTAGTAAAAATAAGCGGAAAACTGTTATAAAATTATAACACAATTTCAAGAAATAACCAAAAATTTACCCAATTTTAATAAACTTATTATAAGTTCATGTAGTGTTGAAATGAATTTAACTAAATTTGTCGCTTTATCGATTTCTTATCAATTGATCATAAATTAAACATACATAAATAAACCTTTCACTATTTTTTGCCTAAAAAAAGCGCCCAGAGAGTTACAAGAAAATTCATTATTCAAACAATTGGTGGTGTAAAAAAAAAAACAACTTTTGTTTTCCCCAAACTCCAACAACATCCAGCCACAATACACGACATCATTTCACTTTAAAGCTAATTTATCATTAATACATCACTCAACTCAACTCGATCAATGTTTGTAATGCTGATAACACTTGGATGGAGTTGTAACAAACGTAAGAAGCAGAAGAAACCCAACCCACCAAACAAAATTTGACAACAAATTCTCAAATACGAAATGTAAAAAGAAAAGTCTTTCTTCATATAAAACACTTTTGAATGTGATCTCCGTGATCGTGTTAACTAAAATATGAAGGTAGAAATTAATATTTTCACTTTATTATTTAACGAAAAGTTGTGCTTACAATTTAACCTTTAATCTGTTATAATTTTCTATGAACTTTTAACACACACGTAGATTGTTGGAGGGGCGTTTTAAAAAAGCTTCATGGTAGAAAAAACATGACTGACTGAAACATTAAGTGAAATTTAAGGCTGCCCTTTATTAAATATTATCATTTATTACGAGTAAATTTTTTCTACAAAAAACTACTCTAAACTCAGACAATTTTTCTTTAAAAAAAATTGTTCACAACTTTAAAGAAAAAGTTTCTCTGATTCGGAAAACTTTTATATAAAAACAAGTTGCTCTGATTCGAACAACTTTTCTATAGAAAACGTTGCTCTGATTCAGACTACTTTTCTTTAAAAAAAAAAAGTTGCTTTGAACACAGACATATTTTCGCCAGGAAAAGTTGCTGTGATTAGGAAAACGTAGCTGTGATTCAATTGTTTCCCACTGTTAAAGTTTTTAAGAAGTATTTGAATTAAAAAGAAAAACAATGATTATGCGTTAAATATTATAAACAGAGGCTTAAAAAACCGACATCGACATAACATTTCAAATCGCTTTTATCTCTGCAACAACATCATAGTTTTACAACAATAATTTAAATAAAAAAAACCTGACAGGCATTTCTTTACAACTTTGTTGTTGCCATGTGTTTTAGAGTATTTGCTACAATTTCATTTGAAGTTGTAGGTTTTCTTGTCCTCAGTCTCTATTACACACTCCATATGTCTTAGAGAAAAAGAAAAGATCTTTTTATTGTATATTGTATCTAGCTGCGTCTATTAAATTTACAATCCGAAAAGCAAAAGATTTTTTTTTTGTACTTTACAAGCAACGAAAATCCAATTCCACACAACCAACTCATTTGAATGAAAGTTTTTCATAAACTAATTTTTTGTTTTTGGGCTTGTTGGTTACTTTTTTTTTAATTTGTTTTTGTAACATTTCACTTAATAGGCGGCTGTTTAAATTTTTATGTTTTCCTTTTTTTCCTCTCAAGATTGTTGGTACTTTCTAAATAGAAAATGTTTGTTCGCATTGTAGGTATTATTTGGGAGAATATGTTTGTTTATTAACATGGCGATTATTTCCAAGAATCTCTAATTAAACTAAATATTTAATGTGGTTTAGAAATGAGGTAAAAAAAACGGCAAAATAGTTTCGCAAAGAATAATTTTAAAGGAATTTATATATTTTTATGGAAAAGTTGTCTGTTTCTGAGCAACATTTTCAAAAAAAGTTATCTGCTTCTGGGAAACTTTTTCAATAGAAAAGTTGTCTGTTTCTGGGCAACTTTTTCTATAAAAAAATTTTCTGTTTTGAGGCAAATTTTTCTTTTTCTATGGGCAACTTTTTTTTATAGAAAAGTTGTCTGTTTCTGGGCAACTTTTTCTATAGAAAAATTCTCTTTAATTTCCCTAAAATTTTTCCAATTTTATTGTTAAATCGAATGAGATTAGTTTCAATTCAATTTTCAGTTATTGTGAAAGTAATCGTAGTTGAAAAATCTTAAAAAAAAAATTAACAATGGATACTGGGAAAAATCTGTATACATATGTATGTATGTAGCAAAAAAAAAACTAGTATGCAACATTCGGGTACTTACTCAAAGTTTCTGCTACACGTAGACTTAGTGTAACTGAAATATGGAGGATTGTGGCAATATTAACAACAAGCAAAGCAAAAAAATTAAGCACAAAAAATGATGTTGAAAATTATCTGAAATAAAAAATCAAAAAATAGTTTTGATTTGTTTTCAGCTCTTACAATACATTCATATTTCAGTTTAAACTATGTATCATTTATGCATTTACTTAGTTGTTGTTACTGCTGCAGATGTTGCTGTGTTTAGAGTAACAATATTTTTGCCACATTTGTTGGATGAACAAATAAAATCTGTGTAAAATGAGGAAATAATTTTTATAAAAAAAATCTGATTTGGTGTACTTAATTCTTCTGCGTACTAATTTGTTAGTTCTTTAACTAAACCTCTATGCTATTTGTGTTCAATTTTTTATATCACATCCTGCAAAAGAAATAGTTTATTTCTTTTAATTACTTTTAATACAACAATCACACCCACTGTGAATGTTTGCTTATTTAAACCTAAAAAGTAGAGTTAATAACTCATGTATTTTGCATCTCTGCTCTGAACTCAATCACACAAACCCTCGCTCCCTCACTCATTCATACATGTGATAAATATTAACCAACATCATCGTCATCACAATAGGCATCGTCGTTATCGTCATTATCATCATCATCATCGTCTGCAATCGTTGTTATGAGAAGAGGAATGGTGAATAAGTAAGAGTGTAAGTAACATTAACAGTAATTGTTTGTATGGAAGTTTGTATGTATGTATGTATATGTAAAAGAGTAATTGTACAGATGTATGTACATATGTATGTTGCTGAATGAGTGTTTGATATGAATATGGTTATGCTCCGTTTGATTTTCATAGTTACATTTATATTGCTGTTAGAAATTATTTAGGTTATAACAACAATTGCCTTTTCACAAAACACTAAAAAAAATATTATTGAGTGATGGTTTCAACTCTCACTCTAGCCAAAATATACAAATTTTGTATTGAAATATTTTATTGTAGTATTATTTATTTTCATGTTAATGTTAATTTAGTTGCTGTAAAAAATATTTGTTACTTTGTGTGTGTGTTTCTCTCTCTGCAATTAGGCCTTTTAATATTATTCGTTTGTATGTATTTATGTATTGCAACATTTTCAAAGAAACACAAAAAAAAACGGCACAAATTTTATTTTATTTGTTTAAAATAAACTTTAAAAAACCATTTCACTTTCGTTTTCATTTCATCAGAGTTGAAAAAAAAAACACGAAATAAGAAGAAGCATGAACAATTTATGTGTTTGATGGTGTCTTGCATTGAATTGGTAAATATGTACACCACTTTGTTTTTTGTTTGTTTTGTTACTGGTTTTAAAGAGCCTATGGCCTCAAAGTAACTTTTTTCTATGTGATATTGTAGATACAAATCACAGCAACTTTTTTAAAGAAAATTTGTCTCGAGTTCAGCAAAACATTTTTTAAAGCAAACGTTTGGTTTCGAGAAAATGTCCTGTTTTCTCTTCTGTTTCCGAGCAACATTTTCTATAGAAAATACATGTCTTTTTCCGAGCAGCATTTTCTATAGAAAATGTGTCTGTTTTCCAGCAACATTTTCTACAGAAAATGCGTCTGATTCCCAGCAACATTTTCTATGAAAAATATGTCTTTTTCCGAGCAACATTTTCTATAGAAAATGTGTCTGATTGCAAAGCAACATTTTGTATGAAAAATATGAATTTTTCCGAGCAATATTTTCTATAGAAAATGTGTCTGTTTCCCATCAACATTTTCTATAGAAAATGTGTCTGTTTCTCCATCAAAATGTGTCTGTTTCCCAGCAACATTTTCTATAGAAAATGTGTCTGTTTCCCAGCAAACTTTTCTATAGAAAATGTGTCTGATTCCAAGCAACATTTTCTATTAAAAATATGTCTGTTTCCCAGCAACATTTTCTATAGAAATCTTGTCTTGTTCCGAGCAAAATTTTCTGTCGAAAATATTCCGATCGATATTTTCTATATAAAACGTCCCTGTTTCCTAGCAACATTAAAATTTGTCTGTATTTTTTTTTTTTTCTTTTAAGAAACGACCACATTTTCTTTTAAATTTATTGTTGGCAGCCTGTTAGTTTTCGTAAATATTCAGCTTTGAATGGCTATACATATCCATGTTTCACGTTTTAATCATTAAATTATGCATATCTTAAGTTCATAATTCTTCAGCTTATTTCAGATTTTTCCTTATTTTTTTTTTTGGCGAAACTGTCATTTTTTTTTTTAAACATTTAAATAAAGTGAGTGAGTGCACTTCTTTAAAGAAGAGACTATAAGTTGTAACATGCAACCAAAAGTTTTATTTTATTTGCTTAAACAATTTAGTTTATTGTGGAGGCTTGCATGTGGGACGTTGTTAAAAAAAAGGTGAGCGTGCGTTTAAATCATAGATTTTCACTTTGTTATTAAGTTGACTTCACTTTAATATAAACTAAAAAGAAACTCAACTCTCTAAAAAAGCGTTAAAATTTTAAAACTACTGCGATTGCAAGCAACTCTCTTTTTTTTAAATGTTGATAGTTTCGTGGCGGATATTTCTTTCTGTTGAAGTTTACTTAAATAGTTGTAGTGGCGTTTGTGTTTTACTGATGCAGACTCTCTCTTTTGATTTCATTTTGTTTGGTTTGGTTTGTTTATGGTGATTCTGTTGTAGTTGTTGTTGCCTTTTCTTTCACTTTGAAATGGTATGACATAACCTTTGTTTTCTTTTATGTTTTGTATTTTTTTCTGTTGTTGCTATTTATTATTATTAGTGTTGCTGTTGTTGCTGCAAGTATTGAATGTCTGTTTGCGTGTTGCTGCTGCCTTCAATTTCTTTGTTTTTGTTTTTTTAAGGAAAGTTTAGTTTTGTTTGATTTGGGTTTGTTTATTTATGATATGATGATGATATGGGGAGTTTTGCAATCACTTTATTTCTCTATTTGTTTCTTAAATGTTGCTGTTGTTGTTGCTGTGTGCTGGTGGTTTTCTTTTTGTTGTAATGCCCTGACCTAACAGGGAAGAGTTTTTTACATTTATGTATGTATTTTAGTTTGTGTTTGTTGTCATGATCTCAAAAAATTTAAAAGAAGCAATAGCAAATACAAAAATACAGACATACTCGTATACTCGAGTGAAAATAATGAAATTGATCATTTGAAATGTTTGGTGAAATTAGGATTTAATTCGTTTTTTCTTTCTTCTAGTTATTTCCAACAGATTTCTCTAATAAATAAAGTGTTTTCTTTATGATTTTTATTTAGATTTTTGTTTGTAAACTTACATTTTATTTTAAAATTTCACAACATTTTGGTGTTTTTAAAATTTTTTTTTTGTGAATAATGTGGAGTACCTACATACCTGGAAAGAAAAAATAAAGAACAAGCCATCAATGAATAATTTATGAATCTTTGAATAAAATCATTTACATTTACAAATTTCTGTTAAAAAATATGAAAATTTAAAATTCTTAATTATGTACCTACATACATACATAAAATTTGTATGTGTGTAGGTATGTAAATGTGGTGAAGTCATGTCATATTTTTGTATGTTTGTTTTCAACTACAGAAAACAAGTTCCAAAAAATTCTCAAAGGACGCAAAAAAATTATATGTAGCTGGTACCTACTTATTTTAGCATAATAAATTCAAATATCTGAGACCCATTTGTAAAGTTTAAATATCTTTTATTTAGTGGTTACGTCTTTTTCGGTAAATATTGCCAAGTGTGACCTGACCGTGCCTTAACAGCTTGACAAACCAAACGAATCTACACAAAGTACCAAGAACAAACTGACTGACTCTGACGCTTTTAGATAAATTTAGTACATTTTTTAATGATTTTTTTCAGTCAAAATGCCTTGTTTTAGAAGTCAAGGTAGTTCATACAAACATTTATGCAAATACACACACTCAAATGAAAACGCCAATAAACTACAACAATGTCCAATATTATAAAATAAAAGCAACCACAACAACAAAACATATAAAAGCAAACAAATATTTAAATATTCCTAGCTTTTTTACTTTTTCTATAGATTGTTGTTGCAAATTTTGAATGTTATAAGAGAATACAATACAATAACAACATTTAAAATGACGACAATAACAGAACCTTATATAAAGAGAGAGACAGAAAGAGTGTGAGAGACATAAAATATTAGCAAGTCATTTTATTTTATAGAGATTTCAAAGACTGAACTCTTTTTAATAATTTTGCAAGGTCTTGCAAATGTTTTAACAGTGTTAATAAAAAATTATTTATGTATACCTATTAAAACTTTAATTTTTACGTTATGAAATAATTTATAGTACCGTGTATTATTTATTAAATCAACTAAAAATATCATGATTTTTTTAAATAGATATTCATATTTTTATACGCTACAAAAATCTATATTTTTTTAGATATGTATTCCTAAAAGTTAGATTAAATATACATATAAAAAATTGCTTGGAAAAAGAAATTATAGTATGTATGTACATATATATATAAAATATGTATTAAAATAGATATTTTCAAATAATTAGTTAATCTATAATAATATACATATTATTTTGCGTTTAAGAACAAAAATCTAATCTCATATATTTTTATAACATTGCTTAAAAACTGAAATCTTTGTGTATGTTGTATGTGCTTATTAATCGATTATTTGATGCCTAAATAATTACACCCTTTATAATTATTCGATTAAAAACAAACGGATTTTAAAATTATTTGAATAAAAAATGTTTTTTTTTTGTTTAATTAAAAACACTAAAAAAAAAATTATATTTCAGCCTAAAAATTTAAGTTTTTCATAATTAATCGGATAAAAAAAACCTGGTTTTAAAATTATTCATATTTTCAATAAAAAAATCTTAATTTTTTTAAATTATTCGAATAAAAAATCGGGTTTTAAAATCATTCGAATGAAGAAATCACATTTTTTTTTAATTAATGAACCTAACATTTTATTACATTAATAAAAATTTCGATTATCTACTTAAAATTGTTAAATTTTCAAAATTATTCGAATAAAAAAACCGGGTTTAAAATTATTCGCATAATTAAAACTCGCTAATAAAAGTGTAAGAAAAAAACTATATTTCTTTAAATTAAACAAGCTAAAATTTTATTGCTTTACTAAAAACCGAATGTCTTGCATAATTTTCATAATTATTCGAATAAAGAGAACTTAAATTTTTATAATTATTGGAATAAAAAACCTATTATTTTATTCTAAAGATAAAAAAGTCCTTTGAATAATTCTCGTTAACTGAAAAAGTCGACAGACTTAACAATGAATCCATTACTTTAATAACCTGTCCCCCTAGACACAACTAATTTACACAATATATGTACCTACATACATTCATGTGCATGTACATGTATGTATGTATGTATTACATTCATGTACATGTATGTATGTATATATAAATACCCCAACCAAAAAAAAAGTACAAATTTTATTTTTTTTGCTCAAATATAAAACTATTAGATAAAATTAGCAAAATATGTAAAAGCACGAGGAGAATAACTTTGAACGAGCTGGTTGAGGAATGGGAGCTGGCTGATTCTAACAACAAAACACACACTAAGATAAGCAAAAAAAGCGACTACATCCATACAATAGTTTGGTTGTCATGACTACTATTAAATGGATGAATATTTGAGGTTAAAGAACGCATTTGACCTCGAATTTTGTAGTTGTTTTCCTATTCCCGAAATATATTAGACATAAAAGTAATGAAAAGAATATTAAACTCAAACAACAACGAAATAGGTACTTTACACAAGTATTTTTATTTAGGAAATCACGGTTGCCATATTTGACGATTTATCGTCATTTTGACGATTTTTGGTGAGGAAAATGGCATTTTGACGACTTGACGATTTTTACCTTTAATTTGACGATTTTTAAATATTTCTCAGTTGACATAATTTTTAAGAGCAAAGCAGTTTTGCGTCAATATGTTATATGTTAGTAACGAGCAAAACAGATGGTTATAACTTTCGTGTTGATAATTTTAGTATTTTAAGATTTTTAAACTTCTTGTACAAAATTCTACAACTGCTGTATATTTATCTATGTATGTGTGTGCACATATTAAAGCACTTTATACATTGTAAATAGTACGAGTGCAAATATTGAAAATTTAAAAAACAATGCTAAAATATTTTAGAATACTATCTCTAAACTTATTTTATCCGAACAAACGTAAACGAAGAAAAATTAGAGATGAATGGCTTAAAAGAAAGACATGGGCAGAAAAGCGGAACAATATTTTGCAAATATTGTAAAAAATTTTGTAAAAGTTGTACCTGATCTAATAAAATTGTTCTATTGCAATATATATGTATGTGTAAATTTTTGTGAGTTCTTACGAATGTATAGTTATACCTATAAAGATTATAATATATTTCTTCATTTTATTCAGTCTTATTTATGAGTGTCGTTTTGTTTTTACAGCGACTCTTTTGTAATAGATTAAAGATAAAATTAAGTTTGTTTCTCTTTTTTTTAATATATTATGTACATATTTTACAATTTTTTATATAAAGTCTTGTAAATATATTTTAATTAAAAAATTTGACTATACTTTTTAGTTAAAAATACAATTGATCTCTGTATTTTGTATAAAAACTATGAATTTGTTTGTTATGTTTTGTTTAATAAAATAAATATTTTGTTTGAGAAATGTTTTGTTTTCTATTTTTGGCGATTTCTGGACGAATTCTTAAAATTAGTATGACGATTTGGACGATTTTCCGTTCGAAATTCGACGAATGCACACCTATTTCATCTGGCAACTATGTAGGGAATATGTCATTAACTCTTCTTCCTCACTCTCTCTCTCCCTATCCTACGCTCACTTTATAATTCACAATATTTTACTCCATATTTGAAGTTGTTTCAAAATTCTATTTGATTGTTTTTTTTTACCATTATACATGTGTTTTGTTGCTGTTTTATTTAGTTTAATAATTTAATATTTTGTTTGTTAAACATTTCAATGCTGCAAAAGAAGGTTAAACAAATTTTGCTATTTTGTATTTGTTACTTAAATATTTACATTTGTATAACGGAGTGCTTGTGTTGGAGGAGAGGAAATAAATTTTTTTTTTTATTATTAATGCATTAATTTATTGACAAATTAATTTACATTGGGCCTCAGCGTCAAAGTGCCATTATTGAGGCAAGTTGGCAAAAGTTAATTAACAAAATTACAATTAATTTCTTATAACTTATGTAATAAAAAATATTAAGAATAAAAAAAAAATAAAAAAAAATTATATAATAGTTAATATTATTTATACTTATATTTTCTGTTTAAAGTAAATATATTAAGAAGATGTTACACTAGAAGCATTTCAAGATTTTGTAACAAATATTTTCTTAAATTTGTTTTAAATAACGAAATTCTCTGAATACTTTTGAAATCAGTCGGTAATTTATTAAATTCAAAACCAGCAATATATTCAATTTTTTGTTTAGTAGTTTCTAATCTACACCTTGAAACACATAAATTTGAAATATTTTATTGAAATTTTTATGGCCTTTTTAAGTTTTTAATTTATAAAATAGTTTTGTGTTAATAAATAAACATTTTTACAAGGGCTCTCTTATAAAAATCACTAACAAGATTAACAAATTTAACATAAGTAATCCGTATACACATACGTCTTAATTGTCGTACTAAATTTCATGTCGATCGGTCCATATTTGAGCGTACTTAAATACGCATAAATCTTTTATAAGCATCAGCAGTAAGTTTAAATTCGATACAAATAGTCCATACATATATAGAAATATTCACACATAATTCAATGATGATCTGTCCATATTTGATCCTAGTCGGTATATAAAATTCACATTGAAAAATCACTTAAATGTGCAAAAATCTCTTAAAAAAATCATTGTTACGTTAAAATTCAACAAAAATATTTCGCATGTACATATAATTTGTCGTATAGAATTTCATGGCGATTGGCCCGTAATAGGTCATATGAGGACTACTACCGAAAACTCATTAACCTACATAAACAACCATATCGAAACCAAATTTTAAACAGGTCAGTTATAAGTATGTAAAAATTATACTATTGACTTTTGTGAAAGTGGGTCCATAATTGAGCACTTCCGAGAATAACCACAGATTATATAGAGTTGACAATTTTGATGTTTTTTTGAAGCAGTTGCCTAGGGCTTTTTGGTACTTAATTTATAGTTTGTTAAAATAAAACTCTTTATGTTAGACGCTGCAAAAATATAAACAAAGTTTAAATTATTGATTATAAATATACTTTTATACTTATTATGAAGATGAAATTCAACTAAAACAAACCAAAAATAAATAGAAATTACGGCACAATATTTCATAATAGGTTATTTGGTGGAGGGTATATTAGATTCGCCACAGCCGAATACAAACTTTTACTTGTTTAAATGTTTAAATTAATTTTTACTAACAAGAAAAACAGTACCAAATTTTTGTATACATTTTTTTCTTAAAATAGGCTTAAAAACTCATAAGGTCTCGTATGCATGTGTTTATTAAACCAGAAATAACTTAATATTAACTTATCATTTTAATTTATAAATTAATAAATTAATCTTTAAATTTTATTTTTTATAGAATTAAAATTAATTAAACTTGTCACGTTTCAGTTAAAGACAAACAAATTGAGTACAAATTATACAATTTATACGTACATATATTAAACAAAATATCGATTGTCTAAGTTTAATAACTTTTATTTTATCAAATTATTAACAACACAGATAATACATTAACAATGCAAAAACAAAAACTGAATAAAAGTTAAAATTTGTTTAGGGAAATATTAAGAAATGTGATTAGTTAATGTGAGCAATTAAAAACGTTAAAATAAATATAAAAAGATTTATATTAGTTACTAAAACAAATCGTTATAAATTATTTTAACTTTAACATTAACATTAAAGGGATATACATATGTATAGTAGAAATTATATTTGATTTATATTTATTTTAAAAGTTTATGTTTTAGTTATTGAATTAAGTACAAAAATATTTAAAATTTTTCCAAAAACTAAAAAGTTAAGCCGCTTTAAAATCGATCCTCATACCTATTTTTATTTGATATATCCTCAAGTTTTGAAGTTATTTTAAAATATATGTATATACCTACCGGGTGATTCAAGTAGAGATACTTGTTTGGTATTGTTTTGGCAATTCATAATGGAAAGACTTACGCCTGAAGAACGTTTACAAATTGTTCAACTTTATTACGAAAATTCACGTTTTGTGAGGAATGTGTTTCGTGCACTTCGCTCAACTTATGGTCAACATAATCGGCCTACTGAGCGTACTATACGCAACACCATCACCCATTTTGAGACCCAGCATTCATTATTAGATAATCAGCCTTATTATGAGTGTCGTTTTCTTTTTACGACGATGACTGTTTCGTAATAGATGCAAGAAACAAATTTAATTTTATCGAGAATATTCGATCGAATAGACCACGTCCAGCACGCTGTGAAGAAAATATAGCGGCCGTAGCTGAGAGTGTACACGAAGATAGTGGAGAGTCGATTCGGCGACGTTCGCAGCAACTCGGACTGGCGTATGAAACGACTTGGCGCATTTTACGTCGCGATCTTAAATTGAAAACGTAAAGACGGCGTCACTTCCCAGACATTGCATCAATCAATGGATTTATTGAGAGAACACTTCGGTGAGCACATAATTTCACGTTTTGGTCCGGTCGATTTACCTACCACCAAGATCGTGTGATATCGCACCGTTAGACTTTTTCCTGTGGGGATATGTAAAGTCTAAAGTTTATGCGGACAAACCCACTTCGATTCAGGCCTTGGAGAAAAACATCGCGCGTGTCATTCACCAGTTACCAGTCTAAATGCTTGAACAAGTCATCGAAAATTGGACTCAACGGATAGACCGTCTGCGGCCAACATTTGATAGACATAATCTTCAAAAAATTAATGTCAAATAATGTTCTTTCAAATGATAATAAACATTCCCCATTAAAATTGAATTTTCAGTGTTTTTTTTTTTTTTTTTTTGTAAAAAAATAGGGAACCTCGAAATGGATCACGCTTTATGAAGGGATTTTAATTTTTAAACCTTTATTTTGCTTCTTCGAAATATTATCTTTCATAGTGAAGAAAATGTTTCTTAACTTGAACAATCTTCTAATATTTCTAATTAGCAAATATACTTTACAAATATATTTTACAGGCATTTTTAAACCAAAATATATATTAATCTATTTAATTCATTTTTTTAATAATATGTTATTTTTTATTCGTACTTTTCAGCAGAAAAAGGAAAATGCCATACTTCAATATTATTCTAACATAATCTCACATTTCTTCATTTTTTGCCTTCTCATACTTTAGAACTGTCATGGAGATTCTCATACTCATGGCTGTAAAAAATAGTAGTATTTATGTGCATACATAGTTGCTGTAAGTATACATAGATAGGTAGTAACATGGTGTAGTACACAAAATACAAACAAAAGTAAACAAACAACCTTGAGCGTAATTTTCAAGGTGCACACACACACTTTAAACTATTTTTCTTCGTACGTTTTTGTTGTAGTTGTTATTGCTATGGTTGGTTCTTGCTTGTAATTTTATGTGACTCGCCATTATAAAAACATGAACATTGAAATTGCTATTAATTTAAAGAAAAACAAGAAGCTAAATACATAAAATAATAAGAAATGTAGTGGAAAAAAAGAAAATAAACCACTTTAGTTACTGGCTGGTATAAATTTCAAGCAAAAAAAATAAAAGTTTATATAAAAACTTACTGAAAGCACATTAACACTAGGGAGAAACAGTGGTATAAATGGGGGAAAATTAGTAAAGAACTTGAAAAATTTTAGAAAAAATTAAGTTTTTCCTTAAGAAAAAAACTAACAAATATATGTACCTAAAAATCATAATAAAATCATTTAATAGCAACTACAATTTGAGACATTTGTTAAAAACTTAAAAAACATAGGCTATAGGTACATGCATATTTTCTAAATATAAAAGTTTAATGAAGCATTTAAAATATATAGGTACATATAGGTATGTATATATTAATAAATTTATTTAAATTTTATTAATTTCAGTAGTTTAAGGTTTTGTCTTTGAATTGAAAAAAAAAGAATATTCAGGTAGGTATGTGATGGAAATGGAAAACGAGTGAGTTTTTGAAGTCCATTTCTAATCAAATTTTTAAAATTTTTGTTTTAAGATTCTCTTTAATAGCAAATTATCTTTATATTTTGTGGGATAAAAATGTTTCAAGGGCTTATAATTAAAAATTATATTAAAATATTGATTTAAATTTCAATTGTTAAGAGAGTTTATGTTAGTAAGGTTAAGTTAGGTTAATTTTAATTTCTTGAATTTAATAAAATTTAATTTTACAAAAACTATAAAAGTTTGCGGATATATTAAAAAAATATATGTACATATATGTAGGTATTAAAATATTAAATTGATTTTTTATTTGCACAAAAATGTTTCTATGTATAACATACTAACAATTCTGATAATTTCCTAGATTCTTCTTTAACAGTCTTTTAAAAATGTTAAACTTCTTATTAATTTTGCTTGATTTGTCTAGGATATCCGAGTCTTAAATTGAAAAATATATTGTTGATATATGCTATTAATTCCAGAACTTTTTAACAAAATTCTATTTGAAACTCTTGTTACTCAATCTTTATCATCAAAACTTCTTTATTATTCGGATATACATATGTATGTATAACTAAAAAACCACTGTTTCTTAAAGTATACACAAAAGAAGCTGCTGCAAAAATGAAAGATACAAAGTAAAGCAGCCTGTTCCGCATACAAAAACTGAAAATCTATAAAAATTTATTATCGCCCATTAAAAGCAGAGTGAGTATATACCGCCAATAACAATAGTAATAAACTACAACAATAATACTTCAACAAAAAAAAAAATAGCCAAGAAAAATAAACTTAAAACAACAAACATTTAACTAGATATAGGTATTTATTTTGTTGCTGTTAAATACAATGTTGTGGTCTTGTATTTCTAAGTATTTAAGAAGAGTAGAACAGATCATTTCTTCACACAACTCACGTACAACGTGTGAACTGCGATTGTAAACTAGACTAGACATTATTGCTATTAAGGAAAAGACAGGCTAAAGGTGGGGAGCAAGGTTTTGACAGAGAGTGAGCGAAAACAGTAAAGACTTAATAGTAGAGACACTAAAAATGTGGTAATTTTAATATATTTTGCAATATATATTGTATATGGGTCATTTATCTCTAAATATAATAAAAAATTATTATTATCAATTTATTTATGCAGTTTTATATTTACTAAAATTTACCAAACAAACAATTAAATATCATTACAGAACATCTTCTACTTATTTATTACAAATTATATTTCTCATAATCGTTAGCAAAACATGGAACATATTGCTAAAATTTTATGAATCAACCTATCGTGAATAAAAATTCCACATGAAATTTGTTCCCTATTATTTTTTAAACATTGGATTTTAATAGGAAAAATGTGAAAAGGGAACAAATTTCACGTGGAATTTTTATTCACGATAGGGGTGAATATGTATTAATTTCTTATAAAACTACAAATTCATTCTTACTCTGGTTACATTGTTTACATACCAAAAAATACAATCCTGTGCTTTAACAACAACCACTACATGAATTTGCAACTCTGTTTAATCTTACATACAGTGTTGCAAATGGCTGATTCTTAATTTTCAATGATATATCGAAGAATTTTATTCGTTATTAGCAAACTACTAATGATCTAACTAATGGTGAATTAAAAGAACTGTTACTGCAGTGACACATGAATGAAGTAAATAATGATTTTCTGGTAGTAATACTTAATTTTATTATTTACCTATGTAAATAAAGAAAATAGTTAAAATAAGGTTAAGTAATAATAAACTATACATATTTATAAATTTCAATAAAAATCGGACGTTTGCTGCAATATATAAACAGATAGACTATTATATAGACCTCGATATATTTACATTCTGATATACATAAACTTTGTTATATGCATATACATATATAGATTCTGAGATATAAATTTCAATGTAATATAATTTAAAATATTTTTAACATCAATAGCAGTAATAAATAATTTTTGTATATAAAGAAAATTCTTATATTATAAAGAGATTTTGTTTTATTTTTAATTTGGTAACTAAAAATCACTCCTTTGATTCATAATTTTAAATAGTGTTAGTTCTACTATTGTAACACAACACAGCTGACTCATGCCATAGAGTATAACAGAGGCGACAATTTTGGCGTTTCAAAATCGCTACAATCCGCTGATAAGGCAGTTCTATTAAAAAGAGAAAGAAAATATTTTCTGGTAGTAAATTTGTAAGAATTTTGTGGACAAAACAATTTGAGTTAATATTTGAATTGAAATTTTGTTTACATGTTTGTGATTTTAATAACTTACTAAATTGTATTTTAATAATTGTTATACTTTGTGGTATGCATTGTCTAGTTTGTGCATTCGTTAGATGATATACATAAATGCATTTTTTATGATTGTATCAAACAATACAAAAATACTCTGTGACCAAAATTGAATTTTATTGCGCCAGAAAAATAATGAAGAAAGAGATAAGTATAAAACTACATTTTCTTTCCCTTTAGAAAAATTTAAAAAACGTATGTAAAACTGCCGGAATTTTAACTTACTGTAAAGTAAAAACTATATCTTCGGAGCATTATAGCAAAAAACGTAATGTTACAATACTAAATCGTTTAAAATATTGTTGAATGGTTGGATTTTTAATGAATGGGGCATTCGTAGTTTATTTCAGCACTCCTGTCGCTAAAATTGCAGCGCTAGTAATTAGGTTTATTTAAGAAAAAAAAAACTATTTTATTAGAAAAAAAAATCTTAAAAATACTGGAAAAATACTAAGAATTATCTAATTTTAAATCAATTATATGCATAATTTAGATTATTTATAAATTTACATATAACTTATAACATATTTCAAAGTATTCTACGTAAATCTATTAAAATCTTAGTCCTTTTATTAATATTTTAAAAGAATTTGCAAATTCACTTTCTTTGCTAGCGATTTTGCCTTCAACTAGTTGACATTACTGTACAAAAATGTCACAACGAAATTTGGCAGCACTTTTCTTTATTCATGAGGGCTGCCAGATATATTTGTTGTAGAACAACTGTAATTTTTCCTAAAAATAATATTACTCTTTAATTTGTTAAAAACTAAGTTTAAAGACATAACATTTAATTATATAAAATTTATTGTGTTAAAGGTATTTGAAATAAATTTGACTAAAATTCTTGAGAATTATAAATTATTGAAAGCTGTTAAACTCATAATTATACTTATTAACTTTGGCTTTAAGTCTCTTTACTAGAGTGTTTACTGTTTGTTTAAATGTACGTGTATTTTTTTGGTTTACATAACTATCATTAAAAATTATTATTCTACGACTATACTGCCCAATGCTTCCACATATTATGCGTTCAACTCTACATACAGCAGGGTTCGACATAAAAAGAACATTAAAAAAAAAAACTAGCATAACGTGGGGAACATGTTCCCTTCAGTAATAACATGAACTTTGTATGAACTTAATGACCTTCTTGTTGTTTACCCGTCAATATCCGATTATGTTATGATCCTAACAACTTTGATAGTCGATCACTGATATAGACCATAAATATATGTTGTTCACTTCTAAAGCATTTGATATTATAGATCACTCACTAGCTATCACGAAATCAATTATTTTAAGCATGATTTTGTAACAATAAAGACTTGTGTTGAAACTGACACATTGCTAACGAAGATGATAATGATGATAAAGCATTTATTTTTTTATGAAATGTTTTTGTTCGGCTTTTTTATGCTTGACTGACTGACAATCTGTTTAGTTAGTAGTTTTTTGAAATGCATTTCAAATAAACACTTTATCTAAGTATAACAAACAACAAATATATATGTATACATACATACTTAAAATAAAACAAAACAAAACGCAATTCACAATAATGCCCTCCGAGAGATTTAACAAACAGGGAAGTAAATTGTTAAATAAAGAAATTTTTCCAATAACTGGCTATTTTGAAAGTAAATTTCAATTTAAAAAACAAAAAAACAAAAACTTTCAATAAGAATCTTTCTTAAATTTTCTAAAACTCCAAATGTCTGCATACATATATATCCAATGAAATACATATATAATTAAAGTGAAATTATACAACAAAAACCACTCTGTTATACATAAATACTAATAATAATAAACGTTTAAAGCCAATAATCATCATGTGAATATACAAACTTGCTATAAACGCAAAGAAACTTTTTTTTAACGATTTCTCCTTCAAACAGATTTTCTTTTTTTTTATATATTTAATTTTTTTTTTTTTTTTCTTTTCAACTTTTATTGTTACATAATACTTTATGAGCGTTTTATTTTTGCTGTTTGTTGTTGTTAGTGCTTAATAGCAAACTTATAAAAAAAAAAAACACTTTCTTCTTTTTGGAACAGCAGCAACACAGCACTGCTTAAAATGCTTACACTGCAAAAAACAAACAGTCAAACAAACAAACACACTCTGCTACATTAACAGCACTCATGGCATGCAGTAACAGTGACAAATGATATTAGTAAATAATGATTTTCTGGTAATAATAGTTAATTTTTTTTATTTATGTAAATAAAAAGAGTAGTTAAAATAAGATTAAGCAATAATAAATTATATTTATAACTTTAAAAAATCATATTTATGATACCAAATTTATTTATATATAGACTATAAAGTAGACTTAGACTCTAAACATATTCAATTTTAATATTAATCACTAAACTATATTTATTAATAGTTTTCTTTTTTCTTAAAATCTTTTATTTCATTCATAATTAGGTATTTAAACAATCACAATAGTGTTTGTTTTACTATTGTAACACAACAGAGCTACATTTACACAGTTGCCTACAATAGTAGTGCAGAAACACAGGGATGTCTAAGAAATGTAAAAATAACCTTGAGAATAGCAAATCATTTTCTTCAAATAAATTTATTTACTAAACTAAAGTTTTAAATTCAAAAATTGTTTATATGAAAATATTAGAAGAGAAACTAAGCTTTTAGAAAATGGCATCTGTATAACAATAGGAATAGTTATAGACCATTAAACTTAAATACATATGTCGAGATTGTAAAAACTTTTATAGTGACTTGAAAAAATATATGTACATATATAACAAAATGGCGGAATTTTAAGTTACTGTATAGTAAAACATTATGAAATAATAAGCGTAATGTGCCGGTTTTAAATCAGTTCATATATTGTTGAATCGTTGTGGTTTTCAATAAATCATCTCAGTATTTTCTTAAAACAATTTCTGTCTGTTAATATCTCAATTAATAGTACATTAAATAATTGTAGCTATAGTAAATACTGAAGAGTTCTAAATCTAAAATTCTCTGGATAAACGATAAAGACATTGATAATGATTCTGACATTAGACTCTGACAAAGACTCTAAACTATGATTAACCCCCTTATTCAAAAACGATTATTAAATTTAACAAACGTTTATTAAGAAAGATTTGCATATAAAAATTTGCTTAATAAACGTTTGTTAAATTTAATAATCGTTTTTGAATAAGCTGGTAAGTCTCTGTCATAGATTCCGATAGACACTAACATATACTTTTATAAAGACTCCGACAACGATTCTGATATAGAATCTGACAAAAACTTCGATAAAGAGGCTGTTTTCATAAACGCAGTATGCCATGCAACATTTCATTACATAGAGTTCATAATAGCATTTAGAATATAATTTAAAAACTTTTATCACATAAAATATAAAGATATTGGACTACTAAAGAGAATCTTAAAACAAAAATTTTTAAATTATATTTCAAATTGCTATTATGAACTCTATGCAATGAAATGTTGCATTGCATACTGCGTTTATGAAAACAGCCAAACTCTAATAATGACACTGATATAGACACCAATAAAGATTCAGAAATAGGCTCCGATAAATAATCTGATAAAGACTATAACGCAGACTGTGGTAAACGCTCTAACTTAACCTCCAGCAATGATTCTGATACAAACTCTGATGAAGACTTTAAAAAAAACCCTGATATAGACTCTGACAAAGGCTTTGATAAAGATCCTGACATAAACTATGATAGAGACTCTGACATAGACACCGACAATGACTCCGATGAAGACTCCGGTAAAGACTATGACATAAACTCAGACATAGGGTCTGACATAACCTCTAATAAAGTCTCTACAAACCCTGACATTGATTCTGGCAAAGACTCTGATAAAAACTCTGACAAAGTCATTGCTTAAGACTCTAATCTAACATAGACTATAAAACAGACTGTGCCAAAGACAAAGAATCTGTTAAAACTCTGACATATACTATGAAAAAGACTTTGACAGAGAAGACTTTGTTAGAGATTTGATCAGCTTTAACAAAGACCCTGAATCACAAAGTATACAGAGGGGACAACTTTGACATTTCAAAATTGCTACAATCAGCTACAATAAGGCAGTTCTCTTAAAAAGAGAAAGAAAATATTTTGTGGTAGTATTTGGTAATGTGAAAAAGCAAAGCACTATATACAACAAGAATTTTGTGGACAAAACAAAATAAACAAAACAAATTAAGTTAGAATATTTGAATTGAAATTTTGTTTATATGTTTGTGATTTCAATAACTTACTAAATTGTATTTTAATAATTGTTATACTTTGTGGTATGCATTGTGGAGTATGTGCATTCGTTAGATGATATACATAAATGCATTTTTTATGATTGTATCAAACAATACAAAAATACTCTGTGACCAAAATTGAATTTTATTGCGCCAGAAAAATAACGAAAAATAGTAGCATAAAGAAGACAAAAAGGCAGTTCTCAAAGAAAGAGACAAGTATAAAACTATATTTTCTTTCCCCTTCTGTCACCTCTGTATACTTTGTGCCCTGAATTAAACTATGATAGTAACTATATATCAGAGTCTATGACATACGCTGTGATATACACTAGGACATGGACGCTCAGTGACTCAGACACAATCACAGACAGTGAAACAATGAAAACAATAGTTTAAGGTTTTCTTTTAAATATTTTCGCTGTTTAGTATAATTATTTGTTTGTATCACTGCTGTGCTCTGTATTATCTAAATTACCATATACATTTCTATGAAAAATCTTATATTTTCTTATAAAAATCTATAATTATTGTAGTTTTTGATTTAAAAAAAAATCTTAAACACACTAGAAAGATACTAAGAATAAACAATTATCTGATTTTAAGTCAATTATAGGCATTTTTATTAAAAATTTAATAATAATCTAGATTATTTATAAATTTTCATATAACTTATAACATATTTCAAAGTATTCTACGTAAATCTATTAAAATCTTTACAGATTTTCAAGCAAATTTAGTCCTTTTATTAATATTTTAATAGAATTTGCAAATTCACTTTCTTTGCTAGCGGTTTTTCCTTTAACTACTTGGCATTACTGTACAAAAATGTCACATATAAATTTGGTAGCACTTTTCTTTATGCATAAGACCTGCCACATATATCTATGGTAGAATAAAGGCAAAAATCTTATTTAAATCCATAGGAATTAGAAAAAAGACATAAATAATAATAAATCAAGTAATTATTTATCTAAAATGTATAAAAATTTAATATATATATATTTTTTTTTTTTTTAGCAAATTTTAAGGTTTTCTATAAAACATTTTCGCTGTTTAGTGTAATTATTTGTTAACTGTCTTTTAAACTTCAC
The DNA here is from genome assembly GCA_950370525.1 of Bellardia bayeri. Classification (NCBI taxonomy): domain Eukaryota; kingdom Metazoa; phylum Arthropoda; class Insecta; order Diptera; family Calliphoridae; genus Bellardia; species Bellardia bayeri. The sequence goes on along the minus strand of OX493264.1, from coordinate 8,945,834 downwards.
AACAATTCAATGCTTACAACTCAAGCTTGCATGTCTTTACAAAAACTTCCTTAAACTTTTCTCGTTTTTTTTTTGCTCACACGATTAATGTAACGTTTGGGCCATTTCATTTATTGAGTATGACCAATTGCTTGATTAAAACAAACATATTTAGCAATAATTTTTTGTGGTTGTTTTAAATTTCTATTGTTTCTTTATTTCAAATATTAAAGGGAAACTTTTGTTTGTCCATCACAATACAGCTGGTTGGTTGGATGGTTTGGTGTTGGAAAGGTACTTTTACTTTTAACAGATCAGCGGGTGTATAGAGTAGATTTCGTGTTGCTTTTGGTTTCATTCGCAGCGCTGTGTCTTTTATGCATCCATTAAATACAAAAATCATTAAATAGCTAAAAAAAAAAAAAAAAAAAAAAAAAAAAACACACACATTTTGAAAATTTCACAATGGCTGGCTACTAAAGCTAGTTAGCTGCATACAATGTACGAGTTCAAATAAACAAATTTCAAATTTGGTAAATTTTTATCAGCTTTTATACAATTTTTTCGTATATTATTTGTTAAAAGTTGTTATTTTGGTAGGTAATTATTTATAGCTTTTCTTTGCCTAAGATCTTGTTGACATGCTGTGGTTAACCACCAACATTTAAAAATTTATACACACACAAATTATTAAATTAATTTAATTGTTCAACTAATAGGAACTTGATGTCAGTTTGAACTTTCATTTTAATTTGTTGAGAGTTTGTTTATTTAATTTTTGCTATTTTAAAACTTTCACAGTTAGTTAAGTTGGCAATAAAGAAAATTGTGAATTTTAGTGCAGTTTTGAAAAGGGAAAACAAGAAGTTATTAAACAAAATGTCCTTTTAAAAGAATACTTTTAAGTTATATTAAAGCTAATACTTTAAGCTATCAAGTAGAGTTAAATTAATTTGAAAATTTTAAAATCTTAATAAAATTTAGAGAAATTTAAAACCACAAATTATTTCTATAGCATTTGATAGCGAACACCTTAAACTATAGAAAATCCTTTAAATTAACAAAATCCCTTGAGATATATGTTTGGAAATTCTCTCTGCCAGTATTTATTTATATTTAGGAAAATACAAACATTTAAGTAATAAGTGTTGCATGCCACACTAAATATTTAGCAGGGCAAGGCATGACCAAAACAAACCATTAAATATACAATCGACAATAGAGTCTAAATCAAGCACAACCACCTTCGCATTTTATTTTTCTATAAAATTTAAAAAAAAAAAAACAATTTTCGACGCCAATTTTTTTTTTTATTTTTCCTAAGACTTTTCTTGCCACATACTAATAAGTCGAACTAACTGTGTGCTCAGTGCTACATGTTGCTGCTACTTGTGTTAAATTATATTAAAATTGTTTGTGCAATAATTTGTTAAAGTGGCAACAACCCAGCCAGGCACCACTACTACCTTATGTAATGTTAATTTTTTGTTGAAAAGAAAATTAAATTTTATATTTATTATACACGTACATATTGTAATATTTCCTAAGCAAAGCAATAGCCAGCCACCCACCTTTATAAAACAGGCAGCAAATTCAACGATTATTCGAGTATTATAAATATATAAAAACTGATTATGTTTTTTTTTGTTTGTAATTTTTATCTTTAATTTATGAAAATGTTTAAAAAAAATATAAATAAAATTGTTAGTTGAAATTAAAATTTTTAGAATTTTAATCTATAAATTTATAACTTAAAAGTTAAAAACAAAACTATAAATAAGTAATACAAATGTTTTTAAAAATATACAAGAAAATATTTAAGATGTTTAGAATTTATTAAACTTTAACAATAAATCAACTATAATCTTTATTTATTAAACAAATTCTAATATTTTTCTTTTAAGGATTTTATTATAATTTTTATATTTGCTACATACTTAATTAGGCATTTAAACAATCACAATAGTTTTTGTTTACTATTGTGACACAACACAGCTGACTCATGCTTATACATAGTGGTGGCCAGTGCTGCCAACTTTTTTTTTTTTGAGAAATCGTCAATTTAAAAAAAAATCGTCAACAAAAAATACTTTAAAAATACCAAAAACATTTTTTTATTAACTTTTTAAATTAGTGTTGTTTTTATCCGACCTTTCAGTAATAATTTTTAAGAAATAAAATTATTTTTATTTTTTTTAATGTAAATAAAGTTATTATTTAATAAAAAAAATAATTTAATTTTAGTATTATGGGGTGTCATATTGTCAGAATTGGTATTAAAATCGACAAGAAAAAATGCTTTGGTGTCATAGGGCACTGCTACACGTTCAATAAATATCGAGATATTTCTAGTATCATGATATTTATTGTACCTCTTCAACCCCTCGCCAACAAACTTCGTCTGTCTGCTTTTTAATTTCTACATTGCAAAAGGGCACTTACAAATTTTGAATTTTAGGAAAAAAGGTTACCATATGTTTTGCTTTTAAAAAATCGTCATTTTTGTTCGCGGGAAAAATGAAAAATCGTCATTTTAATAAATTTGACTTAAAAAATCGTCAAAATGACGATAAATCGTCAAAGTTGGCAGCGCTGGTGGTGACAAAAAGGGGCTTATAAGACGGTAAACAAACTGACTGTATATAAAACTTACAGAAGAGTACATAAGCTTTAAGAAATTGTAAATTGTATCCACCTACACGCAGAGAAAAAACATGGTTTGACATGGTTACGGCAACTACACTGTGTTTGTGGTAACAATATATTGTTGTGGTACTTGTGGTAAATGTTATTTTAATTTGATTTTAACGATAATTTAGTTACTATAAACATTTTTATGTTTTTCGCAATTATAAAATGAAATATAATTCACTGAAACACAATTATTTTTAAAAAATGTTTACCACAACTATTGAATGATAACTATTCAAACATATTATGTTATTAAACTTAAAAATAACCATTAAATGATAAGTTTCTGTATTTGTACTCATATTATGTTTAAAATGCAAACAAAATATGTTTAATTTTAATAATATTTTGTTTTTAGAATGCTTTTGCATCAGTTCAGTAGGTTGTCTGCGTGATATCGGTTTCTTTATTGGGATTTAAATGTTTCAATAATTGAAAAAAAAACAATTCGTTTTTAAAATATTACTACAAAATACAGAAATGTCAAAGAAGTGTAAAATACCTAAATAAAGTGTTCATAAAAGAAATAATCTTAAATGTCACAAAATGAAATTCTATTTCTAAACTTTTTTATTAACATGAAAGTGCATAGAAATTTAATTCTATTTGCAAAAATATTAACTAGTGTTTGTAAGTTTTGTGTCTAAAAATGTAGAAATAATTGTGATTTACGTCATACAAATTATATAATTTAGATCATAATCACCCCTATCGTGAATAAAAATTCCACATGAAATTTGTTCCCTTTTATTTTTTTATTTTTTTAACATTGAATTTTAATAGTAATAATGATTACTTTAGATCATATTACGATTATTTTAAACTACAATAGCTTGGATCATAATATAATCATGTATGACAATTTATGATTATATTAGGTTAGAATATGATGTTATAATGTCAAATTATGATTAAGAAGAAAATATTATGATGAAATATTATGATGATAATTGATCATAATATGATCAATTCATCATAATATGTTTTGACTACAATCATATATCTTATCATTATATGTTGCTCTTAGGTTATGTTTACCACAACCATGTAACATATTAAGATTTATGGGATATACAAGCAAGCATATCGATTATATAAAAGTTAAAGTTATTTAAAAATAAAATAAAAAATGTAGTTTTGTTACATTTAAGTATTTTTTAAGATATTCAAGATTGTTATTGTGCAGATTTATACTGGTATAAAGGGTAATAAGCAAATGCTCAAATATGGACGAATTTTTTAAGAAGAGAATTTGTTAAAATCGTTGTCATTTGCTCTATGTTTTTTATATGAAAAGAAATTAAATTTTACCAAATAAAGTTCCCATACTACCATTAGTGTTATTATATTATTATTATATTTTAAACAATAAAAAATTGATATTTAAAAAGATCTGCGCCTTCACGCATGTTTCCACTTACAAACCCATTGGTAAACATAACATAATTTCTTTGCATTAACCACAAATAAAACGTGCTGCATACCAAAGCCCTTAATTTCATATCAACAATTATTTATATATGTATGTATGTACTTTTTTTTATTTATTACTATTTTACTTTAACAAACAAAAAACTTTACTATTCCAACCCAAAACCCTAAATATAAAACAAACACAGTAACTCTGCTTGAAAAAAAACAAATAACAAAAATATTGCCACATTTTACGTTAAAATTGTGGAGAAATACATGAGAGTAGCCGGGTTTAGGTGGGGTAAACAGTTTTAGCCGGTGTTCACGTAATAAAAATATTTGAAAAATTGTTTGTTTGTTTATTTATTTAATTAATAACTTTTTGTTTAACTATAATTATACAATATTTTTGCTACTTTGAAAAATAAAATAAATTGTGTTTTTGTTTATTATTTCTGTTTTAATTGTTATTTGTATTTAAGTATTTTCAAAATATTTGTTTAAAGCTTAAACAAACAAAGTTACTCTGACAAGAAATTTAAGAAATTACAACTTAGGGCCTCAAAATATATACATACATACATATTTTTCTGTGGCATAGTTCCGGTAATAACCACTTCGGTGGTGTTTCAATACAATATAGAATCGAAGCAGGGCGCTCTTGATAAATATTATTTATGATAGGAAACTAATATTTATCAGAAACTGATGTTGTTTGCGTGACAGCGGCTGGAAATCGAACCCGGGCTACAAATACCAACTCATGCTTAATAATCAAGTGCGCTAACTAATTAAGCCCTCAATTGAAGTTAATACTTAAAAACCATTGCACTGCTGTCCAAGAGCTATTATACCAGACAATCCTCGAATTAAAAATAGTTGCTGCTATTACAAAAACTCTGACATAAACTCTAACATAGACTAACATAAGATAACATGAGACATAAGAGAAATTTCTTTCATATCTTTAGAATTGTTAAATTTACTCTTCAGCCGTGATTAGTTTTTTTTTTTTTTTTTTTTCAACTTACTTCAAATATATTGCTCTTTAACAACATCAATCCAACAAAAATAATTTACATACCTGAAAAGAAAAAACATAAAAATTATTTATTTATATTATTATCCACTGAAGGTTAAAAATGATTTACTAAATAAGACACAACTAAATTTAATTTAAATATGGCGTTTCTTTTAAAACAAAAAAATAGTGGCGGCGACCAAAAAAGAACTATTCTGTCTGCATGTTTCAAAACAAAGTCCAGTTAAAATAAAACAAAAAAAACGAAACAAGAAAATATCCAAAAAACAAAAACAGCAGACAACTTTTACTCACCATTAAACAAAAACAAAAAAGAAAAACACAAAACAAAGAAAAACACAAAATATTATTTCACATTTATAGTATATAATTTTTGGCACGAAAGTACGTTTTTATATTGCATTTTTCTTAATAAACATACATACTACAAACAGAAATTTTTATTTCTTTTCCAACAACTAAGAACGCAAAAAAAGAAAGACATTGTTTATTTTTATTTAAAAACTTCACTGACTTGACATAAAATTCACTACTTATTGTCACTGCATTTTACTACTACTTCCACTACCACGAACTTTAGTACATTATTAAATCAGTTTATGCACTGCAAAAAAAAGTATCATTTAAATAACTACTTAAACTACTACTGTAAACTTCACATGCAGCGTTGTTGATGTCTATATGTGTTAAAAATAAAACATTTTTTTTAATCTGTCTACACATGTGTCTGGTGGCTTTTTTGGTGAAACTTATCGTTTTAAATCTTTTCTTTTGTAGTTTTTAATTTAATTTAATAACAAAACAAAAATAAAAAAAAAAACAGATTTAACAACTCAAACATGATGGGTGGGTGAGTTGAAATTTGCATTAAATTTAATTTAATAAAGCGTACAAATGAAAAATTGTACAATAATAAAATGAAAGTGTTATTATGTTGTAAATTATAAAGTTTGGGAAGGGGTATTCAGTTTTAATAGTATAGATAGAGGTCTGATTAAGACTCTAAATATGGTCTGTTTAAAACTCTGATAGATTATATTTAAGACTCTCATTTAGTCTAATTAAGACTCCTATAGAGTATGATTAAGACTCTGATTAAGCCTATTTAAAACTCCGATAGAGTCTGTTTAAGACTGCGATAGAGTCTTATTAAGACTCTGATAGAGTCAGTTTATTAATCTGAAGACTGAGATAGTATTTAATTAAGACTCTGATTGAGATTGAGGTAGTATTTAATTAAGACTCTGAGTCTAACTGAGACTCTAATAGTCTGTTTAAAAATATGATACGAGTCTGTTTAAGATTTTAATAGATTCTAATTAATAGCATAGACAGACGGCACAAATTAACTCTTGAATTATCCCCATCCTAATGCGCATTAGGTTAGACGGAACTGTACAAAATCAGAGTGAATTTATACTGAATTCAGCTATTTCAGTATGGCAACACCATTGACAAATCAGTTAAGCTAGATTTACACGATTGACATTTTCTTCAAAATTGCTCTTCAAAATGCTTCAAACTGGTGTAAACAGCAAAATTTCTTCAAAATTTATTTATTTAATAACCATATATAACTATTAAATAAATAAATTTTGAAGAAAATATAGAACGCTTGAAGGACGTCTAGCACGAAGAAGAAGAAGAAGTGCGAACATTTTTTTATACCCCTTAGTATTATTGTATTTATAGTTATTTGCTTTAAAGACAGCTGACGAACTATGTATGTATGTATACAGAATGTATATTGCGAAGGTAGTAAACATAGATAAAAACAGACGTGAAAGAAAGATTTTAGAGCGAAACAAAACATTGACCACATGGCAGACGCGATGGGATAACTTCAAAAAAAAGGTCGATGGATGTACAGGATCAGCATTTAGAGTTTAATTATCATATCAGCCAGTTTTGAGAGGTCACTGGGCATATACTAGGAGCTATGTTTATAAATATCGACATGATGACTCACCATGATGATGACTGTCCAACATGCATAGAGATCAAACAAGCAGATCATGTTGTCTTTCAATGCCCTAGATTTGAGAATAGCAGACGTATAGTTGAGAGTAATGTAGAACATACAATTACTTCAGAAAATATACTAGCTGCCACGTTAAGATCGTAAGGAATTGACTTTATAAACGATGTAAAAGTGTTCTGGCAAATTCAAATTGAAGAAAGGAGGCGCAAAGAGCAACAAGAACCTAGATAAAATTTGGAGGTAGCGTAGTCGCCAAACAACCCCGCCACGTAATACTTATAGGCGGTTCTGCAGGGAGTGCGGTTGGCGTATGGGAAAGCGATTTTGTGAGTAGGTGACTTGGAAGTTAAATCTCACATAATAAAGATTTCACAAAAAAAAAATCTCTTTATCTTTATAAAATTTTGCAGTTACTAGTATTAGTATGAAGATTCCACACCAAAAAAAAAAATGACACTGACATCGATTATAATATAGAAACCGTATACGGTGTGACTCTGTAAAATAGAATCTGACAAGAATCCATAGAATCCAATCCAATTTTGGAAAAATTCACTTATTACAAAATATTTCCTGCACATCATTTTAAAATATGTCGGGTTAATAGTTGTGTACCTAAATCCAATAATTTCGAATTTTTAGTGTAATCGAATGGCAAACATCTTTCCAACTTAACATTACATGCAAATTTGTCGCCCGTGCTTAAAACAGTGAATGAAAAATATTGTGAAATCATATGCAATTGGTTTAACTTTAAAAAACCAAATACATAAAATTTAATTTAATTAAATTAAAACAGCCTCAAGTAAAGATTTAGACACAAAAAAAAAACAACACAATTTCATATACATATCTACACAACAAGCCATAGAAAAAAAATAACGTGACAATAAGATTTCTATAACAAAATAAAGTGGGGAAGTATAACATTAAGAAAACTTAGCATTAGAAATATTAGAAACTTTGAAATTAAAGCGGCAATAAAGCAAAAGTAGGCCGTTTTTCGAAACCAAAGTAAACTTCCCCAGCAGGAGTCTACTGTTATTTGTTATACATAGATCAAATAATATAACAACAAATAAACTGAAACTGTACAGTTTGAGTTTTTGCTGTTCTTGTTGTTGATCAAATTTTGTAACTTTAAAATTCAAAGTGAAAATCTGGAACATACAACCAATAAATTTCGAAAAAAACCTAACTTACAACAACCAGCACTGAATGACTTTTTGATTTTTATTTGATTTTTTTGTTTGGTTTTTGTTACAAAAACTTTTAAAGTGGGTGTAAATTTACAATATGAAGTTATTTGTTTTTACTTCTCTACTTCTTTACAAATAATACAAACAAATGTATAAAATAAATTTAACGGAAATTTCATAGATTTCAACTTTTTTACAGTATGTATTTGAATGTACATATGTTTTAATGATTGCAGGACTGACTGGCTGCATAAATATTTGAGCTGATTTTTTTCAGAATATTTGTACTAATTTAACTAACTAGTAGACTGTCGGTTTATTAGTTTAATAATTTAAAGGTATTTAAACATTTTTTTGCAAAAAACATGAACAAAATTTTATTAAAACTTATTTTTTATGCAATTGTATATACAATTTCTGGAATTTTCTTATATTTTTCATAATTCATACAGAATTTTCTTAAATTTGCACATTTCTTTATCTGGCGGGTTTTTTCAACGCGTTTGGCATCCCTACAAATAATAGTACACAAATAAGGCCGCCATCTTGTCAACAGAAACCATATGTTACAACGGTGTTGCTAACTAATTATAGCTACCGTAGGGTTAAACTCGCTTAATTGTGATTTTCAGTTTCAACAAACAATACCTTTCAGTTTCCCTATGAGTTTTATTGTATGGTTTGTAAAAACTGTGACTTGCATTTGTACTTCAATAATAGTAGTAAAAAATATATGTATGTATTACAATGAATTTTTTCTTTCCTTTTTTCCAGTTGCTCTCGATTTCTTTTGCTAGCGTTTAAAGTGTTAAAATTAATGTAACGTGTTTAGTTGTTTTTCTTTGTGTAGCAGTATTTGAAAAAATGCTTTAATTAATGCAAATGTTGGAACAAATACAACAACAACAAATGAAAATGGAATGGTTAATTTTTTGTTTCGTTGTAAAAAAAATATATTGTTGAAATAATACGTTAAAAATTGTAATAGTTTTTGAAAGTTTGAGCAGATTATCTGAAGGCTTTACGTTATTGCGGTAGTTATCAGCAATTATTAAACATTTTTAGGTTAAAGTTAAAGAAACTTTTTTTTTAACTTATGATAATTATAATGTCTTGATAGATCGGCAATAGGTTTCTTTTCGGAATGTAAACATTTTAAGATAAAGCCTTTTAGTAAATTCTTTTACTATTCAAGGAAATATTTTGTTCAAAGTAAAGCGTGATCCATTTCGAGGTTCCCTATTTTGTTAAAGAAAAAATAAAACACAGAAAATTCAAATTTAATGGATAATGTTTATTATCATTTATAAGAACATTTTTTGGCATTTATTTTTTGAAGATTATGTCTATGAAATGTTGATCGCAGATAATCTATCCGTTGAGTCCAATTTTAGATGACTCGTTCGAGCATTTCGACTGGTAACTGGCGAATGATACTCGTGATGTTTTCCTCCAAGGCCTGAATCGTAGCGAGTTTGTCCGCATAAACTTTAGACTTTACATTGTCCACAGGAAAAAGTCTAACGGTGCGATATCACACGATCTTGGTGGCCAATCGAACGGCTAAAAACGTGAAATTATGTGCTCACCGAAGTGTTCTCTTAATAAATCCATTGATTGATGCGATTTGTGGGAAGTGGTGGCGTCTTTGCGTTTTTACTTTATGATCGCGACGTAAAATGCTCCAAGTCGTTTCATACGTCAGTCCGAGTTGCTGTGAACGGCGCCGAATCGACTCTCCACGATCTTCGTGTACACTCTCAGCTACGGCCGCTATATTTTCTTCACAGCGTGTGCTGGACGTGGTCTATTCGGTCGAATATTATCCAATAATGAATGCTGGGTCTCAAAATGGGTGATGGTGTTGCGAATAGTACGTTCAGTTATCTTGACCATAAGATAAGCAAAGTGCACGAAACACATTACTCACAGAACGTGCATTTTCGTAATAAAGTTGAACGATTTGTAAACGTTGTTCAGGCGTAAGTCTTTCCATTATGAATTGCCAAAACAATACTAAACAAAAATAACATGACAGCATGACACGACTCACACGTGATTTATCAAAAAAAAAAAAAAAAAAAAAAAAAAGACTACTGAAAAAAGTATCTGTACTTGAATCATCCGTTATTATGTTTAATTTTGAGTCTGTGATAGATATTGATATAAATTCTGTAATAAAAAAGCCTTCTACATAGACTCTGACATAAACGCTAATATAGACTCTGAAATAAACTGTGATAAAGACTTTGTTATTGAAAATGATATCGATTTTTAAATAGATACTGCCATAGACTCAGACAGAGATTCTGATATAGGACTCTGACATAGAATCTGAAATAAACTCTGATATAGACTTTGTCATTGAATATGATATAGATTTTTAAATATACTTTGACATAGACTCAGACACAGATTCTGATATAGACTTTAACATTGTGTCTGATATCTTTGACTTTGTCGGGGACTCTGATGTAGACTCCGACGCAAATATAAAATGATATAAACTCTGATAATGATTTTTGTATAGATTCTGACACAGATAAATATATATGATATATCTGATATAGATACAGACATAAATTCTATAATAATCTCTGATGTCTACTCTGATATAGACTTTGACATAGACTCAGATCTAGACTTTGACACAAACTCTCATATATATTCTGACCTAGACTCTGCTATAGACTTTAACATAGAATCTGTTATATATAAATTGTTATTCCCAAATACAAATTTTGATTTATTAATTAGCACATTTTCTTCATTTAATTCTTAACAGTCTTGATATTATCACAACCATTATTATATTTTCTTTAACTTCTTTAACAAATTCCTATTTAAAACAATCTTTTAACAAGTTTCTTTTCTTTATTTATCCATAAGCACATCAAACTGTCTCATGGACTTTTAAAAACTGTTTGCTATTATTTAAACAACTAGTTTTCTTAAAAAAACAGCAACATGTTCTCAACCATCCTTCTGTCTGTGTCCCTACTTTTACAAGCATTATTCTACAAATATTTATGTCTATCTTCCTCTGTCGGGGTGTCTGTATTGTTAATTTGTTGGTTGGCTGGCTTGGTTGTGTTTTGGGATTTATGCTTGAATTAGTTCAGTGTAATGCAACCAACTTCCTTGTTACTGCCTGTTTTATGACGGTCATAATAATGTGGTGCTGCTTGCATATTCAGTTCTTTCACTGTGTGTCTTTAATGTTTTTGTATGAAAATAATCTGCAAATAAGTGCTACGGGCTTTTGGTAAAGTTTTCAATGGTTGAGGGAAAATGTTTTTATATATTCTCTCTAAAGAATTTAAAACTTTTAAACTATTTACTGGATTATAAACAAGAACTGTTTTTACATTTTAAAACCCTTTGTATATTTTACACAAAATTTGTTTAATTTTATTTTAAATTTTTATTAAGTTGAATATTTGAAATTAGATTTTTAATTAAATGGAGTATTTTTCATTATTTTATGTTTTATTTATGAGCTGAAGGGCGATTTTTAACAAATTACTTGATTGGCATTACTGCACAACAAAAACAATAACAATATTGTCAACAGCAGGCATTTGTTACTGAGGTGATGCCAACTATTTATTAGCTAAAAACGTTTAAACTTGCAAAATGCAATAAAATTTGTCTTTATATTAATAAGCGGTGTTATTATTGTTTGCGCTTTACTAATTTCATAAAAATTAAGTATCCCTGCATATAATTCATAATAAACACTGCAGTGTTGCCATTTGAGTTATTTGAAGTAAAAGTTTGTTAAAACATAAAAATAAGTTAAAATGTAGCAATTTTGAACTCAAAAATGTCAAACAAGTTTATTTTAAAATTTATTTTAAAAAATATTTACCCCTATCGTGAATAAAAATTCCACATGAAATTTGTTCCCTTTTCACATTTTTCCTATTAAAATTCAATGTTAAAAAATAAAAGGGAACAAATTTCATGTGGAATTTTTATTCACAATAGGGGTGATTTAGATATAAGTAACAATAGAAAAATACTCATAAATTCCCCCTTATCATTTTCTAGGAAGAAAACCCCAAATAGGAAATTTAGTTTGAAAGACTTAAACAAAAGTCATATTAATTTCAGTCGATGCTTCAGTATGAATGACAGAGAACAGTAAATCGTTTTAGATTTTCCTGTAGTCTAAACAATTGATGAAATGGTATCAAAGAAACTTCAGTAAATGATATAATATACAGCCATGTCACAGAACTCAATTCCGATCCAAAGTGGTTTTGATTCCGTAAATTGAGTCTTTAGAAAACGAATTCGGAATGAAAAGTGGAATTGTTATTTTTTATTATTTTATACTGAAAAAAAACTCATATTACTAATTTATAATAACAATTAAACAATTAATTTTATTATTTCATTGTTTTTTTAGTTCTCTCATTGATATTTAAATAAAATGTTAAAATTTTCAAAGCTGGTGTCAGCAACAAGAAAACTTTTGTCGTTTTCAGATGCATCCCTTAAATTTCTTCTTTGGAGCTTTTAAACTGCGTTTTGATGTATTTGTTTACTTAAAACAGCAACAATTTAAATTTCGGGCATTTTTGAAAAATTTTGTTCACTTTTATTTAAAATTTCTTTGTTAGCGCTCTTTCTGTTCACTTTTGTTATACTTTTTATTACAAAAATCACATTTTTTTTTGTTTTGGTTACACAACGTTACCATATTTAAGTTAAAAAACGAGATTTAAAACTTTTTTTGGGAATAAACAAAATCGATCGGAATCTAGAGAACGCAAAGTAAAAACGATCGATTTGCGAATACGGAATTGAAACCATTCCGATCGATTTCTGTGACATGCCTGATAATCTCTAAAGAAAACACTGTGTAAATATTTTCAGACTGGTCAGCCTTTTACTTGTCTTAAGATTTCTAAATGGGATTAGTGTCAGTTTAATGATAATTAAACGTTGGAAAATGTGTTGTTTAAACATTTTTTTTATGTTATCTACTTTTAAAGAAAGAAAAGGATCTGTAAATATAATTTTTTGCTTCATTTTCTCTGCCAGACTATCTTTTAAAAAACCAACGTTGAACATGTTGTATTCATTTCAATATTATTATTTTACAATTTATTTTTTTAAACATTATTTCTATTACGTTTCACATTATTGGGAGTACTTTCTCTTCCTGCTAGAGATTTGCTATTTATAATAATAAATAAAGAAAAAAAAAATAAAAAAAAATACAGACTTTCAACATGATTTTTTGGCTGTTTGGCTAGGTGGCAACAAACTGACTACATGTCGGTTTGTATGTTTGACGTATGGGGCATGAGTGGCAACATCTTTCACTGAGAGACAGACGTCTTTTTTTATTTATATTGTAGATGTATAGTGTGTGTGTGAGTGTTGTGGCAAAAGTTGCATTTGCAGCAACCATAACATTGTGTGTAAAATAACTTTGAATATGATGTTTACAAACAGATATGGTGGATTTGACTCACAATTAAATAGACATTTAAACAGAGTTACTTTTAAACATATCAGTTTATTGTGTATGAAATTGTTTTTTCTCATGTTTGTAAGTTTTTATTTAAAGTGAAATGCATTTTCTTGGTTTATTGTTTTCTTTTTGCTATAAATACCCTTTAACAATAATAAACTGAAAGGTATATTAAATAAAATGTAGCATTTGTTACATAAATTATTTGCAATTAAAAATCTAATAAAATTTCGAAATTTCTATTTTAAATTAAAATTATAAAATATGTATAAAATAATTGGTTTATTTGATAATTTAAATCAATATTTTATTAAATACTAAATTTCTCATTCATTTATGGGGTTTTTTTGACTGGACACACTTTTTTTCTAAACGATGGGGCAGCCCTGCAAACAATAACAAACAATGGAGTCTGACGTTTTGTGCAATCACTCCAATTGCATTTTCGTTGTTGTCAACTTTTTATTTCAAAGCAGAAGCTTAAATTTAAGACAAACAAATAAAAAGATTTTAACGAAAAAAAGTTTTGTAAAACAAAGAAAATTTGTACTACAACTTTTGAAATATTAAAAAACATTCAAGAATATTTAATATAATTTTTAAATCAATTTTTTATTTAATACTTAATTTTTTATTAAGTTAAAGGATTTCGAAATTAGTTGGGCTCTCCTACAAATAATAATAAACATTGAAAAATGACATATTTTATATACAAACCATTTGTAACACATTAGAAAATTGTGATAATATATTTTACATTTCGTTTTAATAATATAAAAAAGAAGCTGTATAAATATTGTTCCAAACAATTTAAAGGTATAAATATTAATCTGGCATTTACAAGGTTCTAATCTAAAACTAAGAAAATATTTAAAATTTTGCAAAAAAAAAAAAAAAAAAAAAAAAAAAAAAAAAAAACTTTAAACAATTATGAAATTTGAATCAAAAATTTTGTATAAATTTCTTGTCAAATACATACTTTTATACAAAAAAACTCATAATTCATAACTCTTATTCTTTACACTTTAAAATTTATTATTTTTTAAACTTCTAATAGTATCTTAAACAAATTGGCATCACTGTGCATATATCACAATATGTACAACTAAGCGCAGTTGCAATTTTATGTAGTGGTTGTTGTTAAATAACAGGCTTGTATTTTTTGATATGTAAACAAGGCAAGCAGAGCAAGAGAGATTAGTAGTTTTATTAAATATATGATTATATATTAATTAATGAAATTTATTTGAATGAAATATATTATAAATAAAATATAGTTCAAAATTATATAGCAGATGTTCTAAAATGTTGTTTGCTAGTGTGTTTGGTTAATCTTAGTAGATATAAAACTGCATAAATTAAAGATAAATCCAGTATTGAATAATAAAATGATTTAAAATATAAATTAAAATAAATTAGTAAGGTATGAACATATTGTATAATTTTTAATAATTATAAAAACAATTGTTAAGTTTTTATGCCTTTTTCTATTGTTATTATTATGTAGCTCATTTCAAGTTGCGTAAGTCCCCTTACATTTCAATCATAAATCTGTACAAAAAATTTTATGATTTTTTTATTACTTTCTGTGCGAGTATTTAAAACATTTACTTCCTGTATATTTAATAATTTCTGTTCAATTGTTTTTGTTTTTATTATTATTACAAACTTTGTTGTTATTGTAAAATAAATGTGAAAATTATTTATGATGCAAACAACTGAAAATAAAAGTGTTCATTTGAGGTTTGTTGGATTTCTTTTTATTTTAATTTTTTTTGTTTAAGTGAAATTTATAAGTATACATTTACAGGAAGACGTTTCACAAAAAAAAACCTATAAAAAAACATTTGTTAAATGAATTTTTTACATTAATCATTTAGTTTTAAAGAAAAACGTTTAATTTTTTTATGGTAAATAATATTTTATGTTATTTTTATTTCAAAAATAAAGTCACTGTATTTATAATATGTAATTGTATTTGTGTGGTAACAGACAGTTTAAAAAAACGTATTTTTAATAATGCAAAAAAAAAAAAATAAGAAATTAATTATAATTTATTTCTATATGACTGAAGGCAACCGTATTTCAATTAGATTTAAATTACAGAATTAGGGATTGTTTACAAATATGGCAAATATTTTCGATTTAATTTTCTTTAATAAAAACTTTATTTAAATTGGTTATTATCTAATTAATATTCCAAAAATATGAAACTGTTTGCTATTATTTAAAAAAAATTTATTTAAATTTAGTATTCAAGGTTTTTAACATTTTAGCTGTTTTTAACTTTATTAGTGGTCATCACTAACACTACACGTGTGAGTATGCAGAGTTGCATTTTTATGTAGTGCTTGTTTTTAAAGCACAGGCTTGTATTTGTATATATAAGATAAAATAAGTGGTTTTTATGAAATCTTTGAATTTCAAAGACATTTTGGCAGTATATTAAACTATTTTCTAAATCTTAAGAGAAATGTGATTTATTTTTATTTAAAAGAAGTTCCATAATGTTTTTTTATTGTTTTTTTTTATAAAATTTAGTACATAAATGTTTAATACAAACAAATAATATTTAAAGATATTATAATTTTAGCAGTCTTGGTAACATCTAAATACTGTATTTAAAAGATTTGTGTATATTTTTGAGGTGAAATTCTGCCTTCCATTACTTCTTACCTTTGATTATTTTAAAAAAAGTATATATTATTTTGCATTATTAATCTCGAAATAGGGCCTTATTTTCTTTACAATATGTTTAAATTTTCAAGCGAATTCGCAAGAAAGTGTTATTTAATTTACTCTTGCTCTTAAGTTTGTATGTGTTAACCAACAAAAAATATCCTTTTTTTAATATCTGTTTTGTTTTCTTTGTATTTATAAGATTTTTTTTCCACAGAACACAAAGTGATAGAAAACCTTGAAAATTTTTTGTGCAATAAGAATCCATGTAAAAGTGAGATAAATCCTACATTTTAAACCATTGTGTAAATTGTAGTTGTTGTTAGTTCATGCCAAGAGTCCTTTAAAAGCCAAAGACACAATTATTTAAAACCAAAACATGGCTACAGAATAGTAACATAAATTGGCATAGTAAATGTATTATTCAAAATTTTAAATAATTTATTTTCCATACTTTATTTTTTATTAATTAAGAGTTATATTTACCAAAAAAAAAAACACCTAGTAAACAATGTTTTAGAATATCGTGTACATAATTTTAAATTATATTTATAATAATAGTTAGCAAAACTTTTAGTATACATACTGCTACAATTTCATTAAAATTAAAGAATATTTATAAAACTACTAAAGCTATGTATACACGATCGTCAGATATTACAATGTTGTCCGAAAAATGTTCAGAAAATGTCTAACAACCGTGAAAACTTAAATTTTTTGTCTTCCAATGTTGTAAGAAAAAGCATTTTCAGTACATTGGAAGACAAAAATATTGTCAGACATCTAACAATCGTGTAAACACACAATTTTGTCATTGTTTTAAGACAATTGTCAAACACTTTTCATTGTCATATGTGCAAAGTGTATGCATCTGGCAATGGCCGCATTGTCATAGAAATTATTTCTAAATGCAACTCTGTGTATACATAAATAAACAAACAAGTGTACATTAATAAAATTTTCGAAAAATGGAAGAAAATTAAAGAATTAAATTAAAGTGTTCATTAATAAAATGTTTAAAAAAGGTGTAAGAAAATTAAAGAAATAAATTAAAGAAAATAAAAAATGGATAGTGACATATCTGTTGATGAATCTTGTTTCATAGAGTGCAGATAAAATGGTTTCAATTGCTCTTTTTTGTTCCATGACAATATTTAAAATTTTTAAAAACACACACAACGCTGCAAAACGAATTTGACAATTCCACACAACAATCTGACAACCGTGTGAACTGACAATTTCGGTTGACAGATAAATTCATTGTGTGACAATTGTGTGCCAATGAAATTGTTAGTTTTCTTACAGTCGTCTAAACTGACAATTTACCTTTTGCTGACAATTGCTAGATCTGACAACGTTATAATATTTGACGATCGTGTATACATAGCTTAACTCTCTCTCTCTCTCCGGTTGTATTATTTACATACCAAAAAATACAAGTCTGTGCTACAACAGCAATCACTACCTGAAGTTGCAGCTCTGCTTACTCTTACATACATGAGCCAGTAATTACTACGAGTAAAAAAAGGCTAATGGCCTATTTCTGATTTAAGAAAGAACACTTTCATTCGCTTTCTATGCGAAAGAACATTGATTTCGATTTCTCTACGCACGTTCTAAGCGAACAGTGACTAGAACGAGAACTCGAATGAAAACGTAAGTGCTTTCATATAAAATCCAATTTCTCTGCTAAGAACGTGTTGTCAACATTGAGAATGAAATGGCAAAATCACTCACTTTTGGTTTTGCTTTCGCAAAAGAATTTAAATAAAATATAAAATAAAAAATAAAGGATAAAAAAAATATATGCAAATGGAAAACAAAACTTTTTTTTAGTTTAAAGAAATCAACAATGCAGCAACTAATGACATTAGTGCTGTTTATGGAACAAACTCCTGAGTTAGCCAGGGGTGCTCCAGTCTTTGGTTCCAATAAATTTAAGGTAGACGATGAGTGGAAAAAGCTCTTCTCGTACTATTGGCGAATGGAAAAAGATTAGTAATTAAGTTTGAATTTTAGAAAAAAAAAACATTAAATATTTATGGTTTTATAGACCTGGGTAAATTTGAAATCCAGAACAAAAAAGAAAATTGCGGAAAACGAAAAGAGCCTTAGAGAGGCGGGAGGTGGCTTATACCGTTACAACAATTTAACAGAGCTAGAGAAAATTATAGACAGGCCGCTATTTGTAGCGTTTGCTGTAGCACCCGGAGGTAAAGTGTTTGGTGTTGAAGATCAATCAATTGATGATTGTTTTGTTGCGCTGGTGGAGTCACCACCTAGGTGCAGCAATTCCGTTACAGTGGTTACTCCAACTAGAAGTTCGGAAACTTCCCAGCAAACAAAAAAAAACTCCTAACAATGCACAAAATCACCCCGAAATGGCCTCCAAAGCTCTAGGGAACAGCAACAAAACACCACCGCTGTTACTGCTGCTACGAAACGCAAGGAAAGTTGCTTCAGTGATGGTGAAAATAATCCAGTAGCATCCCATTCGGCAAAAAAGGGAAAATTTTCTAATGAGCAAATTAATCTGATCCGCCAACAGCTGAGAAATGCTGAACAAGCCAATTTTATGAAAAGAATGGCTGATGCTGCCGAGGTGCAAGCTAAAGCAGCAAAGAGGATGGCTAATGCCGCTGAAACAAGAGCAGCTGGTATAACAGAGCTAGTTAAAGCCACAATAAGGCTAGAAAATATGTTAGAAAAAAAATGTCTAAAAGTTAATAACAATGCATTAATAACGATTAAATTGTGGCTTTGTCTCTTGTTTTTATTGCTATAAATTGTTTTTTTTTAGAAATTTACAAGATTACAAATATTATTTTTTTAATTTTCTCGTTTTCTCGTTTTTTCTTGTATTCGCTTTAGAATATTTTCGTAGTATTTTTTAATACTTTTAACAAAAATATCAAAATTTAAGATATGGCATTGCTTCTAGTTTTAAAGGCGTAAGATACCAAAATTGGCATACGTAAGCAAGTGCGAAAGAAAGTAAGTGTCAATGTGAAATCCAAATTGACTCGAATTCGTGCGAGTGCTTTTCGTTCGCTTAAGTTTTCTTTCTTAAATCAGAAATAGGCCATAAATTGTAAATAAAATTAATTAAAAGAAATTTACTATTTTTACCAAATTATAAACATTTAAAGTTGACATATTGTCAAGTTGATTTTTCGTAGATGCCAACAACTTCTTATTTCAAAACTAATTGAAATGAATTGAAAACTACTAAACAATGATTTTAATGAGACTTAAATGAAGTTTCTAATGCAAAAAAAATATAGTGTAAGAGATAGTGATTTACTACCACATTTACTGCCTAAAATTTATTAATTTTATAATTGTACAAAGGTTTTTCAAAATTTTAAATATTTTCTTATTTAAAGAACTTTTTATAGACCTGATTGATCGCTAACCTGATGACGCGCAGTGTACACTAGGTGTAGGGCATTATATGGTCGGGCTTGACCGACTACACTTTTTTACTTGTTTTAATGGTTATTAAAGAATTTTTATTTTATTTTTTGTATTTTGAAATAAACAGTAGGCAGCACCGCAAAGGTGTGTGGTTTGAGTTTACACTATGGCAACTTTCAATGTTTATTTTTGTGTGCAGGGATGCCATAAAGTTCAGAAAAAAAAGTAATAAACAACAAATCGTTGGCAAATTTTAACAGAAAGATAATTTTATTGAAATATAATAATTTTATCAAAGTTTTTTTTTTTTAAAAATTGGTATTTTCTTAGCTTTAGAAAGTTACAATTCAAAGACAACTTTTGCTAAAAGTAATATCATACAAAAAAAACTGCCTTTTGGGAGCCAAAAAAGTACCATAAAGACTCTCAAAAAACAAAAAGAAACATCAACAGAAAAATCCACCTTAACAACAATGAAATAATTCTATACAATTTAAATAAAATTAAAAAAAAAAAAAAAACCTAAAATAATATGGCCCTCAAACTGGTCGATTGTATTTTATAACCCTCAACGGAAAAAAAACATATCGTATAAAATAAAATGATACACGAATATAAATATCTACACAGACTTCACTGCTGTGAAAAATACCACATGAAGAAGTAGCAAAAGCACAAAAAAGAAGAAACAGGCAATCTCAAGGATGCGTATAAAAACAACAAATACACAATACTAAAAGGTTAAAGGTTTTTGGTAGCTCGATATTATAGCATCTCTACTTAAATATAAGAAAATGTAGACAATAATATAAAAACTACCAGAGACTGAGAATAAAATTATAACAGCCTCAAGGAGAAAACAATATAAAAAACTCATATACATACATATGTATTTCTAGAAATAATTTAATACAAATATAAAAAAAACAACAAAAAGCTCTATTTAGCTAGGTTCAAAGCACTGCTAGAATGAAAACAGTATTTTAAGACAGAGAAGTATAAAACATATGTAAAAAGCAGAAGCAAAAACTGTGTGGAACGACAGCAACAGCGGCAGCAGCAGGGTCGTTTGAGCAAAAGTTTTTGACAGTGAATGTGTGTATATATATGTGTGTGTTTGGATAAACAGGCATAAAAAAGCCATTAACATCAACATTAATTCAACATAATATGTATAGACAAGGTATGGGTAAAAACATTTTCTTAAATGTAACAAATTTTCCAGCAAATAAATAAAGTAAACTAAGGAAATAATAACAATTATGTGTATCAAAGTTAAGATTAGTACGATTTAAGCATAAATTTGACAAAAAATTTAATTTTACATGCGTAAACATTGAACAATTGAATAGTTTACACCAAGTAAATAATATAAATTAATAAATAATATATATTTATTGTAAAACTAGTTATAATTACTGCGTTTTAAACATAAATTTTATAAAAAATTTTAAATTTTACTTAAAGCAAACAATGCAATATAATTGTTTACATAAGGTAAATAATTTAACCTATTGAAAATAAGTTAATTTTTTAACAAAAGTTATATTATATTATATTAAGACATAAATTTAGCAACAATTTAGACATTTCACTTACTGTAAATAAAGTAAATTAATTGTTTACACAAGGTAAATAATGAAAACAAATGAAAATTTAAAATTTTACGAGCTAAACATATGATTAGTAACTTTAAAAATAAAATTTTGTAAAATTAAAAAAAAGTTACCCGGTAAACAATTGTTTACATCACGTAAATAATGTAAACAAATAGAAAAATGTAAATTTTGTCTCTACAAATTATCATTAAGATAACTAAAATAAAAAATTTAAAGAATTTGTAAATTTTACAAAAGGTAAACAATGTAAATTAATTGTTTACATAAGGTAAATTATGTAAACAAATAAAACAAAAATTCCTGTTAAAATAATAAAATACGTAATTTAAACTTAAATTTATTAAATTTGTTATATTTTAGTCAAGGTAAACAATGTAATTTAATTGTTTACATAAGGTAAACAATTTAAGCATATTAAAAAAGTTATTATTCTAACACAGTAATGAAAACAATGATTAAAACCTAAAAAACATTTAAAAATTTTAAATTTTACATAAAGTAAACAAAGTAAAGATTTAGGTAAATAACGTCAACAATTAAAAAGTGCCTCCCAAAGTGTACAAAATGGGCATTAATAATTAAACATTTTGTTTAAAGTTACATAGGGAATTTTATCTAATGTAAACAATTTAAAATGAATAATTTAAAAAAAAATACAAAAACTGTAAAATTAATAAATGTAAACAAGGTTTTTACATGATTTTTAAGGTTTTTATATACAATTTTATAATAATATAGTTTAAATCGAATTTTACTAAAGGTAAATAAAGTAATTTTTAGGTAACTAAAGTAAATTTACTAGATTTTAGTAAAGTATGTGGAATTCTATTCTCCCTATTCTTTTCTGTTTAAATAATAATTGCTTTAAAGAAACTTAAACATTATGAATGAATATTGATAGATTATTGATCTTTTTTCCAATATAATTCAAATTTAATGTCAGTCTAATCGCATTCTGTCTACATGGTTTAAAATGTGCAAAAAATGTTTTATTCTTTTGTACAATTAAACACAAAAGAAGAAAGAGTAGAGTACGTTTTTTTGTATTGTTAATGTTATATATAATATTAAATATTGTATTCGTATAAAATAAAACTTATGTGCTGTGATGGCACGTTCATTCATACGTTCGTTGACCATAGAATTATCTAACCTTGATGCTTGTCAAAGTCATCGTCAACATCGCCATCAACATCATCACCACCAGCCAGCCAGCACCAACGTCGGCCAATAAAATTAATAATGATATTTTATACTGCTACAAACTTGACTACTCAGTTGGACAGAAGCAGAGTTTGTACTTTTAACTGCTGCTGCTGCTGAATTCTCTCTGTTAGCTTGACAAAAAACAAATAACAGACTGCTAGGAACTTATTTGTATTAATGCTGTGTGTGTGTGTGTGTGACTTTGACTACTCAGTTGCAGATGTACTAATTCTGACTTTTAGCATTGCCTGCATTTGTATTAGTTGTAGTGTGGTTGTAGTTGTTTTTGTTATAATCATTTATTATCACACACAGTCGTCAGTAGTCAGTCATAGAGTTAATTTGCTTGATAATGTTTAAATATTTAGCATATATTGTTGGTTGGGGGTAAAAGTAATGTCCATTGGCTGTGTGCTTAACAAGTGAAGGTTATATTTCAAAGTTCAAGTGTTTTCCCTTGAGTGAAAACCTTAAATTTATTAAGTTCGGGCCAACATTAAAAACTGAACATACAAACAATTTTTGGAAATGCTTAGCAAGCAATTTAAAAAAGAAATACGTACAAAGTTTTCAATTAGAGTTGGAGGTTAAGCTTAGAATTACATAAATTATTTCTAGCTTACGTAGTTTACTTGAAGCAAATAAAACATTGCTATTAAAAAATCAAAAATTGTCACGGCCTTACAATATTTTTGTATCATTCACCATTAGGTAAACAATGTAAAGAATGAAGTAAATAAGCTAAACATAAAAAATAGCCCAAAAATTTTAAAAAACTTTACATTTTGTACTTAAAAATATTATATAAACTAACGAAGGAAAATTTACCTTGTGTAAACAATGTAAACAACAATTTCAATTTCAACAAAGAAAAAACATAAGAATTTAATCAAGAATATTACTGAAATATTTAGAAACAATTTTACATGAGTTAACTAATGTAAAAAATATGATAAACAATGTAAACAATAAAAAATTACCCCCAACTATTGAAAGAAATTACAATTACGTTTTACAAAATTTTGTATATAGTAACTAACAAAAATTTAGCTTATGTAAACAATGTAAAACATGAGGTAAATAAGGTAAACAATTGCAAAAACCTCAAAATTATCCACAAACCAATAGAGTTTAATACAAAACTATAGTCAATAAATCAAGAAGGAATCTTACATGAGTGTAAATAATGTACAGAACAAGGTAAACAATTGAAAAATACCTATCAAACTAAACAATAATGACATTAATGAATTAAAACTGTTATCTATAGTAACTAAGTAACATTTTACCTCATGCAAACAATGTAAAAAGTAAAGTTAAAATTATCTAGAAACCACAACTATATGTAATAAATCAAGAGGAAATTTTACATGAGGTAAACAATGTACCAATCTAAACAATAATAACAATAAGGATTTAAAAAGACTATCTAAAGTAACTAAATAAAATTATACCTCATGTAAACAATGTATAAAATTTGGTAAATAAGGCAAACTAATTGAAAGAACCTAAAAAATTAATACAGAGATTAATACATAACTTTAATAAATTAAGAGAATATTTTACACAACGTAAACAATGTAAAGAAAACGGTAAACAATGTAAACAATTGACAAATACCTACAAAACTAAACAATAATGATATTAATGATTTAAAACTGTTATCTACATATAGTAACTAAGTAAAATTTTACCTCATGTAAACAATGTAAAAAGTAAGGTATAAACAATTGAAAAACCCCTGAAAACTAATAAAAACCCAAAAGAATTTAATACCAAAATTAAGAAGATATTTTACACAACCTAAACAATGTAAAGAATAAGGTAATTAATGTAAACAATTGAAAAGTACCTAACAAACTAACTGAAAATTACAATAATGATTTAAAATTTTATGTAAAATAACTAAAGAAATTTTACCTTATGTAAACAATTGCCAGAAATCTCGAAAAATTAAGAAAAACTAAATGATTTTTAATGTACATCAAAAATTTTTTTATTTAATTTAATAGTTAACTAATTAAACTAATAAATAATGTTAAAATATAATAAATTTATTAAAATTAAGTCAATTTTTAATAAACAAGAATTGTAACTTCTTTTTAAACCTTGAATAAAAAATCCGCTGGAGTTTTTGCCCTTTTTTTAACATTGAATTAGAATAGGAAAAATGAGAAAAGGGCAAAAACTCCTGCGGAATTTTTATTCATGATTGGGCTGAATACTTTGCCAATTAATTAAGTGTCAAAGAATAGGTCATTTATAGTAGGTTGCTTGTTTGTTATTGGACAATTTTCGTTAACATTCATTTGTTAAATAAAGGACTATGTTCGTTCGACAGCCAGCC
Organism: Bellardia bayeri; assembly: GCA_950370525.1. NCBI lineage: Eukaryota > Metazoa > Arthropoda > Insecta > Diptera > Calliphoridae > Bellardia > Bellardia bayeri. The sequence goes on along the minus strand of OX493264.1, from coordinate 8,920,773 downwards.
ACTGATTTCATGAGTTTTTTTTTTCTTCTTTCTAAACTTGTATGTCTTTTGGTATAAACAATTTCTTTTTATGGTTTCCATAAACTCCCTTTTTTCAAAATTTTCATTAAACTTTAGCTATTATAAACAACTTTCTATAAAAAATATAATTTTCTGACATATTTGAACACTTTATAAACTAATCATTAAAAAACACTTCAAAATATTTTGATAGACTTCACAAATTAAACTGACTGTTAGCTTCAGTTTAAACGCATAATTAATTTGAAATTTAAACAAAAAGCAGTTTTTTTTAAACAGGCCTAAAACAAATCGCTTTTGCAATAATTATTTAAATAACAAAAATAAAGAAGAAAAAACCAACTATTAGCAAACATCAAAAACATTTTATATTTTCTATTATTATTATGATTGTTAAACAATTCATTGATTTCATATAACACACACAAAAACAACAATAATTATACATATATTTTTTTTTGGCCAGATTAACAAAAAATAACTAATTGTGAGCCAACTATTAATCAAGTGAAGTGTAGTGTGGTGTATGTAGTGAACTGATGTAGTGGAGTGTTTAATTGTAATACTCGCGCTAATACTTGCGACAAACTGAACTAATAAGTTTTATTACCTCAAAGCGAGCACCCCCGCCTTTAACACCACCCCCCCCCCCCCACTCCCTACCTCATCATGCTAACCTAACTAAACCCGAGCTATTACAATCAAATATTACACAGACAGAAGTCTATGTATTTAAAGTCAATGAAGTATGTGATGTTGTATTTAAAGGCAGCGAATAAGTGAGACTTTAAAAAAAAGATTACAACAACAAGAAACTATTTATTTAACGAGGGTGGTAACATAAGTCATTATACCCTACACCACCATAGTGGGCCCCATACAAATGTCCTCCCGAAATTGGGGTTTACTGATCATAAATGTTTGAATTATGCAAGTATCCAAACAAATTTCAGTACAAATTAGTGGTAAATGAAGCCAATACGAATTTTGTGCAGATCGGTCCATAATTAGTCGTAGCTCCCATATAAGGCCCACATCGAAAATCACTTTAAAGAGCAAAACTCATTCAAAAATTTTGGTATCCAAATAATACTGAACGAAAATAAATTTCATATGTCTAAAAACAATACGGTACAATTTTATTATGATCGGCCTTCTCCGTAATTCACTTTAAGCTCCATAAATAGTTAAAAAGTATTTATATCCAGATAAAGTTTAACATACACAATATTTATATTCACAGATATCATGACACTAAATTTTTGGATGATCGGTCCACAATAGGTTATATCTCCCATATAACGCCCATTTTTGAAAAACTGTTTTTATACATATATGGTCGGGCTTGACCGAATATACTTTCTTACTTGTATTTGCTAAAATATAGCACAATATAAAAAGTCTTACAGGAACGTCATATTTAATAAAAATAGCTAAATTATGGTTAAATTGTAAATTTATAAATTGTTTAAGTTTTATTTAAAAAAAGTAAACTATTGTTTTATAATATGTGACCCGGCCTATGAGAAGGTGGCTTATGACTCAAAAAAAAATTTCCACTTTTTTTTTTTTGTTTCGCTAGTTTTTGAGACGCTCTTTCACGTGGTGAAAACTAGAAAGTCCTAACTTGCTTAGTAGTGTACTAAAAATGTAGAGAAAGAAGAGCACAAATGAAAGAAAAACAGAATTTTATTGAAAATCCAGAACAGCATTGTCAGTTTAGGGGATTTATCCTTACATTGAGGATTTTTTTCGTGATTTGGCACCGTAACATTACGTTTGGTTCATCCCACAGTGCCAGTTGGGGATGACATCCATTTAAGGGGATTTTTTTGGCGATTTTATTTATAACTGGGAAGTCTAAAAATGTGTGTTATCATTTATAGTGGATGGTTTCTAAAAAAGAAGTATGTAAATATTTAAAAAAAATATATATTTTACTGTTTAAAATGGCTGCAAATACTAATTTTATTAAAAAAAAATCATAACGTTTCTTGGGAACGCGAAGATTCGGCAAAAGGTTTGAAATGTACATATACGAGTATATTTTTAAAGTGTAACGCTTGCGTTGAACGCGTTTTTTCAATAATGAATACTACCAAAACAAAAATACATAACAAAATGCAATATGAATTATTGGAAGCATTTCTCAGAATAAACACATATGTACTTTAAAAATAATTCAATTTGTCGTGAGAAATTTAATCCATCTGCTGAAATGATAAAGCTTTTTAATACAAGCAATATGTACAACAACATTTCTGAGGCTGATGAATCAGAAGATTTTTATTCTGAAGTTTTGGAAATGCTAAAGTCTGGTAAATAATTTTTTATACTTCTATATATTAAATTATGTGTAATTTTTTCTTTACAAGATTTATAATTACAAATCAAATTAGTTTGAATATTAATATATGTAGCTATCGATAAAAATGAATTTTATTTAATAAATACATATGTTATTTTTTAAATAAAATAAAAATTTTACAAAAAAAAAATTAAGTCAAAAAAAATCAGTTTGGGGATTTTTGGGGATGACAAATCCAAAATTGGGGATAAGCTCTAAAAAAATACTGGCAGCACTGATCCAGAATCAAGAAAAACCGATCTGGGGCAAACTTAGTATGCTTTGCATTGAAAAAAAAACATCGCTCTTTGTATACACACACGAACTTATCTCATTTATGCTCTTTTGCCTTTTTTGGCTGCCTTTTGGGCATGACTATTCATAATGCAAAAGAAAAACAACTAATGGCCAGTTTTTAACTTAAAAATTTAAAGTGTATTTAAACTTAAGTTCTGTTTAAATACCAAATTCATTTTTATAGATCAATATTAATTAGAACTTAAATCACTGACTACGTCCATTTAAATACAACTTAAGTTTTTCATACTACCATATGATTTTGACGAATAAAAACATTGTGCTTATTATTATCAATATCAACTAATATCAACTAAAACAATGAATTTAGATGAAGAGGATATGAATGATGCAGCTTTTGTCCATTTAGTTTACAACAATTTTTAAACTAAATATGAAATCAGCTGTTAAATGAAAAAGTTGTTTATATTTTTTTGACATTTAATAGTGCTACCATACTTTTTTCATAATTAAATACCAAACTTAATTTGAGACTGAAAAAATGAAACCGTATTTAAATACAACTTAAGTTTAAGGAAAACCTAACTAATTTCGTATTTAAATATCAAGTTAAAAACTGGCCATAAGAAACTGACGAAATGCATTGTTTATCTTTAACAGCTGTGTCTCACAATTTCTTTTTTGAGTCATAAGCCAACTTTTCATAGGACGGGTCAGTCTCATATGATGCTTTTAAGCTTAAACTTTAAAACAAAGAAAAATTTAAATAAACGTATTAATATACATATATTTTTTAAAAATAGACACAAATTTTCATTCCTTTCAAATATGTTTGAGGTTAAAAAGCAAAGTATAGAAATACGCCATTTTGTTAATTAAAGCCAAAAATATCAAAATATTTTTATGGAAGGTAACAGCATAAACTATTAAATAAAACAAAATTCAAATAAATTTTATAATAAATACTTTTTCAATAATCCCTCAAACATTGCTGATATTTGGGCAAAGATTTGCTCTTTTTCTGGGCAGCCATTTTTTGAAGTTTGAAACAAAAAAAGCAAATTATATCTAAATAATTTTAAAGCAAACATTTGTAACTTTTCAAAATAGCTAAATATAATTAAATCTCTTAATATATGATTTTAATCCATGGCCTTAAACTTTCATTATTTTCAAAAATGTTTGAGCCAATGAAGCAAAAGTTTCACATACGCCATTTTGTTAATTTAAGCAAATAATAGCTTTTAACATAAACTATTAAATAATTTAGCAACAAATTAATTGAAATTAATTTTAAATGCAATTTCTAACAACTTCTCTTACCTGCCTACTCTACATATATTTTTGCTTAATAAATTTATTTGGTTTATTTGCAAGTTTTAAATAAATGACCCACTTTTTTGCCAAACAATTTCAACTGCAATCAAAGCAATCACAAAAAAACTAACAATTTTCAATTTTGTTAAAGTTTTTTTTTTATATAAAAACAACTTATACAGGCTGCTTTTAAGATAAAAAAAAAGAAACATATTGTTAAACAGTTTGAAATTATTATAAAATTTTCTTTCATCAATGAATACGCAACGCAACAAAAATTTGTTTTTAAGTTTTTAGAAAAAAAAAATAAATTTATGCAAAAACAAATGTGTTAAAGGAAACACCTTAAAGCAAAATTACAAATAAATAAATTATTAGAAAACTATTTATTTTTCTTGCACAAATTGTAATAAAACTAAATTGTGAAGCACAAACATTCAATTTAAAATACATACAAGACAGTGGTTACAAAACTGAAAATATTTATACTTATATTAGAAATTATAACAATATTTTAAATATTAATATGTATACATTAATGGGTTTTTTTTATTTTAGCTTTAATTAAGCTGTAACAAAAATATTTTGCTATTTTTAGCATAAACTTGAAAAATTGCCATATTTAAACTTTTAGTTCGGAAACTACTTAGCCTAGAACAGCAAGCGCGATATAAACAGAAAAAAGTTAACCCCTTTATTCAAAAACGATTATTAAATTTAACAATTGTTTATTGCAAATCTGTCTTAATAAACGTTTGTTAAATTTAGTGTTTTAAAAACTTCCATCGCGGATGCGTCTTTTTTGAACACCTGTTTCTATATGAAGGAGTTGCCAGATCGAAAATAAATTTAACATGTGATCATAACATCAATTCTATCATCAATCTATCTATCTTGTCCCCTTTAAAGTAATTCCCCTCAGATGTAATACACTTTTGCCAGCGTTTTTTTCAATCCTCGAAACACTTCTGAAACGCGCTTTTTAGTATCGCCAGCAGCTTCTGTTTTGATTTTTCTTTTATCTCCTCAATCGTAGCAAAAAGCTTTCTTTTCATCGGTGTCTTCAGTTTTGGGAAGAGGAAAAAGTCAGCGGGGGCCAAGTCCGGTGAATACGGTGGTTGAGGCATGATAACGTTTTTATTTTTGGCCAAAAACTCAAGCACAAGCATCGATGTGGGAGCTGGTGCGTTATCATGGTTCAAAATTCATGATTTGTTTTTCCACAATTCTGCGCGTTTCTGACCAATTCTTTCGCGTAAACGGCGCATAACTTCAAGGTAGTATTCCTTATTGGCCGTACGATCTTATGACAAGAATTCATGATGCACCACGCTATTGCAGTCGAAAAAAACCGTGAACTTTTTTCGGTCTTGGCTCTTCTGGACGTTTCCATTGGGATGATTGGACTTTGGTTTTAATGTCATAGTCATGCACCCATGATTCCTTGACCTTTTTGAGGAAATCTGGATCGTCGTTCGCTCCTGAGCGATGTCCATGCGAAGTTGTTTTTGCTCAAAATTTAGAAATTTTCGAACAATCTTCGCTGCCGCACGTTTCATGCCTAAAACATTCGTAAAATTGCTTGGCATGAGCCGAACGATATGCCAACATCATCAGCAACCTCTCTGATAGTGATTAGACGATTATACAAAATCATTTTCTTCACTGCTGCTTCAATGTTTTAATCGGTTGTTGACGTGCATCGTCATTGACATCTTCTCGACCTTTCGTAAACCGGTTATGCCACAATTGAACTTGTGTTCTGCTAGACTCGCCATAGAGTCAACATTTCAAATGTTCTTGCGCATTTAATTTAATTTTCTACACAAAACTTAATACAGTTTCTTTGATCCATTTTTTCGAATAGTAAACAATCGAAGAGCACACCAAAACACGACTAACATTTTTAGCTGTCAAAACAAACTGACAATCCAAAATGGCTGATATTACCAACATACATATGTATGTATATAACAGACATGTATGTGTAACAACATAACAGAAAAGAAGAATGCGAAAATCGAACATACGTAACTCAAGAAATTTTAAAATAACGGTTATTTTTTGATCAGACCTCGTGTATATTAACAGATTTTTCTTAAATGGTAAATATTTTAAAATTTTACTCTCTTAGCTTTTAATAAAACGAAAAGAAAATAAAGGTTTTTCTGTTTTTTAAATTTCTTTACACATCTTTGCTGTTTAGGACCACTGTTTGAAACATGTTTTTTACATCTGTAGCATTTATGAGTTTTCAGTTAATTATTTTTTTTTTAAATTTCGTACTAAATTTACCACACAAAAAAAACTTGCTAGTGACTAAATGAACCATTTCTTGACCTACTTTTAACAGCAATTATTTATAACAGCAAAATAGCACAGTAACCAAAATAAATAAACTCACATGAAAAGTAATTTTAAAATAAATAAAACAACGCAACAAAAGTAACTAAAATAAAGTTATGGGATTTTAAGTACAATAGTTTTCAAAACGATTATTGATTATTAAAGATGTTAAAGATACTCACACACAAATGTACTCTGAATGTACATAAAAACTGAAATTGTGTAACCAATTATTCAAAGGTAACTGAACAAGATCATAAAATCGGCTTAAAGCTTTAATACACAATGGGGTGTTTTTTTTTTTTATAATGGAGTGAGTTTGCGATCTCTATAATTTATAATTTAAACTGAAAACAAAAATCAAATGTGAAGGACCGCAAATTTAAACATACATTCATACTCTTGTAGAAAATGCTGTTGTGTGTTAATTAGTTGGTTAAACAAAGCTTGGCAATTGTTAACTACAAGATCAACCAACAAAAAATCCCCCATAAATTAAAATGTTGAAAATTAAAATAAACACAAAAAAAAAACAATTTTCTGTTTCCATGTGAAATTTATTAAACAAGGTTAATAGCCTTAAAAAAAAAGCGCCCCTAAAGGTTTAGGAGGCGTGACAGATTTCTTGGGAAAATTAAGATTAAAGAATACAGCTCAAATTGACACTCATACTCTCTCAAACACACACACGCACACACCTGAAGATATACACATGTTATTCCATAATAAAAGTAAAAAATACACTCAAACAAAAACTAAACAGAAAATAGATTACAATATCAGCACAATCATGAATAAAAATTCCGCAGGAGTTTTTTCCCTTTTACCATTTTTCCTATTCAAATTTAATGTTAAAAAAATAAAAAGGGAAAAAACTCCCGCGGACTTTTTATTCATGATTGGGCTGTATATGTATGTATACGAGTATATTTATAAAATTTATTGAGCTGTTGCGGTTTGCAAGATAAATGCTCAGAAAAAATCCACGTTACTGGAATAGAGTTCTCTGGAGCGACGAATCTAAGTTTAACTTGTTTCAATCTGATGGAAAATCGAAGACTCCAGCTACACTGTTAAAACAGTGAAACACGATGGCGGGTCTATTATGATCTGGGGTGCCTTTTCTTAGCGTGGTGTAGATCCAATTGCACGAGTTCAGGGAATAATGAATCAGCATCAATATAAAAAACATGATAATGATCCAAAGCACACTTTGGATCGAAATATTGATATTCTTGACTGGCCACCCCAAAGTCCTGATCTTAACCAACATAATTGAAAACTTATGGGCAATTGTAAAAAGAGACCTAAAGGACAAAAGTTCACGAAATAATGATGAATTGTTTATCTCTGCAAACATGCCAGCGTTTAATTAAGAGTATGTATACCAAAAAGACTGGCGAATGTTGCCAAAAACAAGTGTTATTTTTAGTATTAAAACAAACTTTCATACATTTTTGTTATAAAATAGTTTATAAGCAAAATTTTATATTTCAATATTCTTTTAACTTCCAGCTAAAATTCGCAAATTATTTTGATGCTATTTAATAAAAACTATTACTTAATAAATAAATAAAAGTAATCCGTTAATATATATTTTTTTAAATGTCTTTAAAGATTGACCATATTTCAACTTTTGTTGAAATTTTTTAAAAATTTAATAATTTTCTTTCTTATGAGGGCGATTCGGAAACTTCTTAGCCTGCCACAGAAAGAGAATATTTGGTTTTTCAAAAACATTTTTATTTTTCAATATAATCTCTTTAACTTCAATATACTTAGTCCAACGCTTATCTAGCAATTCTATCCCTGAATTAAAATAGTTTTCCTCAAGGCCTTCAAAATAGTGGTTTACAACTGTAATTACATCTTCATTGGAGGTAAAACGCTTGACAGCTAAAAATTTTTTTAGATTTGGGAACAGGTAAAAGTCACTGGGAGCTAAATCAGGAGAATACGAGTAAAGTGGGTGGTCAAGCAACTCGTACTTTAATTCGTTGCTTTAAGCCATTGTGAAAACACTCTTGTGTGCTGGTGTGTGGTCTAAATAAAAATTATTTTTTTGTGTTGTAAGCCAGAACGTTTTTGTCGCATTTTTAACATTTAATAAGTCCCAAAAAAAAAAAAAAAATAAATAAAAAAAAAAATTAATAAAAAAAAAATAAAACAAAAAACGTTGCCAGAGCCTAAATTGTTTTTGCCTTCTTTAGGGCACTTCCTCTAGCTTCAGTCCATTGCTTCGATTGCTCTTTTTTCTCTGGAGTATACTGGTGGATCCATGTCTCATCAACAGTTATGAAACGACACTTAAAATCCATTTTATTTTACTTAAAACGATCCAAACAAGCTTATGAAATGTTCATTCTTATGCGTTTTTGGTCGACTGTTAACAAATGCGGCACCCATCTTGAAGAAAACTTTTTCATCTGTAGTTCTTCATGCAAAATTAAATCATTTGAGATGCCCATGATCTTGGCTATTTCACGCACTTTTATTCATCGATCATTTAATACCATATCATCGTACTTTGGCTACAATTTCTGTTGTTGTTGCTTGCTTTTGGACGTCGACGTTAAAATTCAGCAACCCAATTTTTACTGTTGCACATGAAGGAGCACTTTCACCATATCATTAGGAATTTCTTGTCCCGCCCGATAAACCTTTTTTATTTAAATATTTAATGACACCACGAATTTCTAATTTTTCCATTGTAAAAAAATCGCGGATGCGTCTTTTTTGAACACCTGTTTCTACATGAAGGAGTTGCCAGATCGAAAATAAATTTAACATGTGTTCATAGCAGAGATGGAAGTTTTTAAAACACTTAAATTTTTAATGTTTATACCGCGCTTTCTGTTCTAGGCTAAGAAGTTTCCTAACAGCCCTCGTAAAGTGGAAAATATCACAAAAACTTTTTCATCAGCAGATAGCTAGCTGACTTCATAAATTACTAAATAGGTATATATAGTATATTTAATAAATAAATCCAATAATGTATACATATGTTGTATTGTTCAACAAAGTTTGCACAAATTTAGGAGACATGTAATTTGTTTTGTTAATTACTTAATTGGCATGATATTATTACTGCCGTATTCATGAAAAATAAAGTAGGTTTGAAGTGGGCTTTTAGACAAAATTTTCTTAAAGTACATTTGAAGTCTACTTTAATTTTTTCTGAATAAGACTGTTTCATTACTTTTCTCTTATTTAACATTTAACTTTTAATAGGCTTTAACTGTTTCTTCAAATTCTTTAAATAAATATGTATACCTATGTATACATACATATGTATGTATAACAAAAATCTTTTTCTCTCTACTTTTATTACCTTGAATGTAGGCCAGGGTTATTACATCCTTGTATTCTCTTTTTCAATTTGTGTCCTTTCCATAATTAATTCATTTGACATTGTTCGATGCCTGATCAAACACAAATGATCAGGCTCACATGTTTCGCTTACGAGTGTTGTATACATACTTGTGTATGTAACTGTTTTAAAATTGCCAGTAGTAAATAATAATTATTTTAATAACAATAAAAACTAATTATTGTTAAAAATCCATAAATAGTTTATAGTTATTTATAATACATAAAATATTACTGATATACTGCATATGTATACATACATACATACATAAGTACACAATAAAACGGCGATTTTTATGTTGCAGAAAACCTTGATGTAGTGGTTTTTGATTATTATTGAATTATGGCTAAAGTTGTTGCATGAAAAAGGTTTATATTTATTGCGTTACGTTACATTTTCTTAAACCTTGATATTAATAATTTTTTATATACCTATTTTTATGCTGTTGCTGCTGGTGGCATCTTTAATTCAGGCTATCAATTTAAAGTGAGTGTATATTTAAATGGCGTTTTTGTTTGTGTTTTTATTGTTGTTTGCTTCTTTTTGTTTTGCCTACATTTCAATTGTCACGTTGTTTTTAGTTGTCGTCATACTAATGACGCTGTTTTGTTTTGTTTACTAAATGCAACTTACTGCAGCTCTACCTCAGTTGCTTCATCTTGTCTGTTTGTTTGTTTGTTTATTACACGTTGTTTTTGGCTGAGCCTAAAAAGCAACAAAACTAGAACAACAACATTGGTATACTGCATGCAGAGACTTACGAGAGTTAGTGTTTCTTTTTGTTTATATGAGAATAAAGAATTTTAATGTTTGCTTGGTTACCTGGCTCGTTTTTCTTTAGTTCGTGTACTCTACACTCGTCGTTTTACTAGAAGGTGTGTACATGTGTTTGTAATATAATTTTTACACAGATTTTTTATTCGATTTATGCATGTTTGTGGGTATGTAGCACTGATAGCCAACATGGTACAATTGTACTTTTTTTGATACATTTTAAACACAGTTGGTACCGTGGTACTACCACGACTCATATGGTACAATTTCAAAATACCTACTGTTGCATCAAAATTTGGTATTTCAAATGAAATGAAATATCATCCATGTCATAGAATTTAATTGCATTCGGAAGTGGAATTATTTCCGTATTTTGCTTCTAAAGAAAAAGTAAAACGGACAATTGGTTTCATTCCGAACAAATTTTCTTGTTTTGATTTTTCTATAGAAGCAAAAAATGGAATTAATTTCACTTCCAAACGTAATTAAATTCTGTGACATGGTTACTATTTGTGTAATAGTGCAAGCAAAAGAGATTTTATTAAATTTCATGAACATTTTGGAACTGATATCAATTTGATCTTTAAATATGCATCTATCTATAAGACGATTATTACGACAATAAATTTTTGGTTGAATTATCGAACAATATGAGTCTTTGACATACCTATTCATTTACATAAAATGATTTTGAGGCTGAATTCAAAAACTAAAGTTAAAAATGTAGTTAATCAGGATTTCAAAATCGTTAGAAGTTAACTCTTCTATTTCTTTTATTCTTACAATAATAATTCTAGTTATTTTGGAAATATATATACATATTTACCAAGGTTAACTTTTCGCAAATGACTCGATACTTCATAAATAAGAATATTTTTAGATAATTGCGACAATTAACGCAATAATGTTGCTATACGATATATCGAATTTTCGATAGAGTAAATGTGTGATAAAGTTTTATGATTATTTAACAAATATTAAAAATGGTACCATGGAGGTCTAAAAAGTACATTTTATTTAAATAAGTGGTACGAAAAACAAAAATCCATTTTCCATCACTGATATGTAGTATGTATGTATATAAGTTTGTATAGAGTATTTAGTATATTCATTGTGAGCGTACTTGGGTCGTTTTTGACCTTCTTTAAATGTAGGTTAACCTCATTTCTCATTTTGTTGTTGTTGCAATAAATGTTTTGTTATTGTTGTTGCAGTGTGTGTACATATTTTGTTTGCTAGTAGTGTAGTTTTTGTTTATTTATTAAACAAAACAAAACTTGAAATACAAACAAACTGTAAGAAAACAACAGCAACAATAATGAATAAAAAAAAGAGGTGCGTGAGTTTTGTGATTTTGATTTTTTGAGATGAAAATCAATACAACAGCTCTACTCGTATAATTATATACATATGTATGTACATACATAGACTATTCAGCTAGCTACAGGGGGAGCAGCATCTAATACCTATATTTATTTAAAATTTATGACAATTGCCTCGAAAAAGGCGGCTGGCTGGCTAATAAAATGTAGGCTGATTTTTTTTATTCGTTTATGTTTTTTACTATAATTACTGCTTACACATCAATTTGTTGAAGACTAATGTTTAAATGTTTTACTTGTTGTCAACTAGAAATTAAACAGGGCGCGTCAATGTTTAATTGATTTATAAATAGTTTGCTTAGAAATTGTACATTGTAATTTGTTTATAAAAATAGCTTAAATCCTATGTGGAGTGGAATTGAATTAAGGTAAAAGCTTTTGATGTTTTAAGACCTCGTTATTAATAATTATAGACATAATACAAGGTATATGTATATAACCCCAACTAAACACATCACCCACAATAGCAAATGGCATTAAAAAAAAACAGTCAGTTAGAAACACAATTTTATGGGCAAAACAAACAATTTATAGAAGTTTTTGTAAAAACAAAATTTAAAATTCACATACATACATAAGTATTTAAAGTAAGCTAAAGGAATTAAAAAAAAAGCTTTATTTAAAAGCTTTTGGTTTTGAAACTAATGTTGCGTTAAGTTTTTACAATTTACAAAAATCTTAAATTTATTTAAGAAATAAAAAGTATTTAATCAACATTAAAAAATTATAGAAAAAAAAATATTCTTTAAAGTTTCGTTAAATAAAATAAACTTCCGTTAAGTTTAAAAATCTTCTAAAATTAGACATTTATTAGACTTATGCAATTAGAGTATTTCAAACAAATTAATCAAATTTAGCAAAATCTTTAGTCCCAAGCTTTTTTTCGCAAATAAAGTTTCGTTAAGTTTTTAAATTAACATAATTATGAAATTACTTACAAAATAAACATTTATGCAAAAACAAAATATTTTGAAGTTTTATTAAATAATTAAACTTTCGTTAAGTTCTAAACATCCTCAAAAATGCAGCACTTTTATAGAATTAATTAGTACTTAAAGCAAAATAATCAAATATAGCCAAATCTTTTGGTTTTAAAAATAAAGTTTAGTTAAATTTTAAAATTTAAAAAATTAGAGAAATTTAGTTGCCCTTAAACATTTATACAAATAAAAAAATATTTTTTAAAGTTTCGTTAAAAAATTTTAAGTTTCGTTAAGTTTTGAAAACAAACCAAAAACATAAATTTTTCTTGAATCAATTAATATTTGAAAGAAGTTAAAGAAGTATAGCACAAGTTTTTAATAAAAGCTTTCGGTTTCCAAAATAAAATTTCGTTTAATTAAAGTCCTAATAATAATTTTGTACATATTAAATGAATACAGAAAACGCCGTTTTTGGTTTCCAAAATAACGTTGTTTTTTAAATTGTCGAAAAAAAAATGATTGTAAAAGTATTTAGGCCAAATTAAAAGAATATACAAAAATCTTTTTTAAAAGCTTTTGATTTCCAAAATAAAGTATCGTTGAGTTTTTAAATTGTCCAAAAAAATATTTTTTATGCCTTGAAACGCAGTTTAACCATATTTAATATACAAACAAATTAAGAAGCTATTGGTTTTCAAAATAAAGTTTCGTTAAGTTTTTAAAATTGTACAAAAAAATATTTTTTATGATTGTAGAAGTATTTACGCCAAATTAAAGGAATATAGACAAATCTGTTTTTTTTAAGGTTATGGTTCCCAAAATAAAGTTTCTTTAAGTTTTTTAAATTGTCCATCAAAAATATTTCTTTATGATTTAAAAAGTATTTTCAATATTAAAAGAATATAGTAAAAGCTTCAGTTAAAAGCTTTTAGTTTCCAAAATAAAGTTTCGTTAAGTTTTTTAAATTCTCTAAAAATAATTATTTTTCAATAATTAAACCTTGATTACCATAAATTAAAAAAGTTTTAGTTTAGGAAAATAAAGTTTCGTTAATTTTTTTAAATTGTAAAAAAAAAAATATTTTCAATTAATAAGACATTATTTTCCTTATACTAATATAGCAAATACTATATACGAATACATATAGCAAAAATGTTTGCTAAAAGCTTTTGATTTTGAAAAAAGAAAACTTTCGTTAAGTTTTATAAATAAGTGAAAATTGAAATAGTTTGACAATATTGCAATAGCAATACATATTACCATATTAAAGCAAAATTATTAAAAATATATTAAAAAAAAATCTGTCTAAAAAGCTTTGAGTTCCACAAGTATTTTTAATAGAAAACAGCTATAGAAGTAAATTGTTTATGTTAATTTTATTCGCATTTCAACGTATTTTTAACATTTTCGGACAATTAAACAAATTCTTGAAAATTTTGCTTAAACATTTTTAGAAGGCTAAAAATTTGACAATGATAATTTAGATCAGATTTTCCATGAATTTATAAAATTTTGCATATATAAAACTAATTAAAATACATGATGATTAAAAACTATACAATTATTTTATTTTATTTTTAATATAAATGAATGAAAATTCAACGCTTTTATAGAGAAAAAGGTCAACTTTGACCGCGTTTCTAGTACGAGGAGAGCAATTAGTACAATTGACCCACTTTTATGTGGAGAAATAAAAATTAAATACACACACACACACACACATACACATATAAAAAAACGGCAGAATTTTATTTTCAACGTAAAGTCGGAGTGTTGCGGTCTGCTACAGCAGCAGCAGCTGCGGTTGCCTATATTTTGTACACTAAACGTACAAACAAATTATTACAACACTGGAGTGAAAAAAAAAACAATTGGTGTCAATAGTAAACAAAATAAATTCATTGCAGACAAAAACAATTACAATTATTTTATGAGAAGTTTGTTTAACAAAGTAGTTTTTATTAAGCAGTTGTGTTGTTGTTTATTTATTTGTTTAAATATTCAAACATTTATGTACATACATATGTATATAAACAGAAACAATGAAATCAAAACAAATCACAGATAAACAAACACTAAAATAAAACTGATAGTTTAAATATTACTGCACGCAGCTTAATTAAAACATTGTTCGCATAAAATCCGGCCACAGCCGTGAAAATCAGAAAGAAAACAAATTCAGATTCTGGGAGAGCAGTGATTCTAAAGTTTTGGGCCATAACAAAAGTTAACGATTTGATATAGGTACATACATATGTAACTATGCAGCTTAGTTGAATCGAAATGTTGTAAAACAGATTCATTAGAACAAAAACGGATTTAAATTTCTTCTTTTAGTTTTTTTTTTAAGTAGGTATGCAATATTAATGCCACCACATTTGATGTGCACAATAATTTAAAACCAAAATAAAGAAAAACGTTTAAAGAATAACCCCCTTATTCAAAAACGATTATTAAATTTAACAAACGTTTATTAAGACAGATTTGCATATAAAAATTTGCTTAATAAACGTTTGTTAAATTTAATAATCGTTTTTGAATAAGAGGCTAATTAAATAACAATAAAAAAAAAACATTTTAAATGAGCACACTTTTCTGTCTATTAACAGGCAGGCAGAAGTTGACATTTGTCATGTCTTGACATTGAGTTAGAAATATTACAATAATAAATAAAGTATTTCATTAACAAGTAAAAAACTATATACTTAGGTATTTAAATACACAACTAAAATAAAAATAAATAAATACATAATATCATACACCTATTCTTATTATTATTTGAAACATTTCTTATTATAGTTTATTTGAACTTTTTTATTAATATTTCAGTAATAGTTCAAGCTTAATGTGTTTTTTTTTTATTTTCGGTATTTCTTTACTTCTTTGTGTAGCATCTTCAAAAAAAATCGTCATTTCGAATTTTAAAAATTTCAATAAAAAAATCGGAAAAATAAAGTCACTATTTCTAATAGTATTTTTAAATTTTTATTTAAACCAAATCATATTACATATCAAAATACATAAATTTGAAATAAGAAAACACAAAAAATATACTGCCGTATTTAACAAAAAAATATAGTAGGCTTAAAGTTTTCTTTAAGCCAAAATTTTCATACAATTTTTTTTTTTTTTTAATAATTAACAAACACAAACTGCGAAGCTTTTGGCTTATCTGCAGAAAACACCCAGAGTCTTTGGCGGGAATCGAACCCGCAACGCTTTGACTAATAGTCCGGCACTCTATCGCCTAGTCTATAGGGGCACACTTGAAGTCTACTTTAATTTTTTTATAAATACGGCAGATAATGTTAAACACAACCTGTGTAATGTTTATATAATATCTTAGACCGCTTTCACACTTTTCAATTCTGACTCGTCAAGGCAAGTATTTTTGGATGAGAAGGGTAAAGAGAACAAAAGGGGTACAAACTTGACGGTACTAGTCAATTTTCTTATTTCCTTTTGTTTTTTTCATGCATGTTGATTTGCATTAAAAAGTACGAAAATTTAATTGAAGTGTGTAAACGAAATGGCAAGTTTAAAAGAGAATTGAACAAAAACTGGTCAGCTAAAACTGAAGAGTGTGAAACAAGACTTACAGTAAGTAGTTCATAAATAAATTTCTGAATGTAGCATATTTAATAATTCAGGTTTAATTACTATGTCAAAACAATTCAGTTTATTAAGTTTTAAATAACATTTTGAGTAAAGAATCCAATTCATCCAACATATAGGTATAGGTGCATACTTATTTTCAAAGAATTCTGTACTTTTGTTCAGAATTCAGCATTTAAAATTGCTTATATTTACCAATAAAATAAGTAATTTCTACTATCCTGACTCATAATATTATATGGACTTATTATACTTTAACTCAACAATTGGCTTTAATTAATAAAACATCGCTATCATTCAGTTTTGTTGTTAAAATATGCCATTTTATTTAAATGAGAAAAATAATTGTTATCTGCAGAAAAGAGAGAATTTGGTAACAAAAACATTAATAAAACAAACAAATGATCAAGGCATATTGATTATAAGGTAGTGTTGAAGACACAGCTGATTATTTTTTTTTTTTTTGTTACTTTTGTATTGTCAAACGTTGTTTATGTTTACAAATTCCTAATTGTCAAAAAGCTTAAGTGTCAAAATTTGTTTATTATTATTGTGCTTGTGATTTTTAAAAAATAAATAAATTTGTTGTGATTTTTAAAAAATAAATAAAAGAAATAAAATGAAGCGCAAAATTTATAGAAAATTGAAAAAATCTGGAAGCGGAAGTTTCTTCTCTGTGTCTAATGACGACCGCAGGCTTAAGTGGAGTAAAATTTGCAACATAGATTTCCACCGCTACGACATTGTGTCTATGGACCACTTTGCTTCATCACACATTGTAACTGCTTTTCTTCATTTGTCACTTCGCCCTCAGCATCTTTCACGTCTTTGGTATAGAAATCTTTTTGCTTTTGTAAAAACAACGAACGTTTGTAATTTTCAGTCAGCTGTTTTTGACAATGAAAGAGTAAAAAGCAAAAACAAATACCCATGTTGGTTTTGTATTGTTGTACTTGTTGTAATGTTGCCACCACCTTATAATCAATATGCCTTGTAAATGATAGAAATTTTTAATAATTCACAAAACCGTTACTTTCA
This sequence comes from Bellardia bayeri, assembly GCA_950370525.1. NCBI lineage: Eukaryota > Metazoa > Arthropoda > Insecta > Diptera > Calliphoridae > Bellardia > Bellardia bayeri. Next base: position 8,903,382 of record OX493264.1, on the reverse strand, counting down.
AATCGTCACTTTGTTATTTTTGAAACAAAACATGGTTAAAATGACGATAAGTCGTCAAATCTGGCAGCTATGCCCATACTCCAACTTAGCAACTGGCAAACTATTGCTCTTACGCTCCCTCTCTCTCTCTTTCGCACAAACTACTTACACTTCAAAACAGGGTGTTTCATAACCCCAAAAAAACCACAATGTTTACCTTAAAATTCATAAATTAATTGTCAAGTATGAAGGACATCTCTACAAAACCCCACACAAAATGTTTTAACTTTAAATAAAATTACCAATATACCTATGTACATATGTACATACTCGTATGTCAATTTATTTAGTTGTTTGAACCACAATAAAATTTTAAATTCCATAATTTATACAGCGTAGGTGCAACAACTAACGATACCAACCAATTTAATTTTAAACTCCAACCATGTTTGTTAAAAGTTTAGCAAACATCATATGAATCTCATGATAAACTGTCAAATGATGTCAGTGTTAATCGTGCTCATTGACATACAAGCGTACACATGACATGGACATAAATGTATGTAAATATTGCACAGCCCTAGTTTTATTTTATTAAAAAAAAATTATTATTATAACTCTCTCTCTCTCTCTCTCTGTATTTAAATGTGATATTTATGTTAGTATGACAATTTTTGTTTTTATATATAGAGAAATAATAACCTTAATATTTTGTGAGCTTAGAGAAATAGTCGTATGTAATATTTGAAATGAGACCAACGGATATTGGGCACAGGGTTATAATAGTTGAAAAAAAAAAAAAAAAAAAAAAAAAAAAAAAAAATCGTAGTGTATCAAATGTTTGTACATTAACGTAGGAGGGCATGAAAAGTCCTTTCAAACGATATTTATATTTTGTGTCGTTTTCAAGACATATTTTTCAATCCCACTAATAAACAGTGGTGGTCTTAAGGTTAACACACTTCATATGTGCTGTTTTGAAAAGTATTTTTCTTTTATATGATTATAATTGTGAACCATAATTATATAGAATCTGATATATCTATATGGAGGAAGATACGTATGGCGTCCTCCAAACATGCAGAACAAGCCAAATTATACTTCTAAGACCATTAAGCATGTTAGTGGGAATGTGTTGGTGTGGGCAGCATTTTCTGGCGTATACTTTTAAATACAATGATTCCATACGCTGAGAACATTATGCCACTTAGGTGGCGTTTTAGGTACAACAACGTTCCAAAATACGTGCAGCGCCACATAACGGCAGTCAGGCCCAAAAATTTTGCCGATTTATGAAAGGAAACCCAAAATACTTGCTACGCAATTCAAATAGAGTGGTGTATGATTCTGGCGAAGCCAGCTGTTATTCAAAACAAATGATATCCTGCTAAATATTAGAATTTAAATAAAGTTTTTTTTTGACTTCTTAGCTTTTTCTGCTTCTTTTGTTTTTGTAAATAAAATTTTTATTTAGAGCCAAATTACTGTCCAGCGATTTTTTAATAAAACAAACAGTAGACTGGCGTGATCATAAAAGGTTTTAAAAAATAACCAACAACAGAAAATATTTGCTTTAATTGGTAACAGATACCAAGTGTGCTAACCTAATGGCCAGCACTGTATTAGCATACATTGATGACAGGGGCACAACTTTATTAGATTCAGCTAAAGCGAGAAAAGTTTAAGTACACAGTAGATGATATCACAGGCTCATAAAGCCTTTTACCTGGTAAATCAATAATTCGTTCTAATAAACGAGTTTATCATATCTCACATATACATATGTACATATGTAGATCTATAACTCCATTATGCATTAAAATCCATTAATGTTTGTGCTTAAAAATAGGGAATATATCCTTTTACCATATGGGACAAAAAACAAACATTCTAAATATTCTGTATCATAACATCAATTCTAGTTGCTACATCGGTATGTCCTATGCCACAAACGAAATGACTGCTGAGAGGTAATGACTTAGGTAACAAGTGACTACATCATAGGACATCCTCTTGTTAAACTCGTCACTCATTAACATTGCCAGTGGTATGGCCGGTAAGTACTGGTGATAATTGGTAAGTAGTCAAATCACAAATCATTCACAACTTACCCCGACTGCTGGGTACGTTTTCCCCATTTGAATATGATTATTAATTAGAAATATAAAGTAGGAGACCACGAAAATAATTATCAAAGTTGTGTTGATAGATTATTACTTGATGATGATGGCTGTTGTTATTGTTGCTGATATATGTCACCAAAAAGACAACAATAAACATGCATACGAGTACATTGTACAAACAATCAAAAGAGAGAAAAATGGAGTGACTGATGTCATAACATATCATATCAATATGGCAACGAGGTTAAGGCAACATTTTGTATATCTGTAAGTACATACATACATACATACATAATATGTATGCATAAATTACTATGTGTGTTTGCCTGAACAAAATAGTAGTAATAATAATAATGACAATAAACAACCATGGGTCGGTGTCAAAAGCACAGTGTTCACAAGTGTTGTAAATCTAGTGGGTGTTTTTTGTTTTTTTTTTATATAATTTATAATGATAAGGTTTGTGTATTCTTTTCTTTCTTTGTTTGTTAATTTTATTGATAATAATGATGATGATCCCCTTTACAATGTATAAGGTTTAAAATTTGCATTGTTTCTTCTGTTATAATGACTGTCTATATGGAACATATTTAAATGTACATTTTTACTCGGAAAAAGTGTTAAAACCCAACACAGCCATTAAATAAATGAGTTTAATCGTAAGGAAAAGTGTCCTCTATGAATTAAACATGCACACTGACTGTATAGCCATAAAACATCTGTACTAGAAGACTTGTCACAGTCAAGTGACAAATTTATTAGAGTGGAAATATAAAGATAAAAAACATAACAACAATAAATGTTTTATTAATATTTAAGGACTTTTACAAAATGTTATTGAAAGTGACCTAAAATTAGAAAATTTAAAATTTTTATTAAAAAATAAAAATTAAAAATAGTTTAAATATGTTTAAATGTGTTTAATTAAATACCAAGTCAGTTGTTTTTCTTTTTTTGTTTTGTTTTTAAAGATTTGTGGAGAAAAGTTGCAAATTTTTTAGAAAAATTTTACAGAATTTTTGTAAGAATTGTTAAACAAATTTTTGTATTTCATATTGCTATAAAAATTTACTAAAACTACATATACGTATGTAACTGGCAACAACTTAAAACCAAATCTATAGCAACAATATTAAATATTATGTTTAAACAAGCGTGCCCACCCGCTTTTAATTTGTTTGTACAATAAATTATGTCAAATTTTCGCATATTTCCAACAAAATAAACTGAGAAATAAGGTTGTTGTTTGTGTCGAAGTGATACTATGAAACTAAGCTATAGATTACAATAAAGATTTTAGCAATCAATTACATTTTTAGGGACACTTCAAAGTAAAAATTTAACACAAATGTTTTAAAAATTGAAAAAATTGATTTTTTTTTTTTTTTTTTTCAAAACAAAAGAAAAAATTTTTCAAAAATATAAATTAGATTGTGCTGCAATCGATTTCTTAAAAATTAAAAAAAAAATTGGCAAAAAAGATTTAAAAAAATTCTAAAATTTTTCCAAAATTTTTTCAGAATTTAGTTTTAAATTTTTGAATTGTTTTCTTTATATGTAGAAGAATATTTTAAAACTAGACATAACTGCCAACAATTTCACACTGTAAATATAGTAAAAATATTAAATATTGAGTAAAAAAGAGATTGGTAAAAAGACCCTAAAATTGTTCATGAAATAAGACAATTTCAATATTTTCTACATATTAAACTGAAAATATTTTTATATTTATATAATAAAGCTAAGCTATGAATATGGGTTTTAGATTAAAATAAAAATTTTTAAAATCAAGTAAATTTGTATGACTTTAACACGGCTTAAATGTAAAAAAAAATATTAAACATGCATAAAAATTAGAAAAATCTTAGTTATTTTACTCAAAACCAAAGAAATAAGTGGGTTAAATATAAAATTTATTATGAATAAAAAAATTAAATTTTAAAATTAGTTTTTTATTAAATAATTTCTTAGCTTGAGGTCACTTTTTGTTTTTTATAAAAAATTTTTTATTTTTATACCTATATAATTATCTCGATATTTCGATTTTCTTTGGAAATCTTCTTCAGAAGTTATTTTATTTTAGTGTTTAAAATATAACAAAAATTAGTAAATAAATAATATAATTTTGTTGCTTTATTTCTCTGATGTCTTCTGTCTGCCAAGCAAATATTTACATTTACTTTGACACAAAACAATAACAATGCAGCCAGATTATTTAAAAATTTACCAATTGCCATATTTCAATGTTTACCTTGTCACATCTGATATGCAATGAAAGAATTTATCTTGAAACTGTCAACAAGCCCTTGATGCAAAGAAAAGAAACTGAAAAATAAAACAAAATTACCAAATATTCTACAAATGTAACAATAACGCAGTAAGTATATCAGGGTTAAACGTACAGTTTGTAATAGAAACATAATTACAAAAGATATTGCGAAAGTCTGTAACATATTTTTTTGGTTTTTGGAGGTGAAAAGTAAAAGACAAGAAAAGAAATCTTATCTAGTTGTTAGTTTTTTTTGTATAATTTTTCTTACTTATTTCAATATAGGTACATATTTTTTTTTAACCTCTGAGTTTATAGATAATAATAATAACATCACCACAAATTATTCACAATAATAACAGCAATAAAAAAAGTAAATTACCTAGTATGTGGTTAAAAAAATATAATCAAATACCTATCTACATCATAATAATTACAAACGTTAAACATTACAATACGAAGCTAATCATGAGGATGACATTATTACATATTTATTATTATTATAATGTTATGAATTAAAAAAAAAACTTAAGCACAGTGACAGAGAGTTAAAGTTAAAATACCTTCGAAAAATAAATTTTCTAAAAATTATTTCCTTAAAAAAGCATAATCATGTGATTTTCACTGCAATAATTACTCATAGAAAAAATGTGTTAGCAACAATATAACAACCGTTACAAAAAAATATCAACATAAACAATGACAGCTACATGACAAAAACAACAAATTCACCTTCATTGAAACACAGACGTTTTTTTATTTGATTTTAAATGGCGTTACAATAAGTACAAAAATATGAACATGAATACAACTTAGATTAGTTAAATTAGTAGCAGGTTCACAATTTGTGTTAATAGCCCATCAATTTTCTATTAAATTAAATTAAATACATAGGTATGTTGTTAATTCCTCCAAATAAAGCTATGTACATATACCTATATTCCACTATCAAGAATATACCCCTGGAAATGCATTACATGTTTAGAAAATACAACCATGTGCAGTTGTTTACATTTATTATTGCTGTGCTTTTGACTTTCTCTTTGCCAAAATACACTCTTTATGAAAAACTATCATATACAATAACAACAATATAACAAATGAATATGGCAGCATTTTGTTTTGCATATATGTACTTGTATGTAGGTATGTTTGTTTGTGTACTAATTTGTTTAGCTTTCAAAAATCTCCCTCACTAACAGTACTCTCTCTCACTCACACATTATTTACGGTAATTATGAGTGTGTGTAACTGATGGCAAACATGGTACAATTGTACTTTTTTTTGATACATTTTAAACACAGGTGGTACCGTAGTACTACCACGAGTCATATGGTACAATTTCAAAATACTGTTGCATCAAAATTTGGTATTTCAGATGAAACAGATAAATATCAGCCATGTCACAGAATTTAATTGCGTTCGAAAGTGGAATTATTTCCGTATTTTGCTTCTAAAGAAAAAGTAAAACGAACAATTGGTTTCATTCCGAACAAATTTTTTCGTTTTACTTTTTCTATAGAAGCAAAAAATGTAATTAATTCTACTTCCAAACGGAATTAAATTCTGTGACATGGCTGTATATCATACACATAAGTTACTATTTGTGTAATAGTGCAAGCAAAAGAGATTTTATTAAATTTCATAAACATTTTGGAACTGATATCAATTTGATCTTTAAATATGCATCTATCTATAAGACGATTATTACGACAATAAATGTTTGGTTGAATTATCGAACAATATGAGTCTTTGACACACCTATTAATTTACATTAAATGATTTTGAGGCTGAATTCAAAAACTAAAGCTTAAAATGTAGTTAATCAGGATTTCAAAATCGTTAGAAGTTAACTCTTCTATTTCTTTTATTCTTACAATAATAGTTCTAGTTATTTTGGAAATATATATACATATTTACCAAGGTTAACTTTTCGCAAATGACTCGATACTTCATAAATAAGAATATTTTTAGATAATCGCGACAATTAACGCAATAATGTTGCTATAAGATATATAGAATTTTCGATAGAGTAAATTTGTGATAAAGTTTTATGATTATTTAACAAATATTAAAAATGGTGCCATGGAGGTTTAAAAAGTACATTTTATTTATACCTATATGTAGTTGGTACGAAAAACAAAAACCCATTTTCCATCACTGGTGTGTGTAACTTGTTTAGATATGTTTATATTTTTGTGGGTTTACATTGTAATTATTGTAAACTTTACAATAATAATTACATGCTTGTTGTTATTGTAGTAAAAGTCAAATGTGACTTTTCTATATAAACAAAACATGATGTAGGAAGAATTTACAATTTTCATTTAATATTATATTACTTTAAATGGCTAAAATAGTAATAATTTTTTTTTCTATTTTGTTGTAGTTGTTGTTGTTATTGTTGTAACTATGAGCACGTACTATTAAAATCCACATGAACATGAGTTTTTTTTTTGTATTTTTTTTATTGTTTCAATACAACCATGAGTTTCAATGTAAATTTTTGTAAAATTGCTATAATATTCTGAACTTAGTATGTTTATTTTTTTTTAATTTTACTGTGTGTATGCAATTAAAATTTATGTTTATTTTATTGTTTGTCATGAGAAAACCAACAAACATAACGAAATTCAAAAAAGCCTTTAAAATCAAGTATTGATCTTGTCAAAACTTGAAAAGTGTTTGATTTATTGATTTAATTGAAGTCTATATTATATAGTGCGATATTTCTTGCGTGTTATTGTGGGAAAAAAAGATTTTAAAAATATTTTTTTTGTATGTATGTATGTATACATATATGCGACCTTTGGTTACAGTGTTTGAAATAAATGTCGTTATTGGAACATAAAGCATCGAAGATTTACAATAATTATAATAATAAATTATTGTTACTGATTTATTTTTATTAATAAAACGAATAACGATTTAAAAATTTTAAAATTTTTGAGCAATGCTATTTTGTTCCAAAAATCATTGGGGCATATTCAGAAATCGTAACTAAAGTCGAAACCTATTAAACAGAAACTAAAAAATAGTTCACAAATAGTTAAAGATCTTATTCATAAATCATAACTAACTTAGCAACTGCTTTCAGCTGTTAAAAGAAATGCAACACTGCATTTAGTAGATTTTTGTTGACGAAAAACACATCTCTAGTTTGTTTTCTTTTTTTTTGTGATTTTTTTTTTTGGTCAAAATGGACACAATTAGCAAAGAAAATAAGGTAAAATTATTATTATTGTTAGATAAAAATATGTATTTATTGCTTTGTGTATTTTAGAGAGACTCAAATTGGTCGTCAGATGAAAAAACTGCATTTAAAGAATTGGTGGCCAAATATGTTAACATCATCGACGACAAGAAACAAAATCAATCAGCTGTTCTTTAAATGTATTTGTTAGTTGACATTTAGTTACAGCTTTACCCATAATTTAGTTGTAAATTTTCGTGCTAAAAGTAATCAACCAATAATAACTTAAGTTGGTACTTAAAAAGTTTAAACTTAGATATCATTTCTGAATATGCGCCATTGATTTTAAAAAATTTTGTGTGTAGCTTTGCAAACAAAGACCAATTATATAATACTACAATGGGAATACAGCTGCTAACTAGAGTGTTAACACCTACATGTACATATTTAGGGTGTCAATAATTTTATGTTTTAGGTATTTCAGCCCTATTTTTACATTGTCTAGTTATTTTATAACATTTTATAACATTTTGTATTAGTATAATATTCGCACACTAAACAATTTCTAAGTAAATTCGAATAATAATCAGTAACTAATCTGCCTTATAAATTGCAATTAGTAGAAAAACCTTCAACATTTATATTTAACACTTTTAAGTTTTTACAAAATTAATATAAATTTTAAATTCAATTTCGTTTTAAAAAATATTAAAAGCTTACCTGGCCAGTGCCATTCTAACATGGGAAAGTCCTCCAAGAGGTAACGATATTGAATCCACTTTGAAGAAATTTTTATGAAAACCAGCCTCCAAAAGAAGAAAATTCCAAATATAAAATGATTTTTGTTGGAACACTTTTTAAATGTTAATTAAACAATATTTTATGTTTATAAACAAAAAGAAAGCACTTTAATACATTTTTAAAAAAACTTTTCAGAGAAAAAAAAAAACACACACAAAATATGTGACAAGTTCTTAAGGAAAGTTTTGAAATAAAACTCTTACAAAAGAGCTAAAAAATTTAGCTAAATTTTTTTAGTTTTTTGTAAATGTTTATTTTACTTTATTTGTTAATATATATTTTAATATTTTCACTTTGTTCTTATAGCTTTTGTTTTTTTTTTTGTTTAGACAAACACAAAATTTATTAAACTCTTGCAATTTCAAGTAAAATAGCATATTTTTTATATGATTTTTTGTTATTTTTGAATATTTTTTTGTCTTTTTCGTTTTAATTATACAGATCATATTACATTATAAGTAATTTTTTATTATTTAAAAAAAAAAATAACATGTAAAAACTGCCAGAGACGTTTGATATAAAAAAAAGTAGAAGCAATGTTAATTTTGCTAAAATATTGAAAATTCAAGGTTTCATCTTCATCTCATAGACGAAAAAGTAAATATTTTATTCTTGCTCGTCTGCTAAAGTTATTTTTGCTTTAATAAAATTCTATATTTAAATAAAGCACCCATTTAGTACGTGATTTAATATAATTTCTGATGATTTTTTTTTCATTTATATAATAGGAAGATTTATTTCCAATGTTAAATATTTGAAATGCAAAAAGTTTCAATATAAAAAAATAAATAAATGAATACGGAAATTGAAGGTGTGTAACCGTGAGCCAGTGTAGGTATTATTTGTGTTTGTGCTTATTTTTGTTTAAAGAATATTGCATGTTTAAATTAAATGACAATAATTTACTTGGATAAAGTCAATAGTTAATTGATGTTGTTCACTGTACGCACGCAGTTTAAAAATAATAACTAAATAGTGAAACAACAAATAACTGCTCCACTTATTTACATTAGCGAAATTAGTCACTTACAATAGATACACACACGTGCAATATATTTGAACTCGTTTATTTAGGACAGGACACAATAAATATTTTAAACTATTTGTTGCTATTTGATCTTGCAAAACTCTTGTAAGAGTAAACAACACCAAACAAATTTGTGCTAAAACAAGTGGTTACGCTTGTTTGCGCAAATATTTGTCAAGTGTGACAGTACCTTAATAAGAATTAGATGATTTTGCAAAACCAAACGATATATTACGAAACATGTGTTTTGCAAAAATGACAATTTTATGTGATTTTTTTAAATTAGCGTGTTTAAATTTCCTAAAATTAATTCTTATTTAAAAAGTATTTACAACAACTTTTTGTAATATGCGGTATTTTTAACAGAAACAGAGATTTTATTTACAAATTTCACATTTTTATCAAATTGGCATTTTTTTTTTTTTTTAATTAAGTGATTTTTAAAATTAATATTTTTTTTTTGCTTTTATTTTTGTAAAATTTGTGATTTGGAAAATTTTTTTTTTTGTCAAATTGGCGATTTTGTGAAATTACTTAAAATTTTATTATATGTATAACGTTTGTTTAGTAAAACTTTTATGAAAATTAGAGTTTTGATTTTTTAAATACAATGTTCTTGCAAAAGTAACAATTATTTCGTTATATACCGATTAATTAGTAAAACTTTTATAAAAATTAGAACTTTTATAAAATTGGCGATTTTTTAAATGAACGTTTATTTTTGCGAAATTTACGATTTTACAGCTAATTTGATGATTTTTTTTTGTAAAACTATAATTTTTAATGAAACTTGCTTTCTTTTACAAAACTATAGTAAAATTCAAGCAAATTTAGTAAATAAATTTGTGTATTAAGTTTGTAAAATTGTCAGTTTTTGTTTGTGTAAATATTCTGGGAAAATTTACGTGTTTGTTCAGTCACCTTTCGATATCTTGTAAAAGTAGGAATGATGATTTGAGATATTTTTAAAAAATATAGATTATTTGTAGAATATGCACAAATTTGTTAAATTGACGTTTTTATGGAATTATCTACTTATTAAAAAAAAAAACTATAATTTAACAAATTTTGAGATTTTTGTCCAACTAAAAAGTGTTTTTTAAGTGATTGATTTTTTATTTTTTTTTTTGTACAATCATAATTTTTCTTTTTATAAATTTGTGATTCTTTGTAGAATTTTCATATTTTTGTTTCAGAATTGATTGATTCTTTCAGAATTTGTACTTGTACCAGGTATTTTATAGCAGATTTATAAATATTTTTTGATAATTTGTGAGTATTAATGTAAAATATGAAAATTTTCATATTGGCGATTTTTAGTTTAATTTATAAAATTTATTATTTTTTGTGCTGTAGCAATTATTTAGTTCCGAAATTTATGAATTTAAATTTTTTTGTATAAAAGCGATTTTTTGTAAAATTATTATCTACTTATTTCGTTATAATAATGTAAAATAAATCTTTTTGAAAAAGGGGATTTTTATTCATTTTGTGTAAATTTGGGGATTTTTTGACCAAATGTTTAATTTTTATACGATATTTATGGTTTTATTGATATTTCGATTGTTTTTTAAATTAATGATTTTTATTTTTGGCGATTTTTTTCGCTTTTTAAAAATAATGGGATTATATGTAAAATTTTAGTTCATATTTTCAGGAAAATCCAATTTAAATAAAAACAATTAACACATAAACGTTCAAATTAAAGTAAACCGCTTATTTTTGTTATCTGTCACTAAATCCAAAAAAAAAAAATAAAAACTAAATCTGGTGACTCTGTTTTAGAGCGGATTAATAATAGAGACTAGAGATCATGGTTGATAAAGTTGGTACAATTGTACTTTTTTGTACAATTCAAAACTAAAAAGTACGATGGTACCCTGTGGCTCATTTGGTACTATTTTCAAATTTTTGAAACCCAAACATATTTTTAATTGATATAAAATGGTAACGCTTAAGCTGGAGGTCCACACCAAGCGTCTACGCGTTTCACGCGTTCTAAGCAACTGTTAAAAAAGTAGAATCAATGTAGTTGTATGAGTTAAGTTACACACTCAAAAGCGTAGGACGCGCTGACGCCTGAAACGCGAAAGTTCGTTTACTTTCTACTTTTGAACGCGGTGTACGCGTCACAGCTGACTTTGACAAATGCAAAGCAAATTTATTTTAAAGATGATGTCACCAGAAAAAATTACAGTTGAAATAACATTTTTTATTTGAGTTTGACAAACAAACCGATAAAAAACTTCATATAAAAAAAATCAGCTGGGCATACGGAATCACCTCCAAAATTACATACAAAATTACATACAAATATTGACGCGAAAAATCTTCGCATGTAACTTGAAATGCCTGACGCTTAAAACGTTTAGAAATCTTAAAACGCGAGTTGTGGACCTCCAGCTTTATTTACTAAATGAATATTGTGAATAGAATTTTGTACTTGTACATTGGGAATAAAAAGCAGGTGGTTTTTAGTATTCAGCTGATGTTTTCTTGTTGTTGTTAAACTTCATATATAAAATAAAGGGAGCAATTGTAAAGTTTCTGCAGTTTGGTAAAAAAAAAAGTGAATGAAATGCTCTTGTTTAATACATGGCACGCGCTTAATTTTTTTAAACGACTAGAAAAACTTCAATACGGGCGTCGTCTCAGTTTTTTGCAAGTGGTACTAAAATAAAACTCTTGTTGTTATAACTTTAATATATCAACTGGTTTGTTATCAAAAAATGTATAGATTTTAATTTATGTGAATGCACGTTACTAATATTTTATATGACCATAATTATCTACATATGTATAATTAATAAACATTTATTGATTTTTTGTTATCTTTACTTTACATGTACCAATGAATTTAAAGTAGGTATCTAATCTACCTTTTGTTTTTGTTGTATTAAATTTTTGTTTATTAAAAAAAATTAAAAAAAAAATTATTTAGTACTATTGGGGTCGAAAAAGTACGATTTTAAAAGTTCGTTTGTACGATATTGGTTTTCTCATTTATCATCCCTGCTAGAGATTATGATAAAAGCTTTGTAACGAAAGTAACTGTAATTAAAACACGTTTTTAATGAAAAAAGATTTGCCAACTAAGGAAATTTGTAAGATAATTAGGTATTCTGAATTAAGATAACACAAAAATATACAAAAATATACAAAAATAGTTAAAAAAGTATGTATTTGTTTATGTTAAATTGCTATTTAAAGCAAAAAAAAATAGGATTATTCTTCAAAAAAAGAGTCCATAAAAATTTTGTGCAAACACCTGCATTTTAGAGTTAGTACGTTTTATTGAATTTGTTGTCAATTTTCAACTTTTGCTTTTATTAAAGCAGAATTTTGAAATATGTATGTAAATCATTTCAAGTATTTAAATTTCATATTACCGAACTTCTAAATTCTATTTTGGGAAACACGTTCTTCGGCATACATCTCTATCTACTACGTCGAATGCATGCATACATTATTATTACTATTATCATTGTATAAATTATTTTATACAAGGTTTTTCCTGTATTTAGATAGAGACTCATTCATATAACAGCACCGCACCAACAAATACAAACAAAAGTAAAATTCTAATTAAAATACTATAACAAAATGCAAAATTTTTTTAACTCAGTAGATAATAGCACTAATGAAAATGAAATTTAAAAATAGAATTTTAACGAAAAAAAAATTCTCTACAAAAATAGAGAAACACTGTTAACTGTCAGGAAAAAAATATATATGTATGTAGGTAGTTCTCTTAAATATCAACACTCTTGCCATAAATTTCTAATTAATTTCTATTGATATACCTATGTAAGTATAAAAACAAAAGAAACAAGTAAAAGAGTATAGTTGGTCAAGCCCGACCATATAATACGCTACACCCAGTATATGTATAAAAACAGTTTTTCATCCGATCATCCAAAAATTTAGTGTCATGATTTCTGTGAATATAAATATTGTGTATGTTTAACTTTATTTCGATATAATTACTTTTAAAAGATTTATGGTGGTTAAAATTGATTACGGGGAGGGTCTTATATGGGAGTTTCGACTAATTATGGACCGACCATTATAAAATTAGGTGTCATTATTTCTGTATATAAGAAACTTATTTGTGTTGAATTTTATTTGATTCTCAAAATTTTTAAGAAATTTATGATCGTTAAAGTGATTTTCGGAAGTGAACCATTTAAGGCAGCTACGACTAATTATGGGCCGATCACAATAAAATTGTATCCTATTATTTGTATGCATATGAAATATATTTGCGTTCAATATTATTTGGATACCAACATTTTTGAGTGAGTTATGCTCTTTAAAGTGATTTTCGGAAGTGGGCCTTATATGGGAGCTACAACCAGTTATAGACCGATCACAATAAAATTGTACCGTATTGTTTTTATACATATAAGATATATTTGTGTTAAATATTATTTGGATACCAACATTTTTGAGTGAGTTATGATCTTTAAAGTGATTTTCGGAAGTGGACCGTATATGGGAGCTACGACTAATTATGGACCAATCTGCAAAAAATTTGTAGATGTGGTAAATACTCATTTGTGATGAAATTTGTTTGGCTCCTTGCATAATTAAAATATTTATGATCGGTAAACCTCATTGGGCCGAAAAAATATCACTTACCAAATTTTATCAAAATATCTTCAAAATTGGGACCTGTACTCTGCGCACAAGCTTTACATGGACAGCCAGCCAGACGGACGGACGGACATCGTTAAATCGACTCAGGAAGTGATTCTGAGTCGATCGATATAATTTACGGTGGGTGTTGGACCAATATTTCTGGGCGTTACAAACAAATGCACAAATCCAATATACCCTCCCCACCATTGTGGTGTAGGGTATAAAAATGCAAAGTTCCGGCTAATGCATTTCAAATTGATTTTATCAAGCTCTCATTAGTTTGGGCCAAAATGAGCTAACACTCATTCTCTCTCTCGTTATAGGTAGTAATGTGTAAATTAAATGAGAGCTTTTTGGGTACATTATTTTGAGTGTGTTTAGGAAATTAATGTTAAAAAGCTTGTTTATTATTGTTTTTATTTGAACTTCTGTTTTCTTACTGTGTTCTCGTTTAATTGGCTCGCTCATTAATCAACAAACTATAATGAAGCACATGTTTTTCTAGTTTTTGTTATTATTTTTTTTCGAATTTATTTTTCAACTTTGATTTGCTAGCTATTAAAGAGAGAGTGAGATAAACTAAAAAATTAACTAGTAAAGCAAATATTGCCATTTATTTGCCAATGCTTGAGGTGTTTAGCAGTGTTGCCATGATTTAGCATTTTGTTTCTCGAAAATGCATTGAAATTTTTAAAAATTATGCATAATTTGCTTGATAAAAAACTATTTTTTTCTCGAACAAATTTTTACTTTTTTACTCCAAAAAATACTTTTGGCGAAATAAAAAATAACTTTTATTAATATTTTAACTAAATTTCTTTCGGTGTGGTAAGTAAATGAACACAGAAATTTTTTAATTAATACTACCTATATGAAATGTAATTTATTAAAACAAGTCTACAATTGTTATACAAAATTAGAAAAAACTATAATTTATATTTGTAACATTTTAAATAAAAATTGTATTGTTACATTGAAAAAATTTAGCACTTATTTTTTCTTCTGTAGGACATTTTAGCACTTAGTTTTTGAAGTTTTAGCATATTTTGAAATTCATTTTCTGGCAACACTGGTGTTTAGTAAAATGTCAATATTGTCAACATACAGGAATACGTATAGGTAGTACATACCTACATACATATGTAGGTATGTTAAAATCAGCTTTTATATAAAAATCGTGAATTTTAAAACAATTTCAAATAAAGTTTACCAAAAATCAACAATTTGTAAAAACTTTCGCAACTTTCACAAAAGACGGCTATGAAAGATATGCGGCCCAATCATGAATAAATATTCCGCGGGAGTTTTTTTCCCTTTTTATTTTTTTAACATTGAATTTGAATAGGAAAAATGGGAAAAAATCCCGCGAAATTTTTATTCATGATTGGGCTGATATATTTTGAAATTTTTAATGAAAAATATCACAAATTTAAAAAAAAATCACTAATTGGATAAAAACGCAATTTGAAAAGAAAGTTCACTTTCTCAAGAAATATCTGATTTTAAACAAATATATATAGCAAATTTAAAAAAAAAATACAAAAAAACATAACAAAATCAAATGTTTTTCATTAATTTCACAAAAATCAATTATTCCATAAACAGCGCTTATTTAAAAAAAAAACGACAAAATAACAACTTTGCAGAAACAAACAAAATTTTGTTCAACCAACTGCTAATTTAAATAAAAATTGCTTTTTTTCCATCGTAAAACTCAACATTCTATAAATTTGACAAAATTTAAAAAAAAAAAAAAAAAAACAATTGCATTTAAAAAAACGCTCTAAAATAAAAACTTTGAAAAATATCTAAATTTCGTTTAACAAATTGCTAATTTTAATAAAACATTGCATATTTTCCAACACTAAAACTCTATATTCAAAGAAATCACAAACTTTAAAAAACATTTGCACTTTTAAAAAATCGGCCAAATAAAAAATAAAAAAAATTAAAATTTTAATCAACACTCTGAAAATAAAATCGTTAATTTCTCATGAAATCAATAATTGCAAACAAATATCCCAAAAAGATTGAAGTGTCAGCTATAGAGGAGTTCACAAGTAAATAAAGAGTGATTTTTTACGACCTTTAGGATTTCATTAGACATTTATAGAAATTTATTTATATTTATTTAAAACAGCTGAGCTGCCAAAAACAGTCTAGCCAAGAAGAAAGTTGCTAAAAATTAATTAAGCTATTAAAGAAGTACAATTAAAAAGTCCCTGCTTTTTTTTATTTCATAAATTTTAAGTTGTTTGTAAGGAAATATGTAGTTTGTTAATTCTATTTACGACTACTCCTTAAAATTAATAATAAAAAATTTATAAAACAGAAATTCCCCTTTACAATCCCATTTCTATAGAAAGCACCTGGTAACTCAGTTTTAGATTGTTAGTAGAATTTGTCTACAAATTCACTTGACCTCATGCATTTGGTTTTTAGCACAAACAAAAATAGTGTAATTTACACATGTTACACTCTCGAGCTCTACCTCTCTCTATTTATTGAAAATGGCACATGTATGTAACTCTTTTTCAGTGTTGTCAACTTTGAAATTTCAAACCGCACCAAAATGGAGAAAAACGCGCCATTTAAAAAAAAAACGCAAGTTTAGAATTTCTTTTTAGTTTAAAATTTTTGTGGAATTAATTTTACATTTTTTTAATTTCCTAAATTCTATATCATAGTAAAAGACATAATAATCTTTAATAGCCTTTTTAAAATAAACGAATAAGCATTTAAACACTCAAAATTTAACTCACAATATGCTATTCGGAACTGAAGTTCTAATTGGTTAAAAAATGGGCTAATTTTAGTACATACATATTTGGTACTTTTTTAATTTATTTTTGTTTACTATTTAAGTATGTACTCCTATTTGAATTTTTTCAATAAAATTTGTTAGGGCTTCACTGGGCCTCCTGTTCGTCTACAGTTAAGTAGACCAAACCATCAGGCTACACAAGAATTTTTATTTCCATGTTTAAAATGTTAATTTTATTTTCAAAGAAAGATTTTCACTCTATTTACCTTTAGCAATAACCTTCATGTGCCGAATTTGATAGTACATATTTATTAATTTATCATACAAATACATTTAATGGGGTCCTTTTTTATCGTAGATTTTATGATAATGAATTATTAATAAACTGCAGTTAAAAACAAGTAAGAGTGCTATATTCGGCTATGCCGAATCTTGTATACCCTTCACCTTTGTTGTGGATGCATAATTATATTATGCATAATTATGTCGATAAACACGCCATCTGTTGATGAAATTATTCGTAACAATATTAATACACTTTGTTTTATCAACGCCATATGTTGATGGATTTGTTCGTAACACTATTAATACACTTTGTTTGATCAACGCCATCTGTTGATGAAATTATTCGTAACAATATTAATACACTAGTTTTTTTCATGAAATTTTCAGAGGTTGTCTCGGATTTTTGCTCATATCTCCGTTATTTATGGACGGATTTTGCTGATTTTAAATAGCAAACTTCTCGAAAGCATGTCTGACAGAATCATTGAAGATTTGGATGATATCTGGGGACTTCAGAAAATTGATTTCAACGTCCAGACGGACATGGCTTAATAGACTCCGCTATCTATAAGGATCCAGAATATATATACTTTATAGGGTCGGAAAATTATATTGTGAAAATTACAAACGGAATGACAAACTTATATATACCCTTCTCATGAAGGTGAAGGGTATATTAGTAAAAATAAAGATTTGATCACATATTCGAAAAAATTAAAAAAACGCACCGCCCACCAACTAAAGAATTTTTCCCACAAAAAATTCAAAAAAGCACCAAAAATAGTACGAAACACACCAAGTTGACAACGCTGCTCTTTCTCTCTATCTTACTCACTAAAATTATACTGCACAGAAATCTTAAAAAAGCTTATTTTTTGCTCAAAACAAAAATTCTTTATACATCCCAAAAATTAGCTTAGTACTTTTTAAAGCTGGCAATGCTGTAGAAAAAGAGGCACAATATAATATGAAAATGTATTTGGGGAAGGGTGAAGACTAAAAATGGCAGATAGACAGATAGAAATTAAAAAACATTAAGAACAAAAACAATTTATTATTGTTAATGTTAAAAATATACCTAATTGTCAAAATTATTTATGAAAATGCCAAAAAAATTAATGAAGATTATTAAATTTCTCTGTTCAATAAGATTTATTTGCGTGTTTATGTATGTATATGTATATTAGCTGACTGGATGGGTTGGTTGGGTGTATGTAGTTGTTTGTGTTCGCTTGGTCTTGTTTATTGGGTTTTAGTGTTGCCAAATTGAGTGTTAAAAAAGCATTCGAATAGAAAAACATGTTAAATTTGGGATAGAAAAGATTTTGAAGATTTTTAAAGTGATTTTATATCAATAAAGTAATAGAAAATATACTGCCTTATTCATAAAAAATAAAGTAGGTTTGAAGTGTGCTTTTAGACAAAATTTTCTTAAAGTACATTTGAAGTCTACTTTAATTTTTTCTGAATAAGACTGATAGTATTTGTTAGTGCTGTTTCACACGTTTCAGTTTTAGCTAACAAGCTTTTGTTCAATTCTTTTTGAACCTATCATTTCGGTTACACGCGTATTTAAAATTTTTATGCTTTTTACCATCAAGTTTACAACAAAAGGATATAAGAAAATATCGTCAAGTTTATACTCCTTGAAAGGTTTAAAAAAATAACAAACAACAAAAAATATTTGCTGTAATTGACTACAGATACCTACTAAGTGTTCTAAGTATGTGTTCATTACTGTATATATTTATTGGCATAAGTTGAATACTACATACATACATAGGAATTAGCTTGTAAACTGTACGAAATCGGGTTTATTGAGTTAAACTAAAGATTTATTGCAACTTTAGTTAAACAGAAAAGGCTGTAGATGGACATCACTGTTTTTGTTTAAGTTGTACTCTATCTAGTCATTGTTGTTGTTGTTTATTTGCTAAATAAAATGTGGCTATAGGTACTACTACATCTAGTGCTGGTGCAGCTTCTACTAACTAGTCTTCTTTCTCATCATTAGCCAGTTCATGCACGTTCACAACTCATCTTGTTATTATTGTTTTTTTGTTTCTGTTCTCTTGTGTATACATATGTATGTACTTGGATTTCATGGTTTATGACCTCAAACAAGAAAAAAAAAATAAAAAATCTTTTAATTTCAGAAAAGTTTTGGACAACATTTTTCATTTTGAAATAAACATTGAATTAATTTAAAAACACAATTTTTACACATTTACACCTACTCATACTCAAAAGAGGCACATACTTTTTTTCACTGACTGTAACTAATATTCAACATTATTTTAAATACCTATGATGCTTTTACGACCTATGTTTATTTTTGGTTTCTTGTTTTTTATGTAAAAAGTTTAAAATAATTAAAAAATTATGATTATACCTTTTAAAATGTAAATAGTAGTTATGTAGGTATTTGTTTTATATGATTACAACAAAAAGCACGTTTTGCAACATTTTAACAATTAAGGTCACGTTACACTTAAACAAAACAATTATATGCAGCCTGAAAAACTTTTCGATATTTTTAACCAAACACTTTTATTTTAAAATTATTAAAAATATTTTACAATTTATATAAACATTTTCTTGAATTTTTATTATAGATATTTTCCTTTCTATCTGTAGGTATATTTGTTTAACAATAATAATAAAACTGACAACTGAGTTGAGGTTTCTTCTTTATGCACTCAGTTGTATTGTAAAAATACTCGTATTATTACGTTTTTTTCTGTTGTTTTGTTGTTGCTATTTTCTACTATTTTTTCCTTTAATTTACACACACACATACACTTTGAATAGAAGAAATCTGATGTTCTCTCTACGCGCAGCAGCTGACGACTGAAGAGCTTTTTTCTTACATTTACTTTGTACTTAATATTGTTGTAGTTTTTGCAATAACAACATGCACCAAAAAAACAATAAGAACAAAAAAAGTCAATAGAAAAAACCCCCCAAGTCAGACCATGTTTGTTTGTTTGTTAGCTTATCAGCGAGCAGCTTGCAACGAGTGTAAGCTCTCTCTCTCTCTATTGTTGGCTAGTTGTAAAATCAAGGTATTGCCAGCTGTAAATTTCATTCGTTCTTAAATAAAAAAATAATTATAGTATAAAAGTGACCGTATTTTTTGCAATTGATGTCAAGAATTTTAGTATATTGTTGGTTGGTTGGTTGGCATTACATATTTGTCTGTTTGTTTTTGCCAAAAAAAAAAAAAAAACTGACCATCTTTGGAAGATTTTTAAAGGATATTTTTTTAGGAGAGTCTTACCTTATTTTAACGCAATTTATTTAGTATCCGTTTTATGTTGGTTGTCACTAAGGGGAAAGTAGGAAAATATCTGTAAATATAAGATAGTAGAAAAGAGAAAATGTTAAGGCAAAAAATGTATAAATATATGTACATATATTATTGCTCTGTCCTAGTTTCCAGAGTAAGGTCGAGCTAATAAGGAGTAGGTATGTTAATTAAGGCTTTATCTGTTTAGTTTAAAGTTAATTAATACTTTGTAATTGTAAGTTAATTATTACATTGTAAAGTAAATTAAAAAAGAAACAGCAAAAATCAGAGGGACAAATTTTAGGCACCATTTATAATTTATTGTAATATCAATGAGGGAGTAATTTGTCCATTAATTTTTAAGATTGAAGCTGGTTATTTTTGAATCTAAGATAATAAATTACTTTATCCAAAGAGATATTTTTAGTTATGGAAAACTGTGGGTCAATTGTTCCTAATATTTACAAATTTGGAAAGATGGATTTTATACCATAAAAGTGTATTAAATAATTTGAAAAATTTGAGTGCAAATGTTGGTAGTTGTTTTAAACAGCTCGATAACGGCATAACCGAACTTGGGTATAGCGTGCTATTATTTAAATATCCAGTAAGAGAGATATAGTCCTCGTAGTCATTAAGAGCCCTCAGTTATAGCCGTCAAAGACTTTAAGGCTATACTAACTTAGCTTCTCGCTTCCCCTATCTTCTACATCATCAGCCATGCTACTATCTTCCAGGACTTCCTACAGTCCAAAATGACTGAGGATACGAAGAGGTATAACATAGATTATCTAAGCGGAAATAAACTCAAAATTAGAGTTTTTTAGGGCGGGATCCTGTCGCCACTTCTGTTTAACTTTATACTTTTGGATGACTGGACCCTTATGGCAAGAGACAATGATTCTCAAAAGCGCATAGCTACACAATTTCTTTATTGCACACAACCTGAAGTTATCACCAATGAATTCATGGGCAAGAGTTTTAGAATGATACTGGATAATGGATATGAAATTTAATAACTGAGCATAAGAGACTACCGTACATTCTATGTACCGTTCAGAAAAGTCTAACTTCCTGGCTGATTTCTATCCTTCAAGAGAGCCACCATTTTTATTACTGTCAAAACTATTGCTTTTCTTTAATAATCAATTAACCTACTCCTGACTTATTTAAAAGGAACATCTCATTCTGCTTTTCAAATAGCTTCAGAACACGCGAGAAGATGAATAATCTTTCGATGAGGAAACCTTCTGTCTGGTGTTTGTCTTGGGATGCCATCAAAGAAAACATCTAAACATCATGCAGTTAGTGTTCCCGTCTCCCAAGATTGTAAACACTCTCTTAAATAAGACTCGAATATACAGGATATATTAGATGAATGAAGAATAAGGAGATATAATCAATTTAGACATTGCAGGATACCGCTTACATATGTCAGGCCACTTCATGAAGCTATATATACTTTAATATCAACTATGTTCCATGTTGGCATTCCAACGATTTGTCGTTTAATATAGAATTACACTATTCCAACCGAATCCGTTACAGCCTGCACACATGTGGAAACGCGAGTTCTTTCGTTCAGGGCAGCTTCTCATCCAACATCCAATAAGAATTCTCAGATTGTATAATTCCAGCAGTTGTAACGGCAAAATTACAATATTTTTGAAAATAAAAAAAACCCTTCAAAACTTCCACATTAAAATTGTATTAGAAAATTTTGAGGATCATTTAATATAAATCACACTTAAACAGTTTCCTATTTCCTAAGTTGAGTTTAACAAATTTTTAACTGCTAACATTTAATTGAAATATTTAAATTGTTTTTCATTTAATAGAAGTTGACATTTACATTGTACTCGTATGTCTTGATTTTAAAAAGTTTTACTTTAAATTTCAAGACAACAAGCCTTTGGGTCTTATATTAAATTTGTGTATCCTGTCTCTTTTGCTTAGCGGTTAAAAATTGTTTCCACTTAAGAAACCATAAACTTTTGTAGCCATTGCTCCATATTTTTTTTTGTTGCATTTAAAATTCTGTGTGTTTGTTAGTTTAATAAAAAAGTTAAATCAATTACAATGCAACGAACGTGTAACTGTGTGTAGAAGAAATCAACAGAGTTGAAAAGCTAGAAGATGGAAGTGGTTTTGGTTTGTATTGATAGTAGTGATGGTGCTGCTGTTGCAGTTGGTCTGTTGCCTCTACTGATTCATTTAATATAATTCAGGCCCCCTCTCCCCATGTACATACCTATGCTGAAAATTAAACCTCACGATCTTTTCATAATCACGATTGTGAGACAGAATGTTGTTAATTTGAAGTACAAGTATACATAAGTACAATTGACTCTTTTGTATCATTCATAAGCAAACACATACGCATCTTTATTATTTATTTATTGGGATTCTAGGGGACATATTTTCATAAGTTTAATATGTATAGTATAAAAATATCGGCAAACTTCAGATCAGTCATTTCCATCATCATCAGTTGTGTAGCACAAAAATTGTGCTTGCACAATAGGTAGTTAGTTGTAGTCTAGTTTTTTTTTTTTTTTTTTTTTTTGATGTTGTTAAGTTGATGATTTTGAATTTTGTAAAATGACGATAATTAAGTTGAGTACAGCATAAGGAACAGACAATGATTTCGTGAACTACAACCAATGTTTATTTACAAACAAATACATTTACATTAATTGTTAATATTAAATAAATGTATGTACTTATTTACATACATATAAACTATAGTAGATGCATTAAGTACTTTTATTATTATTAGTACCTACCACAATTTGTACATTTACTTCTTGCTATATTTAATTTGTTTGTAAACCCCTCCCCTGTTAAAGTCAACAAACAAGTAAACAAAAACAAACCATGCAATTTAAGTTAATCCAAATTTTGTTCTTAAACTAAATACATATAACCAGGCAGTTAACAAGTCAGCCATATAAACTAACTTACTTATGCATTTAGTCGCACTCTCTCTCTCTCTTTCTCTCTCTCACACACTCGCAGACAGCGTTGTCAGTTTAGGGGATTTATCCCGAAATTGAGGATTTTTTTTCGTGATTTGGGGTTTTTTGGGGATTTTATTTATAACTGGCAAGTCTAAAAATGTGTGTTATGATTAATAGTGGATGGTTTCTAATAAAGAAGAAGTATGTAAATAATTAAAAAAAATATATTTTTTTACTGTTTAAAATGGCTGCAAATACTAATTTTGTTAAAAAAAATCATAATGTTTCTTGGGAACGCGAAGATTCGGCAAAAGGTTTGAAATGTACATATACGAGTATATTTTTAAAAGGTAACGCTTGGTGAACGCATTTTTTCAATAATGAATACTACCAAAACAAAAATACGTAACAAAATGCAATATGAATTATTGGAAGGAAGTATTTCTCAGAATAAACACATACTTTAAAAATAATGCAATTTGTTGTGAGAATTTTAATCCATCTGCTGAAATGCTAAAGCTTTTTAATACAAGCAATATGTACAACAAAATTTCTGAGGCTGATGAATCAGAAGTTTTTTATTCTGAAGTTTGGAAAATGCTAAACTCTGGTAAATAATTTTTTATACTTCTATATATTAAATTATGTGTATTTTTTTCTTTACAAGATTTATAATTACAAATCGAATTAGTTTGAATATTAATATATGTAGCTATCGATAAAAATGAATTTTATTAAATAAATATGTTATATTTTAAATAAAATAAAAATTTTACAAAAAAAAAAAATAATCAAAAAAAATCAGTTTGGGGATGACAAATCCAAAATTGGGGATAACCTCTAAAAAATAACTGGCAGCACTGCTCGCAGATCTAAAGGTTGTTCACTTACAAAAAGCCAATGTTTTCATTTTGTGTCATTTGTTATTGTTATATTATTGTATTTACGAGTAGCTGCTGGTTACATTTTGCGATCAATTGCCTTCTCCAAAATAAAAAAAACAACTACACAAATGTAGACAATTTATATGGTTTGTGCTTTTATTTTATATCATTTTTGTATAAAAATTATTGTTGTTTTTATATACATATATTTATTCTAAATTAAAAAAAAAAACAAACCTCAGAAACAACACCGGACGACACAATCAGGGCTGCCAGATGAATTTCGGAAAAAATCGTCAAAATCCCGATAAAAAAGAAAAAAAGTCGTCATTTCGAATTTTAAAAATCATCAAAAAAAATCGGAAAAATAAAGTCAAAATTTCTAATAGTATTTTTAAAGTTTTATTTAAACGAAAACAAAAAATACAAGTTTATATAGTTCCTTGTACAATACATATCAAAATATGTACATAAATTTTAACTTTTTAAATATGAAATCACAAAAAATATAAATTGTGTAATATTTCGATAATATCAAGGCACAATGTATGACTGTACGTTTACAATAAAAAAACAATTGGCTGCAACCACAATCAGTTTACATAGGAGAGCCACCAGATTAGTCGGTTTGTAACGGAATCTGGGGATTGTTTTAAATCTTATTGACAACACTTATAGAAAATAGTGTCAAAAGTTTTGTTTCAGTAGGAAGACACATTTAAATCCTAAATAGATTGTTGACTAATAGAGACTGCAGTTTTAACTTAAGGTAGGGGTCACATATTTACTAAAAAAAAATTGTAACCATTTCATTTTGCACGAAGTAGTTTGACATTATTTAATCTTTCAGTGATATTTATAAGATCATAGAGCATCAAATAGAATTAAATATGCATTATAATATAGTGAATTGTCGTAAGTTAAAGAAGTTTTTACAATAAATAAAAGAATTGAAGCACTTTTTATATAGTGATTACGGGTTGTTGTCCAATGTTTGTCATGTATGGACCACGAAATAACTTACAGCTTCATGCCACTAATTAAGGACAGTAGTGTTCAATATTTAAATCGTTATGCTAAAACTAATATTTATTAAATAAAAGGCTAAAATTTAACACTTTTATTTTTATATTTTCTTTGTGGTGTATTTTATAATTAATTTTAATTGATTAATATGATTTAGATTATCATCACTACAACAAAACAAATATAATTATAAAATCTATAGGTATATTGTGTAGCTTTGCAATGAGTATAGATGGTAGAAAAAAAGGTGTTGAAATGTAGCGGAAAACACATTATTTGTGGAAAACTCCGTTGTTTCTTTTAGTACAGCTTCAAATTAAGTAGACGTAATATTTTTCAACTCTCATTTCATTTCTATAGAGTACATCGCCATATGAGGCTGCTTAAAGTTTGAGAAAATTATATTACTGACTGGCGACAGAATCAGCTCCCTTTCCAATTCATTCTTAGTAATCAAACACGCTGAAATAAGATTTATTGTAGCCTTAACCAAAGACATCGGCAATACTCTTCACCATCGGATCCATTAAACTGAATCTCGTTATCAAAGTCGAAAAATAGTAATAGAAATCACGCATAAGCTGGTAGCAGAAATAACATTGCTTGAGGAACACGTACGTACCTAGCCATACGGAGTTAACCGGTACAGAAAATCAGGAAAGATCGTTTTAGGTTCAAGGGGAGCATACGAATATATAAAAAAAAATATAGGAAAGACACATTATAAAGCTTAAATCCAGTATTTGGTAGTCGTGGAGAAGACAAGTCTTATGCTCTTTATTCCCCAAAATCTCGGTTTTTTAAGGAAATGTGTAATTTCCGCCAACTTTAGCGGCAACATTTTACACTCATTCAAACAAACATTAATATTTACCACACAACAATCCATGTACAAAACACATTTCATACATGTTTGCTAAATGGATGATGGCTGGCTGGCTATCTGTCTGTAAATACTTGGTTGGTTGGTTGGTTGCTTGACTAAAACAAACTGGCTGCTGTTGACTCACTGTACGATGTGATATGAAATATTGGTTTGCTTGTGTGTTTATTTGTATAATTTTGGTTGGATGATTTTTGGCGAACGCCAAACGAACCCGGCAAAGAGTGTTCGCATTAAACGTGAAATGATTTTATTCACCACATTTGTAAACGCAACAACAACCTGAAGTCGTCTGAAAAACATTGAACCGATGTTTTTTTTTTTTTTTTTCTTTGATACAAATACGTACGTTTGCAGCATTAAATGATTTCTGTTTGCATGTCTGTTTTTCTTTCCGTACTTTAAAACAAAGTGAAATGAACGCCAGCCTTACTTTTCTCTATGTAAATGCAGCCACAAAGAGACAAGTAAGAAAAAAGTTGTTTTTTTTTTTTTTTTTAAGTTTAAAGTCAATTTTCACAAAGTTATGTTGTTTGTTAGAGAGCCACAAAGTGCTAATTTGTTATATAAAAAAGAAACTTTAATAAAAATATTCAAAAAGTACCAAAAAGTAAAAGATTGAAAATAAATCGGTCAATATGTAAGTTTTTTGAAACACTATAGAAATATAAATTTTTTTAAGTGATTAAAATAGTATGATTTTAAAGTTTATGGGCCCTAGTGGTAATGAGTGCCGACCACTGGTTTAGATTGTTTTACCGTATTAAAACATATATTGAGACATTCGATATATTCGATTATTGCACACAATAACGGATCAACATCTCGAAGGAGTTCTTTTCCAATTTAGTAAAACAATCCAAACCAGTAAAAACCAGTCACTCATTACTACCAGAGGGCGAACACGTATGTGACCAAAATTAGTTAAAATTATCAAAAGGAAAACAAATTTTTTTTATGAAACTTTAGGTTATATTTACTAAAGTGGCATGTTCTTTTTGTGCAGATCACGTAATCTAACTTTGACCATATGCTGATGGATGTTGTTTATAATATTTGCATACTTTTAGGAAGCTACATTTATCATAACCTAGTACATACTTATGTATCTACCATGCAATATATTTCTTTGATATTTATTTATATAGATCATTAGAGATCATTTGTTTTCAAACCGTTTGACTACTAATCAAAGAAAAAAAAAGCAAGCACTATTATATTGGCAAATGTTGAATATTACAAACCTCATCTCAAACTTTTGTATATTACAGAGCAGCATATGCAAGTGTCTAGTAGAGGAATAACAGGAAGATCATGCATCCCAGCATGGTAATAAATCAAATTGTATACATATACATACATATTTTTTGTGATACATGTGTACAACAAATTAAAGTGACTTTAAATTGTAATTTATTTAAAGAATTTTTTATGTTTGCTTGTTAAGACTCACTGACTCATTGGAACAATTTTTTCAGTTAAAATTTAAAGTCCACAATAATTTTTGAGAGACTAAATGTACTAGAGAACGAACGAAAACAAAATAGTGTTAATTCAATTTCAGAATAAGTGTTTCTACTAATAAGATTTTATAACCAAAACCAGAAGTTCCGACGTTAAGTATTCATATAACAAGATTTATGTTTATTCTCCTGTCTCTGCATTAAAACACAATTTCTTGTATTTTTATAGCTTACACCACAATAGTGGAGAGAATCATATACTGAGTCAATGTAAAGATGTTCGTTCGTTGGTTCTCCCGTCTGGCAGATTACAATTTTAAAGATATTTCCATAAAATTTGGTATATGAAATTTTTTTTTTTTATCAAAAAAAAAACACGGTTGAGATTGAAACTGGTTAAATTCTGTCCATTATTTCATCTGGATCCCATATAAATGTCATTCCGAAATAGGGATCTATTGTTCATAAATTTATGATTAATGTACATAGCAAAACAAATTTCGCCTCAAATAATTTGTACATGAAGCCTAATCACATTCAAAACTGTTTTGCAGATCGGTTCATAATTGATCATAGTTCACTGCCGAAAATCACTTTAAAGAGCATAACTCCATTAAAAATATTCAAAAAATATTCAACACAAATAAGTTTCACAAATACATATGCATGTATATCATGACATCTAATTCGATAAGGGTCGGTCCATAATTAGTCAAAGCTCTCATATAAATCTCCTTCGAAAATCTCTTTAACATGCATAAATCTTTTAAAAGTGTTTATATAGAGATAAAATTTAACACAAAAAAATATTTATATGCTTAGAAGTCATGCCATTAAATTTTTGGATGATCAGTCCATAATATGTATGTCATAACTACCATATAGCGCCCACTTCTGAAAGAGTGTTATGGCACGCATACTGGGTATTATAAGGTCGCAATTGACCGATTATACTTTTTAACTTGGTAATAAATTATTAACTCTAGAGAGTTTTCCTTTAGTAGTGTTATAACATTACTAAAAAAATCGTATTAGTAACACTGTTAATGTTGAAAACTTCTAATGATGTTTGTGCAGCCCTGAAATATGCTTTATAATTTTAATTCATTTCTATCACTAATATTTACAACAGCTATTAAAGGACTAATAATCAGTTTTGTTTCTAAAAAACAGAATTTGGAAGAAGCAAATTCACTCAAATCAGCCAAATTTAAGTTCCTACAGCATATTACAAAAATAATAGCTCATTAATTAACAATTATTATAAAAAATATTCAATAAAGACCTTTTTTGGGCCAGTTTTTACACCTTATTTATTATTTGACACCTTAGCAACTTTCTTTTTAAAGAATTGCCTGTTTTTTTTGAAAATGTGTTGGTTTCAGTTTACCTGCTCAATTTAAGGCAATTATACATACTCGTATGTATACATATTTATGAGTAAAACTTTATTTATTAATATTTTTAATTTGTGGTTACACGAACTACAGCTGTCATGCATCTCATGTGCATTTTCCTGTAGTTGGGTTGACCACATGTACATACATATATATGTGTCCTTAACAGCAAGTATCCATAATTATAAAATACTTGTATTCCATGCACCTGTTGCTGGATTTAATCAAGGCGAAATGTAATAATGGGATAATAACTTTAGAGGTTAAATGGTATAACAATAAATAATCGCATGTTATAGTCAAAAGTTTGGATTTTAAAAGTTTTTGAACAGTACTGCATCTAACATGAAAATAAAACTTAAAATGATAGCCCCTTAAAACTTATAAGCAATTTATAGCATCTTTGGTGTAGTTATGTCAAATATATCATTAACACTATAAAGTTATACATTTTGAAGGCTGCATGTTCTCAGAATATTTTATGTCAGACAAAATTATAATTAAATTCCGATTGAAGGAATAATCATCATGTAAAAATTCACGTAAAAAATAACGAAAAGCGCTATCTATAAAAAAAACAATTGGCAATACTAAAATTTTGTAAGTGACAAAATAAGATTAAAGTGATTTTGGAACAGCCCTAAGATATGCTACAGCATGTAAATTGAATTAAAATTGCTATATAAGCACTCGTTCTTGTTCTTATAAGAACCAAATTTAGAAGCGCAGCTGTAAAAATGTCAATCAATTTAATGTTAATTGTTAATGTTAATGTTAATTATGTTATGTTAATTATTTCACTATGTTTTATTTCGGAATCGAACCAGCAACCCCCAGATTGACCGTACAGGACACAATCAATTAGCTCACCGGGAAACTAATACTTTTTATTGATGATACTTTCATACAAAGGACGATACTTATTTTGAAAAAAAAAATTTGGAAATTTTTTCATTAATAAAATCTTGATCCAGATGTGACTTTGAATGTTTCAATTTAATAATTTTTTATAAAATTTTGGTTTAAATATTGTAAATTTGAAAAAAAAAAAACTGTCGCTATTAAACTAAATTTAACGCATAATAATATAACAAATTTTATTTCAATAATTTTTAATTGAAAAATACTTTTGTTTATAACAGTTTATTCTATATAACATTTTGTGTATAATAGTCTTCTCTAAAGAAAATTGTGTGTATAGCAGTTTTTTTTAATAGAAAACTTTTTGTATAACAGTTTTTCTATAGAAAATTGATTTTATAACATTTTTTTCTGTAGAAAGTTGGTAGTTTTTTTCTATAGAAAATTTCTTGTATAAAAGTTTTTTCTGTAGAAAATTACTTGTATAACCGCTTTTTCTATAGAATATCGCGTTTTTTTTTTTCTAAAAAACTTTTTGTATAACAGTTTTTTTATGGAAAAGTTATTGTATATGTTTATAGTAGTTTTTTGTACAGAAAATTTCTTTTATAACAGGTTTTTTAGTATAAAATGTGTTGAGTAACAGTTTTTTTCTGTAGAGAAATTTATGAACAGTTTTTGTTTTAGAAAATTATTTTGTATAACAGTTTTTTTTATAGTTTTTTATATTGAAAAATTAATGTATAACAGGTTTTTCTATAGAAAAAATATTGTATAATAGTTTTATCTTTAGAAGCATTTTAGTGTCTAAAAATTTTCTACGGATAATTGTGGGTATAACAGTTTGTTCTATAAAAATATAAAAAAAAAACTGTTTATAAATTTTGTTTATTTCATTTATTTCTTCTCCCAGTTTATTGGAATTCAAAGTTTGGACGCACCCAATGACTTATCATTTAGATTATAAAATCTAAACTAATATCCACAACAAATTTAAAAAATTTTTATCACGAAATCAAAATGTCAATCAGTTTTAAAGTCAATTACCAGCAATATACACTTTATAATAGCAACAAATACATATTAAATAAATAGAGACGCCTTAACAAATTTGTTTCATTATTATGATCGATAATGTTTTCCAGACTGCGTCTGTTTAAAATTTATAAATATGTACACATTTAGTACACGTTTATAACGTTTGTAGTTGTTATTAAATGACACAATCACACACACACAATTTTTTGTGATTTTGCTCCATCATGGCACCCTTAGAACTAAAAGAAAGCCGGCAACGTTATTTGTTTTTTTTTTGGCAAAGCGAGAGAGAGATAAAGTAAGGAGACTGTGTTCAACCTGCCATGCAAAACCAAAACAATAATAAATATTAATATTTGATCAAAAATATTCCAAGGCTCAACAATGTTCTTTAAAATTTTTGTGAAATAATCTTTGTTTACTTTAAGAGGGACAACAAAATCTAGACTTGTTCATGATGATTTGCAAAAATGGTTATTAAACTGAGAAAATCGGAATGATGAGTGAATTTTTTAAGTGCCTCTGATAAGAAATTGAATTGAATTTGAGAGCGAATATGAGGTGTTAATGGTAGACTGTTCAATTACCTAACTGCTGATGTTTAGAAGACATACTTTATTGTTTTCAGAAATTTGATTAAATGTTAAAACGCAGCTGAATCTTCGATTATAAATAGGATCTAAAATTACAAACTCATTATCGATATTCTCTATTAAAAAAGAGATCAACAAGACTAGAATTGCTAATGTCGACTTAACTACTTGTATTTAAATACAAATATTCTGTACAACGTAAATATTTTAAAATAAATATTGATAAGACCAGAAAATCTAAATGGACACACTGTAAATGCCTGGAATGACAGTTTAATTATTTATTTATTTATTTATTTGTTTGTTTAATATTATTTAATTAAAACGCAAGCCAGTAGATATGTGCATATGTATATAATTTCCGTAGAGAAAAATTATTTTAAAGTAGCTTTCCCAAATCTCTAAGATGTTGATAAGAATTTAAAATAACAAACAATTTAGCTCCACATACAATTGTCTATAAAATCTTTAGCAGTTTCAATAAAACGTTCAGTTGTAATTGGAAAATTAAACGAGCACGTTAAAAAATAAAAAACAATTAATGCAAGTTTAGTTAGTGTTTACATATTTTAAATGAAATAAAAACAAATTCAAAACATGTTTCTATATTTAATAATTACTTTGAGCACATTAGTGGTGGTGTATTTGAAATGGTGCTACAGCCACTGGCAACGTTTGGGTTTCCCCTATGTGGAGGCTCGGATACCTTTTGGTGTTTTAGATCCGGTTATACGCACCTGGAAGAAATCTCTAGGCATGGCCATTTATGATGTCTACACACAGTCCAAAGACAAAGTAGTGGGCATTTATTTAATTAATCGTCCGGCCCTACTTATACGTGATGCCAAATTGTCTCGTGATGTTTTGACTAAAGATTTTAGCAGTTTTCATGATCGCGGTGTTTATGTGGATGAGGAACATGATGCCATGTCGGGTGGTCTATTCTTTTTGAAGGGTAAAAAATGGAAGAGTTTAAGAACAAAGCTAACACCTTCATTTACTTCGGGCAAATTGAAGGGTATGTTCGGTACCATCGAAGAGGTATCCAATAAAATGGTGGATCATATTAGAGTTAAGTTGCCAGAGGATGGCAGCTGTGCTACGGTAGAAACAAAACAATTGTTTGTTACGTAAGTGGATATTTTTGTTATTAATAAAACTTTTTTATTTGTTAATATTTTCGTAATATTGTTTTGTTTTTTTTTTATAACAGTTACGCCATTGACATTATTGCCTCTGCCATATTTGGTTTGAATGTCAATAGTTTTGATAACCCAAATAATGAGTTTTTTGCTTTGAGTAGAACTGTCAATGAGAATACTTATATTGGCGTTTTTCGTGGAACCTGTCAATTTTTGTTCCCAGGGTAAGTTATAATTAAGAAACTGTATTCTTACTAGATTTATATTATTAAAAGAAAAACATTAATTTTTTAATTAAATTCAATGAAAATGTATTAATTTCTATTGCATGTTATTATTTACGTAAGCAGAAGTTATCGTATATTTGAACCCTGGTAGTATTTTACATTATTTTCAAAACAAATTATTTCTGTAGCTTCATTAGATCGAGCTGATGTTAATTAATAAGCAAATTAATCATTTAAGTTTAAGTAATCAAATGGTATCCAATAACTTTTTAATTTAAAACTTAGAACAAAAAAAAAAAAGACAGATTATTATTAAACCTCCAATAAGCGAGGGGGTTATTGTGTATTTCGATTCGAAAGCAAAAGCTTTCGAAATACTCGTACAATGTAAAAATTCGAACGATTATCTTTTCGCATCAAAATACATAATAACCCGACAAACGCATCTCGATGTAAAATTGCTACCAAAAAATGTGGCCTCTGGTTTAGCACGACTGCATTTAGATGTTTCAAAAGATTAAGTTCTTGGAACTTTATTATTTCATATTTTAATTTAGTTTTCATCTCAAATTTTGTTCATTTTGGAAAGTACTTTCCATATTACTAAAAAATAAGTACTACCAATACTCATCCGTCTTCTTATATTCGTAGTTTACTTTCAGTACTTTATCAATTCTATGAATTTGTTGAACTTATCAAATACTCTAATGTTTTAAAACAATTTTAATAAATGAAGCTAGCAGTTACTAAAAATGTCAGTTTATAAAATTTATTTTTAATAAAAAATTGCCAATTTTAGTAAAAAGTAGCAGGTAAACAACCAGATACAATTATAAAATGTAAAAATTATAAAATATGTGCAAAAACAATGTCCCAACACGTTCCTCGAAAAAATAAGTTTAACATTCTGAAGACGGTCTAAAGATAATAAACAATTCTAAAGTAAACATTGAGAAGTTTTGTCTTGAATAATGATAATATCTAGCAGAAATCTAATAATAATCTAATAAGAAAGCATAATATGTATTTCATTGCCAATTAGAATTTTCTTTTTATAACCAAATCTACATAGGTACATACATATGTAATTCATTTACATATTTCAAAAATTTTACAAACAAAATAGAAAGTTCTCTTAAGTATTACATCTCAATTATCTAATCTAAATTTGAAAAAATGTCACATAAAATCAACAATTCCTTAAAAAAATATTACAGAATACCTAAATTAATTAATAAACTTTACAAAATCCTAACAATACGAAACCAATATTTGTTTGTGTTATAAAATGATTAATGTTGAATACAAAAAATGTCTACATACATACATATGTATGTATTTCGTTGCAGTTTAGAGAAACTATTTCAACGTATTGGTTGGACAGAACCGGCTCCAGACAGCATGAAGAAACTAGTACGACGCACCATAGAATATAGAGAAAAGAATAATGTGATACGCAAGGATATGTTGCAATTGTTATTGCAACTACGTAACACGGGAAAAATCAATGATGATAACGATGAGGAATGGTCGGCAGAGAAAACAAAGGGTAGGAAAATCAAACAATACATTTGCTAATAGCAACATACTCATGTGCATTTGTAAATATGTATATGTATTGTGCTATTTTATAAATTAAAAATCTTATTTCTCCTTTTTAACTTCTTGCTTTACCAACAAAGACGCTTTAACCAACATGTCAGTGGACATGATAGCCGCCCAATTGTTTTTGTTTTATGT
This sequence comes from Bellardia bayeri, assembly GCA_950370525.1. Classification (NCBI taxonomy): domain Eukaryota; kingdom Metazoa; phylum Arthropoda; class Insecta; order Diptera; family Calliphoridae; genus Bellardia; species Bellardia bayeri. Next base: position 8,868,797 of record OX493264.1, on the reverse strand, counting down.
AGCCGGTTTCGAGACCTCAGCCTCTACGACTGCTTTTACACTCTATGAATTGGCCCAGTACCCGGAACTGTTGAAAAAAGCCCAAGATGATGTTGAAAGGGCTATGGAAAATCACGGCAAAATGACTTATGATGCCTTGAAAGATATGAAATTCTTAGATTTATGTATAATGGAAACCACACGTAAATACCCTGGTTTGCCCATATTAAATCGTGAATGTACCCATGATTATCCCATACCCGATTCAAAATTAATTATTAAAAGTGGTACACCCATTATAATCTCATTGTTTGGTATGCACCGTGATCCCGAATATTTCCCCAATCCCATGCTTTATGATCCCGAACGATTTTTGGAAGAGAATATGAACTATGATCCGGCCGCCTATATGCCATTCGGCGAAGGGCCACGCCATTGTATAGGTAAGTGGATGGATGAGAATGCATATACATATATCAACTTTTAAACTGAAATTTTTTTTCCTTTTTTTTCAGCTCAACGTATGGGTAAAGTAAATGTTAAAGCCGCCATTGCTCAAGTATTAACACACTTTAATATTGAAAATAATCCAAATCGTCAGGAAATTGAAATTGATAACTTTGGCATACCCATAATGCCCAAAGGAGGAATACCAGTAAAATTATCACGAAAAATTAAATAAATGAAAAAGTTTCCAATTGAATTTGTAATAAATGGATTGTACCCCTAGTTATAAATAAGATACATAGGTATGTAGGTATAAAAAAGCTAAATTATGTATAGAAAACAAAAATTCCAAAATTTATTAAGACTGAATATCTATTTGAAACTAGCAACACTATAAGGTAAAAAGATTAAAATAAAAAAATTAGAACGATTAAGAACATGTTTATCATTATAAAAGTCTAAAATATCTACATATATTTGTAAATTGTTTCTTAGCATTTTTATTTAACAAACGGAACTTATCACAAATTATTCAATTAAAACTAAATAGGTAGGTATAAAATATCCTCCCCAAAAATTATTCGTTACAAACAATAGTCATTATCTAAAATAACCTAAATGGTAATTTATAATAGGTATAAAGGATGTTTTTGTTAATAAAGTGCAATTATGTCAAAAAGTTAATGGATTTGGTTGGTTACATTAAATTTGATTTCACAAAAAAGATTTTACATGATGTGCTTCGGCTAGTAGGAACATTAGATATGTCAAAAATCAGCTTCTCGGCAAAAAATTTTGATTATTTTTTGATTATTAGCCTTCGGTGTAAAAGTTTTTGCACAATGTGTGTTTCTTATGAAACTGCATTTTTCAAAAGCCTATTAAATCTAAAATGACAAGTATGGAACAGATCGAGGAGGGGGATAGAAAATTGAAAAATAAGAAGAAAAAATTAAATAAAAATATTGGCGCAAACGCTTAGTTTTCGAGTTATGGACGTTTTTAGTTTTCATAGAAATACGTGTCACCCACATATGCCACCCAATTCAGAATAAAAAAAGAAAAAAAACTAAAATTAAAATTTAAGGGGCCCCCTGGAACCAAAAAAACTGCCCCACCCACTTAGTGATGTGTGGGTACTCAAATTAAAGGTAATTTGCTCACGATTGCAAATATGTATTTTGTTTTTGTATTCGCATATTATCAGGTTTATCGAAAACGAATGAATTTTAGAATTCAATTTTGTCGTAATATTTTTGTATTCAAAAACTTTTATTACATAAAATATAAAGATATTGTACTACTAAAGAGAAACTTAAAAGAAAAATTTTAAAAATTAGATTAGAAACGCATTAAAATGTACTTCCAAAACTCATTCGTTTTCGATTTCCATCACATGCCTGTATTTTCCTCTTTAGGTTATTTTAAGCATTTTTTTAGGTGCAGAAAAATTTTATTTATCGAAGCCGGTGTTTGTTACACCATAGAGTCATAAATACATAACTGTTATAGGTACTGTAACTAATAACCAAATATCTTAATTACATGTTATCTTTATTTGAATATCACTAAAACACACTTTTAATAAAAATGTAAGGTTATCTTATTTCCTTACTTACTACTTTTTCTCTCCTATTGTAAAGACAGAATTTCCTATAATAAAAGTTAAGCTATTGAATTAATACGCTTGTCTTATTAATTGCTAATGTTACAATACATAGAGGAGAATATCCTTGCAACCGGCCGCAGGCCTGCTACGCAGAAAAGAATTTTTTAGCACATCGGAAATACATAGTATATTAGTTACAAAAAAAATTAAAACATTTATTAATTTTTTGTATCAGTTTTGTATATACTAGTACTAGTTACTAAGTTTTTTTAAATAAATTCTATATATCCGGAAAGATCTAGTCAAAACCTTCAAAATGATACCAATATTGGCTATATACTTTTAGAAATGTAGTGGAAAAATTACATATTTCTATGAAAACTAAAAACGTCCATACCTCGAAAACTAAGCGTTTGCGCCAATTTTTTTTTCTTATTTTTTAATTTTCTATCACCCTACGTACTTTTTTTATTTGGAGCTGCGTCGGTAAACTAGATTTGTTTCCAGACCGATGTTTACTCTGAAATAGTTGTCTTAGCTACTTAGACATCTCCCCATAAGACATACAGTTTGAAAACACTATAGGTACCTAGTTTATTTTAAAAAGTTTTTCTGGAAATTCTGTGCAATATTTACAAATAATAAATCAATTCCAATTAGCAGAACGAAATTTTATTTTCTAACAGCTGCCTTGCAAAAAACAGACTACTCCACTTAAAAACAACTCTGTGTTATGGTTACAAATGCGGAAAGCTTACACGGGATAAAAAAAACCACCTACCTTGCTTTATGTTGTTTTAATGCCACAGCAATGATATTGATAATTTTTTTATAGTTTTTTATGAATTTTTCACTTATCTTGAGGATTTTTTCGTTTAAATTTTTAAAACAATTTTAATGAAACATGTTTAATAGCTTTTAAAAGGCTGTCGCCATTTTTACACCACACACAAACACACACTCTCTTACACAAAAGTACGCACTCAATTAAAAACAACGTTGTTTTTGTTGCTGTTCGCAGCGACGTCTGAGAACTCAAAATTAGTTTTTATACTCTTAATGCAATTTTAAGCACTTTTTAACGAAACAAATTGTTAAATTTTTCTTAACATCTTATTGAATATTAATATTTTAAAGGAATTGGTAGAATTTAAGCAATTGTTGAGGAAAATTAATCAAAAGCAACACACGACCGACGAACGACATTCCCAAGCACAAAGTATACAGAGGTGACAATTTTGACGTTTTAGAAAAAACTAGAATCAGTTGTCAAGGCAGCACTCTTGAAAAAGAGACAGCATATATTTTGTTTTATAATGGATTTGACGTATTAAAGAAACCCGCTATATACAACATGAATATTGTAGTTAAAGGAAAATAACCAAAACAAACAAAATATCACACTTTGTGGCACAATTATAATATAAATATATTTTGTATATAAATCTTTCAACAGAAAAAAAATAAACAAAATGTTTTATTTTTATTAAGTAATGTTTTATTTAATAATATACAAACTCTTGTTTTTTTTTAATCTTACTGTTTGTAAGACTTATATTTAAAACATTTTTTATATGAGCGTATATTTTAGCAGTCTGAAACTGTTGTTGAAATCTTAAACAATAAATTGAATTAATACAATTGCCGGTTGGAGTCAAGTTATTATCAATGCCAATATATATCGACAGCTCAATTCCAAAACATGCTAATTCGAAAAAGTGAGTTTTGCAGGAAAAGCTCCTAAAGTTTACAGGCGATATCTAAAAAACCATATGAGGTAGAACTTTGTTGTTTATACCTATTGATTGGACTAGCCAATCACAACCAAAATTTGACAGAATTTAAGTTGAAAAATTCTAAATTCAAAAACGCAAAAAAAAAAAATTAAAAACATGCTAAGCCGACATAGCATGGTTTGGAATTGAACTGTCGATATTAACAACATATGTACCACTATAATTATTGGAGCAACATCGGAGTAATACAACTAATTCCAATAAAATATAAGTTGAGGAAAGCACAATAAATTGTTTATAACGAAGATAGCTATTAATTGCCTACAAAAGACATAAATATGAAAAATAAAGGGTCAGAAATGAAGCGGTTGCGTACGGAGGAGTATAATTGGATCTAGTACAGGCGGTGCTAATGGTAATATATGGCCAACAGTTTTCAATATATTATTATGTTAATTGTATATATTTTTCGTTTTAGTTATATTGCGGTCTAAGAAATTTAAACAAGCACTCTTACGACGGTCCCCTGTCATGCCACTGTACTGCGTATTGTTGGCTGTTACTTTATTTGGATTAGTTGTTCTTAATTTTGCGCAAATTTTGTTTTGACCAGGATGTTCAAATATTAAAACACAAAAAGTAAAGATCACGAATTTTATTTGTGTTCTTTTTTTTTAATAATATTAAACATTTTCTCGCTGCAGTTGTCTTTTAACAACTTTACAGTCAGTATGATTGAAACACTATTGAGATTTAATAGCGCTGAAATGTGAGTCTTCACTCTTTTTTTTCATTGTACATGCATTGACAATTATTATAGAATATCAAATGAACTATAATAGTTAGAACCTCAAAAGTTGGTCTGATTTATTTTGTTAACATGGAACAAAAGTTATTGGAATGTTCTGATTCCAGCAATTTTCATGTAAATTGTTTTTTTATAGGTATGTAGGTATCTAAAGGTATCGCCAAGATTCAAGTAAATATACGAATTAAATTTCAGTAGAAATTCGATTACTTATTTATTTGAAAATGTACCTACTAGTATTTTCATCAAATAAAAAAAATAATCTTCAATTTTATTCTAAGGAATTTAAATAAAGAGGACACAGAAAGCCATAACACTAGAAAAGCGCGTAGCCACCGCTTTGTTCACAATCTGAGAGCAATAGAGAGTAACCCCCCAGTTCATCTGCGAATACAAAGTGGTTTCTGAGCTTTTTGGTGTTGGAAAATCAACTGTGTACACAATTTTGTGAGGAAGTGTGGCAGGCGTTGTCCACAAGGTATATAAAGAAATTGCCTCCAACGCAAGAACTTTTAAATTAATGTGTTGACGGATTTCAAAAGCTTGGTTTTCCACAACGTCTAGGGGCCATTGGTAAGTTTGAAATTTTTGAAAATCAAGGTCATTAGTAAAAAAAAAATGTTAGTCACATAAAATACATTTCGTATCCTTTTATATGTGTAATAAAAAAATCGTCTAATTACAAGCAATTCCAATTTACATATATTTTCAGATGGCCACCGACTACTATAATTATAAGGGGCTCATTATTGTTCGGGCTTGCTGTGTTTTGCACAATTTCTTAAATGAAAGAAATGACCATATAAATCATATATGGCTTAAAAATATGCAAACTTTTAAAAGAAATAGAGAAATTCCAACACATAATACTACGATTGGTGATAACGAAACAACCGCTGAAGCTATAAGACAAATCATTTTAATTTTTTTTTTTCAAATTCTTATTTTAATTCAATATAATTTTTTATTTAGATTAGTCTTAATTTTTATTTAAATATGAAATCAACGCTATGTTCACTTTCTTGTTTTCTTCTGCCATGCCATCAAGAATTTCTAGCTTCTTCCTTTTGATTTCTATCAGCTTCCTTTAATTCTCTTCGCTTTTATTTAAATGTTTTGTAATTTCCATTGAAATGTTGTCGGATTTGTTGAAAACCATTTCTTTGAAATCATACCAGGTGAAAGATAACACGGCGATGATGGTGCAGACATTGGTGTATCTGGTGATGATGCAGAAATTGGTGTGCCGGATGATGTTTGCGACAAACCACAGAGAACGTCAAAACTGGTACGGATCATACGAAAATGCCTTTTAAAAAACTGGTCGTCATTGCTATGACAATTGAATTCCCAGAATGACGATTGGCGGTTCTGAAAATTTGAAATGTAGTTATTTATTTTAATAATATTGTTCATATTTTACTAACCAATTTTCATAAAGACCTTTGATTTGCGTTTTCCTCTAATATAATAAATAAAAGCTTTTGTTGTTTCATCAAACTTTGCAGAATTTGCAAATTTCTTTTTCTGATCTTTTTAAGTAAAGCCACTTTGGAATCAAAAATTGATCTTACCAAATGCAACTGCTCGGCGTTTCTATTAAACAATAGTAAATTCCTTTTAAAAGATGGATTTTTCGACCAATTTTAAGTTTAGTTAAAACAAATATCAAAATACAAGATTATAATTTCGAATAGAAAAATGTCAACAACAATTGTAACTACTTTGTTTAATTAATCTTTATTTTGCAAAATCAATTAATAGTTTTTTATTATTTACTTCGATTCTTCTTAGACCATGCAGTGTTTAGTTTGTTTTAAGTATTTACTAAACACGTCGCCTTCATTATAATAGGAGCAAGTGATGGAAAATGGGTTTTTGTTTTTCGTACCAACTATATAAATAAAATGTAATTTTTAGACCTCCATGGTACCATTTTTAATATTTGTTAAATAATCATTAAACTTTACCACAAATTTACTTTATAGAAAATTCGATATATCTTATAGCTACATTATTGCGATAAGTAAAACGAAAAATTTGTTCGGAATGAAACCAATTGTTCGTTTTACTTTTTCTTTAGAAGCAAAATACGGAAATAATTCCACTTCCGAACGCAATTAAATTCTGTGACATGGCTGATATTTATCTGTTTCATCTGAAATACCAAATTTTGATGCAAAAGTATTTTGAAATTGTACCATATGACTCGTGGTAGTACTACGGTACCACCTGTGTTTAAAATGTATCAAAAAAAAAGTACAATTGTACCATGTTTGCCATCAGTGATAGGAGCTGTCTTCTTCTCTCTTTTTTGCTTTTTTATTTCTGTCTTGCATTAAATTTAATAACAGGGAAAAAATGATGTGGTTTTATTATTAAAAGGAAATTTGCTTAAAACTAAAGAAAAAGTGTTTAAAGTTGTAAAATTTCATTAAAAAAATATTTAAGGTATTCAAATATTTGTAAATTACTATAAATTGTGTATTAAATATCAAGTAAATTTGTATATTTTTCCATTACAGGGTCTTCACTTCTATGAGTGAAAAATAAATTTGTTACCCCAAAACACCCCTGACCCATATAAATTTTTTCTTTAATTTTACTACATTCAGACGTCGCGTAGTACGTATTTTATTAAATACATCGGCACGTACTCGTACTTTAACCATACCTTTTATTGTTTGTTTTTCGAGACTTTGGCTGGCATTTTCAATAAATACAGAGTGAGTGTAACTTTGGAAAAAGTTGGTTTAAAACAAAATAAACAATAATATAAAGGGTTTCGTGGAGTAGTAATTACGTGAAGGAAAACAAATAAACCATATAGTAAAATAATAAACAATGACGATCATAGAAGGTAATAAAGATGAAGCGTTACGCTGTATTGATATAGCGGTCCAATCACTATCGGATGGGAAATTGGAAAAGGCTGAAAAGTTTTTGCTAAAGGCAGAGAAACTTTTTCCCACACAAAAGGCTAAAGGTGAGCTGATAACGCAACAAAAATATATAATTAAAAAATACAAATTTAATTTTTAAGGCATAAAGAACTAAACAGATTTTTTTTTAGTTGGAAAGACAGCGAGTGTTTTTATTATAGGTATATTTAATAGAATGATTTGTTTTCTTATTCAGATTTATTAACCAAAGTCAAAAGTTTCCCCACAAATGGCGGTGGCTTTACATCATCATCCACTAGGAGCGCCACCGATGGAGAAGGTGTGCGAAAACGTAAATTATCTGACTCACGTAATGCCGAGCCCGATTATACATCCGATCAAATAGAGGCCGTGCGAAAAGTCAAGAAATGTAAGGATTACTATGAAATTTTGGGCGTAACTAAACAATCAACCGATTCGGAAATTAAAAAGGCCTATAAAAAGTTGGCTTTACAGCTGCATCCCGATAAAAATCGTGCCCCTGGAGCCGTGGAAGCATTTAAGGCCGTGGGTAATGCCGCTGCCATCCTTACGGATGCTGAGAAACGCAAACAATATGATATGTATGGCATTAATGAGTCACATAGTGGTGGTGGCGGTGCTGGTAATGGTGGTATGCGAGGCAATTACTCTGCAAATGATTACGGTTATGCGCGCGGTTTTCAGGCGGACGTTAGTGCCGAGGAATTGTTTAATATGTTCTTTGGTACCGGATTTCCACAGCAAAATGTTTACATGAGATCACAGCGCCGCCGCCAACAGCGAGAGGAAAGAGAGGTATTTAGTTGTATACAAAGAATGAAAGCAAATTGTAACTAACTGTAAGTTTATTTATTAAATTTACATACAGAATCAATCTTCATCATCGGCTTTGATAAATCTATTGCCCATTTTATTGTTAATTGGCTTGTCGATGATGTCCTCCTTCTTTATTTCGGATCCCATTTACAGTTTATCACCTTCACAGTAAGTTTGCTTCAACAATAAATAAAAGTGTGAAAAATATTAAAAATTTAATTTTATTTTTCATTTCATTTAGTAAATACTCGGTTAAACGTGAAACAAATGGCTTGAAGATACCCTATTATGTAAAAGACAATTTCTATTCTGAGTATCAGGGTTCGGTGGGGCGTTTAGAAGAATCCGTGGAAGAAGACTTTTTCAATCATCTGAAACACTCTTGTAGTCGTGAACGAAATTATCGTAAGTTGTTTTTCTTTAAATTAAACATAAAATATCAAAATATTTTTTTATTTTGATTTTTTTTAATAGGCGACTCTATGCTGGCAAAAGCACGCAGTTTTGGCGATCGTGATTTGTTCCGCAAGGCCCAAAATATCAATATGCCTTCGTGTGATAATCTACAAAAGTATTTGAACACATAGTTTGATGCTGCTAAAACAAACCCACATTATTAATTTAATTAATCTTAACAACAATATCAGCTAAATATTTGTTTAAATCGTAATAATAATTTAATTTAAATCTAAACCAATTATTTATGTTGTTTAGTTTGTTATTAATAATCTTTGTTTAATTATTTTCTTTTAGTAAAATTGTATTTCTGATTTTTTCTTTTTTAATAACTAAGTATTTAATGAAGTATTGTCGAGGTCATGAAAGTTTAAATGAATACAAAAAATAGTTATGGTATGGATTAAATTAAAGAAATTTATTTAAATAAACTCATCAAATATAATGTCGTGTTTTAAATAGAGATTGTTTTAGAGCTACATAATAGGAAACTATTAATTTTCAGTTCGAAATGGTGTTAAATGAGGCATCGTTCTCACTACTAAACGGTGTTGCTCTTTATTTCTTAACGCAAACCTTTTGTATTAACAATCACTATAAGAAACACAGTTGTAGTTTAGGAACTGACGATATTTGAACTCATCACGATTTTTATACAAACTACGATTTTGTAATTAACCTACCAAACAAGCAAATTTTGCCTTGAGTTTCCCAGATTTAATAGATAAAAAATAAAATTCTAGTGACCTTATTGCTTGTAAAAAGAAAATATTGAATATTAAAAAAGGTCAAATAAACGAACTAAATATAAAAAAATAAAATTTTAACATTATTCATTTCTATAGAAAATACTGTTATACACAAGATTATCTATAGAAAATACTGGTATACACAAGATTGTCTATAGAATATGTTATACACAAGATTTTCTGTAGAAAATGCTATTATACACAAGACCTTCTATAGAAAATACAGGGGCCAAATTACCGCAATCGATATCGAGTGAAATTGATCGCAATTTTCTTATTTGAGATTATGGCATTCGATATCGAGCAAGAAATTTAGTACATTTTATCATAATTTCGATATCGAAATCATTTTCCGATACGATCACGAATGCGTTAATTTGGCCCCTGGTATACACAATATTTTCTATAAAAAATACACAAGACCTTCTATAGAAAAACTGGTATACTCAATATTTTCTATAAAAAATACTGTTATAGGTATGTACCAATAATTCATGTTTTCTGTTGCGAGACGACGGAACTGTCAAACGTAAGTCCGTTTTCCCAGGTAACTTACAACAGACCTGCTACAAACAATACAAAATATATCTTAATAAAATTCCTTTTTAAATAACTATTAGCAATTGTGCATTCCTAGTAGCTCCTTTAAAAATATTTATTTATAGAATTAAAAAAGATAATAAAAATAAAAAAAAAACTAATTAGCAATAATGGCTTCCAAAGCCGCCACCACATCACCACTTTGTTCACGTAAAACCATTTCAGCTTGCATTTTGGTAATTAACATTTCATTCATCTAAAATTATAAAAAAACAAACAACCATATAAGAAAATCATCACACACCCATAAACTCCCACCGTATAACTTACAATTAGTTCTATATCTTCTTTTTTAACTTGTACCATTTGTAATTCTTTTTCTTTGGCCTCCTTCAATTCATCTTCTCTTTGTCTCTGCTTGCCAAATTGATCGACAGCCTATACAATAAATTAGATTAAAACATTTGCCCCTAATTTATAATTACTATTATGGAAACCTACACTTGAAATATTTGCGGTGGAGATTTCCTTTTCTTCGGCATAATCGGTAACTCTTTCCAAATCTGCGGCACCACCATCATGTTTAGTTTGCTTTTTTTGTTTTTTATCCTGTACCTCATCCTCAGTACCATTAATTTCATGATCAGCCATGTTCATTTAATAAATTTTATTAATAATTAATGAAAAATAATCAAATTTCTAGCTTCTTACAAAAAAATGTGCAAATTTTCTGACTGAAGGAAAAATAACAAAGAAGAACAAGCACACTTCACACCAGGTTAAGACGTGTTTAGTAAACATAAGTAATAAATGTGTTTATTCATCACATGATTAGCCTGACTTAGCAGCACTTTGTAAAAAGATAAATAAATAAATTATATTGGTAGCAAAACTCTCACAATTTCTTAAATAAAATTGAAAATAAATAATGTCTGGAAATCGTAGCATACAATTGGAAGTTTGTGTGGATTCCATAACATCTGCTATAGCTGCAGCTGAGGGAGGAGCTACACGCATTGAACTTTGTTCAGCTTTAAGTGAAGGAGGCCTAACGCCTTCAGCCGGTGTTTTGAAGATTCTTAAAGATTTACCACTTAACATACCCATTTACTGTATGCTGAGACCAAGAAGAGGTCATGATTTTGTTTATACAGAGCTCGAAATGTCCGCTGTTGTACACGACATGGAATTATTATTAACAAAGGGAGCAGATGGTTTTGTATTCGGAGCTCTTACCTCGAACAGAGAAATAAATGTAGAACAATGCCAACAAATAATGGAGAAAGCCAAAGGTTTGCCTGTTACCTTTCATAGAGCATTTGATGTTACTAACCCCCAGAAAATGCACCAGAATGTGGAGACAATTATAGATATGGGTTTTAAGCGCATTTTGTCTAGTGGTTTTAAACAAACAGCACTAGATGGTTTGGATTTCTTGTCCCAGCTAATAGCTAAACATCACAAAGACATCGTAATTATGCCGGGGGCTGGCATAAATGTGTCAAACTTAGAAGAAATATTAACTGGCACTAAATGTGCAGAATTCCATGCATCCGCTAAAGCCGCAGCAGATAGCAGTGAGGAAACCAATAATGTTAACAAAATGGAGTGTGAAGTATCAATGGGTAAAGCTGATGTATTGCCCTATGACACAACTGACAAAAATGTAGTACGTAAAATGGTAATAATAGGCAAAGCAATGGCAGCTCAATAAAATTAATATAAATTTTCTCGATTTTTTTTAAAACTTTTTTTGAAGTGTGTTTTAATAATCTATTTTGCTTAGATTTAATTTTATTAATCGCCCCTATCGTGAATAAAAATTCCACATAAAATTTGTTCCCTTTTCACATTTTCCTATTAAAATGCAATGTTAAAAAATAAAAGGGAACAAATTTCATGTGGAATTTTTATTCACGATAGGGGTGAATATTTCCAAAATTTCTCCAATGTATAGCATCTTGAGGGATAATTAGAAAATATTTGTATGAATAACAAATTAGGTTGAACCATTTTTATGAAATTAAAACTCGTTTCGAAAACTTATAGAAATTAACAAAAATCTGTTTATAATTTTTTTTTAATCGAGCTCATTTAGTATTTTATTAAAACTTTTTTGAATACACCTTTGCTATACATATATTAGAACATTAGTCGATTGTACAGACATTCTGATTTGGAGTCTAGATAAATCTCAGTTTTTGAAAGTACCGTTATATTAAAAAATCGCTAATTTAGCTGCCAATATATTGTAAAGTATTTATTCATATTATATATCGTTTGTAAGATATTTAAATTGTGTATTTCTTAAATATGTTTATAATAATAAGATTAATTTTATTTCTAACGCTATCCATGTTTATTATTATATAACAAATCTTTGCGAACCTATAAATAAATTCCTTAACATAGAAAGAAGCAACATATTTTTATTTTTCCTCACTCAGAAGAAAAATATTTAAACTTTCGTCGATATGGCAATAGTTAATTTAATTGCGCCATAATTGTATTTTAATAGTTAAAAAGTTGACATTTGTTAAAAGTACACTTTACTTTAACTATAGACACGTAAAAGCATACTTTAACCGCTAAAACATACTTTTAATTTAAAACCAGCTTTTAAATAATTTAACATCACTTTAAAATCAACCAGCTCTTTATGCAAAGAACAAAAAGAAAAAAAAATTAAAAATGAAACAGTGGATAAACAATTATATAAAAGTATTTTGGTATTTTTGCAATTCTCGAAGATTTGCAAGAAGAAAGAAAGCCTAAGGAAGAAGATTTAATCAATTTGAACATGATGACGATGAGTTATATTCAAGATACCGCTTAGATAAGATTACTTGTGACTTTTTAAGAGAACTATTAGATCTTGAGGAACCAAAAAAAAAAAAAACAACAGAGGACTGCCAATACCATTATGTTTGCACTGTTAACCACATTAAGATTCCTTGGAAGCAATGGTCATCAAAGTGATATTGGTATATAATATAATTGAAAAATAGTTACAAGTGTTTAAACTTTAAACATTTTATTAAATAATATTTTAGCGGATCTGCATGGCATGTCTCAAACTACTGTGGGAAGAGTAATCAAAAACATTTCTCAAAAAATTGCTTTATTACTACCACATTTCGTAAAATTCCCTACAAATTCTGAACTTGCCGAAGTAAAAAAAAAAACAAATTTCATCAGGTGGCTGGGTTCCCAACTGTAATTGGAGCTATTGACTGTACGCACGTTCGTATAAAATGCCCCGCATAGCAAGTGCGACAAGAAATGGCGAGCCATTTTCTCAACAGTAATCGCCGATTTTACACCCAAAGAAGGTAGGATTTTGTGTGTACTTACATATCTTTATATTGTTTAACTGATATTTTGTTGGTACTATTTTCTTTGAAATTTGTAGTTTTAAATTATGTAATTCTGCATCGTAAGCTACTTGCTTCTGAAGTCGTTTTAATTAAAGACTGTATAGTAACTTCTTGTGTTCAATTTCAGCTTCAAGCAGTTGTTTTTGAAGTTTGTTTATTTCTTCAAAGTGCAATGTTTCTGCAGCAATTTGGCGTCGTCGTTCTAAAATAGCATTGTTTTTCGATGGAGTTTTGGGAGGGCCCCGGAGGCGTTTAATTTTGGAAAGAGGAGAAATCTCATCTTCTTCAAATTCGTAGAAAATCATACCTTGAACTAGTTTGTCCTCTGCGCTTATTTCAGGAATGTCCACATAATTACCAGTCGCAACGGATGCTCTCTTCGTGACAGCATTAGGTGCAATCTTATACACTCCCGCACTCTCTTTCTGCAATAGCCCAATTCGCCTCTCTTTCTCTTTTTTGTTCCTGTAAAGAGTTATCAAAAAATCAACGCCAAAATAGCCTAATTATGATATTAATCTTACCATCTTCATTTTCCACCGCAAACACTTTTCTTAAATTTTCCCGCTTAATTTTATTATTTTGCCGATTTTTGTTTTTTTTTCAATTTTCAATGACAGCTGTTTAAAACTGCCACTTGCTTATTTTTCTTTACAGTTTGTATGAAATAATTTTTTACATATGAGGTGGCACCCAGTTTAAGTCGGTTTAACTTAAAACGACCTTAAATTTTGACTATAGTTACAAAATAATGAAAAGTAGGTTTTAAGTTTAAAGTTGTTTTTAACAAATAATGACTTTAGTGTTTGTCTATGGTTATGGCTCATCAACATTTATTTAAAACCATGATGTAAGTATACAAGGTGAGTGCAGTATCACAGCTCACAAATTACAATTTACATAAATCAAAAGTAAAACTTTTTCAAGTGTTTTTGACAGTAGTATATTATTTTACACAAACAAAATGCCCATTGTTTCTGTAGTCTTGCACTAGTTAATGATTTGAACTCGCCTTGCATAGTTACACTATATTTAAAACTTTTTAACCAAGGCCATGAACCAAGGCATATTAATCAATATGCCTTGTTTTTAACCAATGATAATAGAATCGAAATTTAAATATGTTAAATAGTTTATTAAACTTAATAAACACATCTTCTTAATACCTTTTTTAATCAACTGAGCGCTAATCAATGATGGTAACTTATTTCTTTAATGCCCGCATAATGTGTTGAAAAAATAGCTAAATTTAATTTTTAATGCAAATAACGACATTGTTCTGTCATAAATGGTAAATATATATCGTTACGAAAAACGATAAGCAGAAATTGTGAGTCGTAATGTAAAAAAAAGTACAGAGGCTATGTATATAGAAGGCATTACTGAAAATATTAAGCAGCCGGCATTTGAATTCGCAAAAAATCGCAGAATTTCCTAAAGGAGCAAAACAACTTTCCTTCAGATAAATTACATACAAAATCGCAAAATGTTTGAATAAATCCCTAATTTAACATCACTGCATGTAATACAAATTCTCTATACATTGTCATTCTTAAACTCTCCCTCAAGCGCATTGTGCATGAAAATTATTTGCAAAAGTTTGCGTCATAAAAAAGTTATAAAAACTTGTTTTTAATACAAAAAATATAAATAAATTTATTCCCATCTAAAAGTAAACATAGTAAGTGTTATTTTGTGATAAAAATATAAATATGTATGTTTTTCATGACGTAAAAAAGTGTTGAATAAAATTTGCTGCAAAAAACCAAACCGCAAGGCCATACAATGGCATAAAAAAATGCAAAAAAAAATCCAAAATGGCGGCTAATATTTATTGTTAAGCGTGCTTTCATAAATAATTTCAAAAAATGAAAAATAAGGTTTAATGAAACAAATGATCTGAATGATTAATGAATTAACTTAATTATTAAGTTGGGCTTGGGTGAAAGTGGCATTGCAATTTGCTGTAAGACAGCCAGCCGGTGATTTGCTGTTATTAAACATTTCTTCCAGAAAGACTTCCATCCAGACATACTAGCACTGTAGCCATATTGTTCGTATTTAATAATTGCTACAGTGTGATAATATAAAAACGAAATATTGTAAATAATGCATTTACAGTGAAAAAATTAAATATTTGATAAACATTAGTCTTTGCGTTTGAAAGTTTATATATAGTTAATCAATTATTATTTGAGTTTTACACAATTCTGCTTTTCAACTATTTTTACAAAATTGTTTTTTTTTTTCAGTTCACAAATTTAAATCATGTCGGGTAATAACCAAGATTTTGATAATCAGAATGACGATAGTCAAAATTTCGATGATGAGAATCTAAATCAGGATCAAGACCAAGAATATGATTCCCAAGATGATGATTCTCAAAATAATGGCGATGATGACGGCGATCAAGATGATGACAATGATGATGACAACAATGATGGTAACGAGGACGATGATGATGACGGCGATGATGAGGACGATGTTGATGGTCCCAAGTATATACGTTTGCGCGGTTTGCCCTGGTCTGCTACACACAAAGAAATCTTAGATTTCCTTAAGGATATCGAAGTGGTGGGCAATGCTGAAGGTATACATATTGTTACACGCCGTTGGGATGGCAAAAACACCGGCGAGGCCTACGTTGAGGTCAAAACTCAAGAGGATGTTGCAACAGCCCTTAAATTGGACAATGCTAGCATGGGTCATCGTTATATAGAGGGTGAGTTTTAATTTTATAATAATAAATAAAACGTTTAAAGGAAACTTATATAAAAACAATTTGAATTTACAGTGTTCAATGCCTCCTCTAAAGAAGCTAAAGAAGCCATGCGTAAAACTACCAGTCATGGAACTTCGTATATTGTCAAGTTGCGTGGTCTACCCTACTCTGTAACTGAACATCAAGTTGAGGAATTTTTCAGTGGTAAGTTTCGTTAAATTTATTTTTAATACGCTAAACTCTTGTAATCCATTAGTAGTTTTAATATGTATATCCAGAGCTGCCAGAAATTTTCAGCAAAAAAGTTTTATTTTTGAGGAACAAATTTTAATTTTTTAAATAAGTAGTTTTTTTATTATACATAATAAAAACAATTCATATTTTTTTTAACACTAACCAAAAAAATAACAAACTATTCATTTTCTTATACTAATTTGTACATTTTTTGAGATCGATTAGTTTAAAATTTTTCAAAAGGAAACAAAGATTTTTTTAATTGAACCTAACCTTCGTCTTTTATTTTTTTTTTTTGGAAAAAATCTTAAAATCTTTTTTCGGTTAAAAAATCTTAAAAAATAAGGTAAAATATTACTTCTGGCAGCGCTGTGTATATAATTTTTTACGTTATTCTTGATTCTTAGATATTTGAAAACTCTCTTTGGAATTTGTTAAAATGCATGCCTAATTAAAAAAACAGGTTTCAGTCAAAATAAAATACACGAGAAAGTTCTGGGCAAAGTGTTTTTCATAATACCTAATGAACATGAAATATATGTAAATCCCCTCTCCCTTTTAGGACATGGGCAACAAAAAACAAATGGGAACATTTTGCTTGGTTTTCTTTTTAATATTAAACCTTGGGCATTTAATGGCCTTTGGTCACTATTCAAACCTACTACATATTTTAAAACAAATAATTCTTTTTTAATTTAGTTTGTTACAACAATATTTCCTTTTTTGTTTTTCATTCTTTCAATATTATAAATTTAAATGTGTATAATTTTAACAATTACAAAAAAGAAAAAAACAGGTGATTGGTTTTATTTGAATATAAAAATGCAAAATATTCAATTCAAAAACAATCTATAAACAATTTAACATAACAAAAATATTTAGTAAAACAAACAAAAAAAAGTTGGTTTTTCGTTTTTGTTGTATTATTCTTCTGTTATTGTTACATTGGGCAGGGTTGGAAATCAAAGCGGATCGGGAGGGAATAGTTTTCGTAATGGACAGAAGGGGTCGTGCCACAGGGGAAGCATTTGTTCAGTTTGAAAGCCAGGAAGACACTGAACAAGCCTTGGGACGTAATCGGCAAAAAATTGGGCACAGGTGGGTTGTTAATAAAAAAATAAACAAACAAATACAAAAAAATCCAATATTAATTAAAATCAATAACTTTACAAAACAAACAAATAAATTTATTAATCTTATCTTATTGACTTAAATGCAAGCAATTTACACATTAAATTGTTTAAACATATTATTAGTTTACTAATAATTGTAGTTTTAAATTTCAGTTTTATATTCCTAAATCATTTGTTTTTCTAAGGGCGCTATATAATAAATAAGTACTTTAATTTTCCAGAGTTAAAAGTTGTTGAAACACTTTTCTCCTAGATTGAATGATTGGGCTTATATTTTTTTAAATTTGTTTTTTTCAACTAGCTCAGGATGTCTCTTCGATTTGTTCTAGGCCTCTTATTTAAAAAGCAGCGCCTCATTTCTTTTTTTTTTGTTTTCCAGCTAGTTTTTTTTATACTGAGAAAAAAAGCTGTTGCCAGATTCCGCCTCTAATATTGTGTATTTTATAAGGAATGGCTTTTCTAATTCTTTGCTATTTTCTTTTTTCTTGTGTGTGCTTTAGGTATATTGAAATATTCCGCAGTTCCATGGCTGAGATGAAGCGTTCTACTGGCAATAGTAATGGCCGTATGGTTCCTTATGACTTAAAAGATCGCGGTAGTAATCGTGGTGGCGGCAGCGGCAGTGATTATGGTGGCAATAACCGCAACAATCGTAAGTACTTGGTTTTTGAAAACTAACATAAAATTTAAAGTTTTTTTTTTTTTGTTATATTAAATAGATGAAGTTTGATATTGCCTTAAAGAATGTTAGTAAAAACTATTTTATATTAAAACTGACAGCCTGACAATAATAATTTCTGGCAATTTAAAACATTTTTTAAAATACATTAATAATTAAAATTTGAGGAATTGAACAGAACTCCCACTAACTATACTTTTTAACATTAACTATACGTTTTAACATTAACTATACTTTTTAACATGTTGGCTACCACGTCGCAAGTTTTAATGCGACACCCAGATGTTACTCTGTTACTTTGAGGCCACGTCCCACATTTTCGTACATTTTAATATGTATTTCGATTCTCTGGGCTGTGGTAAACATTTTGGTGTATTTTCCATGGCCGCTGTGTATTTTAATGGTATTTTTTTTAATATTAAAAAAGCAAACCAAAAAAACATAAATAAGTTATTGGCCTCAGGTGACCAAAATTGTTAAATCACATTGCTACTGAACGATCAAGCCTTTAGCCCCAACTATATGATATAAGCTAGCTTAAGCAACCGTGCGAACACATATAAATTGTATGTGGCAAACTAACCAGCATACCATTCTAGGAGCGCTCCGAAAAAGGAGTCAGAAAAGACTCTTTTCGGACTCATATGGCTTGCTGGGTATAATGTACTTAATGACACTTTTTATTAAGTTTTTCAACTATCATTTGCTTAAGCAAAAAGCTAAGCTGATCGCACATTCCGTTTGTTTAATTTGTATGTACATAGTACATATGTATGTATGCATGCACATATGCATGTATATGCACATACATACATACACTAAAAATTAGTTCTTTATGGACATTAAGAAAACTCAATAAGTGATTTCTAATTTTGTTGAACTTTTCCCACCGTTTTACTTTTCCCACAATACGAAAATTAAATAAACTTTTTATTATTATTTACAATTTAGTGCTGCCACACGTGTACATTTTAGTACTTTTGCCCATAAATTAAAAAAAGGGAAAAGTATACCGTTTCGGGTTCGAAGTTTTCTTTTAATTGTAGTATCGTATATTTTACCATAATATTTATAAATTATAATCTTTTATATGTGAACAAAAAGTTTCAAAGTTACGTAAGTACATTGCAGCCACCTGGAAGTTACCTCTGAATTGCTTATGCATTTGACAGCCTTTTCGTTAACTTTTGCAATTTGCTTAAGCTTTGTATAGACGTTTTTCAGATGTTACAACGTTGTCCAAAAAATGTAACGACCGTGTGAACTTAATATGTTTGTCTTCCAACATTGTAAGACAAAGCATTGACAATTTACCTTTTGCTAAACAATTTTTAATGTCAGTACATTGATAGATCTGACAACATTGTATGATCTGACAACATTGTATGATCTGACAACCGTCTAGTTGGGCCTATTGGCAGCCAACGTGTTAACAGATGATTTTTTTTGTTAGTTATCTGACAGCTCTGCTGTCAAGCTCTCATATTGTAAAGACGACAGGCTACCAGATGTCTTTGATTTGAACTCGCCAAATTGGTTGAATGGACTGAAAAAGAAAAATAAATATATTTTCATAGAAGTCTCACAATTAAAACGATTTTTCATAGAAATTTGTACAAAATTTAAATTGATTATTTCTCATTAAATAATATTATAATATTATTATTATTATAATATAATAATAATAATATTTGAGAAAGTAAGCACGCTCAGTCTGTGATCACTTTTATTGAATTATATCCAAAATTAAATCCTTTATATCTCAATAAATACCTACTACGTTTTTTGATAAAATGAAAATTTGCTTTTTTAAAAACTGAACTTCTTGTAAATATATTGATATTGATTGAAATAAGTCATGTTAGATTTCGCTGACAAGAAATAAACATAGTACCCGAAATATACTGTGAACGGCAGAATAAAGCCAACACCACATATTAATACAAAAGCCTAATTATATTAATATAAATAATATTAAATTAGAAAATTATATTGCGTTTTTAATTTACAAAAAAGCATATATAAATTTAAATGATTTATTGTTAAAATAGACCAATTTTTACGCGTCAAAATAAAGTGAACAGTGGCATCATTCTTAAAAACGCTTGTCACCTCAAAAGTAGTGGCAATACTTTTGATTATTCATTGTTTGAAAGTATAACGGTAAAGTGCCGTTGAAAATATGTAATTGCAAGTTTCATAATTAATCAATAAAAGAGATTAAGCTGTGACGTTAAGTAGTGAACAATTATTAAATGGAAAGACAAACATCAGAAGAGACTCGGAAATTCATAACAAATTTACATAGAAATGGTAAATAAATACCTGCGTGAAATAATATCGTTAGATGTCATCACTGTACAATAAAAACAAATAATAAACAAGTATTAAAGACAAGTGCAATAACGTATAAAATTTGTCTGATTCAAAACAACCAAAGCTTTTTACAAATACTAAACTAAGAGCTATAGTAAGAGAAGTGAGAGCAAACCCAACATATAGTGCTGTAAAACAAGCTTAAAATGTTACGACAACTTTACGAAAACCTGTAAGCGCGAGTACTATTAGAGGATCTTTGCATCAAAATAGTAGAGAGACACGTAAGAAGCTCTTTATATCAAAGAATAACCAAACCAAAAGTTTGAATTTCGTAAAAAAAAAACTATATAAACGCGCTTCAAGTTTTTTGGAATAATATTCTTTTCATCGATGAAAGTAAGTTTGAGATATTTGGAGTTAAAAAACCCAACAAAAAAATATATCACCAAAAACGAAGCGTTTAGTAATAAATATGTATGTTAACAAGACGATAAAACATGGCGGCGTCTCAGTAATGGTCTGGGGTTGTATGGCGGCATCAGCAGTCGGTAATATTACATTTATAGAAAAAGAAAGATCAC
The DNA here is from genome assembly GCA_950370525.1 of Bellardia bayeri. NCBI lineage: Eukaryota > Metazoa > Arthropoda > Insecta > Diptera > Calliphoridae > Bellardia > Bellardia bayeri. The sequence continues at coordinate 8,847,688 of OX493264.1, read as the reverse complement.
AAAAAAAAACAATAAAGCCCCTAGTGTAGAGAAATTAGAATTATGTCAATGATCCTAAGCCTCCAAAATTGTATAATAGTGGTTGCTCAATCATTGTGCAAAAACTTTAGATTCTTCTCCCCAGACCTCAATCCAATTGAGCAGCTGTGAGAATATACAGGATGAATGGAACAAAATTTCGTTTCGTTTAAACGTTTACATGTTAATTGATACAGGATTAGTATCTGTCAAAAAATATGATTTCCACCGAAAAACGGAATAATTAACAACTCTCCACGATATTCGAAATGTAATATTCAATTTATATCTATAAATATATCTACATACATATTGTATAGCGAAATCTAGCAAAACAAATCTGAAATTTCTAATTAATTTGCATTTATTTGTTTTTTAGGTTGGGGTAATGGCGGCTTCGGGGTAGGCGCCAATAATTCCCTCGGTTTTAATAATATACCAAACTTTGGTAATAATGGTAATTTCGGTAACAATGGCGGCGGCAATTTCGGTAACTTTGGCAACAATGGCATTGGTGGTAATGGCGGCGGCATGGGTAATTTTGGTAACTTTGGGAATAATGGCGGTGGAAACTTTGGTAACTTTGGCAATAATGCAGGCGGCAATAATTTTGGCAACAACGCAGGTGGTGGCGGTGGTAACAACGGTTTCAATCGCTTTAGCGGCAACAGTGGCAATTTCGGCAATGATTTTGGAGACTTTGGTAACTTTGGCAATGATCGCGGTAGCAACAAAGGCATGGGTAGTAATAATGGTGGTGGCTTCAATAATTTCACCAACTTTGGTAACTGTGGCGGCAACAACATGGGTGGAGGTGGCAGTTTCGGCAACAATATGGGTGGTGGTGGCAACTTTGGTCCCATCGGTGGTGGTCGCAATGATGACTTCTATATGATCATGATGCGTGGTTTACCCTTCAGCTCATTCGAAAATGATGTTTACAAAGTGAGTACAGAACAAATTTTCAATAAGTTTATTTTTTTAAACTATAAACTTCAATTATATTTTCTAGTTCTTTGAGCCTTTACGTCCGGCCAGCGTGCGCATTCATTATAATAAACAAAATGGTCGCCATAATGGCACCGCCGAGGCCCTGTTTGAGACTAATGAAGATGCTCAATCGGCCATGAAACGTAATCGTTGCAAAATGGGTCAACGCTACATTGAGTTGTTCTTTAATGGCACCAAGTCTAAGCCTATCAAGGGTGGCAATAACTACAGCTCTGGCGGCAGTATGGGCGGTGGAAGTATTGGTAGCGGCAGCAGTATTGGTGCTGGAGGAGGCATGGGTGGTGGTGGTATGTTTGGTAGACGTATCTAAAGCCATTAAGTACTTATAGATGGCTATAAGGAGTTTTTGTTTCATAAAACTGGTCTTATATAAACATTTGCTATACGAGTGTTAAGATTTGTGTAGAAGATTTTCAATTTAAATCTTTGGCCATCTAATAATTTAGGCACTATTTGCATCTCTTCTTCCTACTCCTCTACTCGTAAAGTGTGGCCAAGCACTTTCATTCATTAACATCAGCAAAATAAAACTTTATTATTATTTTTTTAGTTTAAACTAATTATGACTACACTTCCTTTTTTAGTTTTTAATTTTAACTATAACAAACAACAAAGCAACACGTCCTTTCTTTCTCCAATATTCCTGTTTTTTGAACTTGAAAAGTGTGATGAAGTATAAAAAAAATTAGACACTTGCAATTCCTAAATGTAAACCTTAAATCCTACAAAATTATTTGTAAATTAAACCTATTTTACTTTTGCAATTAACAAAAAAAAAAAAAAAAAAAACACACACACATTTTTCTACTTAACAGTTTATAATAAAAATTTAGTTTGTAATTTATTCATTATTATAAAATCGCAGAAAGTGTGTGAATAAAAACACACAAAACATGTATTTGAAAAGAAATTGATACAATTCTGAAAATAATTTTAAACAATTAATAATAACGCATACAGATAACAAAAGAGAAATAAAATAAATCATTACAAAACAAAAAACAGATTTATTAAATGAGTTTGATTTGTGTTGAAAACAACGAGTTCAGTATTTTGAATAAATTGATTTTCAAAATGATTATTCAACAAGGAGGTCACTGAAATTGAGTCAAGTATCCTTGTTCACAGAAAAGGTCAGGAACTATTCTATAGCAGCTTTGAATGACATTCGTAGAAACGACATTAAAACCGCAGCCTCAGGATACTGCATGAACGTCGTACTTGTAGATCGCCCACGGACCAAAAATAAACTTATCACTTAATGTGAGACCGAATTGCCGCTGCAACAAAGCGATTTTATGGTATAAAAGCAAAACAAAACAAGTTTATTTGGATTAGCTCTGTGACGTCTCATTTTGAAGTGACGGTTTTCTTTAATTTAAAGTTTTAGACCTATAACCGATCTCTACCCACTAAACACTATACTGACTTCGCCAGTCATTTTTACTTTAGTTTTTTAGAGGTTGTGAAAAAAGCCAGTTCATCATCTGTGACTCAAGCGGGTTTTCATTGCCACGAAGTCATCAATGTTGTTATTGGATAGTTGTTGCATTGGCTATATATGTATGGGTTAGTGTTCAATTACTATAATCCAAAAACTGTTAGTATGCTGACTCAAGAACTGCAAGTGGCTGCATGCAAATAATCTTGGAACACCATCTACAAGAGGAAAGAAAGGTTCTTAGTTTAAACATTACACGGCTAGAGTCTAGAGGAATGTCAGGCAGCATTTTCTCATATAAGAGGAAAACATACAGAGCTAGATATACGATCCATTGTATAGAAACTTGTATACAGCATGTTTGAACGACATTCATAGATACGCCATGAATACTGCGATCGCAGGATACTGCATGAATGTCGTACTTGTTACCCACTACGACACGCATAGTTTTTATCAAAATCGTTATCGTTAATTATTTAACGAATTCTGAGTTTGCAGAATTAACTCGTTGAATGAGTTATCCGTTGCCTTATACAAGGTTCACAGGGACCTATTTCTATTTGTGTGGAATTTTATATGAAACCGCCTCTTTTTGTTTTGCTTTATTATTATATAGGTATTAATTATACAATGTAAATTAAATTTTTATTAAAAAAGGCAAAAATTAACTAAAATTCAAACAACTCCAAAGAAAGTGTAAAGCCAAAAGAAAGTGCATTTATTAATAATTTCTTGAAATTTCAGTACAACGTCCCAGCGGACCTTCTCACAAGTTCCCGTAGTAAACACCTTTAAATCTCAATAGAAACTAAACTATTAGTCGGATCGCCTTGAACTATTTTTACATGATTCTAGATAAAAATTCCTTGGAATACATGTGGGGGTCGGTTATACTTTCCATGGACTATCAAGGAGTAATTGCAGTTTGAAAATCATCCAACGGAGGGTTAATAAAAATTGCTCTTAGATTTCAGTAGAACAAATGCCGGCAATTTTAACGGTCATTCGAAAAAGTGTTTTTGGCATCACTGTTTTACGTCAAAAAATTCTAAATGTAAATATTGAACAGTGATGGCAAAAATGTTTGCAAAGTTAAAGATAAAGCTTAATTTAGTTTTTAAAATTTGTGCCTTTGAAATATAAAGAAATAGAAATAAAAGATCATTAGAACATTAATGAATAAATAAATAAAAAAAAAAACTCAAAACAAAAATTTAAATCAACATAAAGCACAAAACCAAACAAAAAAAGATAACAAAAATGAGTAAAGTCCTTTGTAACCAGTGCAAAAAAGAAGCGCAACAACAAATTGTGTAGAATGTTGCAGTTGCAATTTGAACTATTGCTTCTTCACGTTTTCTACTTTAGCTGAATCCACGCATACCAATATAAGTGATGAGGAGAAAATTAACTGGAGATGTCATGTTTGTAAACCACATTCTAAGAAGTACCAAACAAATGTCGTTGACAAACAACCACAACCAATACATAAAGAGGATGATGATGATGATCCGAAGAGAATGATAGAACAAAACCATTCTCAGAGGCGCGAAAATTTTAGCTCTGTGCAAACTGTTTTCTTAGATATTGAATGGCACATGAAGAAAATAAAATCTGAACTGGAAATAATAAACAACTCTGAAAGAACTTAATTAGAAAATCTAAATTAACGATAAAACAGAAAATGATTGTCAAAACCTCATGACGTATGTAGGTATAGAAAAGAGTAAAAAAAATAAAATACAAAACAACAGGAAATATCATAATTTTATCGTCATTTTGACGATTTTTTGTTTCAAAAATAGAAGTGACGATTTGACGATTTTTTCATTGAAAGTGAATATTTTCTGAATTATTAAAATTTTCTATCATTTGTTTGTTTTATTAATGTTTTTGTTATTCAATTTTGTCTTTTTTTGACACAACAACTATTTTTCTCATTTAATATCATAAATATTAAGAAGAACATGACATATTTCAAAAACAAAACTAAGTAATAGTAGTGTTTTCTTAATTATTGACAATTGTTAAGTTTAACTATAATAATTTCAAATAATAGTAGAAATTACTTATTTATCATAAAAAGCAATTTTTAATGCTGAATTACATGAACTAAAATTTTTAGTGGAAACAATTTGTAACGGGAGAATTCTACAAAAACTTCCCCTTTTTTAACAAAACGTCGAAAGAATATTCAGCCAAACAAATTTAAATAAAACAAAAATACAGAAATCTTTAAAAATAAGTACGTATATATGATGGATAAATTGGATTCTATACTCAAAATGTTATTTGAACCATAATAAACTAAACTGTTTTAACATTGCAATTTAATCTGAATTAATAAAATATGCTATATTCAGATATTTATTTATAAAATACTGTACGTCTTATTTCCGGTTTTTCCGTTTTAGCTGACCAATTTTTGTTCAATTCTTTTTTGAACTTGGCATTTCATTCACACATGTCAATTCAATTTTTGTACTTTTTCATGCAAATCAACATGCATGGAAAAAACAAAAGGAATGAAGAAAATTGACTAGTACCTTCAAGGTTGTACTCCTTTTATTCTCTTTTCCCTTCTCATCCTTGCCTTGACGAGTCAAAATTCAAAAGTTTGAAAGCGGACTAAGATATTATAATAATATATAATATTTTGTGATTTCTTATTAAAAAAAAGTTAAGATTTATGTATTTTGATATTGTACAAGAGACTATATAAACTTTAACTTTTATGTTTACATTTAAATAAAAATTTCAAAATACTATTAGAAATAGTGATTTCTTATTTTTCCGATTTTTTTTTTGACGATTTTTAAAATTCAAATTGACGATATTTTTCTTTTTTATCGAGATTTTGACGATGTTATTCGAAATTCGTCTGGCAGCCCTGATTGTGCGTGAAAATTATTTGCAAAAGTTTGAGTCACAAAAAAGTTATAAAAACTTGGTGTTTTTCATCAAAAAATATATAAATAAATTTACTCCCATCTAAAACTAAACATAGTAAGTGTTATTTCGTGATAAAAATATAAATAGCAAAGTATGTTTTTCCATGACATAAAAAAGTGTTGAATAAAATTTGCTGCAAAAAACCAAACCGCAAGGCTTTATAATTTCAAAAAATGAAAAATAAGGTTTAATGGAACAAAACAAATGTTTATATCTGAATAATTAATGAATTAACTTAATTATTAAGTTGGTCTTGTTGTGAAAGTGACATTTCAATTTGCTGTAAGATAGCCAGCCGGTGATTTGCTGTTATTAAACATTTCTTCCAGAAAGACTTCCATCCAGACATACTAGCACTGTAGCCATATTGTTCGTATTTAATAATTGCTACAGTGTGATAATATAAAAACGAAATATTGTAAATAATGCATTTACAGTGAAAAAATTAAATATTTGATAAACATTAGTCTTTGCGTATAAAAGTTTATACATAGTTAATCAATTATTATTTGAGTTTTACACAATTCTGCTTTTCAACTATTTTTACAAAATTATTTTTTTTTTCAGTTCACAAATTTAAATCATGTCGGGCAATAAACAAGATTTTGATAATCAGAATGACGATAGTCAAAATTTCGATGATGAAAATCAAAATCAGGATCAAGACCAAGATGATGATTCTCAAAATAATGGCGATTTTGACGGCGATCAAGATGATGACAATGATGATGACAACAATGATGGTAACGAGGACGATGATGATGACGGCGATGATGAGGACGATGTTGATGGTCCCAAGTATATACGTTTGCGCGGTTTGCCCTGGTCTGCTACACACAAAGAAATCTTAGATTTCCTTAAGGATATCGAAGTGGTGGGCAATGCTGAAGGTATACATATTGTTACACGCCGTTGGGATGGCAAAAACACCGGCGAGGCCTACGTTGAGGTCAAAACTCAAGACGATGTTGCAACAGCCCTTAAATTGGACAATACTAGCATAGGTAATCGTTATATAGAGGGTGAGTCTTGATTTTATAATAATAAATAAAACGTTCAAAGGAAACTTATATGAAAACAATTTGAATTTACAGTGTTCCATGCCTCCTCTAAAGAAGCTAAAGAAACCATTCGTAAAACTACCAGCCATGGCACTTCGTATATTGTCAAGTTGCGTGGTCTACCCTACTCTGTAACTGAACATCAAGTTGATGAATTTTTCAGTGGTAAGTTTCGTTAAATTTATTTTTAATACGCTAAACTCTTGTAATCCATTAGTAGTTTTAATATGTATATCCAGGGCTGCCAGAAATTTTCAGCAAAAAATCTTAATTTCGCCAAGAAAAAAAGGCTTATTTTTGAGGAACAAATCTTATTTTTGGAAATAAGTAGTTTTTTTATTATACATAATAAAAACAATTCATATTTTATTTAACACTAATCAAAAAAATAACAACTATTCATTTTCTTATACTAATTTTTACATTTTTTGAGATCGATTAGTTTAAAATTTTTCAAAGGGAACAACGAAGATTTTTTTTTAATTGAACCTAACCTTCGTCTAGGCAAAACAAAAAAAATTTTTTTTTTTTGGGAAAAAATCTTAAAATCATTTTTCGGTTAAAAAATAAGGTAAAATCTTACTTCTGGCAGCGCTGTGTATATAATTTTTTACGTTGTTTTTGATTCTTAGATATTTGAACTCTCTTTGGAATTTGTTAAAATGCATGACTAATTAAAAAAACAGGTTTCAGTCAAAATAAAATACACGAGAAAGTTCTGGGCAAAGTGTTTTTCATAATACCTAATGAACATGAAATATATGTAAATCCCCTCTCCCTTTTAGGACATGGGCAACAAAAAACAAATGGGAACATTTTGCTTGGTTTTCTTTTTAATATTAAACCTTGGGCATTTAATGGCCTTTGGTCACTATTCAAACCTACTACATATTTTAAAACAAATAATTCTTTTTTAATTTAGTTTGTTACAACAATATTTCCTTTTTTGTTTTTCATTCTTTCAATATTATAAATTTAAATGTGTATAATTTTAACAATTACAAAAAAGAAAAAAACAGGTGATTGGTTTTATTTGAATATAAAAATGCAAAATATTCAATTCAAAAACAATCTATAAACAATTTAACATAACAAAAATATTTAGTAAAACAAACAAAAAAAAGTTGGTTTTTCGTTTTTGTTGTATTATTCTTCTGTTATTGTTACATTGGGCAGGGTTGGAAATCAAAGCGGATCGGGAGGGAATAGTTTTCGTAATGGACAGAAGGGGTCGTGCCACAGGGGAAGCATTTGTTCAGTTTGAAAGCCAGGAAGACACTGAACAAGCCTTGGGACGTAATCGGCAAAAAATTGGGCACAGGTGGGTTGTTAATAAAAAAATAAACAAACAAATACAAAAAAATCCAATATTAATTAAAATCAATAACTTTACAAAACAAACAAATAAATTTATTAATCTTATCTTATTGACTTAAATGCAAGCAATTTACACATTAAATTGTTTAAACATATTATTAGTTTACTAATAATTGTAGTTTTAAATTTCAGTTTTATATTCCTAAATCATTTGTTTTTCTAAGGGCGCTATATAATAAATAAGTACTTTAATTTTCCAGAGTTAAAAGTTGTTGAAACACTTTTCTCCTAGATTGAATGATTGGGCTTATATTTTTTTAAATTTGTTTTTTTCAACTAGCTCAGGATGTCTCTTCGATTTGTTCTAGGCCTCTTATTTATTTACTTTTTTTTTTTATAAAAAAGCAGCGCCTCATTTCTTTTTTTTGTTTTCCAGCTAGTTTTTTTTATACTGAGAAAAAAGCTGTTGCCAGATTCCGCCTCTAATATTGTGTATTTTATAAGGAATGGCTTTTCTAATTCTTTGCTATTTTCTTTTTTCTTGTGTGTGCTTTAGGTATATTGAAATATTCCGCAGTTCCATGGCTGAGATGAAGCGTTCTACTGGCAATAGTAATGGCCGTATGGTTCCTTATGACTTAAAAGATCGCGGTAGTAATCGTGGTGGCGGCAGCGGCAGTGATTATGGTGGCAATAACCGCAACAATCGTAAGTACTTGGTTTTTGAAAACTAACATCAAATTTAAGTTTTTTTTTTTTTGTTATATTAAATAGATAAAGTTTGATTTTGCCTCAAAGAATGTTAGTAAAAACTCAAGGCATATTGATTATAATACATATGTCACATTTTCGTGCGACACCTACTTGAGTCTAATCGCACATTTTCGTGCGACACAAAAAAAAAAAAAATTATTACTTTGAGGCCACGTCCCACATTTTCGTACATTTTAATATGTATTTCGATTCTCTGGGCTGTGGTAAACATTTTGGTGTATTTTCCATGGCCGCTGTGTATTTTAATGGTATTTTTTTGAATATTAAAAAAGCAAAACAAAAAAGAACATAAATAAGTTGTTGGCCTCAGGTGACCAAAATTGTTAAATCACATTGCTACTGCACGATTAAGCCTTTAGCCCCAACTATAAGCTAGCTTAAGCAACCGTGCGAACACATATAAATTGTATGTGGCAAACTACCCAGCACACCATTCTAGGAGCGCTCCGAAAAAGGAGTCAGAAAAGATTCAAACAAAAGAGCATTTTCGTAGCGAAAGAAACATTTGCTTGTTACTGTCCTGAGTCGGCACCCAGTATGACTCAGAAATTCCACTTAATTATGTGTGTACCAAAGTGTTGTTGTCCTGTTATTTGTGCTTTGAACAAAAAAAAAAAAACATAGCTGTATCACACAAGAATAATAAAAACAAGATTACACAGAGCCCAAGAGCGAGATATTTCTAGTATCACGATATTTATTGAACGTAGCAGTGCCCTATGACACCAAAGCATTTTTTCTTGTCGGTTTTAAAACCAATTCCGACAATATTGGTTTCTATGACACCCCTGAATATTAAATTAGAAAATTATATTGCATTTTTAATTCACAAAAAAAAAAACAAAATTGATTTATTGTTAAAATATAACAATTTTTACGCGTCAAAATAAAGTAAACAGTGGCATCATCCTTATTGAAAAAAACGCCTGTCACCTCAAAAGTAGTGGCAATACTTTTGATTATTCTTTGTTTGAAAGTATAACGGTAAAGTGCCGTTGAAAATATGTAATTGCAAGTTTCATAATTAATCAATAAAAGAGATTAAGCTGTGACGTTAAGTAGTGAACAATTATTAAATGGAAAGACAAACATCAGAAGAGCCAAGGCAAATCATAACAAATTTACATAGAAATGGTAAATAAATACCTGCGTGAAATAATATCGTTAGATGTCATCACTGTACAATAAAAACAAATAATAAACAAGTATACAAGACTAGTACAATAACGTATAAAATTTGTCTGATTCAAAACAACCAAAGCGTTTTACAAATACTAAACTAAGAGCTATAGTAAGAGAAGTGAGCGCAAACCCAGCATATAGTGCTGTAAAACAAGCTTAAAATGTTACGACAGCTTTACGAAAACCTGTAAGCGCGAGTACGATTAGAAGATCTTTGCATCAAAATGGCTTAAATGGTAGAGAGCCGCGTAAGAAGCTCTTTATACCAAAGAATAACTAAAACCAAGAGTTTGAATTTCGTAAAAAAACTATATAAACGCGCTTCAAGTTCTTTGGAATAATATTCATTTCATCGATGAAAGTAAGTTTGAGATGTTTGGAGTCAAAAAACTCAACAAAAAAATATGGTGAATCAAGAACGAAGCCTTTAGTAATAAATATGTTAACAAGACGATAAAACATGGCGGCGTCTCAGTAATGGTCTGGGGTTGTATGGCGGCATCAGGAGTCGAGTCGGTAATATTACATTTATAGAAAAAGAAAGATTATCACATCAAAAAAAAAAAACATTGAAGCCCCTAGTGTATTGAAGCCTATACCAAAGGTAAGTCTGTGGAAACTGACTCTCACTGGTAGGCTCCATTGAGGAGTCGCTAGGACACAAGGAATACTCTCTGGTTGCCTTTATAGACATAGAAGGGGCCTTCAATAACGTCAGGCCATCATGTATTCTTTCTGAGATTTAGAGACTGGGTGCTGGATCTAGTATTTGCCAATTTATACGTATACTACTTGGTAATAGGGTCATATGGTCCACGCTTGGTAGCTGGGAATAGAGTGGCCAATCGAGGTACGCTTCAAGGAGGAGTCCTATCGCCTCTATTGTGGAACTTGGCTATGAACTCCCTGCTGGTTGAGATGGACAGAAGGAGAATAAAGACAGTTGCATATGCGGACGATGTTGCGGTTTTAATATCCGGTAAATATATTGATACAATATCTAGATGTATGGAGTCAGCACTCAGTACACTGAACAGCTGGAGCATATCATGTGTACTAAGTGTGAACCCTCTTAAAACGGAACTAGTACTTTTCACAAGAAGGTATAAGATTGACAATTTCATTCCACCGAAACTGAATGGTATTAGACTAAAGATTCTAGATAGAAAACTATCCTGGACGTTGAACATACAGAACAGGATTAATAAGGCCTATGTGGCCATATACTCATGCAGAGGGGCAATTGGGACTAACTGGGGCATTAACTCCAAAGGTATCAATTGGATCGTGAACGCTGTAGTAAAGCCCATTCGTTTTTATGGGGTACTGGTGTGGTGGCATGCACTTGAGAATTCCTTACAGAGACATGCGGTTGAACGTGTACTAAGGAATTGTACCATCCTGATTACGGGCGCGGTAAGAACGACGCCAACAAAGGCACTGGCTACTCATGGATTCAAAGAAACCAGGGTCACTCTGTTATAACGAGACACTGTGAGGATGCTCATAGTAATGTCGACTACTGCATACCGAAACCATCTTTCGATCTGTTATTCTCCACATGTATCCCGAATAGGACCTCATGGGTAGATGGGCTCTATACCCCCAATGAAGCAATAAGGATTTTTACTGATGGCTCAAAGAGGGGAAATAGAGTCGGTGGTGGATTCTATATTGAGGAATTTGGGATCAAATCCTACTTTAGGCTTCCTGATTTCTGTTCTGTCCTTCAAGCAGAGATCTCTGCCATAAAGCGGGCTGCAAGCTGGCAGAAGTATTATCGAGTATCTGGAGATATATGTATATTTACCGACAGCAAGGCCGCCGTAAATAACATTGCAGGTGTCTACTTGGCATCTAGCTTAACCACAGAATGCCGGGTATCTCTGAACGAGATATCGGAACATTCTAGGATAACGCTAATATTGGTCCCTGGACATAGCTCAATTCGGGGTAACTCTATTGCTGATAATTTAGCCAAGAAGGGTACAACGCTGGCTGATGAGGAGATTGATCCCTTCATTGGCATTAACATTAAAGGTCTGAAATTACTTGTTCAGAATGAAATGTTCAGGCTTGCTCAGGTAAGGTGGACGAATGAGATCACCTGCTCTATTGCACGGTCAACATAGCCCTTATTCGATGTCGGAAGGACGAATTCATTACTTGGGTTTCGTCGCGACCTAATAAGGCTTATTGTGTCTCTACTTATAGGTCACTGACTTTTGGGACACACGCCAAAAGATTCGGTCTACAACATAACGACTTTTGTAGAAGTTGTCATAATGAGGAGGAAGAGCAATCAATTACCCACTTCCTCTGTGAATGCCCGGCCCTATCGATGAAAAGGGAACGGATACTCGGGGCACCCATTCTTTCGTGTTTGGGTGAACTATCAGGGATAAATCCAATATGCATCTACACTTTTGCCATGGAGTCTGGATGGTTTGATAGGGGAGCAACCGGTGCGGAGTGAACCGACGGGTAGTCCACCATCGGGTAACACAATGGGACCAACAAGATGGACCCAAGTGAGCTGATCACATGAACGGCTGCCCATGGAACCTAACCTAACCTAAGTATAGAGAAATTAGAATTATGTCAATGATCCTAAGCATACCTCCAAAATTGTATAATAGTGGTTGCTCAATCATTGTGCAAAAACTTTAGATTCTTCTCCGTAGTCCCCAGAACTCAATCCACTTGAGCAGCTGTGAGAATATCTATACAAAAAAAATTTGGCAAAGCAAGAAAAACCTAGACAGTAATACAGGATGAATGGAACAAAATTTCGCTTGCTTTAACTAAAAAAAACTCTTTGATTATATGTCTAGAAGATTTTTAGCTGTGATAAAGGCAGACCATTAAATACAATGTTTTACATAATTAACATAACCTTCTTTTAATTTATTATGACGCGAAAAATCTGGTACTTGTCCGTTAAAATTAAATTAATTTTTACTTTTTTTGTACATAGGTATTACTTTACACGTTGACGCCCACAGTAGCTACGTTTACAAAATTCTCAAACGTGGACATGTTATATTGATACAGGATTAGTATCTGTCAAAAAATATGATTTCCACCGACAAACGGAATAATTAACAACTCTCCTCGATATTTCAAATGTAATATTCAATTTATATCTACATATAAATATATGTATCTACATACATACATATTGTATAGCGAAATCTAACATTACCTAACTAAATTATTACTACACGGCATTCTTCCTTAAAAAAATGTCTAATATTTCTAATTCATTTGCATTCATTTGTCTTTTAGGTTGGGGTAATGGCGGCTTCGGGGTAGGCGCCAATAATTCCCTCGGTGTTAATAATATACCAAACTTTGGTAATAATGGCATTGGTTGTAATGACGGCGGCATGGGTAACTTTGGGAATAATGGCGGTGGAAACTTTGGTAACTTTGCAAATAATGCAGGCGGCAATAATTTTGGCAACAACGCAGGTGGTGGCGGTGGCAACAACGTTTTCAATCGTTTTAGCGGCAACAGTGGCAATTTCGGCAATGATTTTGGAGACTTTGGTAATGTTGGCAATAATCGCGGTAGCAACAATGTCATGGGTAACAACAATAATGGTAGTGGCTTCAATAATTTCACCAACTTTGGTAACTGTGGCGGCAACAACATGGGTGGAGGCGGTGGTTTCGGCAACAATATGGTTGGTGGTCGCAAAGATGACTTCTATATGATATTGATGCGTGGTTTACCCTTCAGTTCATTAAAAAATGATGTTTACAAAGTGAGTACAAAACAAATTTTCAATCACCCCTATCGTGAATAAAAATTCCACATGAAATTTGTTCCCTTTTCACATTTTCCTATTAAAATTCAATGTTAAAAAAATAAAAGCGAACAAATTTCATGTGGAATTTTTATTCACGATAGGGGTGAATAAGTTTCTTTTTTTTAACTATACACTTCAATTATATTTTCTAGTTCTTTGAGCCTTTACGTCCGGCCAGTGTGCACATTCATTATAATAAACAAGATCGCCATAATGGCACCGCCGAGGCCCTGTTTGAGACTAAGGAAGATGTTCAATCGGCCATGAAACGTCATCGTTGCAAAATGGGTCAACGCTACATTGAGTTGTTCTTTAATGGCACCAAGTCGAAAACGCTAGGCAAACATAGGATTTGCATACCAAAGTAGTATACTATACTATACCCAACTCTTCTTTTACACGGTAGATACGTTCCTCAGAAATCCGTGTAAAAAAAAAAGGGTAAAAAAAGAGGCGTTTCCTATAGTGAAATGGGGGATACGTTTCATTTCATTTGAAAACCGTGTAAGATGAAATAAAGAACTATGTATATTTACTTGCATACAAATTGTATGTTCATATGACATTATTGAGCATTAAAACTTAAAATACATAATTCATACAGGAGAAAAATTGGTAGAGCACACAAAAAACAAAAGAAAAATGTTAATCCAGAATTAAGAACAGAAAAATTAGAATAGAATAAAACATGCGAACAAAATTTGTAGGTAAGAGTTATAGAATAAGGGGATTTCCCAGTTACTACTATGTGTGTTCATTTCAGCAATAGTGCCAAGTGTGGTAAAAACAAACATAATTACAAGACACTGATTTTCAAACCATACTAGATTAACCCATTAGTACAAAAGCATCTCTAAACTAGAAATTGTTATGTTTTTCATTAAAATCTTATTTATTAGCTATTAATTAAATAATAAAATTAACAAAAAAAATTGCTTGAATGGTGTTTTTTGGGCTGTACACGTGCGAGTACAATGGGACAGTAAGGGTGCGTAATACATAGATATAAGTAATTTTATTTAAAACGGTTTTTATTCACATTTAAAGGGTTTTTTTTATTGAAATATAAGATTAAAAGATAAATTTAATATAAATTTTATTTATTTGTTTGGGTTTGGATATTAAAGTTTTTGAAGCACTCTTTTTCTACGCAAAGTGCAATGTTGCAAAGCTCGCAAATCCATCGAATTCTACATCGACAAACCTTGCATCTTATTTGATTGGGAATGCGTTTTGGGAAGTGATTTCCTGCCGATGTTGCAATTGAAGATGCAGTTAAAAGCCTTGGTTCTACCACACGAATCGTATAGTTTCTGAGGTCGAACCGTACTATTTCTCGTTGGAAATTTAAAAGATCTATTTGGCTATTATTTGCGCTTTTGTAAAGCTTCCAAGAATTCACTACACATGAATTAATCATTGACGTAAAAATTATTATAAGCATTTATTGCTTGATTATGAAGATCCACTCCTCCCATTCCAGCCTTGTATTCTGCAATAAGTTTGGGTTGCTGAACACTAATTTTGCTTTTATTAGCTTTTGACCATCGTCTTATTAAATTTAAAGCCTCAATCGCATCAAAATTCATTCCGACCACACTGTTATTGTTCCATTTACAAAAAGAATTACAGAATCGCTATACCTGTGTTCATGACTAGAACTTCGTACAAAAATGACAAAAATTTATTCGTAATTACTTACCTATAATTAAATTTACCACTCTCTTCTTTTTGCATTGCTTTTTTTTTTGAAACTGGAAGACAATTTTTGGTTCTTCGGTTTCGGACAGTTCCTGTTGCTCTAAATCCTTTTTGTTTAAGAAGGCTCAAAATATCAAACGAAGTAAAAAAGTTGTCAAAAAACAAAATGTGGTCCGTAGGATAGGGAATATTTTTTACAAGATCGAGAACAACTCTCGAACCTAATGGTAAATGTTGGCATTCTCTGTCTTGGCTCCACAATAAGTGTCAAACTGATAAAGATAGCCACAGCTACTGGTAAGCACCCAATTCTTAAAACCAAACCTAACAGGCTTTCCTCTAATAAATTATTTGGCTAATTGGCTTCCGAAGTATTTGACCATTGACTCATCGATCGAGAGATTTTGGTGTGTGTAGCCGAATTGACAAAACTTTTCACACAAAATTTTTGATAATAGTCTGATTCTATCGCTCAAATCTAGTTCCGAGTTGTCGGCAAGATGTATATAACGTTTTATTTCTTGAAAGTGGTTACGTGACATATTATTCGAAATAAGTGGAACATGCCTGTCCTCATCTAACCGCCAATACATACGTTCACTCGATAATGAATGATAGCCGCTGAAAAGAAGAATTCCAATAAACACTTTTAGCTCTTCAGAAGCAAAGTTTAAGCTGTGTCGAAAAGTGTATCGAATACTACAATAGGGGATTTTCCTTCTACTGAAGTATTCATGTTTTGCTTAAAAGATTCAAAAAATCTGGTATTAGGCATATCCATGTTCATGGCTCTTTTTTCTCCCCTTTATTGACGATGGTGCTAACATTGATTTTCTTAAATCAGCGAGTGGAATATCTTCTTCACTGTCGCTTTCTTCTATCAATTCCAATTCCCCTGGAATATCGGTTGGAAAATCATTCCGTAATAAATTTCCTTAATCAATTTCTTTCTCATCTGTTTCTCGATCGGCATTAGGAGGAATTATGGTGAAATCATAATTTTTTCGACCATTATCACTAGCATAAACAAGTGCGGCAGTAATGTTTTCAAATTTTTTTCCACAAAACATTTTTACATCCATCGCAAGATACTAAAAAATTATGTACAAAAATTTTACATACATTATCCCATTTTACTCGAACGAGTACACCAATTTTTATGCTTACCAAAAATAACTTTTTGAAAAAAATCTGTGTATTAAATATTTTTAAAGCTTATTCACCCCTATCGTGAATAAAAATTCCACATGAAATTTGTTCCCTTTTTAAATTTTCCTATTAAAATTCAATGTTAAAAAAATAAAAGGGAACAAATTTCATGTGGAATTTTTATACACGATAGGGGTGATTATGTTAACTTTAATTTTCACAAAAACTTATTTGCCCTAAGCTTAACACAAAAAGTATATAAACCAAACTGTATTGATAAGTAACTATTGTAATCTCACTATTAAGCAGTTATTTTTTATATAAAATTACAAAAAGAGAAATTTTATTTGTAACACAAATTTCAATAACTTCTAAGGATCCTTTTTTTAACTAAAAAACTTAGACAAGTTTTTCTGAATTATAAATTTCTGATTACTATGAGTAGTTTTGTAACACCCCCTCTTAATCAGATAATCCAAGGACTCTTGTAAACTTTTGAAAACGTATGGTGTCTGTAGCCTTCGTAAATATATATGCTAACTGTTTGTTTGTTCCAATTGCCACAATTTTGATTTTATTATTAGCAACACTATCACGAACAAAATGGTGTGTTATATCAATGTGTCTTGCCCTCTTACTTTCTAAATTTGTAGCCATTCCAATGCAACCATGATTGTCTTCATATATTATAGCTGGCGTATCTTCTTGTAAGACATCTAAATCATGCAGAAGTCCTTTTAACCATATGCTTCTGTTGTTGCTAAACTTAATGTAATGTATTCCGCTTCACTAGAAGATTTTGCTACAGTCTGTTGCATCCGAATATTTTAAATACATACCCACTTACTGATTTTCAATCGATTACATCTGAGGCCCAGTCTGCATCTACGTAACCAACAATTGGTTCATTGCTTGATATTTTAAAATTTAATTTAAAGTTGGAAGTTCCTTTTAAATATCGTACTATACGTTTTAAATGTTGTCAATGTTTTTCGTTTGGATTTTGTTGGTACCTTCCCATATAACCCACAGGATAACAAATGTCAGGTCTTGAACAGTTTACATACATTAAACTGCCAAGTAGTTCTCGATAAGGTTGTTTACATTCACCTTCAGAATCTTGAGATAATTGGAGTTTCTTTTCCATAGGACTTTTAACAGCCTTACATTCTGTCATCCAAACTTCGTCAGAATCTTTCCAATATTTGCTTCTTGTGAAATAAGAATTTCATTTGTATTTTGTTGTATTTTGATTCCAAGGAAAAATTTTAAAATCAGACATCTCAAAATGTTTGGCTATTTCTTGCTTTAACTTCTCAATACTAGCTAATTTATTTCCCGCAATAAGTAAATCATCTACATACATTATAATTAGCAAATCATCATAATGTTTGGAGCTTATCTTTGTGTAAAGACAACAATCATATTTTGATCTTTTGAAGCCAAGTGAAACAAGAAAGTCGTTAAATTTTATGTTCCAACACCTTGGAACTTGCTTTAAGCCATACAATGATTTCTTCAACTTACAACCCATTTTATCATTTTCGTTGACACCTTCAGGAATTTTCATAAACACGTCTTCTATTAAATTGCAATGTAAAAATGCAGTTATTACATCAAATTGATGAAATATGTATTTTCGTTTTAAACCAACAACTAACATCACCCGTATTGTCGTTAATTTAGCAACTGGAGCATACATACGTCTCAAAGAAGGCAATACCATGCTTTTGCTGAAATCCTTTTGCAACTAATCGTGCCTTATATTTTGTTTGATTGCTATTTTCATCTTCTTTGATAGAGAAAACCCACTTGGAATTTTAAAGTTTTATATTTTTAGGAGCTTCTACAATATCCCATACATGATTTTTGTCCATTGATTTAAGTCATCTGACACTGCATTCAACCACTTATCAGCATCATCAACGGGAATTGTTTTATTTGATACATAAGCTTCAAATTCAGTTATATAATCAAGTAATTTGAATTCATCAAATTTAACATCTCTTGCAATCACGACTTTATATTTTTCAATGTCCCAGAGACGAAAACCATTAGGAGCATATACATACATTTTACTTCTACAATCAAGTTTCTTACGAAACGAAAAAAAATTTAATTTTTTTAAATTTTGGTTTTACACCAAACCACATTTCTGCAGGGGTAACAAAATTTTCGAGGGATCTTGTTCGACATCGATTCACCAAATATACAGCTGTCAACGCAGCTTCGGACCACATAGATTTAGGAGCTTTTGATTCAATTAACATGTTCTCACCTTTTCTGTTATTGTGCGATTAAACCTTTCGGCAACTCCTTTCTGTTGAGGGGAATAAGCATCAGTTGCCTCTACTTGTATACCTTTGCTTTTGTACCATTGTATTTGTTCCTTCGATAAATACTCCCTGCCTTGATCAATTGATTTGCCTCTAAACATGCTAGTTACTACAGCTTCATACTCTTGAAAGACTTTGAATACATCAGATTTCTTCTTGATCAGGTAAATCATTGCAAAATGGGTATAGTCGTATATAAATCTCACAAAATATTTGGATCCATCCCAAGCATTTGGATTAATAGGGCCACAGACATCAGAATGTAGGCTGTTTTCATAAACGCAGTATGCAATGCAACATTTCATTGCATAGAATTCATAATAGCATCTTCTAATTCCATTAAATAATCAAAACACCACTTTTAATGTGATAAATGGTCACTTGCACCTGAGTCCAATTTAAAAACGATCTGCTTATTGCTCTTGGTAAACCTTTGCTGCAAATTTCTATCAGCCATGAAGCAAACATTTTTGTTGTTGGCCATACGTACATCACCACTTCTACAATCACGAGCCTGCTGTCCAAATTATGTTACATTTGAAACACTTGCCATTAAATTTCTTAGATTTGTTGAACTTTTTACCAACAAAAGCTGTTTTCTGTTCAACATGTTCTTGTTTCGATCAGATAATTTAGCTTCTTCTGACATTAGTCTTTCCTTCACTGAACTGAAATTTAGCTTACCATTTTCAACATTTTGTAAAGATGTCACCAACAGATCAAATTTTTCTGGAAGAGTTACTAAGAATTGAGCTAACATATCTGATTCTTCAATTACAGCACCAGCCAACTTCAACTGACGAGTCAAATTTTCAAATGCCATTATATATGCGGTCACGTTATCACCATCATTTATTCGCATTTTTGATAACGTCTTTCTTATTAAAACCAGATTTACCAACGATTTCTTTGCAAATACAGATTGCAAGCTGTCCCACATCTCTTTTGCCGTGTTCTTTTCACGTACATAGCATAAGCAATCTTCATGAAACTTGCATTCATTTCAGCATCTACGGGAGGAACGCCGGTTAAAACGTCCAATAATCCCAAAGAATCCAAGTGTAATTTTACACGAAACTGCCAATCATCGAATCTATTATAAGAGCAATTTTTATTAACTCTCCGTTGGATGATTTTCAAACTGCAATTACTCCTTGATAGTCCATGACAAGTATAACCGACCCCCACATGTATTCCATGTTACTTTTTGCTTTTTTTAATAAAAATGTAATTTACATTGTATAATTATACCCCTGACAGACATAGGATTTCTATACCATAATACAAATAATATGGTTTTTGATACTAAATTGCCTTGACAGACATGTAGTACATATACTAGTAAAAAACTGAAAAGAAATTAAATAAAATATAACTGTCATTAAAAGAACTGACAATCGATTTTGTGAGAGGGTTTCCCCAATGTTTATTGAACACAGCTACAGACAACAACTACATTTATACCACGATTATTTTCGTAGTATTGAAACTAGATATAAACCAACTGTTAATTGCACTACAAGTTAACACACATGTAGTATAGTATACTAATATGGTATGTAAATCCTATGTCTGTCTAGGGTTTAAGAGTCTAAACAACAAATATGCATCAATAGTGAGCTAAAAATGTCTAACGGTAAATTATCATTCTCTTTTTCTTATGGCGTTTTCTTTTCT
Source organism: Bellardia bayeri (assembly GCA_950370525.1). Lineage (NCBI taxonomy): Eukaryota > Metazoa > Arthropoda > Insecta > Diptera > Calliphoridae > Bellardia > Bellardia bayeri. The sequence continues at coordinate 8,827,251 of OX493264.1, read as the reverse complement.
GACAAAAATGTTACATGTTTTTCCCATTTCGCACCTTTTTTAATTTTTTTGTGGTCTTTTCTGAAAAAATGTCAACAGCGCTAAAGTGTAGTGTGTTCTTTTCTATAAATGGCACACTATAATATTTAAAAATGTTGCACCTTTCACACACTGTATTTTTAGAGGGGTAGAATCGCACGATAAAACAGCTGACATTTGTTTATGAATATGTATTTTCTCATCACTTTCAAATAAATATTCCATGTTTTCCACTCCATTTTATTAAATAAAATTAATTTTAATAAATATATATGTAATATATGTAGTATATAAATATTAAATGAATATAATAGGGGTATGTACCATATGTGTTAACTTGTATGTATTTCTACTTTTGAGCTATCTGCTTCTTCTTTTTTAACAAAATACAAAAACTGCTGTACATGAAAAAAAGCGTTACACTGTTGTGATTTTATGTTCTATTCTGACCATTAAAAATGCGACATCTTTAAAATGTGGGGTAAACATTATAAAAATGTAAATAATAATTTTATTTCAGAAAAGAAAACACCATTAGATTTAAGTAGAACAAATGCCGGCAATTTTAACGGCCATTCGAAAAAGGATTTTTGGCATCACTGTTTTACGTCAAAAATTTCTAAATGTAAATATTGAACAGTGATGGCAGAAATGTTTGCAACCTTTTTAAAGTGTTAAAGATAAAGCTTAATTTAGTTGTTAAAATTTGTGCCTGTGAAATATAAAGAAATAGAAATAAAAGAACATTAAAACTCAAAACAAAAATTTAAATCAACATAAAGCACAAAAAGAAACAAAAAAAGATAACAAAAATGAGTAAAGTCCTTTGTAACCAGTGCAATAAAGAAAACGCAACAACAAATTGTGTAAAATGTTGCAGTTGCAATTTGAACTATTGCTTCTTCACGTTTTTTACTTTAGCTGAATCCACGCATACCAATATAAGTGATGAGGAGAAAATTAACTGGAGATGTCATGTTTGTAAACCACATTCCAAGAAGTACCAAACAAATGTCGTTGACAAACAACCAAAACCAATACATAAAGAGGATGATGATAATGATCCGAAGAGAATGATAGAACAAAACCATTCTCAGAGGCGCGAAAATTTTAGCTCTGTGCAAACTGTTTTTTTTAGATATTGAATGACACATGAAGGAAATAAAATCTGAACTGGAAATAATAAAGAACTCTGAAAGAACTTAATTAGAAAATCTAAATTAACGATAAAACAAAAAATGATTGTCAAAACCTCATAGGAAAGAGTAAAAAAAATTAAATACAAAACGAGGAAATATCATAATATTTTCGTATTTAGTCCAATCATGTCCGCTTATGTCAAACTCGACTTTTCAGTCTAGTCTATAATTATCTAATGCGTCTCATTTACTAAGAAGTTAATTCGTTTCCTTCAATATGAAATTGACGATGTTTTAAGCTACACTTAAAAACAATGGTTGGTTGCCACTCATTCATCAACGACATAAGCAGTTTAACATCTGGATTATCCTGGTGCTGCTGACTTACAGGTGAGTGAATTTGTGACAAAATTAAGTATAAAATTGGTTTAAGAATATTGGGCAATCATCACTTATATTACCCACCAAAAATCGATTTTTATGCGGAATTTTAAAATAGTCTGTAAATCCTTTAAAACATTGAAATTTTAATTGCAAAATAAACATAATCCGCGATCCCGTATACCTATTTCCCAGCAAAAATTAATTTTTTATATTGAATTAAACAAAAGGCTGATAAGAAATAAAAGAAATAGGAAGATAATCTATGATCACTTTTATTTTCCACCAAACATCAATTTTATATATGGAATTATACAAAAGACTGTAGATCCATTAAAAATGGTCCAAATTGAAAAATAAGCATAATCTATGATCACTAATATTTCCCACCAAAAATCAATTTTTATACCCTCCACCACCATAAGTGGTAAATGAGGGTATATTACGTTTGTCATTCCGTGTGAGACCCAACAAAATATATATATTCTTGATCCTTATGAAATTCTAAGTCGACTGAGCTATTTCCGTCTGTCTGTCCGTCCGTGTAAAATGCTCTCACGTTCAAAATACACAACCAGCGCTGCCAGAAGTAAGAAAAAACCGAAAAAAGATTTTAAGATTTTTTCCCCAAAAAAAGATTTTTTGTTTTGTCTAGACGAAGGTTAGGTTCAATTAAAAATATCTTTGTTCCCATTTGAAAAATTTTAAACTAATCGATCTCAAAAAATGTACAATTTAGTATGTATAAGAAAATGAATTTTTGTTATTTTTTTGTTTAGTGTTAAATAAAATATGAATTGTTTTTATTATTTATAATAAAAAAAACTACTTATTTCCAAAAATAAGATTTATTCTTCAAAAATAAGACTTTTTTTCGAAATTAAGATTTTTTGTTAAAAATTTCTGGCAGCCCTGCACACAACTTAACTTCACAGGATTTCTAGAAAACTGTTTTGTATTTTCTCAGGCAGTTTGGTATTGAAAATCAATAAAATTGCTAAAGTAGAACCAAAGTTACGGACCAAAATGTCAGACAACCTCCATAAAAATCTGATATTTTTTATCGATTACCCCGATTAACCGTGATGGAAAAATATCAGTCTATTGTTTTTTGTTTGCAATGTTTTCAAATTGTTTGCTGCGATTAACCGTGATTCCTTCTATTATCCGTAATGGCAGAATTTTTTTTTATTAACTTCAACTTCATACATACAATATAATAAACATGAAAACGGGGAATTCACATGTTTGCATACGATGAGTCAGAAGCATTTAAAAGAGATTAGTTTAATTTTGAAATTTGGGGAGCACGGGTGAATAGATCTATGTAAATATATTTAAAAAGATAAAGAAACAATTAACCAGTGTTCACTTGTTAAATAATAAAAATACTTAAAAACTGTATGATCAAAATTGTAATTCGATTAACCGTGAAAATCGATTATCCGTAATGCTTCTGGTCCCGTTCATCACGAATAATCGAGGCCCGACTGTATATTGCAGATATTGCCATACAATTTTGTACACGTTGTTTTAATGATAAAAGAAAAAAGTGTGAGGAAAATAGTATTAATCGGTCCTGATTTCTCATAGCCCCAATACAAATATCTTCCCGAAATATGACTCAATGATTAATAAATACCTATAAAATACAAATATCAATACAAAATTCAGCAAAAATAAGTTTCATGCAAAAAGAAATCGCAAAACGATTTTTTTTTTAGTTCGGTCCATGTTTGACCATAGACGCCATATAAAGTCCACTTCCATAATTGGTCATAGCTCCCATATAAGGACCACATCCGAAAAATACATTATTTTTATATATATCTTATAAATACCGGTACCGACTCAAAACTTTACATATGTACCTACCTATATCATTTACATATGCACAAAAATCATACTACAGAATTTCGGTCTATAATTGACCGTATCCCCCATATAAGGTCCATTTCCGAAATTCACGTTTATACTAATATGTATACTAAATATACCGCTATTATGTTGAAATTCGACGTGAGATATCCTCATATGCATTAAATTCAATGTTTCAAAATTTAAGAATTTGTCATAGCTGCCATATAAGAATCATTTCGGAAAAACAATTTAACCCACAAAAATGTCTAATAAATATTGATATCGAACCAGCTTTTATACAGATCAGAAATTTTAATCCAGAAATTATATTAATATCGGTTATACCGCCATTATGCTACTGGATTTTGTAGCTGTCAGTCAATAATTGTCAATAGCTCCCGAATTACGTCCACTTACGAGTACACCAACCAACCATTCAATTCAATTAAAATAATCTTAAAATACAGAGAAATCACATTAGCTTATACTGGATTTAGAAGCTATCAGTCCATAATCTCTTGTAAATAATGTTTTTGAGATCAAATTCAACCAAAAGAAGCCTCACCTTATAATCTTAGTCTTTTTTATACTCTGTTCTGAATATGGAAAAATGTTCTTTTAATTTTATAAATTGTTAAATTACACTCAGGATCTGTAAATCGGTAATTACATCAATTATAAATGGTCAAAATTAGATAACATTTAAAATAAATTATGTTGGTCGTACAATTCTCTTTCAAACAATATATAAAATAATAAAAAAATTTGCGCTAAGACTGAATAGAAAACACAGAATTCTAGTCCTGAAACCAGTATAGTTTTTTTTATTTCTTATTACGTTTACCTGGAGGGTATTTAAAATTCGGCACAGCCGAATATTGCACTCTAAAGCTAGATTTACACGATTGAAATTTTCTTCAAAATTGCTCAAAATGCTATATACTCGTGTAAACAGCAAAAAATCTTCAAAATTTATTTATTTAATAGTTATTAATAGTGTAAATCTAGCTTTACTTGTTTATACTCGTAGACCCTTTAAAACATTATAAAAAATTTAACTAATATTTAAATAAATCAAATTTACAGAATTCATTAAAGAATTCGGGAATTATAAATTTTTTTAATTCCCTTTAGAAATGCATTGTAAATAAAATTCTCTCTTTTGCTGTTTACAATTTCTTTTGGAACCGGTTTACTTTATATCAATTTTTTCCATTTTATTAAAAACAAATTATTTTGTTTTTATTTGTTTTGCATTAACATTGTTGAACAATTTATTATTATTTTTTTGTGTATCAATTGCATTTGACATTGTGATAGGTACTTAATAAGTGTAGTAGTAGTATTTACTTAGCTAAATATGTTTTTGTTTCTACCTTTTTAATATTAAATTTTTAACTTTAAAGTTCTAATTTTTGATGATTGTAACTCATTGTTTTATTTTCCTGATGATGCTTACCGATAGTAGGCGAAATATTGAAAAATAGATAAATAAGATAATTGATTATACACAGATCTCGAGCCTGATTATTTACCTAATTTATTTAGAATTTACTTAGTGTATCTAATTTATTTATATTAATATCGATACACAATTTTCAAAATAAATATTATAACATTTTTTCGTTTATATTTAAGCTAACCGTAAGGCAGTATAATATGGTATTAATAATTATGGGACATTTGTCTGTTAAATACTTATGTGTTTATTAAGTTTTGTTGTCCGTTTCACTTGGATGATATAATTGAAACAGTAAATTGTGATTGTATCTGAATAGTTAAATATGTCTTGTATAATTGTCTTCTAAGAAATAAACACACAGCGTGTTATCATATGTTACTGATACTTGTATATACATAAGTAAATTATGGAGACGAGATTGTTATAGAGTGGGCTAAACAGGGAACATAAGTTGTATTTGTTAAAATTACAACGATTCCAACTTAAGCTTTGTACAGACGGTTGTCAGATCTTACAACGTTGTCCGAAAAATGTTCAGAAAATTTCTAACAACTGTGTGAACTTAAAATTTTTGTTTTCCAACGTTGTAAGAAAAAGCACTGACAATTTACCTTTTGCTAACAATTTTTCAATGTCAGTACATTGCTAGATCTGACAATATTGTATGATCTGATCACCGTCTAAGCATAGCTTTAGTAACAACGTCCGTTTGCTGGAGTTTATACTACTTTCTGTTCCGTTCCGAATCAGCTGACTTGATTCTGTTAAATAGAAAATGTGTAGAAGTCGTTAGTTGTTTTGTTACTTTCCGTGCCGTTGCGGACGAACCTGTTGAAAACAAAAATTTGCTAAGTACTTGTAAGTGACAGCACAAAACAGCTGACATCTGCACAGCAAAAAAATGTTTGGTTTATTACAAACATGTTCAATTTCTTCGAATTTAATTAAGTTTTTGTATAAAAGTTATAAAAATATAAAACATAAACAATGGATAAAGAAAAACTCATTACTTTAGTCGAAAGTAATGACATATTGTACAATAAAAACACTTTGATTTGTATTTTTTCATTTATTTTCGCGGTGTGTTGTCTGTTTACCTCAAACAGCTGATACGTTTATACGGAAAAACTAAACAAAACAAAAATTTAACAACAGAACGACACGGAACAGAACAGCAACAGAAAGTAAAGACTAATGAAGCCTTATATGATGTTCAGACATACATTTTTGGTTAATTAAAAAGTGTTCACATATGCTCAATATTGCTAATTTAATTAGCGTTTGACAGCAGCTGACAAAAAAGAATACATTTACAGTGCACTCGGGAAAACGTCAACGCTCGTTTACGTCAACATCCCAAAATCTCAAACCTTTTTTTTTACATGACCTACTCTAAAATTTTATAAAATAAGTAGAGAGAAGTCTCTCTTCCAAGTGTTGGAAAGAAAAAACAGCAGAAAAAAAACAGATTTTTGTTAAAACGTCAACAATTTGTTAAACGTAAACACCCGCGGTTTTAATTAGTTGACGTTTTCCCGAGTGCACTGTATTTGGTTCTAATATTATAATTTTCAGCCTAAAAATATTCTTTATTAATTTAAAAACGAAACAACTGCCATTTTAGTTATTACTAGTCACAGGGTTGTATTTTTAATTTGAACAATTATTAGAACAATTAACTCTTAATGAAGCAATTATCTTAATTGAAATTTTGTATGGATAATTGAATTCAATTAGGCGTTTATTAAAAAATGTCAATTAAAAATGCATGTGTGAACACCATATTAAGTCCACTCTTGTTGTTCTTAAGTCCTGATGGAATATATACATAGGTATGATAGAGTGCAGGACTATCAGTCTGAGGGTTGCGGGTTCGATTCCCCCCAAAATACTTTGGGTGTTTTCTGCAGACAAGTCAAAAGGTTTCGCAGATTGTGTTTGTTAAAAAGTCTTTCCTAAATATTCAAATCTCTATTTAAATTAAAGCGTGATCCATTTCCAGGTTCCCTACTTTAAAAAAACGCAGACAATTCAAATTGAATGGAGAATGTTTATTATTTTTTGAAAGAACATTCTTTGACATTAATTTTTTGAAGATTATGTCTATCAAATGTTGGCCGTTGCTACGTCGCAGATTGTCTATCCGTTGAGTTCAATTTTCGATGACTTGTTCGAGCATTTCGATTGGTAAATTGCGAATGACACGCGTGATGTTTTCCTCCAAGGCCTGAATCGAAGCGGGTTTGTCCGCATTAACTTTAGCTTAACATATCCCCACAGGAAAAAGTCTTAACGGTGTCATTGGTGATCAATCGACCGGCCCAAAACGTAAAATTATGTGCTCACCGAAGTGTTCTCTTAATAAATCCATTGTTTGATGCGATGTGTTCTAAATAAATTCGGTCGAATATTATTCAATAATGAATGCAGGCTTTCAAAATGGCTGATGGTGTTGCGAATAGTACGCTCAGTAGACCGATTATGTTGAGCATAAGTTGAGAGAAGTGCACGAAACACATTCCTCACAGAACGTGAATTTTCGTAATAAAGTTGAACGATTTGTAAACGTTGTTCAGGCGTAAGTCTTTTCATTAAGAAATGCCAAACAATACTAAACAAAAATAACATGACAGCATGACACGACTCACAAATGAGCTGTCAAAAAAGGCTATTGAAAAAAGTATCTCTACTTGAATTACCCTTTATTTCTCAGTAAAAATTGCTACTTCGTTATTAATGCAAACAACTACTTACATACATATATATGTATGTACATGTTTACAGCCATAAAAACTTTAATCGTTTCCACTGAATGAATTAAATATTGCAGTAACAACTACTTAAAAATGTTAACAAACGTTTAGCATGTGTCAATTCAATATTAAAATCCCCCAACTTTAAAAAATCCCCGTTACAATAAAACAAGCTGCTGAGTTTTTACCTTCAGTGCTGACTACAAAAAAGTATGCCATTTTTTTTTATTGCATTTCTTCACTCCAGCCGAAACCAATAAATACCAGTTTTATGTACTTAGGTATGCAAAAAACAAAAAAATTAAAGTTCAATGTGTTTTTAACAAAATGAAATATAAAACGTTACATACTTTTTTAACAGGTGATCAGGGTTTATAAGTATGTATGTATGTGTGTACGAGTACTTGTCATTCAGTCAAACATTCAACAGCAGCAATAGTTTTTACTGACAACACGCATCGGCAATTAAAACGAATTTGTCGAGTCTGTAATGATTGCTAAACAGAATGAAAACGACAACAAACTACCGTAAATAATTGCAGGACAGGGATGGGAGATGGTGTATGTTTGTAAATGCTGTAAATTTATTAAGAATTTTACGAGAAAGCTTGTATTGTTAAGTATTGATCTCTGATTTTAGGCATTTAGGGTAGTTGTCAATGTTGTTTTTATGCGGAATCAGACGCTCTTGACGTTCTAGGCATGAGAATCCAGTGTGATGTCCGCTGGACCAAACACATTTTTCAAGTTAAAAGAAGCGTTCAAGTGCCTTGGTTTTTTAAAACGGTGTAGGAAATAATTCATTTCATCTGATCTCTATACTATTTTCACCACTATATTTGACCGAAAATGAAATACAATTCTCATGTATGGGCCGGTGTTTCGAAGTCTATTTTGAAGTTACTCGACCGCATACAGGAGAGGGCGAAGATGCTTATCGGTGACAGTATGGTATCCAACTCTATTGATTCATTAAAGCATCGTCGCAGTGTGGGTCGTGTTTCACTGTTCTATCGATACTATAATGGAATGTGTTTTGCTGAAATTAAGGAACTTGTTCCCGAAACACGTAGTTTTTTGCGTAATACACGTTCTTCATTCAGGGCCGACTGTACAGAGGATCGCACAACACATTATAGGGAAAATTCGTTCTTTAGCCGTACTGTCTGTATGTAAAATAAACTATTTCAATATAGGAAATTTCAAATCAAATGTTCACAAACACTACTCCCTCTATCCTACCTTCAATAACCTATTTTCCTAGTTCCAACACAGTAAATTGCATGATTAAAATTTCGCACCAATTTTAAAATTAAACCACCACCAATGCGCATGCGTGGAGTACGTTTAGAGGAAAATATCGCAGCTGTATTCGCCAGTGTTGTTAATGGCCGTGAATCATCGATTCCATGCGGTTCAAAGTAACTGGGCCTCTGTTTCTCTATTACGTGAAACAATGATTTGGGTGTAAAATCTTTTAACTACCACAGCGGCTAAGTTTTGGTGAATAGCTGCTGGCAAAGTTGAAGATCTACTTTTTTTTTATCGAAAAATTGTGTTCAGCGATGAACTCATTTCTGGTTGTATGAATACGTAAACAAGCAATATTGTCGTATTTGGTGTGAAGAGCAGCTAGAAGCATTGCAAAAATTGCCAATGCATACCGAAAAATGCACTGTTTGGTGTGGATTATGGACCATGGCATCATTGTTTCACACGCTTCAGTTTTTGTTAAATACTCTTGAACCTGCCATTCAGTTCATACGCGTATCTGCATTATTTTTGCTCTTTACCATCAAGTTTCTACTTTTTCATTCAAATCAACATAAAAACAACTTTGCATAGAATAGTACGGAGAAAATAAAAGAAGCGAAATGCACAAAAGGAAATTAGAAAATTGACTAGTACCGTCAAGTTTGTAAACCTTTTATTCTTTTTTCTTTTCTCACCCAAAGATAATTGTCTTGAAGAGTCAGAATTGAAGCATATAAAAGTGGACTTACTTTCTTCAACACAATACGAGTACAAATTCAAATGATTTTCATATAAGATCTTTGTTTTATTTTTGTTTTAAAAAACAAAGTTCTTGCTAAAAATAAAAACCCTTTGGTACCAAACATATGATTTTGATTAATAGTAATCGATTGATCAAGGTAACTCAAGCGGTCCAAAACTTTACTGAAGAGACAGCAAACACATGTACTTCTTTATTTTCATAAGCACTGAGGTCGTTATCTAAGCAAAATCTGGGTCTGATTTTGCTTTATGGAACATTGCATTTTCTTAGTTAGTTTGCTTTCTCTTTTTGTTTACCATCGGTGCTTAAAATTTGCTTGTATCAGAATAACAGCGGCTATGTTTAAAAAACAAATCACTGAAAAATATGCAGGTTTTATCGCAAGTTTTATCTGGTGTGGCGTATTTTTTGTGAACAATGATTTAGCTTAAAAATCCAGCATACAAAGTAAAATCGAGGCGTAATATCATCTAACCTGCAAAACCGTTTTAGGCATTAGAAAAAGCAGAAGTTCTCTTAGATATAGAAAAGATTTACAACACAATTTTCGTAAACATTTCGAGGCCGTTTAATCGAGTAACACTAAATAATAAAATTCACAACTATCCAGCCCAGCTGCACTTATAACAACAACAACAGCAGCCAATAATAACAATAAATGTAATAACAATAAAATGATGTTTTTAGCACGAATCAAATTAAATGATCTCATTTATTCAATAGAATACAATGATGCAATGTCATTATGATAATTAAGTAGGTGGAAAAATCAACAAACGGCACATATTTTAAATTTGAAAAAAGGGTTTTTTTACGGATGCCGCATGGCCGTGACGTATTATGAATATTAAGAAAGAACAGCATTCTAAGATCATAGCGAAATGATTAATTTCAGCAAATAAATATAATGATTTTTTATAAATTGAAACTTGTTTCTATTAGAAATTATTGCAAATGTTTATACTAAGTACTGAGTGATTCAAGTAGAGTTACTTTTTTCAACAGCCATTTTTTTTTTTTTGATAGATCACGTGTGAGTCGTGTCATGCTGTCATGTTATTTTTGTTTAGTATTGTTTGGCATTTCATAATGAAAAGACTTACGCCTGAACAACGTTTACAAATCGTTCAACTTTATTACGAAAATTCACTTTCTGCGAGGAATGTGGTTCGTGCACTTTGCTCAACTTATGGTCAAGATAATCGGTCTACCGAGCGTACTATTCGCAACACCATCAAAACCCAACATTCATTATTGGATAATATTCGACCGAATATACCACGTCCAGCACGTTGTGGTGTGGTTTGTGGGCCGGTGGAATCATCGGTCCATATTTCTTTAAAAATGATGCCGGTGCGAACGTAACCGTCAATGGCGACCGTTATCGTGCCACGATAACCGACTATTTGATGCCTGAAATTGAAGGTCGTGATCTGGACGACATTTGGTTTGGCGCCACTTTCCACACATCGCATCAATCAAGGGACTTATTGAGAGAACACTCCGGTGAGCACATAATTTCACATTTTTGGCCGGTCGATTGGCCACCAAGATCGTGTGATATCACCGTTTCGAGGTTCCATACTTTTTTTAAAGAAAAAAAAAAAAAACAGAAAATTTAAATTTAATGGGAAATGTTTATTATCATTTGGCATTAATTTTTTGAAGATTATGTCTATCAAATGTTGGCTGTTGCTACATCGCAGATGGTCTATCCGTTGAGTCCAATTTTTATGACTTGTTCGAGCATTTCGACTGGTAACTGGCGCATGATACGCGTCATGTTTACCTCCAAGGCCTGAATCAAAGCGGGTTTGTCCGCATAAACTTTAGACTTAACATATCCCCACAGGAAAATGTCTAACGGTCACACGATCTTGGTGAACAGTTGTATTGTTTTTCTTTTTGTCGAGCCAACAATAGCAAAGTTTCATTTCCAGTAGATATTGATATCCTGATATAATTGTCAATATTACAAATTTGATCGTTTAACATTCGTTAAATAAGGTAATGTTAAAAATTTATAACGAATTTTCATTAAAGTGTGTTTGTGCTTACGTTTTATTGTAGTTTATCAAATATTATCAATTTTACCGTGAGGGTTTAAAATGTACATTTTATTTATTTAGTTGGTGCAAAGTCCAAACAGCCCCATTTTCCCATCCCTGTTGGCAATGTTGCCAGGGGGATGCGAACTTAAACTTATGCTATTTTCAGTCGCTTAAAGTGCTACCAGATAAAAGGATTATATCTATACAATCGTTCTAAAAACACTCAAGAGCCCCCTGATTCTAACAACAAACCAACTCGTCGCTCATAGTGTTAATTTCAAGCTAGTTTCCTTTTCAATTTCTGCCAAATCCTAACCCGTCCTAATAATATTTCTTTGATTATACATATATTACTGAAAGAATTATTTATCTTGAATTATGTTTGCCATATTAAAATAATCTATAGCTACATGTGTACAAGTACAAGTACTTATATCATAATTATTTAAAAAAAAAATCATTTTATTATCACTTTTATCTACATATTTTATATCTTTAATTATTTGTAAACCAACCCACAAAATGTAACACATACAAAAAGTGACGTAAACTTAATTTAAATATTAAATAAAAAAAATTTTAATTTTTATCAATTTATTACCCTTATGTAGGTTTATTTGATTAAGAATCTCATTAAAAATATTTTATATTTCATGGAAAGTTTTTATAATAATTTAACAACTTTTGATATACTTTCGATTTTTATTATAATTAACGATTTAATTCTTATCATTGAAGTATAGTAATTGAGAGAATAGGGATTTCTGGATATTCTAAAAGGTTATTCTGAATTAAAAATTTGAGCAACAAAAGCCGTAGTTCATTACAAAGTTCTTAAGACTTCAATTAAATTGGTCTGCTTTTATAGCCACCAGGGGCTAAACGCCAAGGAAAAACTATTTGCTAAGAAATAAAGCCTATGAATTAATTCTTTAAAGAAATTATTACCATATAGAATTTCATTTTGAAACTCGAATTAAGCATTAACTCTTTCTAACCTTGGATTAGCATGATCCATGTTTGCAGTTTTTATTGGGCGACTTTGTATGGGGTGATTCCAGTAGAGATACTTTTTTCAATAGCCTTTTCATGCTGTCATGTTATTTTTGTTTAGTATTGTTTGGCATTTCTTAATGAAAAGACTTACGCCTGAACAACGTTTACAAATCGTTCAACTTTATTACGAAAATTCACGTTCTGTGAGGAATGTCTTTCATGCACTTCTCTCAACTTATGCTCAACATAATCGGTCTACTGAGCGTACTATTCGCAACACCATCAGCCATTTTGAGACCCTGCATTCATTATTGAATAATATTCGACCGAATAGACCATGTCCAGCACGCTGTGGTGTGGTTTGTGGGCCGGTTGAATCATCGGTCCATATTTCTTTAAAAATGATGCCGGTGCAAACGTAACCGTCAATGGCGACCGTTATCGTGTCATGATAACCGACTATTTAATGCAACATTTGCTTTCAGGCACCACTTCCCACACATCGCATCAATTAATGGATTTATTGGGAGAACACTTCGGTGAGCACATAATTTCACGTTTTGGGCAGGTCGATTGGCCACCAAGATCGTGTGATATCACAACGGTAGACTTTTTCTGTGGGGATATGTTAAGTCTAAAGTTAATTCGGACAAACTCGCTTCGATTCAGGCCTTGAAGGAAAACATCACGCATGTTATTCGCCAGTTACCAGTCGAAATGCTCGAACAAGTCATCGAAAATTGAACTCAACGGATAGACAATCTGCGACGTAGCAACGGCCAACATTTGATAGCCATAATCTTCAAAAAATTAATGCCAAAGAATATTCTTTCAAATGATAATAAACATTCTCCATTAAATTTGAATTTTCTGTGTTTTTTTTTTTTTTTTTCTTTAAAAAAGTAGGGAACCTCTAAATGGATCACGCAAGAATTCTAAGCTTTACAATGATGCCGAATGCTGATGAGAACCTGCCAGTGACATGGATATTTCAAAGAGATAACGATCCGAAGCATACGGCTCATCACGTCAAGCAATGGTTCTTTAACAATTCGGTTGCTGTACATGATGCAGTCCTGATCTCATCCCGATTGAGAACTTATGGCAAGTTTTAAAAACCAATATAAGCTTTTTTAAAATAAGCAATTTTAATAATCTCTTTACCGAAAGCAAAAGTTTGGGAAGCCTTTTCAAGTAGTGTAGGTGTGTAAATATTTGGTGACCTCAATGCCACGCACATGTCAAGTTGTTATCGATAACAATGGATTTGCAGCAAAATATTGATTTATTTTTTAATAAATACTTTTTTTTCGTAAAATTTAAGGTACATATGTCCTTAATTGTATGGACGACTGATATCAACCTTATTTAAAAATCTTACACAATATGCAGGTTTTTTCTAGAAGTAGCAGTTTGACAAATTGACTAAAATACGATAAATTTTGAGAATATCATAAAACCTTTCGTATTATTTGCTTCAAGCTCACATGCTGGTAACGTGTCCTTAATTAGTTGCACGTAGCTGTAAATTCTTGTAGTCAAATAAAGCTGTCAAACTTTGTATAGACGGTTGTCAGATCTTACAACGTTGTCCGAAAAATTTTCAGAAAATGTCTAACCATCGTGTGAACTTAAAATGTTTGTCTTCCAACATTGTAGAAAAAGCATTGACAATTTACCTTTTGCTAACAATTTTTCAATGTCAGTACATTGCTAGATCTGACAACATTGTATGATCTGACAACCGTCTATACATAGCTTCAGTTGTACTTGAAGTGAAAGTATCATTGAGCTTGGTTCTTTATTGTTTTGGTAGCATACTTCCAAATTATCCACAATATTAATGTACATGAAACTATTTTTTTATGTTTAATATTTGTTTTATACAAATTTTATGACCCAAAATTTCTTGGTAATATTATAAATATGCAATTTTAATTACATTAACCTCGGCGCAAATACTTGTTTTTCATTTTCGTTTGGTTTAATGGCACCTGATTTTTATCTATTTCGAAATACATTTTTTAAATTTTGCTATCCTTCATTAAAAATGTAACTTTAGCTTGAAATACATATGTAGTTTAAAACACATAAATAATTAAGACTATCGTTTTTTAAACCAGATTTACATGTAAATTTATTTGTATATATTAATTAATAGTTTACACTCGATGAGAAAATAGCAGTAATACTTCCTAATGGCGACAGCTTGTAGTTTTCTTCGTCAGAAAGATATACATATCTGTCGAAGAGAAACCAATGATTGTCTCGGTATCTACTTTAGAGACTCTGGGAATTTTCGATGTTTACCTGCCCGATATTCCTTAATACTGAGGAAATTCAACAGCTCCGAATACAACTGACTCTTTCAAGTGAGCTTGATCCGTGATAACCTTCACCGGAAGTTGGATACCGCTGCCGTACTCAGATATGTCCGGTATCTACATCACAGAAACCGAAAAACGGTTATAGGTATTTCTAAGACAACATGAAGATCCATCCTGATATTCCAATATCCTTTAATCGGTCAATGAATATCGAGATAACATTCTAGAAAAGATAAATACGCTGTTATAGTCTCATATATTCGCTATATTTGTCATAAAACCTGGATCGAAAAATGTTTTACGTGCCGCATAGTTAACAGGAAGAGATATAACGATAACACCACTGGAAGTTCAAAAGTGTATTCCTTATAGTTCAGGGATCTTTCAATATGATTAATTAATGAGTGAAGCGCAGTTTTGGGTGATTTACCTCTGGTCTGAGAGATAAACTAATATTGACGTCAATGATTATTCTAAAGTTTTAATTAGAAAGCAGAAAAGGCTAATTAGTCTCACATCGCTTGCCTTGCAATGAAAAGTTTTCTCTCCTTTGACGCTGAAGATAATCTTCAATCGCTCCATTTTGATAGGATATGAGACAGGTGCAAACAGGCTCTAAAAATGATCGCAAGCCATGGTCGTTAGAATGGTAGCATCCGAATCTGAAGGTTCAAAGGACTTGCTTACGAAGAGCTTTCTGCACGTTTGTAGAAGTTTCTTCTGAATTGTTACATTTAGCCTTCCTAGCTAAGTTCTTAAAGCCGTTGAGCAAGAATTTATATGTGGCCGCCTCGTTTAGCCTCATTATAAAAGCTTTCTGCATTGGGCTTAGCCTTATATATCATAATAGTTTTTCTATCGGATTTTTCTAATAACACATCTAAGACTTTGGCTGGCTGCGAAACCAATTAGTCTTTTTTCTATTTAAGAAATAGATTTTTTAAAATCTATGACCAACGAGAAATTGAGATCGTTAAACATGTGCTAGGAAAAGAAACACTCCTTCGATAGTTTACAATTACTGTTCAAGTTTGAATATTTGTCGCTAGTCCGCACTTCGTTTAGCCTTCTTAAATAGCTTTCTGCATTCGTGCAAGTTTAGCATTCTACCATATGGACTCAGCTTTACATCTCCCGATGGTTTTCCTACAGGATTTATCTGTTGTTGCAGCTAAGGAGTTCCCTGGTAGAGCTAGAATCTATTTCGAATAAGAAACAGTTTCCAGAATCTACTTCAATCAGAAATCGATGGCGATATTCATGTGAAACAGTCCTTCGACAATTTTCAATTATCGTTCAATTTGGAAAAAATTAAGGTGGATTCATAACTTCTACTAAATACTATTGGTTGGTTTTTAACTACTGAAAGCGACTTTGTTAGTGCATATGTATTTGTAATGGAGTTAGTTGGTAGCTCTACATGGACTTGTGACTCCTCGACTCTTGTTTTCGATGGAATTCTGAACGAGCTGTATTCGCTCTTTGGTTGGTAG
Organism: Bellardia bayeri; assembly: GCA_950370525.1. Classification (NCBI taxonomy): domain Eukaryota; kingdom Metazoa; phylum Arthropoda; class Insecta; order Diptera; family Calliphoridae; genus Bellardia; species Bellardia bayeri. Next base: position 8,810,754 of record OX493264.1, on the reverse strand, counting down.
TTTGTGCTATTAGGAAGCAATGTATTCATTCTTTCAAACTGATAGACAAAAATGCAGTATTAGTATCCTTAGAATGGCGGCTTGAAATTCGCAAGAAAAGTGTAGTTCAACTTTTTTAAAGACAATTATGTAGTTAGTTGTAAAACAGTAGCAATTGTGTAGTCCGAAATAAAATATAAATTTAGCTCTTTGACAGAGTTTGTAGTAAACACCCCGGAGATCTAGGAAAATATCATATTTTTACACGACAAGATAAAATTTTATATTTCCAGAATTACACTAACACTAATTAACAAGTGTGACTCTTAATAAAGATTATAACAGGCCGTAGTTATTATTCTTAAGGTACGGTCGTACTTGGCAAATATTTTTGAACTCGTTTATTTAGGACCTGACACAACAAATATTTAGTTTTATTTTATTTGATGCTGTTTGATCTTTCAAAACTCTTGTAAGAGTAAACAACGTCAAACATAATTTTGTTAAAACAAGTGGTTACACTTTTTTGAGTAAATATTTGCCAAGTGTTGTGATCGTACCTTTAGATTAGATTTTGTTTGCATTAAATTTTGTAAATTCCAAAACCTTTTATCATTCATTGTTTTCCATATTAAATTTGACAATGTTTGGTTTATGAGAAACAAGAATTTATTTTTAGTAAAATACAAACAAATATTCATTAAATTTAACCTATAACACACCAATCTCAGTAATTTCCATAGTTTAAACTTTAAAGCAAGTTTTATGTTTGTAGGTCGCTGTTGTTTTTTAACGAAAAGTGTTGTGCATTTTTAAATTAATTTTAACAACAAACTACATGTGTATGTAGTTAAAAATTCACGCATAACAGGGAAAAGTAATCAGTGGTGTATACTTAAGCATAATAAATATTTATTAGGTTAAAACTTACAAATCACAGTCATAAAAAAATAGTATACAAGACGATACGGGAATAGAAATTGATAAGAAATCAGCAGCAGTAGGCAACAAGAACCGGGCCACCACACAAGAGAAATTAAATGAAATTGTATTCTCTCTTTATTAACATATTTCTATTTGTTTGTATTTTTATCTCTCTGTTTAATTACAAATACAACAGTACACGATTGCCGATTTAACAATAACAACACAAAACAAGCACATTGTTAGTCAACGGTAAATAAAACAGCTGGTTTTTGCATGTTTGTGGTTTTTATTATTATTGTTTTGATAAATTTTGTTATTGTATGTATGTTAGCCGACATGGAAGTCTGTGTTTGTGGGAAAATATGTATATTCCCAAAAAATACTTGTTAAGGCAACTGGTAACTTAACAGTTTCTGCTTTTTACTGAGCATACAATTTAACGTAACGCAAAAAGTTTCATTAACAACTGTCAGCACTAGCCAAATACAAAGAAACTTTGACAATCAGTCATACTCATACTCTCCACTCTTATTTTCAAAACAATCCAAAATAAACAGACACAAACAAATCAACAATAACAAAAAAAAAAAAATCGGAAAGTAAGGCAGAGTCCATCCACATGAACGTTTAGTGTGGTCGTGACCGTGTGTATATTAAATGCAAAGTGATAATTTCCATTAAAACAAGAAAGCACATTATATTCTTATTAAAAAATAACAAAAATTAATACATACTTACATTGTTATGTACATAAGTATGTATGTATAAAAACAACTACATTTTACTTGGCGCAAACAGTAGCAGACAGTGTTGTTATGCCACAAAAATTGTTTTTTAAAATAAAAGGATTTTAAATTAAGAATTTTAAAAAATATAAATAAAACGCAATGGATAATGGCAATATTTTGAAAGTAATGATAATATTAAGAACAAAATTGTGTTAATAAGTGTAAACAATTGTATGGGAATTTTTAATCCCTTAAGAAAGTGTAAAATGTTGTGAGAGCTTATTTTGGTTTAACAAACATTTTACTTAAATGGTGGGACAAACTGAAAGGAATATATAGGTAATTAAAAGACTTCTGATAGATTTAAAACAATATATGTATAAATAACATTCTGAATTTCATGTAAACTACATACATACATACATACATATGTATTTATTATGAAATGCTAGATACATATCTAGTTTTGTTAAAGAACATTTCGTATTGCTCAATCGACTTTTGTTGATACGTCTAAAGGTATGGCAAATATTTGCCGAAAAAGACGTAACCACTAAATAAAATATATTTGAACTTGTTTATTTATTAAAAAAAAAACTTTTCTTATTTAGGCCAAAGCACAACAAATATTTAGTTTTAATTTATTTGATACTATATTTGATTTATTTGACAATGAGGATTATCTTACAAGGTATTCATTTTGATAGGAGAATGATCGCAAGTCATGACCTCAGCCGGCTAAAGAAAAATAATAGAAATTGAAAAGTAGACTTAAGCTAAACAATACCTGAGCGCGGTAGCAGGTCTCTCAAATACAGTTTTCTATAAGATATCGGGTGTATAACTTATAAATAATGGATTTTTTTCAAATGTTTAGCTTTTATTTTTATGTAGTAATTATTATGCACATATTCAATCCATTATCCATGGTTAGCTATGATCTTTTTGAATCTTTCTGGCAACATATTGATTTCGCGCCAAATGAACTGTTCAGCCAAGAACGAATCAAGCCAATTTCGGATACCCTGTTCTGCAGTGAAGCGTATCCCAAAGAGAGCGCTCTGCTTTGACAGCAAAGACTGGACAAAAAGACAGATGAAGCAAAACTTCCCAAATACTTATTTCTAAATAGTTTTTCATAGGTATCAACATGTGTCCGAGCATTGTCATAATGGAATATAACGCTTTCATGTCTGGCTGCTTATTATGAAAGTTTTTCGACCAATGCTAGGTTCAAACGAATCATTTGCATTTAGTACAGGTTCACTGTGATGGTCTGGCCAGATTTCAGCTGCTTATTATAGATGGACTTTTTGACCCTACCAAATACAGGGCATTGCCTTAGCGCCAATGATATTTGGCTTTGTATCGATTCGGCTGGTTGGTCGGGCTTCACATACGATCTCTTATGCTCCGGGTTATCATAATGGCTCCATTTTTCATTGCAAGTAATGATTTGGTGCAAACATGATTTCCTTTTATAGCGTTTTAGCAGCATTTTGGATATGCAAAATAGTTTTGCAAGGTTTCTCGGCTTCAATTCTTATGTGACACTATTTCCCCACTCTTGGTTGAATGCTGCTGCTCTCAAACTCGTGCTTGAGTAGTTTCTAATGATTTCTTGGCCTCCAAACTTTTTGGCTGACCTGGGCGATCTTTGTCTTCCGTGCCAAAAGTACCACTACTGACCGGCACAAACTATCACTCGCACATTGAAACCGATAGAACACATTCACCATAAGCTTCGGTGAGTAATTGGTGTGCTTCAACGGTCCTTTTTTTTTTTAAATTAAAGAAGTAAATAAGAACTTTCTGTTTTTTAAAGTTTGGGAACATTTTGACCGCATGTACATATGTTAAACGGTTTATTTAGATTATTGCGCTGATATTGTGAGAGTTGGATCTATTTTATTCGTAAAAGTTGACATACAAATATTTAACATTTCGCTAACTTTCATTATAAACCCAAAATACATCAAAATTTGAACTTTAAACTTGAAGATTTAGAAATTAACCTTATCCGTTTTAGTAAAACTTTCAGTTATAATTTAACATTATCTGGACATTATATTTTGAATGGGTTTTATTTAAAATTCATAAATTAAGATTATTCGCCAAAATATGTAAAAAAACTAATCCGAAATCCGCAAAATTAATATGGCAGGTACAAGAGAACTTGAAGCTGTTAAAATATATACTCTTTATTATGTGTTTCTTGTTTCTAGGAAGTTCAGGATTAATTTATACTAGGAGATTTCTTTCAGTTGAAAATAAAACGGAACTAATTTAAATTTAAGTCATTCGTTTATTCATATTTTTTTTTTTAATGTTTGCTAGCTTGTCAAATATATATATGGAAAGACAATGATATAGTACATATGTTTGTATGTATATATCACACAGTGTTTTAATATTAAGTGTAATTAGTAATGAATGTGCGTAGAAATAAAAAAAAATCATAAATTACTCATTAGAGCTGATTCTGTGATATTTATTTTATTTTAACTCATTAAAGCATTAAGGCAACTATAATTAAACAATATGTCATCACTGCATCATAATACAAGTTTAAACATTAAACACATTCGCAGCAGCAGGCTACCGACTAAAATATGTCAAAAATAAAATACACACGTTTTTATGTGAATGATTATTTTGCTCTGCCGTCGTCAAAATAATCTTTTACATATGTATAAATGTGTCTATTTTATTTTTGACATATTATAGTCGGTAGCCTGCTGTGGCGCATGTGTTTAATGCTTTATCATATGAAAAAGCATACTTGGCAGCACTGTTATGGGTCAGAAATTTTTTAGTGATACCTAACTAATGCAACTGTGTGTGTGATGCTACATTTAAAAACACAACTTTATTCTTGGTAGATTATAAAAAGTAAAAAAAATTTTCTCATTCTTTTACACATCTTTTCGTGAAACACCCTGTAAGAGTAACACAACACTCAGCGCCTGTTGCGCACTTGTATAATTTGTGATTGAAAATTTAGAATAATTATTTATTTACTTATTTATGTATGTATTGGTAAGTTGTTTAAAAAATAATCTATAAGGTTTACGTAAACAACTTATTACTTGTTTATCTATAAATATTGGGTATTTTATTTAATTTTTTTTCTTGATTTTTGTTTTAATTAAATATTTATTTTATTTAGTTATCATTTAATATTTGTGTTTAATTGTTAATTTATTTGTAATTAGCTGTTTTTCGTAGCTACTGTATTTTGTTGCTTTTTTTGGGTAACTTAGTTAATTACTTCATAACAATAATTTATTATAATTTGGCAGTAAATTAATTATTAAAAATTGTTAAATAATTTTATGTTTGTGCTGTGTTTTATGACGCATTTATTTATGGGGTTTTTGTGGATTGTTTTAATTTTATTTTTAGTCATTAGACTCTAATCCCCTGAATTCTTGAAGTATTTGTTTCATTAATTTTTGTCTTTTTTTTTTGGTTAAAATTCTAAGAAGACCAAAAATCACATAGAAAGTTTATTGTCTTATTTAATTTATTTATAAGTAGACTTCCTTTCCTATTGACGTTAAGGTATAATTTTTTGAACAAATGTGTAAATAATTGTTGTTTAAATGTATTAAATAATTATAGAACATTTGAGTAAAACAGCAAAAATTGGGTTTTTAAAATTTTGAAGTTGGAACCAAGAAAAACTAAATTTTGATGGTTTTTGTAAAAGTTAAAAAGTGTTCATGTCATTAGAGTGTTTTTTATGTACATATATAAGAATAATATATGTATGTATATAATTCTATACTTTTAACCAAAAAGCCTCCAATTTTCAATATATTTGAGTTAAATTTTCTTTATTTTCATGAACTTCGATCTAAAACTATGAATTCCGTTGATATTTTAAGTTGCAAATAAAATTAAATTCCCCAAATATCAAACTATTTAAACAAAAGAATATTTGAAACAAAATTGTATGTGAACGGATGCGTTTAAAATCAAAATTATCATTCCACCTATTGGCAAAATATTTAGAAACATAAATAAAAACAAAATAATAAAGAAAAATATTCGCTTAACAACAACAATAAAAACACAAAAGATCAAAGGGAAATATAACACTGCTTTCTTTTGTTTTGGTTTGTGTGCTTCCTCTTCATGTTAAAATTAACAGAGAGGGAGAGAGAGTTAAAGTCAATGATGCTAAATGAAATACAAGTAAAAGCGCTAAAAATAGATGAATATATCAATTATATCGCCTATGTTCTATATTCTACAACGAAGTGAAACTGAATTCGTTTTCAATTCCACATAGAAAATTTCACGGCGTTCTAGAAAACGAGTGAAACTTTTAGTCTACGATGAACGAAACTAAAAGTGATATTTAAGTTTTTAAATCATTTTTACAAAATTTAGAACACAAACTTAATGAAAATTTCACTACCACTTCATTTTAGAAATGTAGTACCTACCCATCTGTATCAAATTAAATGAGTAAAAACGTAAATATAAGGCTTGATTTTGAAATTTGTATGTTAATTTAAGGAATATATATAGTAAAAACGAATGTATATAAAAACATATTGCAATTTTAAATCAAATTCAGTTTTTAAGGAATGATTGTCTAATATTATTTCTGCCGAAAATTGAGGATTACGATTTCTGGGAAAGTTAAGTTACAGTTTCAACAGTTTGTACAACATTTTAAGCTCTTCGAAGAATTCCCAAAAAACAACGAAAAAAAAATCCAATTTCTAAAGAAGTAGTGATAATTTTACATAGAACGTTATTATAATTTTAAATATTTTAAAAATTCCTACAAAAAATCCAGAAAATAATAATTTATGTTTACTGGGATTCATTAAAACCTTGAGTAAACACAATTTCTTAGAATTCTCAAAATCACCAAAAAATCCCATTTTCTGGGGAAGTGAAAAACTGGCTTCATGAAAAAACATTCAGGGGTGTCATAGAAACCAATATTGTCAGAATTGGTTTTAAAACCGACAAGAAAAAATGCTTTGGTGTCATAGGGCACTGCTACACGTTCAATAAATATCGAGATATTTCTAGTATCATGATAGAAAATTTCACGGCGTTCTAGAAAACGAGTGAAACTTTTAGTCTACGATGAATGAAACTAAAAGTGATTGAACGTGTAGCAGTGCCCTATGACACCAAAGCATTTTTTCTTGTCGGTTTAAAAACCAATTCTGACAATATTGGTTTCTATGACACCCCCTGATTATTTTTGCCTTGCAAAAACTCTAAATGTAAAAATTTTTGGTGTTTAATGAATTCCCCGAAACAATTAAAAAATATCCCCATTTCTGGGGAAGTAAAAAACCAACAAAAACATTATTTTGCCACTGCAAAAACTCTAAATTTAAACAGTGTTATGTGTTTTGAAAAACCTCAAAGAATCCAAGATTTATGTTTTCTGAAAATTTTCTTGTTTTAGGTATTTTTTTTTTAATTTTATAAGATTTACAAATTTACAAAAATAACTGGAAAATTCCCAGGAAGTGATTTCTTCCCTTCTTTTTGGGTAATAAAAATAAAAATAAGGAAATAAAATCCTAAAATTTAAACAAATTGAAGGTATTTTAAAAATTTATTCATAAAAATCACTAAATCCACAGCAAATCCACTAAATTAACAACTATGTTTATTACGGATTTAAAATTACCACCACAAGAGAGCCTATACCACAATAAAAGAGAGAAATAAATATTAAAGCTGGGTTTATGTAGTTTGTGAAAAAAAAACACAAAGTTGGGGATATGATTTTATCAATCTTTTCAGTCAGTTTAACAAGAGCAAACGAACGCTAAACGGAATGTGGTGGTTGGTGCTGAAATATAACAACAAACTAACAAATAATAAAATACTAAAAAAAATAAAGATCGTTTTGTAAATTGTGGTGCTAAATGTTAAAATAAAGAAAAATTGTAAAATTTGTAATTAAAACAAAATAAATATGTAAATGAAAAGCAAAATTAATATGTACATAGGTATAAACTCATTTAATTTATTGAAACAAGTGTTTTTAAAATATAATAGAAAGCCATTAAAGTGAAGGGAAATAATTAAACAATTTAAGGTAAATTATTATTTAATTTCTAGAATTTTCTAATAAAAGGAAATTGTTTTTATTATGTATTACATGTACCTACCATATGTATGTAAGTGATAAACTAAATTTTACATTTACTTACATATATGTATGTATGTATGTAGTATATAGAGGTTTTATTATTTGTTACACTAATGATAACAGTTTTTTTTTATAAATTAATTTAAAAAAATGTAAATCTTTGGCGTTAAAACTTGTTTCTACAATGTAGAATGTACATGCTAAATAACATGTGTATTGTTTTTTATTGGAATTTTATGTATTTTTCTTTTATTTTGTCTACTGTTAATAGAAATCTCTATATTTTTTTGTTCTCAGTAACCAAATCAGCTGTTATAAATACAAATATTTAGCAACCTTTGTTTTGGTTTGTGATTTGCAAATCTCTTACTCTCTCTCACTGTGTGCAATTTTGAGGTCTTGTGTGTGTTTACTCTACTTAAAGATAAGCCGGTTATTTAGTGACGTAGTAAAGTTCTGCGTTAAAACAAAACGTTAACGGAAACGTTAAAAGTGTTAAGAAACGTTAGTTCATAATAAATGTATATGAAATAAGACTATACACTGATGTTTCTAAGATAGAAATATTCAAAAATGTTATTTATGACTAAGAAATCTTAATACCTATTTGAAATATTTTAGGAATTCTTAACAAAAATATCAGAAAAATTTTTAAATTCGAACTCACGAAAAATCCCAATTTCAGGAAAAGTAAGAAACAATCTAAAAAAATTGAAATTACAGTTTAACACAGTGTAAACCTAAATTTGAACAAATTGGAGTATTAAGAAATGTTAAGAAAAACATTATTTCACTACAGAAAACTTAAAATGTAAACAATTTTAGGTATATATTTTTAGACAAAATCTTTTTTTTTTAGAAGAATTCGCTTGATTTAAAGAATTCACAAAAGCATTAAAAAATACCAATTTTGGGGGAAGATAAAAAAGAAGCAAAAATATTCAAAATTATAGTTTTAAACAGTGGTAAATCTAAAATTGGTGAAATTTTTGGAATACCTTAATAATTCCGGAAATTTTTCAAAATTTCCAAATTTCTGGGGAAATAATAAAAGCTATAATTTTGTCAAAAAAAAAACTTTAAATATAAACAATTTAAGTTTTTTTGTCTGTAAAATTATAGTTTGCTTAAATTCCCTGAATCGCGCGGTCGGTAATTTTTCAGTTATTATTTCGGAAATCTTGAAATATGTTTAATTGGTTTAATTTTAAGTTGTTGACGTAGAAAATTAATGAATTTGTTTAGTTTTCACTTCCCCAGAAATTGGGATTTTTTGTTTGTTTTTGGGAATTTTAGAAAATCTTTTTTTTTCTTATGAACTAGTTTTAGCTAGTTCTTGAAATATTGCTAATTAGTTTGAATTCGAAGTTGCAGTTGTGAAAAAAAATTAATTTGTTTATTTTCGCTTAATTTCTTTAAATTTTTGGAAATTTTGGAAAAATCTATAATTTTTCTATTTAGCTGCAAAATTAGGGTCTACAATGAAAAGGAATATTATTTCGACATATGTATAAAAAAAAAACAATTTAGCAATATGTCTAAAAGACTGTCAGTTGTGATAAAGGAAAAAGGACTACAAACATTTTTTTAACAATATTTACTTTATATTGACGTTTACAGTACGAGTATGCACATATACATATATGTAATTACATTAGCATCACTGAGACATCTGTCAAATGTTGTTGCACATTAAACAGTGATGCCAAATTATTAGCGAAAGCTGTTATAATTGAGTGTTGCAAACAATGCTTTCTGTTTAAAACTACTATTACTGGATATAGGTATATATACAATTTACGCAACAGTTCTAGACTTAATTAAGTTTATATGTATGTATGTACATATGTATGAATTATATATGTATTGTTCTACAGTATAACTAATGTAGAATTAATTATATAATTTATTTGTTAACTTGCTAATTTACATATGTATTTAATAATTTATGAAGCTTATTTAATAAATAATTTAGTATAATTATAAATGTTTTTGTTTTTTAACAATTCTTTTTTTTTCTCTTGCTCTTTTTAGATTTCTACTACAAGTCATTAATCATTTTTATTAAATGTTCAAAAAAAACAGGAATTTACATAAATTATTAAAAAAAATCGTCTTAAATTAAACTGCAATATTGTTATAAAGCATGTTAAACAAATCACAAATAAATAAACAAATTATTAAACAAAAAAAAAACTAAATAAAATAAAAATTGTACTTAAACAAAGTGATCTCAAAGATAATAATAAATTTATTTTGTAAAAAAAACAGTGATAAAGCAACAAATCAAAATCATTGAAATAACATTTCCAAATATTTAAAGAAAAACAAATAAAATTAATAGGAAATTACAAAACCTAAAACAAATATTTTTCATAATCTACAAGAACATCTCAACAAAAAAGTACAAATAAAGATATACATACATATGCATGTACATACATACATATGTAGGTAATCTAAAGTGGAAAGTTAAATCTTATCTATAATAAAAAAATCTTTCAAACAGACAAATTGCCATCATATGATATTATTTTTAAATTTCTACTCTACTCTTTAAAAAGAATTTCTACAAATATTTCGAGTTTTTAAATAAAATTTACTTAAATATAAATATTAACACATAATTAACGGTAAAATACTCCATTTTCATCAACAAAAACAACAAACAGACTCTGTCATCAGAAAAATGAAGTGAAAACAAAACACAAGTACAGCAATAACAATAACACTAACTAAGTAATAACAACAAGAACTTTACTTGTATACATATACATACATACATATAAAATATAAAGGTACTTATCGTTATTGTTGATTTTATACAGCAAGAAAAAATGGTGGCTGGTGGCTGCTAAACAGTTGACAAACTTCAGCAACGTCTATCAGTCTTTTGAAAGTCGTGAATAAAACTTCAACGAAATTAAACGCGATTATTGATAATTAAATATGTAGGATTAAATATAAAAAAAAAAACAAATAAAATAATAATAATAACTACAAATAATTAAAACAATAAATACCGTGTTAATTAAATAAAAACGAAGTTCTGTGATTTTATTGAAAAAAAAATAGCAAATTAAATTCATCGTTTTTTTTTTAATTTTTTAAACTAATTTGTAATTTGTGCTGTGTCTACTTAATATTTATAAAAAACTGGTGAAAATTAATTGTGATAACTACATATTTAATATTTTATACCTATACCAATAAGAATTTTTAAAATTAAAAAGAATAATTAAATAACAAACAAAATGAAATCTCGAAATATTTTGGAAGATACGGCTGCTAAAGAGACTTTGCTAGTGGTGCCGAAATTCAGTGTTCATCCGGTGCGTGTTCAGCCCAATGGCACCCCTTTGGATATTGTTACCGAGGATGAGGAGGAGGGTTTGGGCTACACACATACTTTGGTGAGTTTTTCAATTTTATTATTTAAGGTTAACAACTAGGTTGGTTTCCTAAATGATTAAAGATTTAGTATAATTAAGGCTGTCAAATAAAGTTCTAGAATTCTTAAAAGCCTAATTGGCATCATGCACTGGCTTATGTTAAAGGGGTTTTTAAGGGCAATTTTGGCCAGTGATGCTCAAATGCTTGTAATAAACGCTTAAATTTTACAGAATTTACGAAAGTTTGCAAATATTTAGCTTAAATAAAGGATGATTTTTTAACAACTTTCATTTTGCCAAGACTGTTTCTGACAGTTCAGCTGTTTTCGTGTAACATGTTACTGGTAAACATGGTCTATAATTTAACTTATAAACGAACAACGCTTGCAGATAGTTGAGAGGCGAGTTTATTTCACGTTTGGGGCTGGTCAATTGGCCGCCTAAATTGTGGGATTTATAGTCTTTAACCTACTTTTTGCGGGCCTATGTTAGGGCTATAATGATAATCCCGTGACGTAAGGTGACGCACTAGCTAGTATTAAAGAATTTATTCGTGAGATACCAGCCAATGTATTGGAGACAGTATGCCAAAATTGCACCCAGCGTGTTAATGATTTAAGGCGTAGCTGCGGTCAACATTTACATGAAATCATCTTTAGACATTGAATTATATAGATCGTTAGAACGTTAGATTGTTAGACTCAAATTAAGATTTCATACATTTCTTTAAATTGTATGATTTTTTTTATTAAACCAAATCCGAAAGCTCTTAAAAATCCCTCCTTTATTACTTGAATTTTTTGCACTAAGTAATTGTTAATAAGTTTAATTTTGATCTAAGTTCTATCAAGAGAGTTTAAGCAAAACTATCAATACCCTAAGAAATCTATTGTGTTTGAAACTAAAGCGTGATCCATTTCGAGGTTCCATACTTTTTTAAAGAAAAGAAAAAAAAAAAAACAGAACATTCAAATTTAATGGGAAATGTTTATTATCATTTGAAAGAACATTCTTTGGCATTTATTTTTAGAAGATTATGTCTATCAAATGTTGACTGTTGCTACGTCGCAGATGGTCTATCCGTTGAGTCCAATTTTCGATGACTTGTTCGAGCATTTCGACTGGTAACTGGCGAATGACACGCGTGATGTTTACCTCCAAGGCCTGAATCAAAGGGGGTTTGTCCGCATAAACTTTAGACTTTATATATCCCCACAGGAAAAAGTCTAACGGTGTGATATCACACGATCTTGGTGGCCAATCGACCGGCCCAAAACGTGAAATTATGTGCTCATCGAAGTCTTATCTCAATAAATCCATTGATTGATGCGATGTGTGGAAAGTGGCGCCGTCTTACTGAATACAAATGTCGCCGAGATCACGAGCTTCAATTTCAGTCATCAAATAGTCGGTTATCATGGCACGATAACGGTCGTCATTGACGGTTACGTTCGCACCGGCATCATTTTTGAAGAAATATGGACCGATGATTCTACCGGCTCACAACAAACTTCACAGCGTGCTGGACGTGGTCTATTCAGTCGAATATTATCCAATAATAAATGCTGGGTCTCAAAATGGGTGATTGTGTTGCGAATAGTAAGCTTAGTAGGCCGATTATGTTGACCATAAGTTGAGAGAACGTGAATTTTCGTAATAAGGTTGAACGATTTGTAAACATTGTTCAGGCGTAAGTTTTTTCATTATGAAATGCCAAACAATACTTAAGAAAAATAACATGACAGCATGACACGACTCACAAGTGAGCTGTCAAAGAAAGGCTATTGAAAAAAGTATCTCTACTTGAATCACCCTATACTAATTGAATTCATACCTTGACATTACTGTCGTTGATTAAAATACAAACATTATTTTTTCCTATTTCTCGTTATTTGTTATTAACAACTATAGCTTGAGTGTGTCGATTGATTAAAGATGTGCTAAACCTGACAGACTTTAAAGTCAATAATGTCACACTGCTGTCATTATTAATGCTAAATTAAGTGTCACGTGTCACTAAGATAAATTTAATCATGGAAATAAACAGTTAAAGAAATGTTTGCACAAAAAAGTTAACAATGATATAATTAACTAAAGAAATACATTTGTGTAAATAAATATTTATTTGTTTTAGAAATTCACAAAAACTATTTTCTCTGCAGAAGTGGCTTAAGCAAGAAACCAACAAAAACCAATATTAAATGGCTGAGAATATATATAGAATATATATATATGGTCAATAATTATGAAAATAATGAAACCAATTTTTTTTAACAAATTTTTTGCACGTCTTTAGGCAAACACGTTTAATTGATTTATTTTACAATTTTATGTAATTAAAATTGCAAAAAAAAACTTTACTTTAATAATAATTGTTTTTATATTGAAAATGTTGTAACCAGTTGTTAAGTAATTCAGCCCTCTTTATATGACAAGTATTTATTATAAATGTTAATAAACATTTTTAAGTTAATTTTTTTCGTACTGGCTTGTTAAACAAGGTTAAGAAAATTAACATTTTGCAATATATATCGCGTTTAAGATAAAATTTACAAAAACCAAAAAAATCACAACAAACAAATATTTACTCAAACTTTATTGTGAATGTTACTGTAAAATCATTCACAATAAAGTAAGTGTAAACTGCAAAGGTAAACAAATTGTTTGTTTACATATTACTCTTGTTTTATCAAACATATTTATTATAGATTAATTTCAACTTCAAAGAAATTACTTACAATTTGAAAGTAAATATTTGCAAAACTCTTTTATAAAGTTTCTTAAAGCAAAAAAAAAATATATATATATATTTTTAAGTATTTCTGTGGTTATGTGACGGGAATAAATAAATCCATCATTGTTAAATTTGAGCAGTTAATTTAATAAGTTATAAATTATGCCATAAACTGTTTTTTTTCACTGCTCGTGCCTCTAATACGTTTGATTTCTTTTTGTTTGTTTGTTTTATAATTGTTGTTTTATGGTGATTTTTATTAGGCAGCAACTAATAAATTAAAATAACTGAAAAGTATTGAGCTGAGTGTCAACATTTATAAATGAATATCACACTTTAAATATTTACGTAGGTTTTTCTTAAAAAAAATATATATATTTTATAGATTATAATGTATGTTTAAGGTAATTTTTGTTAAATAACAGTAGAATATAATAAATAGATGGGCAGACGTTCTCGGAAATAGCTTACTTTGGTCAATTAAGTTGATCCCATTGTTTAAATGGTTGTTTAAATTTCAAACCATCCAGATTCCTTGGCCCTTTCATTATTGATAGGGCCGGACATTGACAGAGAAGATGAGTAATTGTCTCTTCTTGCTCCTCATTATGATAGGTTAGGTCAGGTCAGCAGGCAGCCATAATTGTACAGCTCACTTAGGTACATCCATTGGTCCTTTTGTGTTGCCTGAAAAGAAATGAGATAGAAGAAAGGGGATGGATGTTGTTAGAGACAGATAGTGAGTAGATATGGACAGGCAGGAGAAGAAAGTGTCGGGTTTGGAAGGTTTTAGGAGAAAAGATGGAGTATATACTCCGAGCCGCTCAACGACCATTAGTTCTACTATAAGAGAAAGGATTGAGTGTCAGATCACGGTAACCAATTGCTATTCCTAATGAAGGTGTTGATACCCTCTAATTTCAAGTCTGATATCTCAGATATATTATTAAAGAATGGTTGTTCCAAAAATGTGTTACGCGAGGTACACATTGCTGTACAATGACAGAGAAAATGAGAGATTATTTCCTCCATTTCTTCATCTTTGCAACTTCTGCAAAAATGATTGTAGGGTAGACCTAATCTTCTAGCATGGTTGCCGAATTTACAGTGTCCTGTGATCACTGACACTAAGTCATTTAATTGAGATCGTTGTAGTTTTAGCACGTATAACGTACGTTACCTTTTTAGCCTAGGCCAAATAAGTCGTGTGATTGCACAGGTGTGTTCGTTTGTCCACCTGGTTTGAGCAAGCTCATAGCAAAACTTGCCAATTCATTGCTTGCATACTGATAGCGCACTCATATGAGTGAAACTATTGAATGTCTCGCCATCCTATTTAAGGATGTTCGGCATTCCTAGAACAAGGTCGATGTAGTGCAACTGGCGCAGAGACTTTATTGCAGCCTTGCTATCAGTATATATACGAATATCCCTGTCTGATATTCTGTTATAACTGATCCAGTTAGTTGCTCTTTTTATTGCCGATATCTGAGACTGTAGGATACTGCATTTATTTGGAATTTTAAACAACATCCTAATTCCAAATTCTTGAATGTAGACACCGCCGCCATCTCTCTCCCCTTTTTTGGAGCCGTCCGTATATACAGATAGATCTAGTCTTCTGGCGTGTATTCCTAAAGTACAGTGGCCTGTAGATACTAAAATAAAACCTTTATCAAGTATTGGCCAAATTGACCTTTTCATAGAACAAGTAATTTTATTCGACCACTTTGCCCGATCAAGTCTAAATAGTTCTTTCTGAAAATAGACTTGTAATAGCAAAAGTACCAGTAAAGTGGTCAATCGCCTCCTCAGTCATCATTGTACCTCTTCTGGTCAATTCATCAGCCCTGTATGGTCCAGATACCCATATTAATGTTATCCTAGAATGTTTCGCTACCTCATTTAGACACCCGGCATTCTGCTATTAACCTTTAATGAATTTAACGGCCGCTTTGTTGTCAGTAAATATACATTTATATATATTGACACAAATTCCTCAATGAGGATTCCAACACCAACTCTATTTCCCTCCTGGAGCCGTCAGAGATCTCTGCTTGAAGAATAGAGGAAAAATCTGGAAGCCTGAAATAGGATTTGATACCAAATTCCTCAATGAAGAATTCACCACCAAGTCTATTTCCCCTCCTGGAGCCGTCAATATAAACCCTTATTACTGCTTCCAGTGGATAGAGTCCTTCTGAACATAAGTTTCTATTCGGGAGAATTGCATATCGAAAAATGGTTTCAGTGTGCGGAAATAAATGTTACTATGATCATTTTCATAGTATATCGTTATATTAGAGTGACAATAGTCCCTATGAGACCCTGAGTTACCAGCCTTTAGTCTCACAACTGAGCTGAGAGCCAATTAAATTGAAATCAAATCCACCGCCAGCCAGTTTAGCATGGCGACTAACGCTTTTCGTGGCGTTGTACTTACCCCACATGTTATCAGAATGACGCAGTTCCTTACTACACATTCAATTTCATTTCTATGTGTGGAATTCTACAGTGCATACCATCACACCAAAGCTCCACAGAAAAGAATGGGCAGTTGATTCCAACTGCCTTACATGAGTATGATATATTGCCACATAGGACTTGTTAATCCTGTTTTGCGTGTTTAGAGTCCAGGATAGCCTTCTATCTAGAATAATGCCCAAATATTTAGCACTATCCGCAATCTTCAGTTTAGTACCATTCAATTTCGCCCTAATAAATCCATCAATTTTATACCTCCTTGTGAAGAGTACTCGATTTGAACATTAACAACAATACAGCTTTGGGTTTAATTTGTTATTTATCATACTTAAGGCTTTTGTATTAATTAAAGCGTGATTCATTTCGAGGTTCCCTACTTTTTTTTTTAAAGAAAAAAAAAAAACACAAAATTTAATGGGGAAAGTTTATTGTCATTTGAAAGAACATTCTTTGGCATTTATTTTTTGAAGATTATGTCTATCAAATGTTGGCCGTTGCTAACATGCGTGATGTTTTCCTCCAAGGCCTGGAGCCAAATCACCGCATTCGATATCGAGTAAAAATTATCGTAATTTTCTTATTTGAGATTATGGCATTCGATATCGAGCAAGAAATTTAGTACATTTTATCATAATTTCGATATCGAAATCTTTTTTCGATACGATAGCTCATTCGATCACGAATGCGGTGATTTGGCCCCTGAATGGAAGCGGGTTTGTCCGCATAAACTTTACATATCCCTACAGGAAACACATTCCTCACAGAACGTTTTTTTTTTCATAATAAAGTTGAACGATTTGTAAACGTTGTTCAGGCGTAAGTCTTTCCATTATGAAATGACAAACAATACTAAACAAAAATAACATGACAGCATAACACGAATCACACGTGATCTGTCAAAAAAAGGCTGTTGAAAAAAGTATCTCTACTTGAATCACCCTTTATATTACATTATTGCTTGCAGTTGCTGGCTGTTAGTTTTTTTGATTGACAATTTCACGCACTGGTTTAATTAAGAACAGTGGGGCCAAGATTTTTTTTATAAATTTTGCTTAAATAAGTTTTAATAAGTTTTTTTTTACCAACTTTTGTTAGCAAATCAAATATACTTTAACTTGAACGTAACAAACAATGTTTACAGTTGTTATTGAGTTGCCATACTTTCTAATTACAGCATTGCCATATTAAATGCCATAAAAAACCAGTGCTGCAAACACTAAAAACTAAATAAATTAAGTAAAATTTATGAAAAACTGACAAAATTTACTTTTAATCAATAAATGAAATTGAATTAATTAATTTCTCCTAAAAAATTAGCATTTGAATAATATTTGTTAAAGATTTTAAAATTTCTTTAATTTTAATGCAAATAATCCATCTTCACAACAAATATAGGGGAACACATTGAAAACTTTCATTTTACATTTATCATTATTATAATAAATCAACATAACAATGATGTTTATTATTATTTTTTTTTTATTTGCTTTATGTGTAATATAAATTATACAGAACTTCTGATATAATCCACAACACCCACCCAATATAGACCATTAAACTCTTATGCAGCTATTTATCTTTAGATAAAATAGTTTCAATGCATTCTTTAATGTACAATAAACATAATTTAATAAATAAATGCGTCGCGATAAGTGGACAACAATATTATTACAAATTCTCTTATCATATTGTGTAAACGCTAAACGTCATAAGCAATCACAAGATGTAGTAAATAAATTATGACTAATGTAATAAACGAAATTGTATTTGTTGCATTTTTTTTCGTTTATGAAGTAGTAATAGGAGCTGCAGCAATTTCAAGGCATAATAAATAGTATTTCAATGCAGTTATTTATTTATCTTAATGTGTAGCTTCATTTAATGGTGCATGTTTTACTTTAGAGTGGTGGGTATAATAATAGCTGGCAATGGAGAAAAAAAGTGAATTTGATAAACAGCTATTGTTTATTTTTTTTCTATTTATCTTTAATTACAATAGCAATTATTCTCACACAACCCTTTAATATTAATAAATTTTCAAATATGTACTACAATTTACTTACTCTTCACGGAACTATTTTACACTACTGTTAAAGGGAGTTTAGACGCTGCGACTTTTCTCTTGCGACTCGAGTTTATAGATGAAATACGTAGTGGAGAGTAAAAACAAATTTGACATTTCTTCTTTTCTCTTGTACGATTTTTATTTCATTTACCAACAGTGTTGCTACGATAAAATTTCATTTTATGGGATTACAGAAAATTTTTGGCAACACTGCGAATAAATAACTGTAAATTAAAAAGAAAACAAATTGTTGTTTTAATTTTAAATAAATAAATACTATGTGGTCAAAAAATTTAACAGTGAAATATTAGGAATATGAATATCAAGAATGGTGCAAGAAATGTTTCATCATGTAAACAGACAATAAATTTAGAAGCAGCATTTGAACTCACTCTAACAAAATTAGCAACTAAATATAAAAATAATAAGGCAACACTAACAAACTTTTGCATTGAAAAACGCTTGACAAAAAGCGGTGATGTCAAATAGGCTTTTTTCTGCAATTTAATGTGTGTGCATTCCGCTTTGCAGCAATAAATGAAATATTGTAGTTTTTAATTAATTTCACTTTAAACAATAAATATTAATTATTATATTTGTTAGAAAAATTACAATTTTTAACAAGTTTATTATAAACAAACAACTTGAGAGCGTTAACGCTTGTTTGTTTGTTTTTATTAATGAGTTGCCATACGTTGTGTTTACAGTATTGCCACATGTAACATAAAGGAAAACAGCAGGGCTGGAAACACTTATCAATAAATATTCAAAATAAATGTGACAATATGCAATTTTAAGCATTAAATCAAGTTGCTTTTATTAAATTATCTTAAGAAATATGTATTTTAATAATTTTTCTTAAAGTCGAAAGTAAATAATCATTATTACTGGTTTTATTAAGTTGTCATAAGTTTCAATTACGGTATTGCCACATGAAATTCATTAAAAAAACAACTATTACTTTTAATCAATAAATTAAATTGAATTTATTAACTTCTCCTAATTCTCGACTACACCACAACATGCATTTTTCATACGATTAAGCCGATAAGTGTTGTGAATCGTAATCGCATTTTACAACATCAAAATACTTAATGTTGTGAACGGTAATCGGGGCCTAAGTATTTTAATAATATTTGTTTAAAAAAATTTTAATTTATTTAATTTAAATGCAAATTAACATATTCACAAAAAAAACATAGATATTTGTTTATTTTTGTTATTGAGTTGCCATACATAGGTTCTAATTACAGCATTGCCACTTACATATGGAATAGCAAAAAAGAAAAAACCAGAGCTGGAAAACTTAAAAACTAAAGTATTGATAAATTTCTTATAATCTATCTATCTATATAAATAAAAATGAAATCATGGCCGTTGCTAACCGCATAACTTGAGAACGGCTTGACCGATTTCGCTATTTTTGAAATGTGTGTAATAGTCTGAAAAAGGTTTATATGGAAAGAAAAATTGGAAAAGTTCAAGTTAATATTACCACCTCCATTTTTACGTCCACTTTATCGGCATACCTAATATACGTATTATTTGTTGGTCGTAAAGAAATTTTGAATTAAGGCAATTTGCAATTTTTTAATGCACTATCGTTTCTTCTTTTTGTTTTCATCATTATCTTTATCTATATAAATAAAAATCAAATGTCGTTCGTTGGTAATTGCATCAATTGAGTGCGGCCGCACCGATTTGTCTAATTTTTTTATTTTAATGTTCATCATAACCCGTATTAGTTTTTTTATGGAAAAAACTGACCACGCCCACTTTTACGCCTACTTTTTTTAATTTACGTAAATTTTTTTTTGTTAATTGTTCGTATTAATCCACTTTTAAGTTTTTAAGGAACAAATTTAACTCTGTACAAGTTTGAATGTCCACACAAAATAGGGCAAGAAAAATAAGTGGTTCAAAAGGAGTTCCAAATTTAAAAAGTTTGTATGCGCTTACCACGGTATGCGCTTACCACGGTAACTAATAATAAGAGCTACATATTTTTTTATTGTCTTGAAAATGCATGCTTCTCCCAGGGTCAATTATACGCTTGTTCCCGTGTCGCAACACCATCAGCATTATTTGTTTACGCTCCAGACAAAAAAACAACAAATGTCAAAAGCATTGCAATGAACAATATTATGATATCACAGCAAAGCCATAGAAAAGAAGTATTTATGTATTTTTTTTCAATTATTTACCTAAATATCCATTTATCAAAATGTAAATAAAACACCTAAAACATCATTCATTTAAATTGCATATTTAAATGAAACATATCCCAAACCTGAGGCACAACAACGTTTGCCGGATCAGCTAGTATGAAATAAATATAAAAAAATTAATGTTTCTCAATATTTTTCTTTGAAAACTGCTATTTTTATGTTTTTAACTGTGTAATAACAACAGCATTTCATTACCGCGAGCAATTTGTACAAAAAAAAATCTTTACAAAAGACACACTTCCGTTGTAAACATTAAACAAAATTATGATTGCTTACAAAATAATTGAAAGAAAATAGTTTTTATACATGTTATACAGAAGAGGCATGTGAAATCTTTAAATACATTTGTTTTTTCTTTTTTAACAATGAAACAAATTTTAAAACTTTTTTCAAATAGTTATAGAAAATCCATAAATTAAGGTGAAAACGTACCACAAAATATTTCCCTAAAAATCGCGGAAAAGTGACAAATGATTTACAAAATAAGGCGTCGAATTTAGGAGTTTTAAATAAGAAAATAATAAAGATTGCAAAAATTTAATGCTTTACTGCATAATATATTGGCGTTTGAAATCTTTTGAGCGGCCAAACATGGGGATATTATCTTATGTTGAATGACACAGACAAGTAGATAAAGATAACATAAATCAGTGCTGCCTATTTAGCTAAAATACCAGCGTAGACAATATTATTCTAATAGAAATCGTAACATCATCAACCTGTTTGTAAATTTAATTGGAATTAAATTGAAATAATAACAAACAACTTGTTGAAATCTTAAACAATCAAATAAACATTAAAACGCCATTAATAAATTAAATTATAAGAATAAATTTCCAATTCTTTAAAACCGGCAGCCATTTAAATTTTATAATAAATATAAGCATAAATTAAATATATTAATTTTATTAAAATTAATTACTTTAACCATAAATTATATTAATTTCTAAAACAAAATTTAATAAATTTTATCTTATAATGTGGGCTGTATGAACACAAACAATACAAATTATAAATTAAATAAAATTTATTTTTTTGTCTGTAAAGTTTTATTAAATACATAAAAACCTATAAATTAGTACTAGGAAATTCCACTTTGGTTTTAAATCTTTATTTTGTTAGAAAGAATTTGTTGTGGCTATAATTTTATAAATTTCATTTTTAAGAGAAGTTCTCTTAATTTTAGTTTCTTAAAGAAAAAGGTTTTTGTCTCCACTAAATTAATTGTTCTCTTATTTGGAAGAATCTCTTAAATAAACAAGTTTTGTTTAGTTTTTATAACTCTTAAAAAGCACTTGTTTGTAGATTATTGTTAAAAATATTTTTTTGTTTAGGTTTATTTACAATCATTTATTTATTTTTTTAAGCAGCTAGGCTAATTTAGCGTTTTTTAAACAATATATAACAAGCGGTTTTTTGGCTAGAATTTTACATAACATTTTACAACCCCTTTTTGTTATTTTATATAAAGATTTGATTAACTACATACGTTATAAATTTGTTAACACATTTAAATAATCTTCAACACGCCAATTAATTAAGTAATTTTACAATTTTACATTTATATATCAACTACATAATTCTTTTGCTACTAAAAACTACATATTAAATATTTAGCAAAATATCTTGAAAACAACAATGTGTACGCTTTTAATTTAATTTAAATTATTTAATTGAACCGATTTTTAATAAAGCTTTTTTTTATTCGTTTCTTTTGCCGTTGTTTTTTTCATGAATGTTATCCATTGTAAATAAGTTTCATAACAAATAAAAGCGATTTAATATACTATAGGTATATAACATGTTCAATATGCAGTGGGAAGCAAATCTGTGCGGATGTTTTGCATTAAGGAAGTAAGGTAATGAAAATAACACAAAAATAGATATATTGTCTTATATATGTATGTATTTTTTATTTAATTGAATTAAAAAAATTAAAAAAATCACTATTCGGACACTTTAACACAGTAGAAAAAATAAACATTATGATGATATTGTAACGGTATTTCAACCGTTGGTTTTTTTGTTTGTTGCGATCTCGTTATCAAATTTATTATGAATGAAGTGATTAACTTGATTTTTAAATAAAAAATTGAAATATCTTCAAAAATGAGAAAAACGCCAACTGATATTAAAAAAAAATTTGTTGCAAAATCATTATTCATGCCGTAAAATTTCTGAAAAAATAAATTTAATTAAATCCATGGTAAATGATATAAAAAAATGACGTAATGTAGCTTGCAATAATAACCAAGACTGCTTTCTGATTTGCTACATAATAAGGACATGAAGATCCCGAAAAATGCTGCAAAAAGTATTGGTTAAGATGTCAATTCCTAGACGGTTAAACGCGCATTAAAAAGAATTGGTTTAGTAGCCAGTGTGAAAAAGAAAAAGCCAGCATTTTCCGATAGAAATGTGAAAAACGCCTTCATTTCTGTAAAACCCACAAAAATTGGAGACTGTAAAAGGGTTATTTGGAGCGACAAATCGAAATTCAACCAATACCAGTCTGATGGAAAAGAATACTATTGATATAGGACGCATGTAATTCCTTAATGGACAAAGTAATTCCTTAATGCAAAACATCCGGTCAGTTTTGCTTCCTACTGTAAATCAATAATTAGAGAGATTTATAAATTTTGGAATTTAAATTATATTTCAAAAAAAATTTACATTTTTGTGATATTATTTCTCTATTTATTGCACTTTTGGGTTTTTTATTTTAAATATTTTATTTTTTATAATTGTAGACCTTGAAAATACCTTTAATTTGATACCTTATATATCCCATATCAATGCCCAATACAAAACCTATAAGCATTTTTCGTAAAATACTACATATACAAAATGTACATCATCTTCTAGCGTATTTTTGGTGGCGCTACTTGTTTTGTTTTGTTTATGCATAGTTGACATCACTGTGTTTTACTTTGATTTGTTTTGCTTCATGTTGTTGTTGTGGTTGTTGAGTATAAGCAAACAAACCGTCAGCATGTTGTGATAAAAAATATTTGTTTACATTTTGCATTTTCTTTGTTGTTGTTGGGCTTTAAGCGTGTTTTAAAAGAATTTCAATAATAATAAGCAATTTTTATAAGTATTGAAATTAATTTAATATAATTAATTAATATTTATTGTATATATAATAAATAAAATATTAAAGAGGTGGAAAATTTACGAATACATATTTATTGGTAAAGGAAAAATGTGAAAAGAAAATGAAAAATATTTTAAGAAATTAAGGAAATTTTAAAAAGATTTGTTAGATTATTTCAATTGTATTACATTTTATGAATTAATTATTGTCATGCAGAGAAAGGTATAGAAACAATTAAGGAAATGTAAAAGGAAAAAATTCATCCCAATGTGCCAATTGTCTAAAAAAATATAACTACAATGGTATTCTTTGAATTATTAAGCCGAAATAATAAAACTTTTCTCTAATAAGAAATGGAAATATTTTGGCAACAAAACGAAAAAACTTTTTTAATAATAGGTTTTAAATCTGCAAGCTTTAGAAAGTTTTCTTTATAAATATCTTTCATTTCAATAAAATAATTTAACAAATTTAAAAGTTATTATCTACATGAAATATAAAATTACTTCCTTATTAATAATAATCATACGCCACCTGATTTTTTTTTTGAAAAATATGTGGAAAATGCTTTTAAAATCAATTCAAGGTCTAGGTAATGCTTATATACATAATTGCACTAAAATTGTAACATGATTATGCTTCAAAAAATCAAATTTAGCATTTCTGCTTTACGGCAAACAAATGCTGCAATAAATTTTAGCATTTAAGTTAGAAAATTAGGCTGTTTTTCTAAGTGTATTGTAAGTTTTTCAATAAACTTGTTACAATTTCTAATTTCTATAGACAATTTGTGTAACATATTTGCAAGATAGGTAGTTGTGGAATGTAAGTTTTTGTATAAAATGTTTTTATTTCAAATTTTGTTTTTGTAATGCAATTTTTTTTGTAATAAAGTTTTGTATGGGGAAGATGTTTGTGTGGTATAGTCTGGACCTTAAACTAGATATAAAATTACTGCAATTACGAAATTAGCTTATTTCTAAACATTTAATTGCTTTCAATAACATTTTCTAGGCATTTTTATAAATTTGTTTATGGTAGCGTATGATTATTATTAATTACAGAGTAATTTTACATTTTGTACAATAACTTTTTAATTTGTTAGAAAATTTCATGAAAATTAATGATATTTGTAAAGAAAACTTCTTATAGATTTAAAAGAACATTTCAAACAAATATATACGAGTATGATTTGTTAGCAAGTGTCTTTTAAGACAAATTTAATAATTTTTGAAATTTGTCTTAAAAAACATTTGTATTTAAACAGTATTGACAAATATGCTTTTTCGGACCATTAGCTAAATGTAATATAACTACAATTACGAATTTACTAAATTTCGTACCTGAGGCTTCAAACTAGAATTTGAAACTATATTTATTTGTCAATAAAATTAAATAAATAAAAAAAAAATTGTATTCAAAAGCATTTTTTTAGGCATTTTTAAAATTTGTTCATGGTGGCGTATGATTATTATTAATTAAAAAGTAATTTTAAATTTTGGGTAATAAGTTTTTAAATTGTTAGAAGATGGCATCATATTATATAATATTTGCAAAGAAAACTTCTTAAGGCTTGTGAATTGAAAAGTCCTTATCAGAAAAGTAAATTTGTTGTTTAATAATTTCAAAGTTAAAAGTTTGAAATTAAAATTTAGAATATTTCTTTTATATTCCCTAAAAGCTGTTTAATTTAACTAGTTTACTTATATGTAAAAGTGCCAAACCTGATTAAAATTGCCTACAATTGAATTTACTTGTTCATGATTTAATTCCGGTTGCCGGCAGATTTTCTTTGTCGGTTACCTTTGGCAAATACGGGCTATTTGCTTTATACATTTGTTAAATTGATTATTTTATTGGAGGTTTTTTGTTCTTTTTATTATTTGCTTTTCAGATTAATTTCATTTCTGGAGTCACACTTGCTAGGCTAACAAGCCAAGTGTCTTTTGTTTGTATTTATTCGAGGAATTATCGTTGAATAATTTTGCGTACGAAATGTTTTTTTTTTAATTAAATTTTCTTATAATTTTGTTTATTTAACATTTGCGTACATTACGACTTTTTTGTTCTGTATTATTATTATTATTATGTTTATTCTTCATTTATTTGTTTTATATAGAGAGTAAGTAGT
Source organism: Bellardia bayeri (assembly GCA_950370525.1). Lineage (NCBI taxonomy): Eukaryota > Metazoa > Arthropoda > Insecta > Diptera > Calliphoridae > Bellardia > Bellardia bayeri. The sequence continues at coordinate 8,784,847 of OX493264.1, read as the reverse complement.
ATCTGTAGCACATCTTTGAAAATTAAAAAAAAAATTAAATAAAGAATACAATACGATTTTCGACTTGACAATATTGGGGACACAATTTCAGACAACAGTTTTTTGGCAAGCGAGCGTAACGTTTTAACGCATTTAGCCACAATTTTTTCTTTTGCACAAATTTAAACGGGTTTCGTTTCCTTCCTTTTTTTTGCATAAAACATATAGAAAATAATAAATAATAGCAGGAAACAGTAAGTGTTTGAATATTTTGTGGAAGAGTAGGCGTATGAGTGTTTTTAATTGTTTAATGTTTTAAATAAAGTGAAATATTTTGTTATTTAAAGCATTAATTTAAATGATTTTTTAAATTAGTTAAATAAATGTGAAATACAAAAAAAAAAAAAGAAGAAATTAAAGTGGAAGTTCTTTTAAATTTATCATAATTGTAAAATAAATTTGAGTTTTTAAAATTTTAATTTCAAAATTAAAAATTTTCCTTTTAAACAGTGAATGGGGAGTTGAGAACAAAATCTGTAAGAGAAAAAGTAAGTATGAGAATAATATGTAATAAATATATTAGGAAATAAAAGAAACAATGTATGATAACTTCATATTTCCTAACAAAATATTTTAGTTTTATAAATATAAATTCAAGGATTTTTTTTTTAAATTTTGTAATAAACTTTGCAGGTTTATATTAAAATTTAAGTAAAGCTTTCTCTTCTTATAGAAACTAGATTTAATAGGAGTATTTTCTTAATAAAACTCCAGTTAAAAGTTAAATTTTCTGTTGAAATTATTTCAAAATTTTAAAAGATTTTAAATTTTTTTAGTTTATTAAGGGTTGTGTTCTCATTAGGCGATTATCTTTTTTCCCAATGACAAAACTGCCTATTAAAGAAATTTGGTTTTCTCAATGTCTTATTTGCTTCTATTCTGTCGCAAAACTAACCAGCCGTCATCTGGCGATTATTTATTTGTTGTACAGATAAATTCAATCAGCTGACTGCTGTTGATATTTTTTATGTGGCAATACCTTGAGGTTTTGTAAAAAAATGAAATAGATTTTAGAAAAAAATGTTTATTAGAGGAATAAACATTAATTTGATGAAGGATGAACTCGAAGAACATGAATTCCAAGTGAATGTTGAAAGAGTTTATCATGCCATACCTAACTACCTGGCAGACATGTTTATTATTTATTTATTAAAATATTTGTTTTTTTGATTTTATTTTTTTTTTTTTTTGTTAATTTTTCACATTTGGTAAACAGCTGATTTATGTCAACAACTTGTCACTTGAGGGCAGAGTTCCCAATTTTCACACAAATATTGTCGGTATATTGAGAAAACCAAAATTGTTAACGGACATATTATCAGTCTAATAAATTTATGTCGACATTTAGTAACAGGCAGTTTGTCGATACATTGAGAAAACGGGTCTAAGAATAGTTTAGCATTCGGCATGATAAAAGTTGTCTCAAAATTCACTCAAGATTGTTATATTTTTTTTTTTTAAGTTTAACTTTCAATTATGAAATCACTTAACAACATATCTAACCACATCTTCTGAAATCTCTTTTTACAGATACAAACATTAAGAAGTTTTCTTTACAAATATTATAAATTTTAATAAAATCCTTTAACAAATTAAAAAGTTATGACATAAAATGTAAAATTACTTTGTTATAAATAATAATCATACGCCACCATAAACAAATGTATTAAAATGCCTAGAAATGCTTTTGAAATAAATTTAATAGTTAAGAATTTTACAAAATCGTCATTTAAACAAACAATGATTGCTATTTAAATGATTTGTTAAAGATTTTAAACAATTCTTTTCATTTGTTTAGAAAATTTTTAAATTTTAATTTAAAATTTTTAACTTTTTAAGCTCTTGCTAACAAATCTAAAAAAAAAATAATGAAATTTATTTTAAAATATACATTCATTAAGAGGGTTTCTTTATAAATATTATAAATTTTAATAAAATTCTGTAACAATTTTGAAACTTTTAAAAAATTGCACAAAATGTAAAATTACTCTGCAATTAATAATAATCATACGCTATCTTATATTTTTAGAAAAATCTGTGGATAATGCTTTTGAAATAAATTTTATGGAAAGGAATTGCATAAATTCCTAATTGAACCAAAAAATCAAGTCATTAAAACGATTTGTTAAAGAATTTAAACATTTTTTGGGAAATTTTTTAAAACATTTTTAATTTTATTATCAAACTTTCAATTTCGAAAACAAGTGGCAACAAAACGATTAAACTTTTTTAGAATAGACTTTAAAATCTCCAAACTTTTAGAAGTTTTCTTTGCAAATATCCTCACTGCTGTATTTATATAAAATTAAAGTAGACTTCAAGTGTACTTTAAAAAAATGTTGTATGAAAATCTTGTCTTAAAGCACACTTCAAGCATACTTTATTTTTTTTAAATACGGCAGTTAATGTTCATGAAATCCTTTATAAAAATTAAAAAGTTATTACAGAAAATTAAAATTCCTCTTTAATTAATAATAATCATACGTCACCTTAACTTTTGTTAAAAAATGCTTTTGAAAACAATCGAATCTCAGACAGAATAGGGCAAATCATAAGATTTTCTCTTGGAAAACTTAACAACTTAAAAAAATAAAATAAAAAGTTTTTTCGAGCTCGAGGCCAATTATTTGTAAAAATATAATTGTAACTCATTCCTTTTTAATGATATCCGAAGGATATCGAAATATGGGAAGAAATAATTTAATAAATAATATACACATTTTTTACAAATAATTGGCCTCGAGCTCGAAAAAACTTTTTATTTTACCAAAAGAAAGGTCGAACAAAATCAAAATTTAATTTAACTTAAAAAAATTGTAGAAAATTACATTTGTTTTAAAGAACCTTTACCAATCACATTCATTTCAAACATATTTTCCATTTAAAAACAAAACTTTACCTCCTTATTCAAAAACGATTATTAAATTTAACAAACGTTTATTAAGCAAATTTTTATATGCAAATCTGTCTTAATAATCGTTTTTGAATAGAGGGGTTAGTATTTAAAATAGCTGATATTATTGGTTTTCTGATTTATTTTCGTTTAAAAACATTTTAATTTTAATATTTTTTAGATTTCACACAGAAATTTGTATTATATTTCTCTTTTTTCTAAAGAAGGCGTGTGATTAATATTAATTGCTGTGTTTTTATTTTTTATGACAACTTTTAGTTTTTTAAAAATTTTGTAATTTTATGGAAATTATATTTAAAACATTTCAATGTATTTGTCAATGAATAAAACGTGTTTAAATTTTAGCTTGAATATTTATGAATGCAGAAAAATATGGAATTTTGAATGACACAGTTTGGCAGATATACCTCATAAATGTTGATTAATTTAATAATATAAATATTTTTGTTTAAAAATTACATTTATTGTTTGTTATTTTCTTTAGAATTTCATTTCCTATAGAAAGTTTATTGAAAAAAAAATAACGATTTATTGTTTATTTTAGACTTGAGACAGATTAACTGTCTTTTTATTGCTTGTGTTATAAAAAATAATAATTTTCATGGTTAAAACTTCTTTTAAAATGAGTATTTTTATTCATAATGAAGTTTTTATTTTCATAATACAAATTTATATATAGGTGGCGTATGATTATTATTAATTTGGGTGTAATTTTATATTTTATGTAATAACTTTGTAATTTTTTACAAGATTTCATTATTTTACTTAATATTTTTAAAGCAATCTTCTTAAGTTTCTAAATTAGAAAGTATATTTCAAATATGTTCATGCGATTTGTTAGCAAGTTTTTTCAAAATGAAAAGTTTCAAGTCTAAATTTTGAAATTTGTCTTAAAAATCATTTGTTGTTTTAAGCAGTTATGACAAATATGATTTTTCGTAGCATACATTTACTGCCGTATTTATAAAAAATAAAGTAGGATTGAAGTGTCCTTTAAGACAAAATTTTCATACAAAATTTTCTTAAAATACACTTGAAGTCTACTTTAATTTTTTATAAATACGGCAGTTAATGATATACTGCAACACTTACGAATTTAATAAATTTCTTAACATTAAATTTTTCTCAAAAGCCATTTTTATGAATTTTAATAAATTGTACATGGTGGCGTATGATTATTATTAATTAGGGAGACATTTTACATTTTGTTTTATAACTTTTCAATTTGTTAGAAGATATTATAAAAGTGCAGCATATTTATAAAAAAAACTTTTTAGACTTTGTAGATTTGAAAGCACATTTCAAAAAAAAAAAAAAATGATTTGTTAGCAAGTGTCTTCTTCAAGGCTGAAAGTTGCAAAATCAAAATTTTTGGTAACCATCTTCAAAGTTCTATGTCATCAAACAGGGATCACAGAAATGACTTTTTGGAGCATAGACTTTAAGCAATATAACTAAATTTTGAAATTACTGAATTTTTTACTAATAAATTATGTTCAAAAGCAATTTCAAGGTATTTTCAAAAATTTTACTTGGTGGTGTATGATTATTATTAATTACAGAGTAATTTTACATTTTGTGTAGTAACTTTGTAATTTGTTAGAATTTTTAATTCAAATTAATGATATTTATTAAGCAAACATATTAAAGTTTATAGATTTAAAAAGAGATTTCATAAAATTTACCTAGATATGTTGGCAAGTGCCTTCAAAGTTGAAAGTTTTAAATCAAAATTAAGAAATTTTGTAAAAAATTTCCCAAGAAATATCCTAAATAAAGAAATGTTTAAATTATTTAACGCGACTATTATAAGTTAATAATTATGCAAGTATAATAGTTATAAATAATAAGTAGAACTCTGCACAAATGTTGGCTTCAACGATCCCTGGCTATTTTAAAATATAATCAGGGTCAACAGTTATGAGTAATTAATAGAAATTTGGTTCAATTTTACAATTTGATTTAACATATTGACTCTAATAATTTTTAAATACAAATCTCTATTTATTTAGTCTTTTATTATAGGGTAGTTGTTACTAATTCTTCTTTTTTTTTTGTCTTAAATGTTAATTTCTCTAATTCCTGAAAGTCACGAAACTCTGAATCGTTCATTAATTATATATTAAGACTTTGTTATCAATAAATAATACTAACAATAAAAGTAAATAAATGCTAAATAAACAAATCTATGCTAATTATCTATATAAAGCAGTAATAAAAAACAAGCGAATTGTTTAAACAAAAATATTATTTGCATTTGAAAATAAAGCAAAAGAAAGAAAGGCCATAAAAAAACCTGCACTGAGATTAAATTGTATTAGAAACTGAATAAAAGTATTTGCTGTTAGTATTAAATAAATTACTACTCTAAAAAAAGAACTATTTAATAAACTTTAAGGCACTTAAAATAAAATCCCTTGTCAATAAGTTTTTACAAGTATCCAGCTTTGCTTAATTGCAGAGTTGTTATCAATAGCTGGCAAAGTGGTAAATAACAGGTATGGCAACTCAATAACAACAACAAACACAACTATTATGAGGTGAAGTTTGGTTTTAAGCAGAGTTGTAATACAAGAGAAGGAGAGAGGAAATTTTTGTAATTTGAAGGGGATTTTGGCTTCAGTCTGAACTAATTGTTAAGGAAATATTTAGAAAATGGATTAATGGGTGGTATTATTGATTCCGCAAATATCGATCGATATATAAAATGTATATATTCATTCCTGCGGCATGCCGCAATACTGTCTGTATAGAGATGATACCGCAAAAAGTAAAAATGCCGCAGCAACGGAATGAATAATTTAAAATTTGCTTCCGCATAAAAAATTTACTTCCGCAATCCAGTAACGGAATGAATGAATACATATGTATGTAAATGACAGGAAATATGTATTAGAATTTTGTTGTTCCCGGCTTTTTCTTTTATAACTTTCTCAAACGGCAATTGTTTTTAATTTGTTTTAGGAATTGTGCTAGTTTTTTTGACAAAGTGACCTTAACCCTACATTGTTTTACAGTGATTGTGACACTTCAATTAATAGAAAAAAAAAACGAGTTGCCTAATAGTTGCACAAGAATTTTAGTTGTTTTAATTAAGTTGTTTATACATACATTTAAATGGAATGATTATTCACTTTTTTGTGATTTATGAAAAATTAAAAAATACTAACTTAATGAAAACAGAAGTATTTCTACTATTATTTTAAAAATGTTTATGGAAAATTAATATACAAATTAGTATTTTTTAAAGTATAATTTGAACTCTACATAATAATTTCGCCAAAAAAGTATTAAATTTTTAAACTTTTGAAAAAAAGTAGTATTTCTACTACTATTTTTATGTTTAAAATTTATACTTTTAAATTCAGGGATCGTCTTTAATATATTGTAAAAATATTTTATAAATTTTACTACTTTTTATTAAAAAGTACTAAATTATTTACTACTTTTTTAAAAATTTATAGAATTCTTTTACTGTTTAACTATAATTTAAACCTTAACAATAACCCGCTTGAAAAACTTAAATTTTAAAAATGTAGTTTTCTATAAATTTTACTACTTTCATTTAAAAGTACTAAATTATTTACTACTTTTTTAAAAATTTATAGAATTCTTTTACTGTTTAACTATAATTTAAAGCTTAACAATAACCCACTTGAAAAACTTCAATTTTAAAAATGTAGTATTCTATAAATTTTACTACTTTTTATTTAAAAGTACTAAATTATTCAGTCCTTTTTTGAAAATTTTTAAAATTTTTATCATTTTCTCAACTTAAATTTTATGCACTATAATAGTATGCATAAAAAATTTGTATATTTTGTAAAAAGTAGTATTTCTACTAATATTTTAAAAATGCTTAGAATTTACATTTTTAATTTCTAGTGGATGTCTTTAATAAATTGTGATACAATTTTTTTATGTTGTACTACTTTTTCTTAAAAAACATTAAAAAATTTACTACTTGTTGAAAAATTATTTTAAAATTCTTATTTTCTATATTCTAATTTGCTGAAAAATTATGCAATTTTAAACTTTTTTAAAAAAGTAGTATTTCTACCATATACTATTTTTAAAATGTTTAAAATTTAGTTTTTTAAATTCAGGCGGTTATCGTTAATGTACTCGTATGGCAACATAATTTTTTTATTTTTTACTACTTTTTTTAAAAAATTAGTATTTTTACTACTATTTTTAAAATATGTATTTAAAATTTAGGTTTTTAAATTCAGGCGGTTATCGTTAATGTATTGCAACATATTTTTTTTTATTTTTTTACCAAATTTAAAAAATTTACTACATGTTAGAAAATTATTATATTTTTTTTATATATTGAAAATAAATTTTGAGTACTATAATAATTTGCTGAAAAATTATGCAATTTTAAACTTTTTTGAAAAAGTAGTATTTCTACTACTATTTTTAAAATGTTTAAAATTTAGATTTTTAAATTCAGCTGATTACCGTTAATGTATGGCAACATAAATTTTTTCTTGCTTACTACTTTTTTTTTTAAAGTACTACAAAATTTACTACTTTTTGCAAAAATGTATTAAATGCTTTAAATTTTCTTAACCAGAATTTAAAGCATAATAAGAATCCGATTGAATAAGGATTACCATTTTAAACTTTTCAAAAAAGGTAGTACATATTTCGATTTTAAAATGCTTTTTCGTTCAGTGTAAGTGTAATAAACCATTTTCACACACGTTAAATGGTTAAATTAATGAATTTAATAAAAATAAAATAAATATTATGTAGAGAGTCAGCCGGCCGCCTTAGACAACACACATTTAAACACACACCCATACATTTCAATGAAAGTAAATTTGAAAATCATTTGTGAGATAAAAGTTAGAAAAAACTAAAACTAAACGTTCAATTGAGATGGCTTTGGGATACTATATCACATTATCACAAACAAAAACCAGAAAAAGATGAGGCACAAGCTAAAGAAACCAAAAAATAACAACAAAAAAAAAAACACAGTTTAACACTTTGACTCAATTAAATTGTTTAAGCTCAAATTCAAAAAATTTGTCTGCCTGTCAGTATGAAGTGTGGTGTGGTGGGGGAGGGGTGTAGTCTATTACAAATGTTGCTTTTTTCTTTACACTAGAGTCTTGGCAATTTCATTATAATTTCATAAAGCAATTTAACAAGTTACATTTGAAATAAATAAAGATCTTTATGTACAAGATAAATCTTTTGGGGTTAAAGATCTGTGTGTTGTTGTTACTTAAATGAGTCAAAAAATTATGTGCGAAAGTTTGAGTTAAAGCTCAATTTAGCAACGTGAAGGAGGGAGGGAGGGAGGTAGGGGAAGAGAGCAAGGAGTTTTAAGATTGAAATTTAAACCTCATTTATTAAGAAATTTCAAATGGAATTAAATTTTTTTAGTTGAGTTGAAAACGTTGATAAGTTTAAATGAAACTTTTTTGTAAATTTACGAGACACGAAAATATAAAAAATAAAAAATTATATTAGAGAAAAATTAAGAAGAATATATGTATTATTATTGATATGTATAAATAAAATAAAAACGAAATAACGCCATTAACTGAAATTCTTAAATTCTCAAAAAACACATAACAAACTAAAGACAATATAAATTATTTTATGTTTAATAGTTAAACAATTTAATAATTGTCAGACTCTTCATGCCGTCCTTGTTAAATTGAAAACAATTGATGCAATTATTTAAACATTAATTTAAACTAAAAAAAGAAAAGAAAACAGCAATAACAAAACTAACTTTTCTAATTTGAAACAAAAACAATAAGAAATATTGATCACCGTCACCACCATCATCATCATCACTATCATCGACATCATTAATATTATTGATATTGTTTATTGCTGTTGGTAAAAAAAAACAATTAATAAAATGGTGTATTTACGGGAAAGAGAACGCGATCGTGAACGCCGGCAAAAGCAAGTCGAACGCATCATACATGATGAGGAGTTCGGTGAAGAAAATGTCGAACAAGTCGATTCTGAATGGGCTGATTTTGAGAAGTTTATACGTGAATTTCGCCAGCGACGCAGCAGTACTACATCAATGGAGGAAGAATTGCGACATGCCCAGCGACAGCCGCGTATTAAATCGCAAGCATTTTATCCTTGCCCACCACCAGCTGAACACGGCCGCGACTCCGATTCATCCTCTGATGATGATGATCCTTTTGGCTATATTGATACACTTGTAAGCTAAACAAAAATTTTATTGTTTGTGTGTGTTTGTGTGTGTGTGTGTGTTTTTTTTTTTATTAAATTGAAATTCCATGTAGAGTGGAAAGTGTACAAGGACATTAAAGATTTCCATAAGAAACTAAGAGAAATTTAGAAAATATGTTTTTAAGAGTTTACTTAAAAAAAAACTTAATTTGGGAAAAGTGTTTTTAAAAAAGTAGCCAAGATTTCTGCTCAAAAAAAACTGCAATCTGGTCATATTTATTGCAATATAAGTGAGATTTGTAAAAAGAAAATTTAAATATTTCCTGTACGTTTCCTTCATCTTCGCCTGCCTGAAAACGTTTACGAATTTTTCTTAAATCTTAAATAAAATTAAATTTGAAAATGTCCTACTAAAACATACAGTCTGCCACACAATTAAATTGCCTACTCGTTTTCAAAAGAAATTTGTTTTTCATTCAATTATAAAATTGAAAAAAATCAGCTAAAAATAGTTTTTTCTTTGTTACAGTTGAAAGTAGACATTGTAAATTGGGAAAATCCCAAAAAAATTCTTTTAGTAATTTGCATTTGGAAACTCCAGTTAATTTTGTTGGGTATTTTGGATTGTTCTTGGAGCTTTTTAATGTTTTTTTTTTTTGTCGTTAAAAGGATACGTGTCAAGTGTTTTTGAATTGTTATTAGTAACAATTTTATCCTTATTGTGCGCAGCTATGAAGATATTTGGGTTAAAAAGGCCGGAGGGAAAATAATTTAAAATTTCCAAAGGAATAATTATTTTACAGCTTTAAAAATATGATTTATTTTCATTTTTGTTTTACACACTTTCTTAAAACTAATTTGACATTTCTTAACTACATATTTCATATTCAATATTCAAATTAGATGGCGCTATTCCACAAAAACTATTAAAAAACAAATTGTAAACATTTGCGAAATGTTTAAAAGATGTTGTCAAGTAGTCAACAATTTATGATCTTTGCATTAAAAACGCTGCAGGAAAATAATTTAATATTTTCGAAGAAAACTGTTTTTAAAGCTTTAAAACTAGAACAAATAAATCAAAAACATTTTTAAAATATTTAGAAGATGTTGTCAAGTAGTCAACAATTTAATAAATTCGTCTATAGACGCGGAAGCATTTAAAATTTACCACAGAATATTTGTTCAAAATTGTTAAATGCAGGGGTGGAAAGACTAATTAATACTTATGGAAAGCCGCATTTATCCCGACTAGAGACTAACTACCAACTAAGAAGAACATTATATATAGCAATGTAAACATATAACTTAAATTTACTGGTATCCCAAAATTATTTCAGATATCCATCCCACTAGAACAGTTGTATAAAGACCATCATTTCCATATAGTGTCATACCCGAGCCCTTTTCCTAATTTCCAAATTGGTCAAAAATCCTCTCCAGATTCATTTTTGCACAAAACTCAAATTTACTGGAATCCCAAAATTATTTCAGATAGCTCCATTCAGTGGTCTTTTTCCATACTATATCTATTTCTTAATATGTATTTTTTTTTCTTATTCTGAAATTATTTCAGACATCATATATAAAGATTTGTGTATCAAAAATCAAGTATGATCACTGTTAAGTGAAGAACAGTGCTCTGTTAAGTGCAAAATGAGCTTGGCTAAAAATTGCGGTTTTTGTCTGTGCTAGTTAAATTTAAATTTATCTTCACACACATAATAAGCCTTAAGTATAATAATACAAAATCCACAATTAATTATGATAGGGGTAGGAGTTGCTAATCTTGTCTATACTGAAGATGTTATTGATCGGCATTGATATTGGGCTCATTCGGAAAGCAAATCATAACTTCTGAACAGAAAAATTAATCTACAAAGAAATATTGTTATTTTTAACATTATAATGACCCGAAGTACACAGTTTTAAAGGTCAAAATTTAGCTTTTGTACAGTATAAAAATTACCCCAAAAAACTTTAAAAACATTTTGGGGTTTTCATTATAACTATTTAGAAATATTTCATAAAAATTACAAAATTTTGGGGAAAAAATTCATTTACATATTTGTAACAATTTTTCGCTATGAAAATGTGACCCCAACATTTGGGACCACCTTTCATTTTAACCTTGGGGTATTTTTTTCGTGACCTTTGGGGTGATTTTTCATAAAAAAAATTCGGCTAAATTTCATAATGAAATGTGACCCCAATATTTGGGCCTTTTTTGGTTTTTTTTTTTCTTTGGGGCCATTTCTTACACCGCAGTTTAATTTTTTTTCCTTTCGTCATATTTAACACAAAGATCTTCACAGCCGAGGGAAATAAGAAAAAAAAATGATTACTAATAACAATGGGAATATGTATAACATGTATTTTTTTAAAAAAAAAAATAAAACAATTCCATGAAAAATTAAAAAAAAAAACTAAAAAAATTAACAGGAATTTACAAAAAATGAAAAATACTTTTGTGACCTTAAAATTACAATGCGAATTACTGAAATGTAACAATAGCTAAAAAAAATTAATATTTTTTTAAGTACTTTTGGAGTTTCCTATTCTACATAATATCTATTATTAATTGTATGATTTGTACAATTTAATGTATGAATGAAATTTCTGCTAAAAATGATTAGGCAAAATTGTTTTGTGATACACTGTACATAACTGTCATTAGTTTCTTGCAATTTGTTTCAGACTAATTATTTGTTATCAGATATTTGTATACAGAAGTGTTTTTCCATCAAAAAAAAAAATCTATAGAAAGTTTTAAATTCAACTGTGTGAAAACAAACCCTTACTTCTTTTTTCTAAATTTGTGCAAATCGGTAACAAAATAAAAGTATTATTAATTTTCTTAAAATATAATCCTACTAAAAAATACAACACTGTTAACAGTGCAGCCAAGTTTATGGCAATGTGAGACAGCTTTAATATTTTTTAATAAATTTAAAGTGTTTTCGTTAAAATAGCTACACACAGTTGTAAATGCAACTGCCTGAAGACATTGCCTGGGTTTTGTCATACCAGGTCTGATCAAAAAATAGCCGTTATTTTTAAATTTCATGAGTTATGTATGTTCGATTTTCGCCTTTTTTTCTGTTATGTGTTGGTACACAGTCTGTTATATGTATATCTTGGTAATATCAACCATTTTGGATTGTCAGTTTGTTTTTGACAGATAAAAAGGTTAATCGTGTTTTGGTGTGCTCTTCGATTTTTTACTATTCAAAAAAATGGATCAAAGAAACTGTATTAAGTTTTGTGTAACAAATGAAATTAAATGCGCAAGGACATTTGAAATGTTGACTGTGGTGTTCGGCGAGTCTCCTATGAGCAGAACACAAGTTCAATTGTGGTATAACCGGTTTAAGAAAGGCCGAGAAGATGTCAATGACGATGCACGTCAACAACCGATGAAAACATTGAAGCAGTGAAGAAAAGGATTTTGAATAATCGTCGAATCACTATCACAGACATTATTGATGATGTTGGCATATTTTTCAGCTCATGCCAAGCAATTTTTACGGATATTTTAGGCATGAAACGTGCGGCAGCGAAGATTGTCGCATGGACATCGCTCAGGAGCTGTTGAACATCGTCAACGACGATCCAGTTTTGCTCAAAAAGGTCATAACTGGTGACGAATCATGGATTGAAATCAAAGCCCAATCATCCCAATGGAAACGTCCAGAAGAGCCAAGACAGAAAAAAGCACATCAAGTTCGGTCAAATGTGAAGGTTTTGCTCACTGTTTTTTTTTCGACTGCAAAGGCGTGGTGCATCATGAATTCTTGCCACAATGTCGTACGGTCAATAAGGAATACTACCTTGAAGTTATGCGCCGTTTGCGCGAAGCAATTCGTTAGAAATGCACAGAATTGTGGAAAAACCAATCATGGATTTTGCACCATGATAACGCACCAGCTCACATATCGATGCTTGTGCGTGAGTTTTTGGCCAAAAACAAAAACGTTATCATGCCTCAACCACCGTATTCACCGGACTTGGCCCCACGCTGACTTTCCTCTTCCCAAAACTGAAGACACCGATGAAAATCGTTTTGCTACGATTGAGGGGATAAACCAAAAATCGAAACAGGAGCGTTTCAGAAGTGTTTTGTGGATTGGAAAGGGGGATTACTTTGAAGGGGACAAGATAGTTATTGATGAATAAAGAAATACTTTTTGAAAAAATTTAAAATAACGGTTATTTTTTGATCAGACCTCGTAGATTTGCTTAAATCCAAATAAAATTCAAACAAAATCATTATTACGAAAATATTTAAAAAGTTGTGCCAAAAAATTCAACACTACTAACAGTGTGGCCAAGTGTATTGGAATGTGTGGCAGCTTAAAACTTTATTAATAAATTTTAGGGATTTTGTTAAAAAAAACTGTAGAGTATTTTAAAGGCAACTGTTTGAAGACATTCTCAGAATCAGAATCAAAACAAAAGAATTATTTAAAAATTTATATTAAAAGTGCAATACTATTAACAAGTTAATTACAATTTGTGGCAGCTAAACAAATTTAAAATGTTCTTTATCGCTGTATTATTTATTATTTAAAAGAGGCAGATAGAACAACAAAAAGTAAACAACGTCAAACAAATTTGTGCTAAAACAATTGGTTACGCTTTTTTAAGTAAATATTTACCAAGTGTGAACATATCTTAAGTCTGGGCTATAGACAAGATTCTAAGTTTTAACTATAGACAAGACAGTAAAGTCTAGTCTAGATAAGAGTCCAAGTCTGACCATTTTCAGACAGATCATTTTCTCTATATGCCGGCCACTGTTATAAACCAATGTTGACAAGCTTTCAACTAGTCATATATGTATATAGATAATTCTTTGCAGAATTATAAGTTTGATTTCTGGGTCTGGGTTTATAACAAATTTTTTTGTTCGATTAATAAATATTTAATGAAACAACTTTTGTAATTTCCTGCTTCCAAGTTTCATTTATTTAACATTTTTCAAATTTCAATTTTTCATTTTTCAACACAAATATTTAAAATTCAACTTTAACTAAATCCATCAATTAACACCTTGTTATATTTTATATTTATCTTAATATTTGTATTATTAAACTTGTTTCTTATTTAAATGTTTATAAAGCGAAATGTTATTAAATGAAATCTCAAACAATTCGTTTTTTTTTTTTTTGTTGTTGTTCACTCATATTAAAATTTGTTGGGCTGAATTGAATATTTGTGTAAAGATTTCATTTTTTATTCAAATAATTTATAACAAGTAAATAGCAAATTATAGAATTATTATTGTTTATTATGGCAAACACAAAGCACCATGAACTAACTAACTGGCTTTAGATTATTTTACAGACTAATACCTCAGAAAACCATAAAGGAATTTTGTATTCATTTGATTTTATTTAATTTTTCAACAAATTCTTTTAACACTTGCCATTTCAATGAGTTTGAAAAACCTAAAACACAAACACAGCCCAGCCATCGAATGATTTAAGACATTAGAAGAGAGCTGGCGATAGGTTTTTTTTGTTTTTAAATAATAATCGGATTATAATTGAAAATGTTTATTATTTATTTATTTCTTTTAGTATTTATCATTTTTAAGTATTCTTTTAGTGTGTGTTGTTGTTTAATTTATTTTTATTATTTTTATTTATTAAAGAGAGTGTAGCATAACATAGTTTTTGTTAAAGGAAAATAAATGAATGTTAGACAAATGTTTATAATAAATATTTTTATTTATATGTATTATGCTATTTTGTTGGTTGGCTTTAAACAATGTGAAGGTAAAGGGCATTTTTACAAAATTATTTTTATTTAATTATTATATATATATTTTTTTTTTTAAGGTGACCATGTTAAAGAGTATAATAAAATGAGTGCTTACAGTGGGGGAAATATGTAAATGTTTCTTCGACATTGTATACAAATAAATTCATAATCCTTTAGTCTGAAATATTGGCTAGAGTTACTTTTTTTCTTTCTTATCTATGGACTAGACTAGATTCTTGTCTATAGGCCAGACTAGAGTCTTGTATATGGCCCCAACTTACTATCTTGTCTATAGACCAGACTTAGACTTACTGGCCAGACTTACTGTCTTGTCTATAGGCCAGACTTAGAATCTTATCTATACGCCAGACTTTACTGTCTTGTCTATGCGTCAGACTAGATTCTGCTCTATGGCCCAAACTTACTATCTTGTCTATAGACCAGACTTAGACTTACTGGCCAAACTTACTGTATTGTCTATAGGCCAGACTTTACAGACTTGTCTATACGCCAGATTTACTGTCTTGTCTATAGGCCAGTCTATGTGCCAGACTAGATTCTTGTCTATAGGCCAGACTTTACAGACTTGTCTATACGCCAGACTTAGAGTCTTATCTATTGGCCAGACTTACTCTCTTTTCTATACGCCAGACTTTGCTGTCTTATCTATGCGCCAGACTAGATTCTTGTCTATAGGCCAGACTAGACTCTTGTCTATGGGCCAAACTTACTGTCTTGTCTAGAGACCAGACTTAGAATCTTATCTATAGGCCAGACTTTACTGTCTTGGGCCTTACTTAGTTTTGTTTCTGGGCAAATACGAAATTTTTCGACACTGTTAGCAAAATTTTCAAATATTATCAAATTTAACCTTTGCCCTCTGTAAAGAAAAAGTGGATTTCATGCTTAAGAAATATTTCCTCTAAGTTTCTTTTAAATCTGTTGAAAAATATACCCAATATTTTACTAAATTTTCTTGAAAAATACCAAATATTTTATAATCTGACCCTTGACCTTTGCTGTAGAAATGTGTCAGAAAATATTTTCCTTATGTTTTCCTACAACCGTATAGAAATATAAAAATATTTCAATATATTTTCCACAAAAATCTCAAAAAAAAAATGTGACCTTTGACCTCGGTACACAAAAAAATCATTCATTTCATTTCTAGCAAAACGGTTGAAAATTATGCAATATTTTTGCTATGTTTTCATAAAAAAATCACCTTTTTGTTAGATTTTCAAGAAGAGTCTTAAATGTTTCTTTCAAATAATTTAATTTGGGTTGGATTACCTAAGGTTTTTTATTGCAATTATTTTTACTGCCTGTATTATTATGTTTAGCACTGTAACCACTCAATTATTAAATAAAACATTGTTTTAACAAGAAATTATGTTTTACGAGTATTATTGACACACTGTTTTTTTTTGGTCTTGCTCGCTGGTTGCCATCAAGGGGATGATCGACCAACGAAACTGAAAAAATTCAAAAAATATAAAAGAATATTTCAACGAAAATCTTTTACAATGCAGACAGACAGATAGAAAAAAACACAATACGACGAGTAACAAACATTTCAAATAATTCTTTTTCTTAATATTTTCTTGCTAAAACTGTTTGGTTTTGTTCTTGTATCTTTTCGGTTTTTTTTTCAATAATAATTTTCCACCAACTTGAAGAAAAAGCTCAACGAATGTTTTAGTTTTCTAAAAGTTTTCGCAAATACTAGAACAAAAATTTCTAGTTCAAATTCTAAAGCAAAAGAAAATTTTTAAAACGGGCAGAAATTCTAATTTAAAAAAAAATATTAAATAAAGTTTTGAAATTATAAGCAATAAAATGGAAATTGAATGAATTAAAAAAAAAATCTACTTCAAGTGCTTCAACAATAAAAAATTTATTACATAAATTCAAATTTAACTTCGCAAATAAAAAAAATCAATAATTACAATAATGAAATGTTTTGAAAAATATGAAAAAATCCATAAAGCTTCACACAACTTAAAGGTTTAACCTTAAAAAAATTAAAAAAAAAAAAAACCATTTACGCTTTCAGAAAGGCATAAATTTAAAAATGTTTCTAAAATTATAAAGAAATTTTTATTACAATATAAAAATTAAATTTAATGTGACATATGAAAAGCAATTGTGCTTGTTTGAATTACAAAATTATAAACAAATTTATCTAAAGCTACAATGTAAAATTTCGAAATTTTGACAAAATTTATTTACGATCAAAAGTGATAAGAAGAAAATGTTGTGCATGTTCAAACCAGGTGCATTTATGCTGCATCATACCAAAATAAATCATAATTTTTTTTACCAAATAAAAATTATATAAAAATAAAATAACAACTGAAAAAAAAAATAAAAGCATAAAAAAGATAAAGAATCCGTATTCTGTTTATAAATGTGTGCCGCCCATTTGTGTGTATCTGACCTTGTGGTGGTAGCACGTGGCCTCGGTCTGTGGTTTAATTTAGTATTTAGGGGTTTGTTAACATTCGTTTATTTTCATGTTTAATAGCACACCCGCCTCAGAATCCGAAGATGAATATATACGCGAATATGCCTTCGAGCCGGAGTTATTAATAAATCGCGATGAATATTTGAAACAAGAACGACAGACCGCCTCATCATCATCAATATCGGCGGCGGAGTCAGCGGCTCGTTTAGACGATGCCACCGCCACGAGTTATTCGCGTCGTGTTAGTTCCGACAGCTATCATGAGTACAAAACGCAAGTTGAAGTCGAGATTGAGGCTTTCTATCATGTAAGTGGGGGAATTAACTTTCGCAGCATAAAATTAATGCTTTAATTTAAAGGTCATAGGTCAGGTTTATAAATATTTGTAATAATTTATGCAAATATCATTAAATGTTGCATATTTTGAGCTTAAAGTTTCATAAAACTTAATAAGAATGTTTTCCGGCCGTTTCTATTGCAAGGGTCACAGTTTTAAATATTTGAGATTTTTCAGGAAAATATCTACAGCAAAATATTTCTTTTTTGTTAACAGATTTGAAAGAATCTATGTTATTTTATATATATGTAGTTATAATTATCTGAGGTTATATTTAACTTATTCGCTGCACAGGTCAAAGGTCTAAGTTTTTGGAATATGTCGTGAATATCAATAGGCTATTTAAATTGCTACTGTGTTTTAAATAAACTCGGAACAAATTACTTGTTACTGATAAAATTTACCTGCAGAGGTCAAAGGTCATATAAAATATTTGGTATACACAGAAAAATACCTATACAGCAAAATATTCCTTTCATTTCGATTTGAAAGAAACTTAAAGGAAATATTTTCTAAGAATAAAATTAAAATTTTCATTTCAGAGGTCAAAGTTCAAATTATAACTGGTTGTATATTTTGTCATACAAGTACAGCAGATACTTAAATTGTTTAAGCATTTTAAAAAAAACTTTTAGAATTTACTTTTTATGTATAAAATTAAGTCTTTAACTAAAGAGGTCAAAGGTCAAAGTTTTAAATATTAATTTTTTTTTTATTTCTTGAAGGATTTTAAAAAAATCTTGTGAACAATATTTTCTGACCTTCTCTACTGCAAAGGTCAGAGTTCATATTTTTAAATATTTTATACTTTTCAGTAAAATATAACAAAATATGTCTTGCTCTTCTAAAATTTTATAGAAAATTGAGGGAAATACTTCCTGAGATAAAAATTGAGCTTTTTACAGCCGAGGTCAAAGGTGAAATTTTTTAAATATTTGATAATTGTCCCTAAAATATGGCGAAATATTTTGTAGTTTTAAAGAATTTCAATAGAACAAGTACAAAAAATAAAGTTTTTCACGGCGCAGGTCATAGTTGAAAATATTAAATATTTCAGATGAAAATTAAAATTGTTTAATATTTTATATTTTTGATGAAAATATAGCATTTTCGTATTTTTTTAAAAATTTTACAGAAAATTTAAAGTAATACTTCCTGAAATAAAGATTGAGACTTTTACAGCAGAGGTCAAAGGTGAAATTTTTGAAATTTTTGATAGCTGTCATAACAGTATTTTTTAGATTTAAAGAATTCCAAAAGCGACAAATTATTGCCCAAAGATAAAATCAAGTTTTTCACAGCACAGGTCATAGTTCAAAATTTTTAATATTTCAAATCAAAGTTAAAATTGTTTAAAATTTTATATTTTTGATGAAAATATAGCAAAATATTTTGTATTTTTTAAAATTTCTACAGAAAATGACAATATAACAATATAACAAATTATTTGGCATTTTTTTTATTAGATTTTAAAGAAATTTTAAGGAAATATTTTCTGAGGATAAAATTAGCAAAGTTGAAATTTTTAAGTATTTAAAATTTATCTTGAAAATACTGCAGATTTTTTTTTATAGAAACCTGGCAAAAAGTAATTTTATTATTTTATTAAAAAGGTCAAAGTTCAGGTTTTAAAAGATTTTAGATATTTTAAAGAAATTATAGCGTATTTTTTTAAGATCAATATTTAATTAGTCATGAAAATATGGGCAAAGTATATTATATTTTTGAAAGAATTTTAATATAATACCTAAGTATGTATAAAATCTGAAGCAAAATTGTCCACTCAAACAGTTAGCTTCAAAATAGGTGCTTTTTTAAACGCTGAAACCACTTGTTACTTATTGTCATGGTTTATTAAAAAAAAGCCTTATTAAATTTAGCGTTTTATCAACTTTATATAAAAAAAAATTTAAAACAATTGAGATTTTCCAAATCCTTAGGATACGAATTATATTTTGAAGGTAAATTATGCTTTTATCCTACTAAGATAAATCTAATATTTGTTTAACAAAGTTTCCATGAATTTCAATTAAAACTTAGAAAACCTACTTTTTGCTTAATATATTAAAGAAAAATAAAATTGCCTACAATATCTACAGAATAATATAAAACCTTACACTTTACATCTTAATTTAACTAAATAAAATAAACACCAAAAATATACATATGTACTTTGCTTTTGCTAATAATAGAAAAGTGCCGTCTTAAAAAGAAACCCCCCTTCCTTTTCTAATAAATCTAATAAAACCTAAAATATTTTTATTAAATTAATTTAAATTTTATTTAGCATTTCTATTAGAAAGCAAGCGACTAAATGAATATAAAAGCAAAAATTTAAAAATGCCTTAAAAAAGTACTTGAAATCTTTCTTTTTCGTATTTTTATATAAATTTATTTGATTTTTTTTGTATGTCACTGCCATTGCTAACGTCTGTGTTCCAATGTCTATGTTTATGTCTTCAAAATTTAACAGCAACAACAACAACAACAAAATACAAAACAACAAACAAACATATTTTATTTACGATATATTTGCATAGACTTCTGGCTATGAATTAAATATGTATGTACATATGTACATATATAGTATATGTACATTTGTATATATTAATAAATAATTGTACAAATTTCACATGTTTACTACAAAAGAAATAGTCAACTAAAACAAAATGCATCATGACAAAACAAAACTAAAAAAAAATGCTTGTCTGCTTTGAAAAAAGGAACTTTGCCAAGAAAAATAATATGTATTTGTTGCAGAACACTAACATGCAGACAAATTGAGTAAAATAACAAATTGCTAAATTAAAATTGTTTTACAAAAACAATAATAAAGGCGTTTAATTAGGTGTTAATGATATAAATATACAATTAATAACATTTGTTAGTTGTAAATTATAAATAAAAAAAAACGCCTAAAACAGCTAACTAAGAATAGTGCAGTGTTACAACTACTGCTTTACGCCATCAACTCTGTATTACTACTTAATCTAACTGTGTGTGTTGTTTACAAACTTCACAGAGATTGAAAATAACACGCCGTCATTTTTATATTATGCTAATTACCACTTATGTATGTTTAGTTATACGAGTAGAAATTAAGGTTTTTTTGATAAGGTTTTGTTATTGTTGCTTTAAAGCATGATCATCTTCGTTTATTCGAAAAAACATTATTAAAATCCGATTACTAAATTCTTTGTGATTTAAGCCTTGTATGAATTTCATAGGAGTTTTTTAATAAGATTTTGGCATGAGCAAATAAAAATTCTTACTTATCAAAAAAAAAAAATCCTTTTTTACATTTTTAATTCTACTTATGGATTCTAGTCAGGGATGCAAAATAAGATTTTACAAATTGTACTAAATTTCAAGAGAAAGTGTACTTTTTTCAGCCCAATTTTACTAATTTCTTTTCTTATTTTTTTTAATATTTTTATGTATGTATGTAAACAACTTCACAATTATTATAAAATCATATTAAAATTCATTCGTACTAAGTACTTACATATACATACATATGTAGATAAACTTAACAATTAATATTAATGTTTTAACTGTAAAAGGTACATAAAGACTATTAGTTGTTGAGATTTGAATATACATACATACATATGTAAAAGTATTATTTATGACATACTTCTTGCTAACAAATTCTTACTCATTTCCAAATTGTAGCAGCACGAATTAGATGACTTCAGCAAATCCTTTGTTTGGATTAGATTGGTGGCAGTCGAAACAACAGTCTGTTCCTCTCTTTCGATACGAAAATTTGCAGTTAAATGTGGAATGGATAATATTCCTTTAGCAATTATTGAAATATCACTAAACATTAGTTCATTTAGTTAATTTTTCATTTCTGATACCTTCGACCAAATAGTACCTATCGCACTCTAAATACAAACTGAAACTCAACTCAAAATTTTCCAAAACTGACTTTTTTCCATAAATTAATTTAGAGTGCACATCTCTAACTACTGCAAAAATTTCTTTCACATCACTATCTTCTTTAACTGGAAAAATACAGTTATGTCTATTTTTATATTAAGTGTGTTGCTTGTGCACGATGAACTTTTCTTGTCTCTCCTGAAAATTTTAGTAGTTTGAGTTTAGATCCTTTTGTATTTAGGGTGCGATATATTGCCGTTTTTTAAAGACTTAATTTCTATATCTGCCAGCTCTCGAAACCGGTTGTTTATAGATTCAATATTTTTATTCTCATTTAATATTAATGGTAAAATGTTCTATACGAATTTGAAGTAAAATTGTTTTGCAATTTCTTAAAAATCCCTAATAATACTATTTTCAATATTCTTTAAGGATATGTACATCAATTTCTGTTTTAAATAGTGCTAAGTTAGTCATTGGATGTTATTGTACTTTTGTCTCTCAAATGGTGCTTAAAAAGTACAATTGTACCAACTTTTGCATCCCTGATTCCAGCCATTTGAAAATAAAGTGAAAACGGGGTTCGTTTTTTTTAAACTCTAAAATATTCGCATGTTTTTGGAAATTTTAAGATTTAATTTAATTGCTAGATATGATGCTATTTATATCTTTGATATCATATTTCAAAGACGACCGTATTTTAAGGAAAAACGATTTTAAAACTGCGGGTAGAAAAGTATGGTCACTCTAAGTGAGATAGTGAGAAGATGAGAGCTTTGGAGTAATCGCAATGAAAATAAAATAGATTTTTGCGATTTAATAGTGGAAGGCCAATGTAAGCGGCATGCGGCCGCGTGCGGCAACAGTGTTACCAGTAAATAAAAGTTTTGTTTCTTTACAAAATTATTCATACAAACATTTTGAAGTATCGCAATTTACTTAATATGGTAATGCTGTAAGAAGTTGAAATTGAGTTTAGTTAAAAATAAAAAAAAACATTTTTTTAATACTTTTTACACCATGTACACACTAAAAACAACGTTTATTTATTTATGTAAAAAACAATTCAATTTAATTTTTTGACATTTGCCGCTTTAAATATGCCGCGCACATTTGCCTACCTACAAAAAGTATAAGCGGCAAAAAGAACAGCTGATTGGCGCCCACGGCCGCATGTCGCTTACATTGGCCTTCTACTATAAGTTGTCAAAACTTTATATACCAAAAAACCACAGCAACACTCTATTTCCAATGTATTTTTATAATGAATTTTGATACATAACTGTTATTTTTACTTTAAATCTATTAGAGAATATAGGCTGTTTTCATAAACGCAGTATGCAATGCAACACTGCAAACAAATGCGTTTACAATGCAAAGCAATACTTCATGTCAACACTGCGTTGTCAAATAAAAAACGTTTTAAAACGTTTATGAATGCTAATACTGCTTTTCGTATGTTTTTTTTTTCGGGTATTTTATAAAAATAATTGTTATATGAATCTCATAAATTAATGTGTATATTCATTGAAAAAAACTTAAATTAATCATATTTGTATAAAAATTATGTTAAATTTAAACTTACGTAAATATGTCCGTCATTTCAATTGTTGAAAAATCATAAAGCATCACAAATAAAAACACTGCAGAAATTTGACAACTGTTGCGCATTCAAAAGCGTTGTCATGCATTAATGAATTTACGGCATTGTCAAAAAAAAAAGACAATGACGTTTATGAACTCTATGCAATGCAGTGTTGCATTTCATACTGCGTTTATGAAAACAGCCATAGTTATATTAAAGAACACATTTATATATATGTATTCAGAAAAACATTTACACGAACGTAAAATCGTTAATTAATGTAAAGGTTATTTTTAAGATTTTAAGAAAATTTTTGGTTAGTGTAACTTTAATTCATTACACAATTGTTTGCTGGTATATTTATGTATGTATGTACATATATGCGTAGACGTATACACAACAATAATTCATATTAATTATACGCACAAGTATCTTATTAATGGCTACTTTTACATGTAAACAAGTAAATTTAAATAATTTTTAGATAAACAAATTACAAAGCACCACATAATTAAACATATTCAATACAAAATAAGATTTCTCAAACAAATTTGATATACATATGTATGTATGTACATATGTATGTAGGTATACATTGAATTATATTAAAAAAAAGGCAAAACATTGAAGCAAAAGAAACAGTTTTAAACAAAATCAAGGAAAACAACCTGGTTTTTTAAAGCAGACAAGGTGAAGAAAATGAAAAATTCCCTTGAATTTGTTATACTAACATTCATTCAAACATACATACATACATACATATGTATGTACATATGTATAAGTCATAATCAAACTACAAACTAATTAAAATTTATTAAAACAATATTATTTACTTTTCTTGATGAAAGGAAATATTTAATATTTACTTTATGTATGTATATTCATTTGTTATTTGTATAAAATACCGACTGGAGCCATAAAAGCATTTAATTGAGGCTGTAAATGCAAAACCTTCCTCAGCCTAATTTACAATATACATATGTACATATTTATAACGAACACAATAGGCAACAATTATACATATGTATGTATGTACCTATCTATGTAAAATACTTTATATTGTTTGTTTGCATGTTTGATTATATTTACACATTTGTTTTGTTGTTGTTATTATTTTGAAACAACCGCAATCATTTCTCTCTGTTACTCTTTCACCTACGGTATCTAGCTGTGTTTTTTTTTTGTTCCCTACTCTTTTGCATTTTTAAATACATTTTAAATTTAAACTATTTTTAAATATTTTATTTATTTATTTTTTTTTCTTTATAATTGTTGTGTGTCTTTATTGCTTATTTATTATTATTATTATTATCATCATTGTTGTTTTTTTTGTGCTTTGTTTTGTCCACATTTCAAGATGAAATGCAGAAAATGCTAATTTCTTTTTAATTCTTTTTTTTTGCTTTTACATACATATTTGCAAAAATACTCGCTACACACACACATACACATGCACATGAGTAAGGCTATATAGATTACAATGTAGGCAATAGTTATAGGGCTACATAAAAACTTCTTGTAAATATAATACATACATATGTACATATTTAAAATAGTAAATAAATACAATTTTTAATTTTTAAGGCTGTGTTCACATTATGTGTACATATTTGTCATGTGGAATGTCACTTTTCTACCCATGCGATTTCATGTGTATGTCAAAATTTGAGTTTTACATACGGTTTATAATTTACATGTTCATATGTTGGTATGTCAAGTACATTTGACATAACCTATCAAAAAAAAAAAAAACTTAAATCAGCTGATATGGTAAAACTTATTCCGCGGGTTATACAACCATTCCTTCTCTTGCCACATTTCGATCAACTGTAAAACCGCTTTTTTGCACCAGTCAAACTGGAACAACATAAAAATAATTATAAAAATTGCAATAAAAAAATACATATGTACTTACTTTTGTTACTCCTTTTAATTTTTTCCTCCATTTTCAATAATAAATTTGTGTAGTTTTTTTTGTATTTTTGTTTTACTAATATAAATTATATTTATTAAAATTTCAATTAATTTTTGCCGCCACAAAATTTTGGTTATAAAAAACAGCTGATGTCAGATTGTTTGTCACTTGAAAATAGAACTCGTTCTAAATAAAAAATGTCATGTGTATTGCACACAGAGAAATAACACATGACATTGTTTGAAGGTGTTCAGACTATATGTACAAATTTGACATGCGAAAAAGTGACGATCCACATGACAAATACACATAATGTGAACACAGCTTAAGTTTTAATTTTATTTGTCATTAATTGCAGTTTTTGTTGAAATCGAAAAATCACGATTTTCAAAATTTATCGTAAATTTTTAGATTCTTGGTAATACAAATTTATCATAACTAGTTAATTATGTGATAGCCTAGTAATTAGTTAATTTTCGGTTTTTGTAAAATCTAATAAATTTGATTAATTGAAGAAGTTATAAAATGTTTCAAACTTATCGTAAATATTTAAAATACTTAACGTTTTGAATAAATAAAATTTATTACATTATAAACAAACATTAAATATTATTTTTTTCGGTTTTTGTTAAATTAGACAAATTATGATTTTAAAAATTTATAAGGTATTTGGAATACACATTAAAGATATTTTTGTTTATTGCAGTTTTTAGCGAATTTAAGAAAATAAACAATGTTAATAGTTTTTGGAAACCATTTAGTGTAATAAATTTAAAGAATTATTAATTAAAAAAAACAACATGTAATGATTGCAACGTGTAAGTTTAATTTAATCAAACAATTGCATTATTGCCATCGTTTTATTAATTGTAAATATATATTCAATAATTTATGGCTTTAAAAACATGATTCAGTAATGAAATTTTACGTCTGGCCATAACCCAGCAAATAATGTTGTTAGTTGTTGCTAAATTGCAATAATATTTAAAACTTTTGTTAAAATTATTAAATTGAAATCTTTTCCAATGTCATTTAAAGATGTCACTCGCTGTCTATATACTTATATTTATAGAAAATTTATAAACAAAATTCTTCAGTTTGCCGTGTTGTTCTAGCAAAAATAAATCGCGTTAAATAAATCATTTGCAGATTTGTGTTCGAGTTTAAAATGAGTAAGTTAAAAGAAATGTTATGTGTTATAAATACATATTACATTTTCATTGCTAAGTATTGGGTTAAAAAGTGCTGATATAAACACTTTATATCGCTTAAACAGAAAAATTTTAAGGTATTCTAGGTGTCTTGTTAAAAATATTTGTTTATATGGTTGAATATTTTAGTGTTAAACACAATTTTGGAAATTATTTGTTAAAAAAAATCTGAAAAATTGCTTATTTTCATGCGAAAGAATCTGGCAGCCCGGTTGCATTGTTGTCGTTAACATTTGTGGCGCAGTGTGGTCAACTGCAAAAAATGTTTTTCAAAAGGGTCATAAAACAGTTAATTTCTTACAAAAGAGTTATTTTTTTAAGTAAAATCCAAAAAATGATTTTTTTTTATATTTAAACTGTTGCATTTTAAAATGCAATCTTCTAATCTAAAACTAAATTATCTTGAAAGTATTTTTAAACATTTTGCTGGGTATTTATACTCAATAATTTATAAAATCTTTGTTATTATCTTATGGGAAACACATAAAATAAATTTATTACTTCCAATTGATTAATAGAAATTTTACTATAATTTGGTTAAATTTTATTACTTTGTTCTATAATGCTTTTAAATTTTAATAATAGTTTCGTTTTTAATATTATCCTTTTTTATGATTCCATAGATGTATGGTCGTTATACCAAAGATTTAGGAGAATTTGCAAAAGATGAAGCCAGAAAACTCAAACTACTTGAAAAGCGACGAAAATTGGAGGACAAACAGAGGAACAAGGTAAGTTGCAAATTAATATACTTCTACGTTTCTTTTCGGTTTATAACAAACTTTACTATTTTTTAATTGAATTGAAATTACTACTGGCAAAAAGACACTGTTTAAAAATTATATAAACAATAAGCAAACAATATTTTTTAAGGTAAACACTTTTAAATAAACAACTAAATTAGAATAATATACAAATAATGACGTAGTAATAATATTTTTAGAATATTATTTAAAAAAAACCTTAATTAAATTTGTATAGACTGCTAAAATAAAATAGTTTAAATATTTGTTTTATTTAAAAAAGACATTTATAAATTTATAAAACTGTTAGTTTGGCATAAATTTAATGAGTGAAATTTGTAAAATATTCGAAATTCATGGAGTTTTAATTCAGTTTTTTTAAACCATATTTGTTTTTGAAATATTTTTATGATGACGGTTTAAGAGAAACAGTGTTGAAATGCAGCGGGTTTTGCAAGTAAATATCACAAATTTGTAAGATTTCTCAAATCAATATAACTTTATCTATATACATACATACATATATGTAGGTCTATCTGTTTATCAATCAAATATAATTACAAAACTTATAAAAGGGTGTTCAACAAGAACTTTGTTTACCAACAGAGGCATATTGGAATAACAAGAACATATTGACACTTTACTTGTTGACACAACAATACTAGAAGCTTTGTCAATTGTTAAAATAAATTTAATTTCGCTCGAAAATGGTAAAATTCATGATATTATCGGTCAACATAGTCGACCTTTTGAGAACGCTATGAAGATGTTGGTTGATAAAATTGCTTTTGAAAATCCAAAAGTAATTGTTGAGATGCGTTTGTATGCTGAACTAGTCACTGTATAGTGCGCTATGTGGTCTGGAAGCATGATTGGACATGTTTTTGGAAATACGGTAGGAAATGTGGTTACGGCGAATTTATAACGCTATCGGCTAATGTTAACAACTAAATTTTTACCTATTATTGATGATATGGATAATACTGATATGTAATTTCAACACAGTCAGCAAAACAATAAATTTATTGCAAATCAAATTTCCTGATCGTAAAATTCAGCTGTTAATAGGCCGCACCGATCATGCGATTTAACACCAATGGATTATTGTGACAGAGCTAATCGAATTGATTACAGCCTTATTTAAATATTTTAAAATCCTTGGCGTGATTAACTAAATAGACCAATCATTTTGCCAAAATGTGATTGAAAATGTTGATAAAAAAATCGACATGGATCATGATGGATAGTTAACCGATATAATTTTTCATTTTCCAATTCAACAGAAACTTGAATGCTTGTCTTATAAATTTGTTGTTTTGTTTTGAACAATCCTTTAAATATCTATTTATCCTTTAAACAGATATATATAACACATATAAATATATATAATTAATAAAACAATCCAAATTTTCTTACAAATAAATACTTCTAAATTATTAGATTTTTCGAATAACTTTTAATCAAAATTAAATTAAAAATTAAAATGCGTATTAAATACAATATCTACCATTTCTTCTTAAAACTATAAATAACAGCAACAAAATTAACTATAAAAACCAGTTTCGTACCCGTTTGCAATCTCTACAAAATCGTTACATTTCAACACTGTGTCATATTTACGCTGCCACCAATCTATTGCTATCTCTTCTTCTTATTCTTGTAATTTTCCTCCTAAATGAATTAAAATTAAAACAAATTGATTATAAAGTAGCAGAACTGGGAAATACTTTCAGGAACTCTTAGGTAAACGCAAATCACGTGCATTTAAAGTAACATCATGGATATGGAAACATACATTTGCCCGCCTGGGCGAAGATTGGGTATTTTTAGCATTATTAGGCATTATAATGGCCCTACTATCCTATGTCATGGACAAGGGCATATCAATATGTACAAGTGGTAAGTTTTAACATTAACTGAAAACAAAGCTAAGCTCCAACATTAAAACTAATAATATTCCTAGCTCGTGTTTGGTTATATCGCGATCTAACCTCACAACCTATAGCTCAATATTTTGCCTGGGTTTCGTTGCCCGTTTGTCTGATATTATTCTCAGCTGGTTTTGTTCATTTAATAGCACCACAAAGTATAGGTAAGTTTAGTTTTTATTACTTATTTTATTTTAATTTTTTTTTAAATTATTTACTTAGTAAATATTATTATTTTAGAGCTTGTTTATGTTTAATCATTCAAGTAAAGTAATATTGTTTTTTTTTTAATTTGTTTTTAATATAGTAGTTTTGTTTACAAAATTATTTCATATTGTTTTAATTAAATTTATAAATTACTAAATTTTTTTACTTACTTACTTTACTTTAATGGTTATTGGTTAATAAATTACTTTTATAACGAATATTATTTTAATATTGTTAAAAATAAATTCTAAACACTTTTAAATTCACCTCTGTAACACAGAGTTGCCATTAATTAATAATGATAAATAATCCAAAATGGTCACCCTTCTTTAAATGGCTACCTTTGGTAGGTCATTTACGTGAGCTGGCTGATAAAATATACCAAAGGTTCTAAATTGAAAGTATTTTGTAGCCAGAAATATTACAGATTAAAAGCTTTTATAAAAAAATTACTTTTCGCACTAGTTTTGTCGCTTCTTATAAACTTTAACAATGTTTTATAATTTAAGTGTCGAAAATCATAAACTGTTTAAAAACAGGTGTCAAATGCAGCGAATATATCCAAATAGATTATTAAAAATAAAAATACGTTTTCTTTAATATTTAAGAAAAGAGCCATTTTATTCAAGTCTATTCTACCCTTCCCTTCCTTCTTTCCTTTTTAAAACTCAGCAAATCACTTCAACTGCACGTTAACTTCTCTCTTTTTTTTAAAGCTTCTGTCTTCTTCTTATTATCACTCTTTCACATGTCAGAGTTGTATTTCCTTGGTAGGATTTATTAACTTGACACAAATAATCGAATAGAGCTTTTTAAAATAAAACATTTTCGGTTCTAAGATCGATTCTAACTAATTTCCACATAATGTATTTTATTTTGTCTATTAATTTTATGAAGAATATGCTTCTGACATATTTTGCTAACGTTCTTTAGGGCACAATTGACCGATTTCCATCAGTTTCAATCCCTTGGGCCGAAAAAATATCACGTACCAAATTTTATCGAAATATCTTCATATCTGGACAGCCAGCTTCATACATAAATATGTACGTATTTTTAAATAATCTGAAATAAAAAATTTCAGGGGAAAGCATACAAATACTTCTCAGGAAGAGTTAATGGTAGTTTTTATTGAATATTTATATTTTATTTATTTATACGAAAACATTTTTTGAACCTAGTTTCCTGCATATTCAATGGGTCTGAAGCATCTCTCAATCTTTTTTGTTGTGATTCGAATTATTTATTATTAAAAAAAACCTTGACAAGTTTTTTTCTATTAAAAACAACTTTAATTTTTTATGAAACGTTGTTATTTTCAATTGAAACAATTTGAAAAGAAACAAAAATGGAAAATAAAACCGCTCGATTTTGATCACATCTTATAATAAAACGTTCGTTTTTAATTTTCGATCGCATACCTTTTATAAAAAAAAACCAACAGATCAAATAGTGATTTTTTTTTGTATTATTTTCATTACCTTACTTCCTTAATGCAAAACATCAGGACAGTTTTGCTTCCCACTATATGTACTAACTATAATTTCTGGATGGTTCGGAGCTACGATAATAGAATGTTCAGTTCAGCCCAATCCTTTAAAACTTAATCTTGCCATATTGCTCAGCTACATATGTACATATGTATGTTTATAACAGGCTGTTATCAACAATGTTTATAAATAGAAATTTCTGCTAATGCAAATGTTGATAAACATGTTGTATATTGATACCAGCCGTTAAATTTAAATTGAAATACAACTAACAATATATTTTATATGAATTTACATTCAATTCTAAAAGTATGCAACACATTTATTTTTAAGGGTTTTTTTTTAATTAAGCAAAGTGCCAGCAGCAGTTGTTCTTTTTTATAACTTTTGTTAAATCTCTGTAAAAAATTAATTTTTATTATTAGGTTCCGGTATACCCGAAATGAAAACAATATTGCGTGGCGTGGCCCTGAAAGAATATTTAACATTTAAAACATTAGTGGCCAAAATTGTTGGTTTAACGGCAACTTTGGGCAGTGGTATGCCATTAGGAAAGGAAGTAAGTATTTAAATTGGTAAAAACAATTAATAACAACAACATAATTATTCTACCTAATAAACTCCTTTTTACATTTGCACAAAATTATTTACATATTTATCAATTGAAATGAATTCATTTAACCAACATCTTCTAGGGTCCATTCGTACATATAGCAAGTATAGTAGCACAATTATTAAGTAAGCTAGTAACATCATTCCAAGGTATCTATGAAAATGAATCGCGTAATTCAGAAATGTTGGCAGCCGCCTGTGCGGTGGGTGTGGGCGCCTGTTTTGCAGCTCCCGTAGGCGGTGAGTTTTAATTATGCAAATAAGAATAATAAGAAATATAATTATGGATTTCAATTCAATTATTTTAGGTGTCTTATTTAGCATAGAAGTAACTACTACGTATTTTGCGGTGCGCAATTATTGGCGTGGTTTCTTTGCGGCCGTTTGTGGTGCCACGGTTTTTCGTTTAATGGCCGTGTGGTTTCAAAATGCCGATACCGTAAGAGCGGTATTTTTAACCAATTTCACCACCGAATTTCCTTTTGATCCTCAGGAATTATTTGTATTTGCTTTAATGGGGTGAGTTTTGGTACTTCTTGGGGGGGACTTTGGGTGATATTCATAATAATTTTGTGTAAATTTCTTTTGTTTTAGTGTTATTTGCGGTTTGGGCGGTGCTGCCTATGTTTGGGTCCATCGCCGTTATGTATTATTTATGCGTTCAAATAAGAAAATGAATAATTTTTTACAGAAAAAGTGAGTACATACTTTTAATATTTTGGTGTTGAATTTTTCTAAATTAATTTAAAACAACTTTCAATCTTATGATCATTTAAATAATTAAACATTTTAAAGAGGTTCACTATAAATCTTGTACTAAAGTTGTCTTAAAGTTTACTAACTATAAGGCCCTAATTTTGTAAATCACTTGCGTTCAACGCATCACTAAAAATATGAAATTTTGTAAATCACTGCGTCATTGCGTTTAGCGAACGCAGAAATATTACGTTGTTACAATACTGTCAAATCATTGATTGGTTAATGTTGTCATTGTAAATGTTGATACTGAAATTTAAAATAAAAATTTACATGAAGCTACACTCATTTTGCATTGGCAATGCTACAAACCAATCAGCTGTTGAATAATTTTGTTTGGTTATTTATTTTAAATTGCGAGGAAAAAAGTTTTTAAAGCAAATAACTATAAATACAAAGATACTAAGGGGTATAAAAAATTTTCGCACTTATGGATATGTCTTCTTCAAGCGTTCTAGACATATCTATTGAAAACCAATTGCACTCTACAATCAACATCATGAATTTAACGAATAATAATTAAGTAAAATAACACTGTGGGGATTTACAATATTTTTGTATTTACTTTTTAAAGATTTCAGATGAACTTCCGAATGAACAAGAAAATGTTTTCATATATTCACACCTATTGTGAATAAAAATTACACATGAAATTTGTTCACTTTTCACACTTTAAAATTCAATGTTAACAAAATAAAAGGGAACAAATTTCATGTGGAATTTTTATTCACGATAGGGGTGATTACTTATATTATACAGTGAAGGACTAAAGTCTACATGCAACCACAATTTTGTATATTTTTTATTTAATTAATTGAAAAAAAAAAATAAATACATAGGTATACAGTTTTTTCCACCATTTGATTTCATTTGCAAAAATAAAAAAACAGATAATTTTTTCTTTCCACAAGGAAAAAATCACAAATTATTAAAAAATGAATATGAGAAAAGTCTACATGCAGCGAAAACAAACAAATGAAGCAATGATAAAGTAGCTGTAAAGTACCGCTATTTAAAATTGTTTGTATACTTTTCATAGTAGGTATTACTATACATATGTATGTATGTACATATATGCAATATAATATGAACTGGTTGCTTTGATAGCAAAGCCCTAAGAAGCTTTCCAGGAGAGATGTTAGATCAATTCTAAAGGAAGTGAACAAAAATCCCCGAATTAGTGCTCCAAAATTAGCGGATCATATTGCCTATGTCTCCAGTACGGGTGCCCATCCAAGAACTATCAAAAGGGCTCTGAATGACAATGTTTTTTTTTTTTTTTTTTAGCAGAACACCTTTAATATCAGAAAAAACCGCCGTCTTCGACTTGAGTTTGCACGTTCGCATATTGACAAAGGGATGGATTTCTGCAGGAAAAGAAACGCGGCAATGCAGATCGAAAACTTATTGCCAACTGTTAAGCATGGCGGTGGAAGCGTTATTTTTTTGGGGAGCTATGACGGCATCTGGCGTTGGCATGTTGGGTTTTGTTAAAGGCAATATGGACCGATACCAATATAAAAGTAATTAAACAAAATCTGAAGCCATCTGTGGAATGCTTCGGTCTTGGCAATGGTTGGATTTTCCAACAAGATAATGACTCCAAGCCTACTGCACTGATTGTAAAGGAATGGCTTTTATATTTCGCGCCCAGGCAACTCAAGAGTCCTCCACAAAGTTCCGATTTAAATCCTATAGAATATGTTTGGGAACTTTTGTAGCGAAAAATTCGTGAAAGCCGAATTACAGATGCCACATCATTAAAAAAAACATTAACGGAGGCAAGGAGCAAATTGACTATGGAAGAGATGAACAATTTGGTTTCATCCATGCCACGACGCCTGCAGGCTGTAATAGATAATAGTGGTGGAGCAACTAAATACTAAAACGTACCAAAACACCATGTATTTAAATAATATTAGTAATCTCTTGTTAAGACTGAACTGTATGTACATTTTTATCATACCGTATTTTTTTTTTTGTTAAAGGACAAATTAATTTTTAACTTTTATTTTTTTTTTTATGAATAAAAATGATTTTCGAAAAAATTGTATCATTAATTTTTTGAATAACTATAAGTGCTTTTTTCAAAATACCATTACATGGGATTGCATGTAGACTTTAGTCCCTCACTGTATTGAGCTGCCGTTGTGGCTTCTTTTTTCGCACTTAGAAAAATTTTAGTAGTATTTTATACTAAATGAATATGCTTGTATTACTTACATCGCATTATTAAAGTTCCTATAAAATAATAAATTAATTGAATAATTTTGTTTTTTAATATTTTAATTCAACTTTTAAAACTAATGCCAAGAAAATGGAGGCGTTGAGTTTTACAAAATACACAATTTCAAACAGTTTTATTAACAACAACGTAAGAATCAGCTGTTACAACGCAAACAATAACTTGCTTGAACGCCGTGATTTCCAAAATGTAATTTAACGCAACACTTATCCTGCGTTTACACATGCAAGTACTTGCATGCGAGTGCTGTGTACGTATTATATACGAAAATTTATTAGAAAAACTCGAGTCATTTGCAAGTAGCATTACTGGACAATGAGAGTTCATTTTCAAAATATTGTCAAAGCGTAAACTTCTACCGGCAGCTATTGCAATTGCTTCGAAGGCCTTGCTTTTCAAAT
The DNA here is from genome assembly GCA_950370525.1 of Bellardia bayeri. NCBI lineage: Eukaryota > Metazoa > Arthropoda > Insecta > Diptera > Calliphoridae > Bellardia > Bellardia bayeri. The sequence continues at coordinate 8,750,169 of OX493264.1, read as the reverse complement.
CGTTCCTCCTATATGCTTTATCACTCATATCCCACAGAAGAGGATGGGAACGATATAAATTAATTAATTGTATTATAATTTTTAAATTTAATTTCACTTTCATTTGTGGTTTGATTGAAAAATAGAGTTGCCGAGTCGATCACATACACATTTTTTATGAGGGAAAATTTTCATTGACAATAATTATTATGATTTTAATGATATTTATTTTACAAAATTAAAACATTTTGTTTATCAATATTATTTGAAAGAAATTTGTTTACAATCACTCATAAAACAAACTAAAATTTCAATTATAAATATTATATTATCCACTTTTTATTCATTGGATAATACACAGAAAAAAAATCATGTTTTTTTTTCAATTAAACCTTTAATTGATTCAATTACTTTTTCTGATATTTTCAATTAAATCTCACATTTTTTTTTAATTGATACTATCATTTTGTTTACAGGTCCGATTTCAATCAAATTTTTAATTGATTCCACAAATATTTTAATTGAAACTCATTTTTATTTTTTTCTGTGTAAACATTGTTTTATTTGACGTTTACTGGCATGAGAGTGTCAAAAAATGTGAGTGTATTGAGTTTTTCGAACTGTTACTCGCATGTGTAAACGCTAGGTTAGAAAATTGTGCCGTTGCATTTTACAAAATTAGGGCCTAAATTCTTTTTTTGAAATCAATTCCATTTTTTTTTCAATATTTTAGTACCAAAAACATGGATTTCGAAACTTAATATTATTGCGTTATTTATTACCTTTTAAAAAAAGTATTTCATCAAAGCGTCAAGTAGTTTAAAAAACATACATATGTATAACGAGTCTCTATTTATTCAAATTTATTTTTAATACTGTTTTACAATTTACTTTAACACACACTTAAATTACGGCTCAAGAACGCGCTGGTTTAACACTTTTGAGAGGGCCACTAGCGCCATATTCTACTAATTTCTAAAGGCCGCTGGAAAATACCAGAATATAGAAGACAATCGAAAGTTCTCATTCAAAGCCGTTCAAACTTAAAGTTGTCATACTCCACAACCCCATACATACCACTGTTGGGATCTTACAGTTCTTAAATTGTACCGTCTCAATGGCAAAATTGTACCAAATTGACATAAATTGTACCTAAATTTCGCTATTAAATAAAAAAGCATATATGTAGTAAGAATTCATCACTTTTTATGCAATAAAGAAAGAAAACTTAAAAACGTAAAACAATTTCTCAAATTTTGTTTGTTGCTTTCGTTGGTCGATATGTCAAAAACACAAGCAACTTTTGACATTTCTCTCTCTAAGTCAAAAAAAAAGCAGAACAACTGTGCTCTCAACGACTCCTGAAAAGTGAATTCACCTTAAAAAAAATTGTACCAAATAGGGATGAACTGTACCAGCGTACCAATAAAGTTTTGTTTGTACCAAATTTGGTACAATTGTTCCACAAATCCCATCAGTGATACAGACTATGTATACATATGTATGTATGTTAATAACAGCGTGTTATCAACAGCATTTGTAGAAGTTTCCACTAAGGCAAATGTTACTAATCATGTTGCATGTTATTAAACATGCTGTTTGTTTATACCAGCCGTTACTAATCGTTAAATTTAAATTGAAATACAATTCCGTACAATATCCATACTAATTGTTTTTGTTTTAATTTTTCAGTCGTTTTTTGTATCCCGGTTTCTTGGCTTTATTGGTATCTACACTATCATTTCCTTTGGGCACAGGCCAATTTATTGCTGGTGAATTGGGCACCCACGAACAGGTCACACAATTGTTTAGTAATTTTACTTGGTGTCAGGATTATCTAACAGTGGAGCAGGCAGCCATTGTTACCCATTGGATGACGCCCTATACGAATGTGTTTATAAATTTAGCTTGTTATGTTTTGTTCACGGTAAATATTCCGTTAAACACTGTAAAACTGTAAACTGGAATTGGAAACAACTGAAATGTTGCTTTATTTCACAGTTTCTATTTTCCATTGTGGCTTCCACCATACCTGTACCCTCGGGTATATTCATACCCGTGTTCAAAATCGGTGCCGGTCTGGGACGTTTAATTGGTGAGAGTATGCACTTGTGGTTCCCCTCGGGCGTGCGCTATGGCGGCCGTCTCTCGCCCATTATACCGGGTGGCTATGCTGTTGTAGGTGCGGCCGCCTTCTCTGGTGCGGTTACCCACACTGTATCGGTGGCTGTGATAGTATTCGAAATGACGGGACAAATAACTCATGTGGTGCCGGTCATGATAGCGGTTCTTATCTCAAATGCCATTGCCGCTCTACTGCAACCGTCCATGTACGACAGCATTATTTTAATTAAGAAATTGCCCTACCTGCCCGATTTGTTGCCCTCCTCTTCGGGCATGTACAGCATCTATGTGGAAGACTTCATGGTGCGTGATGTAAAGTATATATGGCAGGGAATTTCCTATCAGAAACTCAAGGAAGTTTTAAAATCCAACAAGACCTTGCGTTCCCTGCCTTTGGTAGACAGTCCCGATAATATGATTTTATTGGGCTCTGTGCAGCGCTATGAACTCATCAAAATGATCGAGAAACACATAGGCCGTGAAAAACGCATGGAAGTGGCACAAAAATGGCAAAAAGAGGCCGAGGAAAGGGCCCGCGAAGAAGAACGCAAAAGACAGGAAGCCGAGCAAAAAATGCGAAGACCCTCACGCTTTGAGGTGTTGCCGGCACCCGACATTATCAGTTTGCGGCAAATAGCCAACGATGAAATGCTACCGCCCAAAAAGAAACAAGAATCTTTAAATAACAGCTTACAGCCTCGTAAATCGATATTGAAAAAGACAAACTCTTTTAATCTTAAAGCCTTCGCACCTACCTCACTACATAGTCCCAATATAACGCCATATACAACGATAACTGGTACCGAGTATCGCATACGCAATGCCTTTGAAGCGATATTTAAGAAATCCACCACCTTGCAAGATGTTCAACCGGCCCCAGGAGATGGGGCCAGCTTATCGGCCGCCACCAGTGTGACCGATATTGCACCGGGTGCTGCCACGGTCCATAGGGCACCTAGTACACCGGGTATTTCGAAAAAAGTTCAATTGGTGAGTGTTGTGTCATTTTACTTTGGTCATTATTTGTTGTGGGCTTTTGCATGTTTTTATTTATGGTTGCTTTTAACTTGTGTGTTGTTTTTTTTTATTTGAAAGTATTTGTTTATAATATCTTTTTTTCCATATAAATTATAATATTAAGCAAGCACAAAGCCCATCTGAAGGATCAGATATGACTACTGAGTCTATGGTAAATTTTTCTGAAATAATTTTAACATTTTTCCTTCTTCAACATTAATTCATAGACATTTTGGATCATTAATTGTTTCGAATTTGTTTGTAATTGCTACAATTTTCATTTGCGAGCCCATTAAGTTTGTATATGGTGTTATACCCAGTGAAGAAATACTCGAAAGTGGTCACAGGTTGCTTGCTCTAGTAAGTAGGCAAGTGACGCTGAACTTCTTTAACTTCTGGCTTCCCCAAGGCACTTTAGAACTGGCATAAGGAGTGCAGGGAGTGGTATATGCAGGAACCAGTTGATCACCGTTTGTACTTGACAGCTTTGAATACCAGCAACTCCGTATGAATGTCGTACTTGGAGCTCCTACTAGCAGACGCTGTAAAGATTCCAACAAAAAAATTCAATAAAATATTTCCCAAAGATCAAATTTAAAAGGTCTGATTTTTGCCTTTTAAGAAACAACTCCTTTATTTGGGAGTTTGATACGATTTTCATTTCTATTACGGACTAATTTTCGAAACTACGTAACGTATTATTACAGCGCTTTCAGATTTGTCTAACCTTCTTCTAGACATTTCTCACTTTCACACATTCATTTCCCGTCCGTTGCTCACACCCAAATTGTTTCTTCTTTCTTCACTACCTTAACGAAAATTTTAATTGCAAACTAAAATATTTGCAAGCAAGTACCAGCCGGTACACAGCCGAAACAAGAGAAACTACACTTGAATCATTTAATCACCACCAAATCCTTCACATCCAATTGGCGAAGAATACACGATCAAAACAAAGCAAATGCCAACAATAAAATGCTCAACACAACCGAAGAGTTCAGCGAAACTTTACCCGAAATACAGCCCTTAAAGTCAATACTAAAGAATTCAAAAATCAGCAAAGATGCCTACTATCACAATCTAACAGAGGCAGAATTCGATGCCAAGGTGCTGGAGCACACCAACGAGAATAAGATCAATAAGCCATCGATTAAAACTATTCTAAAGAAACATGATAATTTGAAAGCTATTTTGAAACAAGCTCAACAAAATGAGGAAGCCCAAATACCAAATCATAAAGAAACACTGGCTGTAGCTAATGAAAAGGAAACCACAAAAAGCGATCAAGAAGACACAAAAACACAGACAAAAACTAATTTAAAAAACCCAGACCAGCAGCTGGTTGCGAAAAGATTCCCTCGAGAAGAGGTAAATTTGAATTGAATTAAAAAGCTAGAAATGGTATGTAGGTTGTTTTTAAATGTTATTTTAACTAAATGCATGCTGCAGACTGCAGAAAAGGACAGGAGTTTATTAAGCGGAAGTCAAGATTTAAAAGCTGATGATGATGACGATGATGCCCCGGTAGGTTGCTTAAGAATGCTGCAATTGAATTAATCTTTATTATTTATTTGGGTTTTGTTAAACTATGTACATACGAGTATTATATTTTAATGTATATTTCTTAACTTCTCTCTCTCTCTCTCTCTTTCTTTTCTCTCTCTCTCTCCATTTTGTCATCATTTCATTTTAAATACTGTATGTATGTATATATATAATATTATAAAACTTTAAATTAAATAATAGTCCTATAAAAGCAGTATTAAAAAAGTTAGATTGGTATGTGGGTAATCTAAACAAAAAAAAATACACATTTAAGTCCGCTTTCACACTCTTCAATTCTGACCCTTCAAGGCAAGTATTTTTGGTTGACAAGGGAAAAGATGAAAGGGGTACAAACTTGTCGGTACCAGGGCTGTCAGATATGATGATTTATTTCGCCAAACGTGGCAATTCTTTAGTGCTTTTGGCGACATTTCGATTTCTTTGCAATTTTTTAATGAAATGGTGATTTACGTTTTTATATATGTATGTATGTATGTGCTTGTAACTGACATCCTATTAACCACCATATTTCAAGTCAATAAAAAAAAAATACAAGTAACATTGACTGTTGATCAGTTGATTTAAGGCAGAATTAGTCTTTACTTTCTGTTTCGTTCCGAATCAGCTGACTTGATGATGTTAAATAGAAAATGTGTAGAAGTCGTTAGTTGTTTTGTTACTTTCCGTGCCGTTGCGGACGAACCTGTTAAAAACAAAAATTTGCTAAGTAATTGTAAGTGACAGCACAAAACAGCTGACATCTGCACAACAAAAAAAATGTTGGTTTATTACAAAAATTTTCAATTTCTTTGAATTTAATTAAGTTTTTGTATAAAAGTTATAAATATATAAAAAATAAACGATGGATAACGAAAAACTCATTACTTTAGTCGAAAGTAATAACATATTGTACAATAAAAAAATCTTTGATTCGTATTTTTTGATTTATTTTGCGGTGTGTTGTCTGTTTACCTAAAACAGCTGATACGTTTATACGGAAAAACTAAACAAAACAAAAATTTAACAACAGGACGACACGGAACAGAACAGCAACATCAAGTAAAGACTAATGAAGCCTTTAAAAGCATCTATCGATTTAGCCTTTTCTGTTTCATTAGATGCAACAATTGATTGTGGAGCTGAGTTTGAAAATGAATTAAACTACATACGAGGTCTGATCAAAAAAAAAAACCGTTATTTTCAAATTTCGTGAGTTACGTATGTTTGATTTTCGCATTTTTCTGTTATGTCACATGTCTGTTATATGTATGTATATCTTGGTAATATCAACCATTTTGGATTGTCAGTTTGTTTTTGACAGATAAAAAGGTTAATCGTGTTTTGGTGTGCTCTTCGATTTTTTACTATTCGAAAAAATGGATCAAAGAAACTGTATTAAGTTTTGTGTAAAAAATGAAATTGAATGCGCAAGGACATTTGAAATGTAGACTGTGGCGAGTCTACTATGAGCAGAACACAAGTTCAATTGTGGTATAAGCGGTTTAAGAAAGGCCGAGAAGATGTCAATGACGATGCACGTCAACAACCGATGAAAACATTGAAGCAGTGAAGAAAATAACTTTGGATAATCGTCGAATCACTATCAGAGAGGTTGCTGATGATGTTGGCATATTGTTCGGCTCATGCCAAGCAATTTTTACGAATGTTTTTGGCATTAAATGTGCGGCAGCGAGGATTGTTCCAAAATTGCTAAATTTTGAGCAAAAACAACGTCGCATGATGCTAAATTTTGAGCAAAAACAACGTCGCATGGGCGTCGCTCAGGAGCTTTTGAATATCGTCAACGACGATCCAGATTTCCTCAAAAAGGTCATAACTGGTGACGAATCATGGATTGAAACCAAAGCCCAATCATCCCAATGGAAACGTCCAGAAGTTCGGTCAAATGTGAAGGTTTTGCTCACTGGCAAACGCTGGCATAAGTGTATGATATCTGAGGGGCATTACTTTGAAGGGGACAAGATAGTTATTGATGAATAAATAAATACTTTTTGAAAAAATTGAAAATAACAGTTATTTTTTGATCAGACCTCGTAAATATGGAAATGTACCAAGTAAACATTTTAAAACAATATTGTTTTATATATCTCAAGAGACCTTTAAAAGAAATGTTGAATCGTTTGCCAGAAGATATAAGACTGAGAATTTTCAATATTAAAATGTGGAAATACGTTTTCATTAATACAAAATTCTTTAAAACATTTTCAAGTTCCAAAAGTGTCTTTAGGCGAGTGTGAACTTCAGTGGTGAAAATTGGCTAATATTAATTTAGAAATATTAGCCTAAAGTTTACAACTGCAGCGCTGTTGAGAGATCATCTATCTCATTTTAAAGAGATTGCTTTGGCCGTTCTTAATATGTTTGATAATTCCGACTAGCAACGCTAGCGTGTTCAATTATTAATTGTACTAAAACTTAGTTCAGCAATAAAATTCAATATGAACTTTTGGCTGTCTTAAAATTATTAACTATTGTAACTATTGTTTATAATTTTTTTTATTTTTTGGCGATTTCTGGCAACTGTTTCGACGACGTAGGTGAAAAAAATCTGTACTACGGTACGGTACTAGTTAATTTTCTTATTTCCTTTTGTTTTTTTTTTGTCGTTCGTGCCTGTTGATTTGCATTAAAAATGAATTGACACTGTGTGAATGAAATGGCAAGTTCAAAAGAGAATTGAAAGGAAACTGGTCAGCTAAAACTGAAGAGTGTGAAACAAGATTAAAAATTTTTGTTTTCAAGTTTGTAATTATAACAGTTTCAATATGATAAAATACTTTTAGTTTACATCATATGAATACCACATCATGATACAAAGAGATTAAGATCGAAAGAACTTTTCTCTTTTTGGTAGCCATATTAACTTACTGACGTTTAAGCATAAAATACACCGGTTTATATGTGAATGATTATTTTGACGACAGCAGGGCAATCCAAAAACAACAGACTAAAATGCCTGTTATTTTTGGATTGTTGTATTTGTTGCCGTATCACACTCACCTTATTGATTCGCCTGGTGTTAAACCTTTTTTGTCCCAATCAAGATTTTCATTTCGAATTTTATTAGCAACTGTTTTAATTACAAACTTGTATGGAATTTTTAATAATTGAACTAATGCAAATTTACTGTTTTTTTGTTCTAGCCTAGAGAACGTGTCATCGACATGTCCCCCGAAGATCAAAAGAAATGGGAAATGGAAGAAATGCAGAAAGCCATTGATTTGGAAAAGTCCAATGTACATATTGATCCATCGCCATTTCAATTGGTCGAACGCACCTCCATACTCAAAGTCCATTCCCTGTTCTCAATGGTGGGCATCAATCATGCATATGTCACGAAAATTGGCCGTTTAGTGGGTGTTGTTGGTCTCAAAGAGGTAAGCATAGACATTTTAGAAAAGATGTGAAATAAAATGTTTCAATTTAAATATTTTGTAAAATACCATGGTGTAATTATACAGGGTGAGTGTGCAAATCGGCAACAAGTACAACACAATACAGAAACACTTGCAAAAGTATTACTTTTGACATACATAAGTAAATTGTAAACAAAGTCAGTCAGCTGTGCTACTGCATTCACCCTGCATGGTTACACCATGTAAAATACATTGAAAAGTGTTGAAAAAAAAACAAAATTTTTGTTTAAAAATAATTCTTGATTTCCGTACTTAATTCCAGTTGCGCAAAGCCATTGAAGACATCAACAGCAACAGTTTCGTGGTACAAAATCAATTGAAAGAAAGTGATGCCAACGATGTAGAAAAATCGGCTGCCGAAAGACCCCTACTGCTGCCACAAAATTGCAGCGACAAACAGGTCAACATGACTGTTACCTCCATGGATTCAGCCCTATCGAATTCAGACAATTGCTCTGACATCGAAATGGAAAACATGCAACATAAAATTCATCCCACACCGCCAACCACCAGACGAAACCATTCACCACCACCAGCCTCACATCGAAATCGTTCGCCTACACCTTCACCATCACCATCGCCACCACCCAGCAACAGAAAACGCTCCAAATCACCACCACCACCACCAGCCCCATCTGCTACTAATAATACAGATGCTAATTTAAGTCCAAAGTTTTCACCCACTAGAGATTCTAACCAGGACTAGAGTCGAGCAAGAATCATAAAGAGAATTCTATACCTAATAATAGCTAAAATGTTTATATTTACATACATACATACGTTTAATAATTATAATTATCAGCCATGTCACAGAATTTAATTCCGTTCGGTAGTGAAATTAATTCCGTTTTTTTTTGCTTCTATAGAAATGCAACGTTTTTTCGGAATGAAATGCTTAAAATTACAATTCCACATATCAAATTAAAAGTGGTTTCATTTCGAAAAAATTGTTCATTTTGCTTTTTCTATAGAAAAAAAAAAAACACGGAATTAATTCCTTTTCTGAACGGAATTAAATTCTGTGACAGGCTGTATATTTAACTTGCATAACAAAAAGAGTAACAAAGTAATTTTTGTAATTTCAATATCATTTAAACAAAGTAATTATTTTTATGAATTACTAAAACTAAGTTTGTAATTTATTTATATTTATGTATAACACAACAATAATAATTGATAAAAGTTAAAACTGTTAGTTTATTAGTTTTGTAAAAGTCTTTGCAATCTAAAGTACTGTGTCTAGCTAGAATCAATGTCTCAAATTGTTTTTTTTTTATTATTCCAATTATTTGAATGGTTTTTGGCAATTTTAATTCATTAAACAATCTACAATACAAACACCCACAAATGGAAAAAACCCCCAACAACTTAATTATTAAGTTATTTATAGTTAAACATAAATAAAAGATACAAGAAAATTACCTATAATAAATTTATAAATTGTATATTAAGTTAGTTAATATTTTAATTGTTAAAAAAAACAAAAACACAAGAAAAAAGAATTTGTAAACATTTATTGTAAAAACTATTATAAATTAAATAAACAAAAGATTATTAAAAACAAGAAATGTAAAAAGTAAATTATGTATTCAATTATCCTCTAAAACTTTAAAAAAAAAAAACAAGTAAGAAAGTATAGTCGGTCAAGACCGACCATATAATACACCCTACACCCAGTATATGTATAAAACAGTTTTTCAGAAATGGGCGCTGTATCTCCAATATACAACCTATTGTGGATTTAGTGTCATGATTTCTATTATGTACATATGTATGTTAAAGGCTGACTTCATAAATGCAGTTTGCAATGCATAAATGCATAGTGTTCATAAAAGCGATAAAAATTATTTTGGCAATGTCAATTTCATGCATGGTTTTTGTTTGTGATTCTTTGTAAACTATTTCTTCGCAGTGTTGCATTGCAAACTGCATTTATAAAGTCAGCCAAACTTTTAAATACTTTATGGAGCTTGAATTGAATTACGGAGAGGGTCTTATATGGGAGTTTCGACTAATTATGGACCGACCATTATAAAAATAGGTGTCATTATTTCTGTATATAAGAAACTTATTTGTGTTAAATTTTATTTGAATACCATGCTACAACTAATTATGGACCGATCATAATAATATTGTATTATTATTTTTAAACACATGAAATATATTCTATAATTTGTTTTTTCAAGCAATTAGGTCACTTTTAATATAATATATAAAAACGTTTTATATATTATATAAAATATTAAATAAATATTAAACGTTTTATATATTTATATATTTTAATATCCAATATTTCGTTATCACAATGGATAGCTTCCTCAGGGATAATACAATTTTTGAATTATAATAAATTACTTAAATCGATCGTGGGATAACCTGGCAATTTGAGGGATTAATTCTCCGCCAACCAAGTTTATATTAAAAGAAAAAACTTTCACCATTAGGTTCAAACGTGATTATTCAACAAATTGTTTGGGCTTTCTTTATAATATTAATTAGAAAATAAAATACAATTCCTTTTTTTAAGATATTTTTTATTCACTTTATTGAGTTTGTTTGTTTGTTTTTTGTATTTTTCATATATTTTATAACTTCTTATCATTTTTTCATTAATTAATTTTGTCTTCCATTTTGTGTTGTTCAATTACAAATGTTTATTTATGTTTTCGCGCTTCTTTTTATCCATATAATTTTTAAGGTATAAAACAATATATATTTTTGTGTGTTTGTATTTAAAGATATCTTTTTTTTTGTAATAATTAAAGTTTTAAACAATTGTGTTATTTAGCGATCTAATAAAGTGTTTAGTATAGTTTAGATTAAGAGTTTTAGGACTCAAAACATAAAACCAAAATGTCTGATCAATATTGCTTACATATTGATTTTATATGTGTATGTACGAGTATGCAAGTATGTTGATGTTTATGTATGCATGTAAGTATATGTAGGTATGTAAATGAGAGATGATAATAAATATTAATTAATAGTTTAATCAGTTTTTAACACACTTTAGAAGATCTCACTTAAATAATTTAAACAACCAAAACAAACAACTTTTCTTTTTTAATTTTTTTAAAAAAGAATTTTTTTTTTTTTTTGTTAAATATAAACACAATTTAAAAGTTTCGTTACGAAACGTTTTCAAGTTTTGTTCGTTTGTTTTAAATGTTGTCTTTGTTTGATTCATTATTATTTGGGTAATATAAAGTAGAGTGTTTTAGGATTAAGGTATGTACGAGGTCTGATCAAAAATAACCGTTATTTTCAAATTTCGTGAGTTACATATGTTCGATTTTCGCATTTTTCTTTTCTGTTATATGTACCATATTTGTTGGTAATATCAGCCATTTTTTGACAGATAAAAAGGTTAGTCGTGTTTTGGTATGCTCTTCGATTTTTTACTATTCGAAAATATGGATCAACGAAACTGTATTAAGTTTTGTGTAAAAAATGAAATTAAATGTGGTGTTCGGCGAGTCTACTATGAGCAGAACACAAGTTCACTTGTGGTATAACCGGTTTAAGGAAGGCCGAGAAGATGTCAATGACGATGCACGTCAACAACCGATGAAAACATTGAAGCAGTGAAGAAAATAACTTTGGATAATCGTCGAATCACTATCAGAGAGGTTGCTGATTATGTTGGCATATTGTTCGGCTCATGCCAAGCAGTTTTTACGAATGTTTTAGGCATTAAATGTGCGGCAGTGAGGATTGTTCCAAAATTGCTAAATTTTGAGCAAATACAACGTCGCATGGGCGTCGCTCAGGAGCTGTTGAACATCGTCAACGACGATCCAGATTTCCTCAAAAAGGTCATAACTGGTGACGAATCATGGATTGAAACCAAAGCCCAATCATCCCAGCGGAAACGTCCAGAAGTTCGGTCAAATGTGAAGGTTTTGCTCACTGTTTTCTACGACTGCAATGGTGTGGTGCATCATGAATTCTTGCCACAATGTCGTACGGTCAATAAGCAATGTTATGCGCCGTTTGCGCGAAGCAATTCGTCAGAAACGCACAGAATTGTGGAAAAACCAATCATGGATTTTGCACCATGATAACGCACCAGCTCACACATCGATGCTTGTGCGTGAGTTTCTGGCCAAAAACAAAACCGTTATCATGCCTCAACCACCGTATTCATCGGACTTGGCCCCCGCTGACTTTTTCCTCTTCCCAAAACCGAAGACAATGATGAAAGGAAAGCGTTTTGCTACGATTGAGGAGATAAAAGAGAAATCGAAACAGGAGCTGTTGGCGATACCAAAAAGCGCGTTTCAGAAGTGTTTCGAGGATTGAAAAAAAAACGCTGGCATAAATGTATGATATCTTAAGGGGGTTTCCTTTGAAGGGGACAAGATAGTTATATTGATGAATAAATAAATACTTTTTGAAAAAATTGAAAATAACGGCTATTTTTGATCAAACCTCGTATGTGTTTGAAGGGATTAGTTTTGTAGTTATATTTCGCTTTAAATATATATATATTTTCATTTGCTTTAAAATTAAAAAATAATATTAAACTTAATTCATTTATAAAGGAATTGTTAATAAGTAGAAGTTATACTCAGTCAATTTGAACAGGTCTTTAAAGACAATGATTACGAAGAATTAGTTTCTTACTAATGGCTTACGAAGTTGTTCTTAAGATTAAAAATAAATATAATATATTATTGCAAGTTTAGCGTTAAAAAAAAGCGCTACTGAGCAACTCTGCCATTCTAAAGGTACGGTCACATTTGACAAATATTCAGCCTTATTATGAGTGTCGTTTTCTTTTTACAACAACGACTGTTTCGTAATAGATTAAAGAAACAAATTTAATTTTATTTAATCTATTACGAAAGAGTCGTTGTCGTAAAAAGAAAACAACACTCATAAGGCTGATTTACTAAAAAAAAAAGAAACGTAACCACTTGTTTTAGCACAAATTTGTTAGACGTTGTTTTGCAAGATCAAACAGCATCAAAGAAAATAAAACTAAATATTTGTTGTGCTTTGGCGTAAATAAGAAAAAATTTTTTTTTTTAAAATAAACGAGTTCAAATATGTATATGTTATTTAGTGGTTACGTCTTTTTCGGCAAATATTTGCCAAATGTGACCGTACTTAAGTCCCAATTTACACGAAGCAATTTTTATTGAAAAGATTGATACAAATTTTTTCTTGAAATTTCTTAGAGAGTATACACACGCATATGTAATACAAATAAGAGAGTTGCTGGTACAATCAAGTATGTAATCCTCTTATCTTCCCCTCACTCCGATGTCTAAAAGGTAATCAGCTAAGCTTAAAGAATTGCTTCCTGTAAATTGGCGCTAAGCATTTTTCAAGGCAATTGCAGTTCAGTGATGCTTCACATTTTTACCTCGAAAACATTTTAAATGTTAAAAAGTAGAGTCTGAGACTCAGTGATTTATAAACTTACTTAATGTCAGCTATAAAAAGCTCTGTAACATTCTTACTTAAAGTTTATAGTATTAGCAGTTTAAACTTCTTAATTTCATTCTGCCAAATATTGGTTTCAAAGGACCCCCAGGAATTAGAATTTTAGGAAATAAAACAGACTTAAACGGTTTCATAAATAATGTTGGCTTGGAAGCAGCAATTTAACTGAACTTTTTACAATTATATGAAGTTTAATGGAACTTCTTAGTGTTAAAATTGTTTATAAAGAAAAAGTTCCTTTAAAATCAATTATACTGCCCTCACAAGTAGAAATTTAGCCTCAAAATTAACTACAATAAAGAATCATTCATAATTATTAAAAACTTTTTGTTGAAATAATTGAGGTTCGAAGGACCTGCTTAAAAACTGAGTCTTGGAAGCAGCAATTTAGCTGGGATTTTTACAATTATATGAAGTTTAAAAAGGATCTTCTTAGCGTTAAATTGCATATAAAGAAAGTGTCAGTTTAATTAGTTTTGAATAGTTTTAGTATTTTGAATTTAAGGACTTTACTAGAAATTTAGTCTCAAGTTAAATTAAAATTCTAAAAATTAAGGAATTAAGGAATCGTTCTTAATTGTTTAAAGCTGTTGTTGGTAAAGTTCAGAGGCTTTAAATTGACTACAATTGTGGTTCAATGAAACCAACACAGCTAGAACTGAAGTCTGAAACACACATTAAAATGTAAACATTCAGAAACTTTCGTATTTTTTTAGTTTTAATTGATTGTTTTTTGCTTAAATTTAAAGGTTATTAAATAATTAGTTAATTTTTGAAATTTTTTATATTTAAAGAACTAATTTCATTTACAATTCACATGACTGAGTTTAGTAAACTTCTAATTACAGATCATATACATATGTATGTATGTAGGGTAGGTATAGTTTGTATTTAGGTTTGGAATTGCCAAGCAAATCTTAGATTTTTATAGGCTTATTACTCTGATTTATAGGTGTTTCCTTTAAGGGTTATTCTACATACATACATATATTTTATTTGTTTGTGTTTAAGTTTATGGAGGAATTGTATTTGTTTGTTTGCTTTGTTGCGAAACATATATGTGGAAGTTTTGTTAGCCTATATGTATGTAAATAATAAAGAATAAATTACAATTAACAATAAAATTAATTAATAAATTTAATGAATTTTTGACAATGCACATAATAACACTTTAGCATTTTCAGTTTAAACGCCAAAGCAGTTCTATAAACAAATTTACTGTATTTACGACATTTGCCATTTTGTATATTATTAATTTCAAGAAAAATTAATGTTTTTTTTTTTTCTTAAACAAATTTCTTTGTTAGAATGATTTTAGTTTCTGTGTGCTTAATTTTATTTATTTAAAATTTATAGGAAAGGAAAAACTTATAATGGAATAAAAACTTTTAAAAAGTTTATTATTTAACCATGGCACAAATTCTATACTATTTCTATATAGATTTAATAGTTTCTTTATTTTTAAATCATTTTTTTTTTTTTGCTTTATACTTGAGGTCTTTACTTTTCAGTGTTTTTTTGTTTTGTTTAAATATATTTTATTTTTAACAAATATTTGTGCTTTTTTTATAATAAAAAAAAAGAAATAAAAATGTTTGGAAATTAAAGAAAAAAAGCACCATATCACAAGTTTAATATTTTTACTCTCTCTCTCTCTTCGTTTATAAGAGTTTGTTTTTGAAAATAAAAAAAGAGAAATAAATAAAAGAAATAAAGCCTCTAAATGTTTTTAAGCTATTATAAATATTTGTTAAATCTTTTATTTTGGAAGTTTAAAATATATGACGTTGTTAGCGATCTCTGGCTAAAAACTTTGTTTTTGTTTTACAATTTTTTGTTTCTTTACAAAAAAGAAACTGTTAAAGGTGGTGTGTTTTTTTTTCTTTCTTTTATAAGTATAAGTTTTGTTTTTAATAAAAATTAATTTTCTAATTCAAAATTATTCAAATCTTTATTTTCCTACACTTTCCTATTTCAGACTTTTTTTCTTTCTTTCTTTGTATTCACATTCTCACTTGAGTATAAAAAATAGTAGTTTTATTAGTTGTTGTTGTTTTCCTTATAAATTTATAAAAATAATAAAGTTTCCACCAATTATTTAATGGATTTCTTTTAATGCTTATGGAAACATTCGTAAATGCTGAAATATTGCTTCACCGCTGACTAATAGCTAGTTGGCATCACTGCTTTATGTCAAGATTTAACAGGTGGTCAGTGATGCCAATAGTATTGGCTTCTTGTGTTGATTTCATCTTCAAATGCAGTGTTTCAGAAATTTACTGCATTTACGATTGTTTTCTTCTTTTTTTGAAATAAAATGTACAAAATTCTACCAGAAACTAGACTCAATAACAATCAAATTAAATTAAAGTTTCATAAAAAAGAATTTTGTAATATAAATCTCGCATTTAACTAAAAAAATATTTTAAAGTAACCTTAGTAGTTAAAATAAAATGCTTTTTTTCATGTATTATTTTCAAATTTGTTGTTTTGTTTTAAAATCATTGAATCAATTGCTAACGGCCCAATCATGAATTAATATCCGCGCGGGTTTCTTCCCTTTTTATTTTTTTTAGCATTGAATTTGAATAGGAGAAATGGTAAAAGGAAAAAAAACTCCCGCGGAATTTTCTTTTAATATAAATTTAGGTTTACAAATCTCTTGAAATTAAAAGAAACTTTCGTGTGTTTGAAGGACCAATTAAGCATTTTACAATTTGGTTGGGGTTTGAAGGAAGCCTCGCCAACAAAATCCTGAATATTTTTGGTTTTAAAAGGTACTTTCTTAAAAAAATTTCCTTTCTTCAAATAGAACTTTCTACAAAAGATACTTTCTTTAAAAAGTACTTTTTCTTAAAAAACTATTTAATGAGCTTTTCCTTAAACATGTTTTTTCTTTAAAAGCTTATCTTTAAAATTACATTTATGAAAGCTTTTTCTTAGTCGTGTTTCACACTCTTCAGTTTTAGCTGATAAGTTTTTCTTTCACACACGTCAATTCAATTTTCAAACTTATTATTGCAAATCAACATGCATGAAAAAATTTCCTTTCATCAAATATACTTTCTTTAAAAGGTACTTTCATTAAAAAGTACTTTTTCTTTAAAAACTATTTAATGAGCTTTTCCTTAAACATGTTTTTTCTTTAAAAGCTTATCTTTAAAATTACATTTATGAAAGCTTTTTCTTAGTCGTGTTTCACACTCTTCAGTTTTAGCTGATAAGTTTTTCTTTCACACACGTCAATTCAATTTTCAAACTTATTATTGCAAATCAACATGCATGAAAGAAAAAAAAAAAACAAAAGGAAATAAGAAAATTGACTAGACCGTCAAGTTTGTGCCTCTTTTTTCTTCTCATACAAAAATACTTGACGAGTCAGAATTGAAGAGTGTGAAATCGAATTAAAAAAGAGGTGTTCAAGTGAGCTTTAGCCTTGACACAATATTTATAAAAACATTATCAAATGAATAATAATTTTGTTTCATTAGATTTCAATACAAATTGAGTCCAGTTTCAATTAAACTTTTGCAAAAACACCAATTAGAAATTGTTCCTACAATAACTGATAGAAAAAAAAATGGAACTTTAACAATTTAAAATCTTTAGTGTAAAAAAATCAAAAATCAAAAAAAAAAAAAAAATGTTCATTTGCTACCAAAACATTTTAACAAAATTGTATAATTTGTTTTTAACCACAAATCGTGATATACATATATAATGAATAGATAGATATACATATGTAATTAAATAACATAACATTGTTTTGTTTGAGTTCAGGAATTAGTTTTTTTTTTCGATATATTTCTTTGCTTTTTTTGTTTTTTTTTTCTATATAATGAAAAGAAAGTTTTGTTTGTAATAAATGACAATATGATCTTATATAGCTGGAGTTTTTGTTTGTTTGTTACTTTTTAAAGTTTGTTTTTATAATAACATCACATTAATAAATCACTTAATTTTAACAAAAATTTATGTTTTACATGGTTTTCTTTTTTCAACTTTTCTTCTTATATAAGTTTAGTTTATAAATCTGATAATAGTTTGAAGTAATAGAATAATTGGCAAATTAAAACATGTTTCATATACTTAGAGAAAAGAAAAATAACCAAAATGTTGTTGTATAAATTGAACAAATTTTAAACGGGAAAACTTTTGAAAATTTAAAAAAAAACTTTAAAATTATATTTTCACAAGTTTTCCTTAAGAAAAAAAAAGAAAAGAAATTTTAACTTAAATTTTTAAATTGGGTGGGTATTTTTTTTACAATATTTGCTTTTTTCTAAACAATAATAATAAAAGGAAAGAGAAATATTTTATTTTGTTTTTTTGAGAAAAGTTCTTCATTTTTTTTGTTTAAAAACAAATTATGGGTTTTAGAGTAGAGTTTCATAATTATTTGGAAATTATATAAAATGTTTGTAATAGAAATAGTGTAATGTTCTTGCATTTTTAATTTTTAGATAGATCGATACCAAAGCAAATACATATATAATACAATTTTTAAATTAAAAAATTTAAGTTTTAAATCAAATTATAATTTTGAGATAAATTTAATGAATAATTTTTGTTTATAGATTTTATAAATTGTAAAAATAATATTAAAGTACATACGATATTTAAAAAAAGGAGTTTAAGCGCCTGATTTATTTCAATGCATGTATGTCTAAACTTGTAATAGATATTAGAAACGTAATGGTTGAAAACATTAGGTCTAAGTTTAATTGAAAAACTTTTTATATTGAAAAATTTTAGAAAAATCGATTAAAAAGTTGAGCACGTTAAACTATTAAAAAAGCTTTTTTATGGGGAAATGTATTTTGAAATGCTTTCATGAAAAGATATATTAAAAACATCCCTTAAGCTCTTTAAAGTTTCAAACAAAACACCTTTTTGATTTGAGTTTGATACAAATTATTCCGAACCCCTTTCTAAACTACTTAAAAAGATGTCTGAAAAGGCTTTTTAAAAAAATCCTTTTTGTCCATAAAACAATGCTTTTTTAGAAAGCTTTTTTTAAAGCAATTATATATAAAAAGCTCCTTTTAAAAGCTGTTTTAAAAAGATTTAATGAAAAGCTGTTTTAAAATGCTTTCATAAAAATCTGTTTTAAAAAGCTTTCATAAAAAACCTCTTTTAAAAAGCTTTTATACAAACATTCATAAAAAGTTCTTTTAAAAAACTTTTATAAAAAACTGTTAAGCTTTCATAAATAACTCTTAAAAAGTTTTCATAAGACAATTTTAAAAAGCTTTCGTAAAAAGCCGTTTTAAAAGCTTTTTTTAACTTTCATAAAAATCTATTTTAGAAAGCTATTTGTAAAAGCTTCCTTAAAAAGTTCTTTGTAAAAAAGCTTTCTTAAAAAGGTAATTTTCAAAACTCTTCTGAATTTTTTTTTTCTAATTTATTCTTAAAAAGTTCCTTCAAAATCTTAATTAAAGCTTTTTTGAAGACTACAGAAAAGCTTTCTTGGGAATCTTTTTTTATAGCTATATTAATCGGTTTTAATGCTTTTTTAAAAAAAAATTAAAAGGTGTCTTTTAAGCAGCTTTGTAGCTATTCAAAATGCTTCTTAAAAACATGCATAAACATATTATAGAATAAGAGAAATAATTTTCAGACTTTTCAAAGTTTTTTTTTTTAAATTAGAGATTTTCTAGCAATTGTGTTTTAAAATTCCAAACATAAATAAAAAGCTTTTCTTTTAATTATATAGCTACCACTTTATCAGTTTAAATTGAAAAATTTTGTTTTAAATCATTCACTACTACCAACCAAATTCTGATAAATTTCAATTACAAAATGAAGATTTCTTAAACATAATTAAAGCTTTTCTTCTCTTTTACAGTAGTAAACTAAGTAATTGTGATTTAAACTAGACAAAATTAGATATTAATTAAATCATAGCGCACAGGGTAATAATGATTTTTGGTAATAAATTTTAGTCATTCACTTAAAAATAGGTATTTCCTAAACTCAATTTACTGTATGTTGCGAAAAGCTTCTAATAAATTTCTTAAGATTCTTGAAGTAAAATTAGCAATTGACGAATATTATATTATGGAAAATGGAAAAAAAAACTTTTATCAAAAATAAAAATTGATAAAAATATTGAAAAGCCAATTGGAGAGGTAGAAAGAAAGAGTATGGTGTTAAAGCTTTTAAAAAAAGCTTTACTTGTTAATAAAATTCTTCAAGCTTTAGCCATCATCATGGGGTACGGGTGACACATAAACATAAAGACAAATGTTCAGCTTTTATTAAAAACTTAAAAGCTTTATTTGTAGACGTGAAAGTTTTGGAAAACAATAAATAAGGAAAAAAACTCAATTACAAGTGATTACAAATGTGATGTTAATGAACAAAATTAATTTAGAATGTATGCCACCCAGTTTGAGAGAAATGAATGAATAAAATATGATATATGAGGATGAGGTTTTGAAATTAAAAAAATAAAAAAAAACATTGTTTTGTTCGGTTTTCTTGTTGGTTTTTCTTTACATTTTTTTTGGTTATTATTCTTTTTTTCGTAACATTTTATTCGACAAAATATATGTACTGTAAATATATATATTATATATGTAGGTAGTATATAGAATTTGTTTTTGTTTTCTTTCTAAACAATAGAAACATTATTTAAATTAAAGCTTTTTAAAACAAGAGCTTTTTTAACTTTCTTTCTTAAAGATATTTAACAAAAGCTTTTCACACATAAAGCTTTTTATAAAAACTCCTTTTTTTAAATATATGTAGTTGTTGTTGTGATTGTTGATGTGGTGTAATTATTTAATTAAAGAGATTAATTAAAAATTTTCAAATAAAAAATTTTTTAAGAAGAAAAACATTTCAAATGATTTTGTTTTTAGAAGGGGGAAGGGGAAGGGAAAGGAGAAGTTAGATATAAAAAAATTAGCAGTAGAAATGAAGGAGGAAATTCATTTTTAGTTTTAAAAAGAAAAAAATCTACAATTTCTTTAGATCTCAGGGAAGGGGTGGGGGTTGGAGAGAAGAGGTTTTAATATTAATCCTGATGTTGTAGTGTCTTAGCCACTGGCGGTAGCCTGTTGTTGGCAATATTCATTGGAATTATTGATTAATAAATCGTTGCCATTGCGTTGCAATTGCTGATGATAATGAGCGTGTGGCGGAGGAGAGGGTGGTGAGTTGGAGAGGCCGCCAGCAGATGTATTATTAATGCGTTGCAAGCGTCTTTGTAGCAACAAACTTTCACTGGGTGGTGAGAGACCAATGCTTAAGGGTGTCGAATTATAATCCATATTATTAAGATTATTGGAGGGGAAACGTCCCGAGCCAATGCGTTGGGGATTGACACGATAGAGCGGCTGTATTTGGGGCTGTTGGGAGTAGCACTTGCGCTGCTGGTACATTTCCTGGGTGGGCGAATTGCGCTGCATGTTGCAGTTGCGCACCGAAGAATAGATGCAATCCTGGCGCCAGTTGCGTATCTCATTGTTGGCATTGGGCGATGTTTTGAAAGAGTGCTGCTGTGACTCAGCGTCTGAGGGGGGAGAGCAACCACTGCTGCCGGTGCTGTTATGGCGATTATTACTATTATTGTTGCGTTGATAATAGTTGGGCAACATGTAGGGTTTGGAACGCATTTGGGGGGGTTGGGTTTGCTGCTGTTGCTGATGTACTTGCTCCTCCAGCTGTTGCTGTTGAGTGCCACTGTGTGAGAAACTACCCAGATAGTTGCGATGCTGATTTCCATAGTAGTTGGCTCCATTGTTGGGACGATATTTACGATATGATTGATTGTCTAGATTTTTGAAATTTTTTATATTATTTGAGTTGACAGCTTGCTGCTGCAAGTAATTTTGTTCCTGTTGTTGTTGCTGCTGCTGATTGCTGCGTTGACGCCAATTTTCTATGGGTTGTTGCTGCTGCTGCTGTTGTTGTTGCTGCTTCTGCTGTTGCTGTTTCAAATTATTCGAAATGTAACGCTTGTGTATGTCCTGCTGTTGCTGCTGTTGATATTTCGAATATTGCCTTTGTCTCTCTGAATAGTTGTTGTAGAGGAAAGGCTTTTTGAAAACTTCTTCATCAACATCATCTTCGCCATCATCGTAGTCCTCCTCCAAGTCATTGTCATCAGTAGCAAAATAAACCGAGCGTGGCTGAGAAATGGAAGATTTCCTCTGCTGGTTTAAAGACTTTTGTGGCTGCTGCTGTTGTTGTTTAGTGGGGGTTTTTAAGATAGAAGCTTGTGCAGGAGCTTTGTATATCTTAGTTTCATTTAACTCTTCCTTTTTCTCTTCATTTACATCTTTAACATTTTTATTAGAATTAATTTCTTGTGGTGGGCATTTAATTACATTAAAGATAGGTACATTAAGTGGTACGGCATCGTTTTGCTCCTCAAAAGCTTCTAACTTTTTATCTTCCTCCTCATTATCTTTAATTTCATTCTGATTCTTTTCATTATCATTAAGATTATCATGCTTATTGATTGTATCAATTTTATGTTTATTGCCAGTCTCATCATTTACATCAGGTAGCATTGCCTTTAAATCACTAATACTTTCCAATATTTTGATATTCTTATGGTTAGAGTTGTCCCTACGAAACTCTTGTTTCTTTTCAGCCACTTCATCATTATCATTATCTTCTAAATTATCATCATAAGTATATTCTACATTAACTTTGTGTTCATTATCTTGCAAATAATTTTCCTCATTATCTGGATAAACAACACTTTGCTTATGCTCTTTATTAACAAAATCTACTTCATCATCATCGTGATCTTGCTCATCTACATATTCTTCATCCTCATTTTCATCTTCATAATTATGATTATGATATTTTTCATTTTCATCATAATCTGGATTATATTCATCATCGGATTCTGTAATCCAAGAACTTTTGTACACTACTGGGCTCTCTACCAGATGGCATTCGGGTTCAGGTGCCACATATGAAGAGCTTTGCTGATTGTAGGTGTCGTCTTCCTCCTCCTCGTCCTCTTCATCAATATCATCTTCATCATTATCGTAATCATAATCATCTAGATCACGCCAATTAGTACGATAACTATTCTCCTCCTCCTCATCATCGCCATTGTAATACGAACGCCAATTATTGTGGGGCTCTGCTACTTCATTCTCATCATTCACATCGAGTCGTCCAAAGTTTTCCAATACTTCATCATCTTCGTCTTCATCGTGGACATTTAAAATGCAAAAGCCACCAGAACGTGATCCTGCTGAAGTATTGAAAATCGAAGAGCCGCTACGTGAGGCGCCACCAGGGCCGCCCGTCGTAACAGCTGTTGCTCCTCCTCCTACTACACCTACACCACCACCAGCATTACTGCTGCCATATTTATTAATTGATTGTCGAGAACTTAAAGTACCGGGACGTCCATAAGTTGAACGATTGCGGCTGGCAGGGCCGCCCGCCAACAAGGATTTGGAATTAGTAGAACGATTTTTCTTGAACGTGGAAAAATCGGGATTTTGTTCAACGCCATTCTGTGAAGGTTGATAAATGTTGGGACGTTCTTTCATATAGTCGTAGCGCATTGAGAAATGTTGCAATATAACACGCTTCACAGCCATAGCAGATTCAGCAAATTGTGAAATTTCACGTGCTGATTGATTGCTGTTGAATTAAAACCAGGATTAGAATTTTTTTGTCTCAAAAAAATTTTTAAAATATACAATTACCGCCTTATATTTCCTGGTGTCCTTAAAGCTTTACGTCTATTTTCCATTTTCTTACTATCTAAAGATTCACTTTCGGATATTCTTATCCAGGGATGTTTTAATACCGCCGCAGCACTTAAACGCTTGGGTGCCTCCTTAATCAAAAGGCCGCGTATCAAGTCCTTGGCCTCTTCACTGATATCATCCCATTCAGGCTCGGGGAAACAAAAATGCCCTTTAATTACAAAACAACATTTTATACATTAAATAAAATTAATTTACTTTGCTTTTAATTTTAAATGACTTTTACCTTCTTGTATAGACTCAAACAGAAGCTCCTGACAAGTGCGACAATTTTCACCACGATTCCAGCCACAATCTTGCTCACAATTACCCGAAAATGGTGGATAACCACATAACAATATATAGGCTATAACACCCAAAGACCATAAATCACAACGTTTGTCATAGTAATTTGCTTCGCCGACAAATAGATCGACTACCTCGGGGGCCATGAATTCGGCACTGCCAACCTGAAAATAAAAATTTGTTAATATAATAATTGGAATTGTGTAACTGGAAAGTATTTCACAATTATATTCACCCCTATCGGAATAAAAATTCCCCATGAAATTTGTTCCCTTTTCACATTTTTCCTATTAACATACAATGTTAAAAAAATAATAAGGGAACAAATTTCATGTGGAATTTTTGTTCACGATAGCGGTGATTATCTTTTCTCGGGACTTTTACTTTGCTTTCAACTTACCGGTGTTAATAGCTGAGGCGTGGCCGCCGGCGACGAAATGTCCGTGGTGAATTTAATGCCAGAGCCCAAATCAAAATCACATATCTTAATGGGGCACAATTTATCGGGATAAACGCATAAAATATTCTCAGGCTTGAGATCACGATGAGCTATGCCCTTCTTATGCAGGAAATCCAAACCGGAAGCGATCTCCTTTATAATCTGGGCAGCCTCATGTTCCGAAAAACAAATATGCTCCTGAATGCGAGTCAATAGAGGGCCGCCGTTGATTTTCTCAAAAACTAAATAAAACTTTTCATCATCTTCGAAAAATTCAATCAATTGCAAAATACCAGGATGACCCTGACAATGATGGAATGTTTCGACTTCGCGGAAAACGCGTGCACGGGCATGACCGGGAATTTTATCAATAACCTTAACAGCATACTCCAAATCTGTGTAGATGTTAACGCACGTCTGCACCGAAGCATAGGCGCCTTCGCCCAATATCTCGCCCGTTAGTTTATATAACTCTAGAGTGAAAAAAAAAAAACACAAAAGAGAGGCAAATGAATATAATTTTCTTTTGTTTAGGATCTATTTATTACCTTGAAATGTAGACGAGTGTAGAGAAGAAGAGGTACGCTTCTTTTTACGTCTTTTCTTCTGCATCTCCTCCTTATGGCGATTGAAATTGGCCTGACGCTCGGTTTCGCTCATTTTTAAAGCCTCACTAGATTCATTGCCCGATACATCTTCGCTGCTATAGCGGGTAAGTTCATTATGGCCACCTAGAAACATAATAAAAAAAAAACAATAACAATAACAAAAACATTATTAAATTAGAACATGTTGGTGTTGTTTTTCTTGTTGTCTTCTTAAACAATTAAATAAACAATAATGGTAAGAAATACGCAATATTTATTAATCTGTAAGACGAAACAAATTCAAATAAACACCCACTATTAAAATGTTGTATAGGACAGTGTCACGCGTTTGTTAAAAATAAAGAAATGTATGTAAATAATAAAAAGAAAACATGTCTACTGCTCTTCAACATAAATAACAAATTAAAAACAATTATATCTACACATATACATACATACATAAATATGTATAGGAATAAATGCGGTCATGCATTTAAAATTTTGAAAACAAAAGATTTTTTTTTGGTTTTGTTCCAGAAATAAATAAATAAATAAGTCAACATCATTGAAATGCCTGTTTTCCTTTAATAATTAAAATAATTTATGTTTCATTTCAAGTCGAGAGATAAAAAGAAATAAAATAATTTACAACTTTACATTTTTAATTATCAATCTGCTCCCCTCCTCACCACTCGTCCCTATTTAACAACAGTGTAACGTTCATTTAAAACATTCTTATTTTCATTATAACAATTCGTATACATAAATATGTTTATATGCAATGCAATGCTATATACAGATATGGACAAATAAATAGCGCACTAATGTTCTATGAAGTGTCAAACGTATTATATTGACAAATGGAATTGTAATAAGAACATGGAATTCTATACTCTTCTTGTTCTTCCAAAAATTTGTTTATTTCCAATTTTTGATATTTTATTTAATCGGGCTCGAGTTCATTAAATTTAATTTTCATTAAATTATTTTTACTGAAGGAATTGTTTTACAACATGAAATCTCTATTAAAATTTTTTTTGCCAATTTTTCTGGCTGAGCTGGGGATTGAACCTGGGTTGAATTTACATGTTTCGATAATCACCACATTATCTCATCAGAATTCTTTGCGTTCAAAATATTGTTTATTATTAATTTTGTCAACCAATATGGGAAGAGGACGACCCATTTTGGTTGGCTCACATGGGAAAAACATAGAATATAGAAATAGGGGAACATCACCAAAATAGCTGAAATAAATAATTAGATGTTTTCGAAAGATGGTTTATAAATGTCTTCAAAATTTAACACAATCAGTTGCAAATTTGCTTAATGTAACGAAAGATCGGAGGAAGCAACCGCGAAAGACAATATTTCGTGAGGATAAGTCAATAGTTAAAAAAGTAAGCTAGAAGATCCTTTCAAGTTGTCGAGCACTATAATGACTGAAATAAATAAGTAATTTGGGTTAAATGTTACCACTAGACTTGTTCGAACACGCCTAAATGGAAATAAACTTTATGGACGTGTAAATAGAAAGAAAACCACTTCTGCCAAAAAAATAATCACCCCTATCGTGAATAAAAATTCCACGTGAAATTTGTTCACTCTTCACATTTTTCCTCTTTAAATTCAATGTTAAAAACATAAAAGTGAACAAATTTCACGTGGAATTTTTCCTATTTAAATTCAATGTTAAAAAAAATAAAAGTGAACAAATTTCACGTGAAATTTTTATTCACGATAGGGGTGAATATAAAGACTCGATTGTCTTTTGCAACACTAACCCCAGAACAAGGTGATATCAAATTCTGAAAAAGACTGCTTTTCACAGATGAAACCAAAATGAATCTGGTTGGTCCTGACTGAAAAACGTTTTGTACATGGAGAAAAATGCAAGAATTCAATCCTCGGTACAATACTAAAACAGTAAAATGCGCTATTTCCCTGTCCACATCTGTAGTTGTATTTATTTAAACTTATTCTATTTTATTTTGCTCGCAATGAAAAAACAAAACTGCGCAGTTTAATTTAATATTATTACAATTGAAATAAGATACATTTATTTTACATATTTTATTTATTTTTATTTCAATTTTCTCTTTTTACAAACTAAATAAATGTTTGCAATAATATTGAGTGTGTGTAGTATGTAGGTATATAGAATTCTTGTGTGATCGCCATATACTATAGTACTAAGCGGTGTTCTGTTGTATAAAAGGTTTAATGTAAAAATAAATTAAATATTGTAATTAGAAGCTTTTGAAACAATATTTATTTATTTTTTTTTAACTTTAACTTTTATTTAATTAATAACTAGAAATGACAGTGTATGAATAATAATTTAATAATAAAACAAGTTAAATGAGGCTTATTCGAAACTTAAAAATTAATTTTAAATGTTTAAAAGGTTTATTTGAATATTGAATGCAAAGGCCATTGGTTGTGATTGAAATTTAAGAGATTCATTCAACACTGAAAATTCGAACATCAATTTCGAATCCGCCAAAAATGTTTATATTTAGAAATTTAAACATGTATGTACATATTTTGTTATTAAATTATAAGTCAACTGATTTCAAACATAATTGGAGTGATTTTATTCAATACTGATTGAAAATTAGTATGTACCTAATTTTAAACGAAAAAAAACTTGTTTATTTAGAAATTTAATTAGAAACCTAGAGGTTACAAACAAAATGTAAGAGATTTTGCTAAGTTTTGAGCAATTTTAAAAATTTTAACTTAATTTCGAATATTCGAAAATTTCAAAATATTTTGAATTTTCCTTCAAATTTAACAAAAGACAATAAAATTTTATGATTTTCGTAAATTTTAAACATACATACATATTTAATAAATTTGGAATTTTTAAAAAATTAGCTTTTTATTACTTAAATGATTGATCTTAACAAATTCATTAGTTTTAGCATTCAAATTTATTAAAAAAAAAAAAAAATTAAAAATTACGAAATTTTGTAAATTCGAATATTCGGAAATTGTCTCATACATTAGATTTTGGATAAAATAAGTGAACAAAACATAAAATTTAATGATTTTTAATCATTTTCAGCATATTTGATAGATTTCGAAGATTCGAACTTAACTTCGAAATGGGGAAAATTGTTTAAAATCATTAGTTAAATGATTAAAATACATAAAAACAATAGATATTTAATAAATTTTAACAGTTTATGCTTAATTTCGAAAATTCGAACATATTTTCAAATATTAAAAAATTGCAAATATATTGCTCGATCAAATATTACAAAAAACATACAAATTTAATGATTTTGATAAATTTAAATCATACATACATATTTGATAAATTTCGAAAATTCAAAAAAATTGCCTAAATTCGAAGTAATGAATTAGGAAATTTTTTTATTAAAAAAACAATAAATTTTTAAAATTCGAAAATTCGAACAAAAGTTCGAAATTGAAAAATTGTCAAAGTTTATTACTTAAACGATTAAAATACTTAAAAATATTACATTTTATAAATATTATTTCGAAAATTCCAAAATAAATAAAATTTTTGTTCATCTGTTACAAAAAAACCCTAGAATTTTATGAGTTGTATATTTTTTGCTTATTTGATCAATTTCGAAAATTCGAACATAAGTTCGAAATTACAAAAATGTCAAAATTTATTGCTGAAATTACTTTAATGCATAAAAACAAAAAAATGTATACAAATTTAATAAATTTTAAATTTCATAAGTTTTCAACTTATTTGATAAATTTCGAAAAGTCGAACAAAAGTTTGAAATTGAAAAATGTTAGAATTGATTACTTAAATGACTTTAATGCATAAAATCAATAAATATATGTATACAAATTTAATAAATTTTTAACAGTTTTTGCTCAATTTCGAATATTCGAACTTAAATTAAAAAATAAATAAATTGTTCAAAATGAAATATGATTCAAGTAAATAAGGAGAAAATTTATAACAAAATGAATTTCTAAGATTTACATTATTAACAACAACTAAATTTTCCTTCTAAACAATTAAATTTTTGGTTTAAATTCAATGAACTTTATGAAAAATATAAACAATTTGAAAACGTAAATACATAAGTACATACATATGTACGTAAGAATTCTAATTTCAAATATTAGAAACAAAGAAAATGTTAAATTTTCTTTTGCAAAAATTATTGAGTATTGAAATAATAAAATAAAAATAAAAACGAACAAGATTTATAATGTTGACCGCTTTATTTGTAATAAAAAGCACGCTTGTTTAAACATCTTCACAAAGAAAATGAATAATTCTTGGCAATTCTTGCTTAAAATACTATAAATGTCTAATTGTTTAAATTAAAATGTTTAAAAGGTTTTTGAAATTTTTCCTATTGCTTTATTTAAAACAAAAGAAAGTACAAATTAATTTTCAATTTTACAATATTTTCGATTTAAATTTATTACGTTTCAAAAGATTTGACATGCTGAAATCGAACAGATAGGCAGACAGACAGACGGAGGGAAAATGAACACAAGAGAGCGAGATAAACCTTCAAGTGGAAGTAGTAGGCCATCAACATCACGATCAAGAGCAGCACACAGCATTTCATCTGGTGGCGAATGACGCACATGAAAAGTTCAATCTATATCTACAATATTTATTTTAATTAAATGTCTATTTTGAAATTTACATAAGGAGGATTATTATTTGTATACAAAGTATAAAAATGAATTACATATTAGCTGTATTCCTTTACTTTTCCGTATTAAGCAAAGAACAATTTAAAAATTTACCCGTGTTGAAACTTAGCTATTATTTATTTTCAATTGTTTTTGCACTGTCTACACTTTTTTTTAACTAAAAAGTGACTACAAATTTTATATGTTTTTATAGTTCGAGTGTTGGTGTTTTTTTTTTTTTTTTTCATAAAAGTAAAAAGATTAGATTTGTTATTTCACTTTTTTATAATGAACTATGTATTATCATTTTGCAGGCTTAAATTTATTAATATTTAATAATGTATTCTTAATGTTGTTCTATTTTAATTAATAAACATATAATAATAGTTTATGATTGTTTTCTTATCAGCACACCGTTTTCATTAAAGTAAACTTTGCAAAATTAACAAAATTTGTTCAAATGTTACAAAAAACAAAACCATAAATACATAAGAAAAATTCTAAAATTCATAAGCTCGAAAATGAAAAATTGCCTAAATTCATTACTTAAATGATTAAAACACATAAAGACAGTAAATTTTAATAAATTTAATCAATTTTTACATTTTTCGCTTGATTTTCGAAAATTCGAACTTAATTTTGAATATTCGAAAATTGCAAAATATTTTGAAATTTCGTTCAAATGCTACGAAAAACAATAAATTTTTTTTTGATATTAAGAAATTTTCAACATATTTGATGCATTTCGAAAATTCGAATATAATTTCAAAAATTTGAACTTAATTTCGAATTTGGAAAAAATCTATAGATTATAATACTTACTTAAAAAACAATTAATTTGTACGGATTTAATAAATTTGAAGAGTTTTTGCTTATTTCGAAAATTCGAACCTTATTTAAAACATTCAAAATACATACAGTTCTTGCTCAATTTCGAAAATACGAATTCAATTTCGAAAATACGAATTCAATTTCGAAAATGCGAACATAAAATTTATTCAATTAGAAAGTAAATTAATTACAATTAAATTTGATAAATATTAAATAATTTAAACCAATAAACATGAATAATTTCGGATTCGTTAAACAACCAAATTTATAAATTTTACCATAAAAATGCAAACATTTTATTCAAATTTAATAAATTTTATTGATTTTAAACTTATAAACCTAATTTTGAAAATTCGTACTTGATTTCGAAAGTTCAAATTCACAAATTATAATGAATTTTATATAAAGTTTGAAGGAACAATAAATTCAAAAACTCGAATTAAATTTCGAAAATTCGAACACTAGTTCAAGTTCGAAAAAATAAGAAATCTATACGTTTATTATTCTTAAAAATTCACTATTACAATAAAAATTGATGAATTTTAAACAACTCAAACTAATAAATTTAATTTCGAATTTGTAAAAACAAGCAAAATATGCATACATTTCATTGAAATATTATGAAATTTAGGGATATGTGCCAACAAATTTGCAAATCCATTAGTCCTATCTTAAAAATTGACAAAAAAGGAGTTATTTTTTTAAAAGCTTTGGGATTTGCTTTCTTTATTTGAGTAGATAATAGATATAATTCAATGTTTAAAGATGATTTCATGTAAATGTTGACCGCGGCTACTCTTCAAATGATGCATACGAGGAGTATGCTGGGTACAATTTAACAAATAAATTTGAGGAATTTTAAACATTTTTCAGCAATAAATGTATTTTCGAAAATTCGAACATAAGTTTGAAATTTTTAAAATTAGCAAAATTTTATTGAACTTCAATGAATTAAGCAGTGTTAAAAAAAATTATAATTTAACAAGACTACTTTTCTATCTCTCTTTGTTATGGTAGGACTGACTATATACATACATACATAAATTTTAAATATTTTGTTTTCATTTGCTATTTTTTTTATTATGCATTTAATATTGCTGTTTTATATACTACTATTTATTTAACTTTCAGCTGTCTGCTTTAATATTTATTATTTAGTCTGTGTTAAATATTAAGCCAACACAAACAAAATCCAACTAGTATAAAACAGAAAAGGCAAACAAAAAAAAATAGTTCATTGCATTGCTTAGAATGCACAATTTCATTTCTAATGATGATGATAATAATAAAACATACAATCAATTGTGTGGCTGTGTAAAGTTCCTCTAAAGCCACTTAACTCTATAAATAAACTATTTTTTTATTATTCTTTTATATATATAATTCTTTTTCTTGCTGATAGTTAAACAACCAACCAACAGAGTCTTGCAAAGTTTATGATAGAGAGTAGTTTAAACATAAAAAATATGGAAAATTATTGCACAAAAAAACAAGAAAAAACTTTATAAATATACAACTTAAAGCGATAAATTTGCATAGAGTGTCAAGGAACTAAAATTATAGTGTTGATAAAACAATGGAATCATCGAAAAAAAAAACAAAAAAAAAAACAAAAAATAAAACAAGTCATTAAACCCCGCTCATGGTTAAGTGTAAGTTTAAGTTTGTTAACTAACTACTGGCTTAAATTTTACTTCAAATGTGTTTAGGGAATGAAATATGATTTTCAAATGTTTATGAATTATAATTTGTTTGCTTTGAAAGGTCATAATCAAAAAAAAAAATTAAATAAAAATATTACAAATGGCTATAAAATTATAACAGTTTAAAGAAAATTAAAAATTTTACAATTTCGAAAATAAGACCAAGTTTCGAACTTGTAATTTTCGGCATAAAAGACACAAATTTTACAACAAATTAAATAAAATTATAATATTAAGAACAAAATTGAATATTTTTTCAATTCGAAATTAAGTTCGAATTTTCGAACATTGAAAATTTATTGGCTTCAAATACAGTAAAATAAGCATAAATTCAATAAAAAATCTATACAGTTAAAATTCTGAAAAAATAGAAGAAAATTAAAAAATTTCTAATTTCGAAGTTAAGTTTGAATTTTCGAACATTCAACTATTCAGCTTAAAACACAAAAATTGTACTTAATAACAAGAAAATAGTTAAAAAAATACAATAATTTGAGAGAAATTCAAAAATTTAACATTAAATATTATGGATTACATAACGGAAAAATTCGCATAAATTCAATAAAACGCTTTTAAAACAGTAAAAAATTTTTTGATTATTAGGTTCGAATTTTCGAAGAATAAATTTTTTGTTTACAACACAAAAAATGATGAAAATTATTTAATACAATAAAGTACATATGGTTAAAAATTATGAATACATACATATGTATGTACATACAGATGTATGTACATATGTATATGGAAAAATTAAGAAAAACGCAATTTCAAAGTTAAATTCGAATTTGCGAACATTGATTTTTTTGTCTCAAAATAAATAGTTTTCATAAGAATTTAAGAAAATAACATAAAAATTTCGAAATTAAGTTCGAATTTTTGATTATGGAATTTTTATATGTACTATAAAAATTATTTAATACGAGTATGATTAAAAATTATGTAAGTTAAATTATATAAGTTAGATATGTATGCACATTCGAATTTTCGAACATTGAATTATTTAGCTAAAAATACATAATTTTTATAGAATTTAAGAAAATAATAAAAAAAATTGTAATAAATTATAACAATTTTAAAAAATAAAAAAAAAAATAAAATGTGGAAATTAAGTTCGAATTTTCGAACATGGAATTTTAGGGTTTAAAACACCAAAAATTCTATACAAAGTAATAAAAACTATTTTATATAGTCGAAGAGAGTTAGAAATTATAAAAATTTGGGGTAAATTAGGCAAAATTAAATTTTGAAATTAAGTTCGAATTCTCGAACAATAAATTTTTTGCTGAAAAAAGATAAAAATATCTAAACACTCAACAGAACTGATTAAAAACGGTAAAACGGTGTTAAAACTGTTCTCAATATAATCATCAATTCTTGTTTTAATTGCATATATTTTTTATTCAGTTGTTTATTTCCTTTTTTAGAACTATTTGTATGTGCAAAACTTCTTTATCTTTTAGATATTAATTATAGTTGCTTGAAACTTCCCATGTGTATTTTTTTTTAATATTTATTTAAGATAATTTTTTTGTTATTTGCTGATGTTTCAATGTAGCATAGAATGAATCGATTCGACCTATAATAAAATTAATTATCTTTAATGTTTTTCACTTTTCTTTTTTTCCATTTTTTTTATAAAAAAATTAAATTCTTGATTTGTTTTCTTTCTATTTTGAATTTAAATTTAGTAATGTGATAATAATTTGATTTCGAAATTCGAATGCGCAATAAATTAATGTTTAAAATTCTTGTTATTCACTTTTTCTTTCTCTATGTTGGTTGTATTTTTTTTTTCTTCGCCATCTTTTAAATGCTATTAAATTAACATTGTACATACTTTATTTCGTTATTTATTTACACTTTTTAATTCTTTTTTTTTTTGCTATCTTGAAAACACCCCATGTTTATTTAATTTTTTATCTAACATTTATTTAAATTAATGCTAAAAAGAAGTGGATTTTTTATAAAAAAAAAAAAAAAAACAGTTTGCAACAAAAGTTTAGATAGGAGAAAAAAAACCTTCAAGATTTGTAAACAATGAAAGAAAAAAACTATTGATAAATCGTACGTAAACGAAAGATTTATACAAAAATCTGTTTATTTCTTTATTTGTTATAAATATTTGCTGCTTTTCTGCTGATATTTTTTATTGTATTGATTTGGTGTTTGTGAAATAAAATGTTTTGCAAATTGTATTTTTTACAAAATATGAGTATAAAAAAACTGTTTGCTAATTTGTAAACATTACTTAAAAGAGACCAATAAATAATATAAAAAATATACAACAAAATTAAACGATTCAAAGGGGAACATTAGCCGGCGTTATATTAATGTGCCTAATAAAAAGTAAATAAATTGGCCGGCTTGCAGTAAATATACTTTGAACAAAATTATAGACAACAATTTAAATAAATATTTAAAAAATACTTTAAAAAAAACTGTACTAAACTACAATGTGTTAAAAAACTTTAATTACATTTTTATGAAACTTATTGAAAATATTCACAACTTTTGAAATTATTATTAAATTTTAATGGTTCTTGATAAGAATTTCCAGGAAATTTTAAAAAGATTTAAATAATTTAAATATCGAAATTATTCAAATATTGAAATTTTTAGAAATTATAACAAATTTCAAATTCTTATTTTCGAAATTTAGTTCGAATTTTTGATTTTATAAACCAAAAAATCTCATAAAAAAAAACAATTAAATTAGTTTAATACAAAAAAGTATGGTTACAAATTGTGTTAATTTAAAGAAAATTAGAAAAAAAAAATTTAATTTCGAAATTATGTTCAAATTGTAAAACATTAAAGTTTGTAGTATAAAATACAAAAAATTATTAAATTCATTTAGAAATTACAGAAATTTGAAGAAAATTGAACAAAAAGAAATTTTGAAATTAAGTTTGAATTTTCGAACAATAAATTTTTTTTATCTTAAACACCTATGTATGTAATTTTTGCTCTTTATTAATATAATGAATAAAATTTATAAAGATGTAAAAATTAGAGAAAAATTATAAAAATTTTAAATTTCGAACGTTAATTCGATTTTTCGAACTTTGAATTCTTGGGTTTAAAACACAAAAAATTACGTAAAGCTTAATAAAACAGTTACAAATCAGGAAAATTTTAAGAAAATTAAGAAAAATCCAATTTCGAAATTAAGTTCGAATTTTCGAAGATATAATTTTTATCCTAAAAACATAATATTTGCCTCTTAACAATGAAATGACATTAAATTTTTAAAAATTTTAAAAATTAGGCGAAAATTATATAAAACACAAACAATTACGTAAAGCTTAATACAACTTAAATAACAGTTAGAAATTATGAAAATTTAGAAAAATCCAATTTCGAAATTAAGTTCGAATTTTTAAACATTGAATTTTTCATCTAAAAAATATAATTTCTGTTTCTTAATAACAAAATTTCATGAAAAGCGTAAAAAGTAAAAGAAAATTAAAAAATTTAAGTTCCGAAATTAAATTAAAAACTTGGAAATTTTAAGAAAAGGTAAAAATTCTAATTTTGAAATTAAGTTTGAATTTTTGAAGATAAAAATTTTTAAGAAAAACTACAGAAATCTGATGAATGAATATGGCTGAAAACTTAAAAATTACAAGAAAATTTTTAAATTCTCAAGAATATTTTCAATATTTTGAATTTCTTTATGATTAAATTGAAATGAAAACAGTGCGTACTTCAATTCAACAGTTATCATTTCCAAAGATTAAAAATTATTTAATTATATTTAAAATTGGTTTGTTAATTGTTTTTACATACATATGTGTTTAATGTCTGTGTAAAATTTTAAAATTTTCCGAAATGATTTGCATTTTTCTTCTTAGAAATTCATCATAATTATTTAAAATTTAAATAATACTTTCAGCTCGTGTGAGTATATTTTTATATAGAAAGTTTCACTAACTTTCTGAGAAAACTCAAAAGTAAATCAATTGTCACTAACATTGACAGTTTCACTTTACTATGTGAAAGTAAAAAAGAAAAAATAAGAATTTGGTATTTGTTGAATTTTAAGAAAAAAAAAAAAAAACTGAGCATGATGATCACGATGCCAACAAGAATCTTTGACAGTTATGAAAACTACACAATTCTTAGAATATTTTGTATTTCTTTTCAAATTTGAAATTATTTAAATTAGTTAAAATTTGATTGAAAAATATGTTTTACTGAGTGCAAAACTTGAATCGAGTGAGTTGTTTAAGCCTTTTTAAACATTGGCTTTGCCAAAAATAAGTTTTTATTAACATTTAGAATTATAAAATAATTTAAATAAGCCCTCCCCCTCCCGATTACCTTTCACAACACAAAGTATTTTGCTGTTGTATGTTGTAAACTGCGTTTACGATTCACAACAACTTATCGGCTTAATCAAATAAAAAATGCATGTTGTGTTGTAGTCGAGATAACACAACATTTTAGTGTTGTGCACGGTAATCGGGGCCTAAATATTTAAAAAAACAAACAGATTTTTATTAAAATAAAACCAAGTTTTTAATATTAACACAATTGTTCAATTCACAAGTGATGTTGTACATAGTATCGTAGGAGTTGTACGTCGAATTTACAATAGTCAAATAGTTGTTGGTAATTTCTATTTAAAAATATTGTACAACACCTACAACATTTTTACATACATGTTGTACCAAAGTTTAATTACTCGTATGTATCTATCTCAACATAAAAATTGCTAATTTCAGTTTAAAAAATAACCAAACGGTAACACTCAAATCATAAACTGATTAACAAATTTAAAACAAGAAAATAAAATTAATAAACGCAACATTTTAATAATGAATATTGCTGAAAATATCTACTTCAGGGTATGTTTTAACTTTGGAAATTATACATAATTTATATTTTGTATATTGGTTTTTAAATATATTTTTCTTTTGTCATTTTGAAGGTTTGACAACATAAACATACGACTTTACTTAAAATTATGTTCACAATCAAGTAGTTGTATCATACAATGTACAACATACAACATTACTAGTGAATTGAACAAATGTTTTCGTTTTTCTTTATTGCCTTTATATGTTTATACAAATTAATTTTATGCTTATATGACTGTTAAATGAAAAAAAAAACAACAACAACAGCATTTAATAAATAAACACTACAAATCGACAAAATTAAAAACGTGCTTTGGTAGACTCTCCGGTGTCCTTGGTTTGGTTTAAAAACGATTTTATTTTATTTCTATTTAATTTGATAAACACGTGTAGCATTAGTTTAGCTTTTGCTGTTTTTATCTCTAACAGATATATTTTTTTTTTTTTTACAAAAATCTCTTCCTATTATTTTCTCTTTGTTTCAAACTATAAAGCTGTTTTTTATTAAAATTATAAACATGCTTTGTTTTGCATATAAATTTTGTTAAGGAAGAGGAAGAAATCGCAAATAACAATAATAATATAAATAATAACAAAATACATAAATGTTATTTTTTATGCACTGTATTTACTAAATAAATTACAACTTGGGAAATGATGTTGTCGTTAAATGAATGAGAGACAACAGCAGGTCCACTGAGAAATTGGTTACTTTATTAAAACTTTTCAAGTTGCACATAAATCGAACTAATTACATCTTAAATATGTATGTTGATATATCTCAAGCATGTTGAAATATTCGCCCCTATCGTGAATAAAAATTCCACATGTTGTTCACTTTTATTTTTTTTAACATTGAATTTTAATAGGAAAAATGTGAAAAGGGAACAAATTTCATGTGGAATTTTTATTCACAATAGGGGTGATTTTAAAATATTTTAAAATTTAGGCGAAAAACTTAAAATTTATTGTCTTAATATCAACTCAAAATGATTTAGACCAGTTGATAGCTCAAAAAATCAAATTGTCTTTAAACAATTTTTAAGTTCTCATTTAATATTTTAAAATTGAATTCCAATTTTATGGTTCATTTAAACTTCAAATTTACGTAACTTTTCTCATAATTTAAAAATTTTTTGATAAGTTTGTCATAATTTCTTTATTTTAATTGAATTCTCTTGAAATTTTCTATATTTTGGCAACAAATTTTTTCAATTTTTAAAAATCCAAAAAATTTCCGGATTTTTTAAAATAATTTTCAAAATTAAAAAAAAAATCCTGACTTTTTTAAAGGATTTTTAAGAATTAAAAATTTTCCAAATTTGACAACTTAAAAAAACCTTTCATAAAAGATTTTTTTTATTACAATCGGCTTCTCTTTAAATTTTCTGTAATTTTAGAACAAATTTGAAAAAATCTAAAAAAAAATCCTGAATTTTTTAAATAATTTTAAAAATTATAAAAATTTCGCAAATTTTACAAAAAAAAAAATTAATTCTGAAGACATTTCCCTAAAATCCAGAAAATAAAAGAATTCCCATTAACTGATTTCTTTATTTTAATATAATTATCTTTAATAGTGGGAGGGCAATGTAAGCGGCATGCGTAAAAAGAATTAGGAAAATGGAAATAAATTTTAGTTTTTAACTAAACTCATATGTCACATATTATATACATACATGTGATGGCAACATCGTTTTAAGCGGCAAAGTTGAAAAAATTCTACTTTTGCCGTATGCGTCCGCATATCCACTATAAATTGTCTATAATTTGGGGTAAGAAAAATAAAAAACCAAAAAAAAAAATAACGAATTCTTCAATGATTCTAATAAATCCAACAGTTCTTAAATTTTTCAAAATAATTTTAAAAATTAAAAAAAAAAGAATTCCCGATCTTTTTTAAAATATTTCCTTAACACTCTGAGATTTAGAAAATTTCAATTATTTATAATCATTATAAATTACTCAACTGATCGAGACATTTAGTAAATTGTTAAACAACAAAAACACAGAGAACTATATACTATAGATACTATGAATTGAACAAAATGATGAAATAATTTTAAACACAACAAAATGTTCACAAACAATATTTTGAGATAAACAATCTGAGAAAAGTGTATGTGTGATATTTCACCTGAGAATTGCAGCATAACAAATTAAATTAAAACAAAAACAAATAATAAACAAAATATATATTAGACAAATATGTATGTATGTCTAATATAAATAAGGGGGAGATCCACTTTAATACAAAATTAATATTTTTGTATCGAATCAGTAATTTTTAAGAGAGAATACTTTAGTTTATTAATCGGCAAAATGCGCCAATTAAAAAAAAATCAGAAAAATCCATAAAATCAAGAAAACCCCAATTTTCAAAGAAGTACTTTTTGTTACATGAAATTTCTTTATTATTCAAGACTTTTGGCAATTTTTTTTAATTTAAAAATCAAAAGGAAAAATTAACTAATTAAGCCATTAAGGAATTAAAATTCATCGAAAAATTACTTTGTCAAATTAAATAATTTTAACTGTAAAAACGTACCAAATTCAAAAAAGTACCATATAATAAAATAACTTAAAAAGTTAGCATTAATATTAGGAATAAATTGTTATTATAAATAAATAATTTTTTTATATTTAATCCTAATGTTAATCCCAAATTTTTAAAAAGTTCTTTTTTGTTAAGGTACGGTCACATTTGGCAAATATTTGCTAAATAACATATATTTGAACTCTTTTATTTATTTAAAAAATTAAATTATTAAACACTTATGGCTAAATTCACAGTCTTTAGTTAGCTAATGACAAAGGCTTAACTAATGATTCTTTATTCGCAAATTCATCGAAAATTGACTGTCAAATCAAATAATTTTAATTGTTAAAACGTACCAAATTCAAAAAAAGTACCGAATAATAAAATAACTATAATAAATAAATATTATATTTATTATAAATAAATAATTTTTTTTATATTTATTATATTCATGCAAAATTTAAAAAAAAGTAATTTTTGTTAAATAAAATTAAACAATTTTCTTCGAAAAATATTTTAATTTAAAAAATTTTGTCATTTTAAAAAATTACCAATTTCTATAAAAGGTGCAATATTCTCAAAAAAAGTAAAAAATATATTAAAGATAATACAAGAATCTAGAAATTTTTATTGTCAAAAAAGTTTTATTATAAAATTTGGTAACAGATTTTTTAAAAAGTACTTTGTTAATTAAAAGTGTGGGATTGTTAAAACAAAAAAATTTGACAGAATTTTCCTTTTTTTGAAAAAGTACCACAAATTCTAAAAAAAAGTACCAAAATCCAGAAAACTGAATTTTCAAAATAATTTAATTGTATGTACCTACATACCTATTTAAATTACATACATACTTTGAAATTTTAAACAGTTTGCTAAAGATGGTATTAAATTTGGTACTAATTTGGCCAGAAAAGTTAAATAAAAGTACATAGGTACCTACTTCATTTTTAATTATACATAGAAGATTTAAAGAATTTTTTTGTAAAATGTCGAATTTTAAGTGGATTTTTTTGTCAAAAAATCAATCTTGAAAAAATTATCAATCTGCAAAAGAATTAAATTCCCAAAGTAGGTATAGATTCTGCTTCTGATTTGAATAATAATAATATTTACAATTTCAATTTAAAACTAAACAAGTAGTTCCTGTAACCTAAAAATATTGCTTAATTTAGTAGTTATAGCCTAGCCATACAACATAAATTTCTTATAAGATTGTTAAAAAAATAAAATAAAAATATTTACCAATCATTTTGTTACAGCTGAGACTAATTACAACTTCTCTCTCCTGTTTATCAACCAATAAATTAACAATATTTTATTAATGTTTCTTAATAAAATATGAAAAATTTCCTCGAAATGCGTAGTAGTTGAATGACGTTGGATAGACGGACAAAAGTGGTGGTGGTTGGTCGTTTTATTTATTTTCCTTTTCTATTTTCTGAAATACTTGCGGCTTTTGCTGGTTGTGCAATTGATGTTGTTTAATGCCGGCGTTTTGGGGTGGCAGTGATGTTGTTTGTACGAATTAATTTAAATTTTAACCTAATTTTGTTAAATTTCAAAAACTTAACACGCAAAAAATAAACATTTCACGTTGCCGAAGTAGAAGCAGAAGAAGAAAAAGCAAAAAATAACAGCCAGAGAAACAACAACAAATCACACGAACTCAAATGCACACAAAAGCAAGACAAGTCGTTTTTTACTCTACTCGCTGAGTGTAAAGGTGGTAAAATGTATGTGTTTGATGTTGTTGTTATTATTATTATTGTTTTTTATTTCTTCTTCTATCTGGTTCTCAAAAATACTCTGGCAGATTTTAACTCTGTGACACACACATACACGATACGCAACAAATCAAGGTAAAATGCGACTGACAAGACAAAATTGCCAAAAGAAAAATACATATAGGTACATATGTATGTATTGTACCTCTGTAAAATAAACTCTTCATTAACAAAACAAAAAACGTGCAAAATACGCGTAATAACAAGAAATTTTGAAAATTCAATCTTAAATATGACGTAAAATTAAATATTTTATTTTAAAATTAGAAAAAAAAAAACAAACAGTGAGATAGGTCGCAGTCAAATACCTACATTCACTTAAACTCTCTTATAAGAAATTCACTTATACATTCACAAAATGGCAGCCAATTATAATATTAAATAATTTATACATTAAACTTTTTTCTTCTTATTTTTAAACATTTGATTTAACAATATTTATTGGCATTCAATATGGAAGATAATTTTCATAGAAAACGCGTGTTTTTTTAAATAACAACAATAAAAAACGACGACATACGTCCCGGTTAGTCGTGTTTTATATGAATTTAATTTTATAATTTTTTTTATTAAGTTTAGACCACACACTTGTGGAAAAAAAAGGTCCGTCTTCGTTCTTAGTAGACATTAGAATGAACTGAACATAATAATAGTGAAATGTATAAAACTACACGAAACCACGGTAGCCCCCCATGCAACCACACAGCAAAAAACTTCCGACTACAATGGACTACATTAAAAAAAGAGTACCTACTCAGCAGATATGAAGGCAGAGCATTAGTTGTAGTATTCACAGCAGCCAGCTAGCCGGCTAAAGTTATAGACAGCCTAGCAAAAAAAAAAGCACTTATATAGGTATACATACAGCAATAGAAAACCATGTAGTATTATACCTACATAAAACAGCAAATAAAAATAATAAATTCGTTAAAAACTTTCTCAAAATCTAATTTTGTCTAAACTTATACGAAGCAATTCTTAATTCTTTAAGCTAAGCTGATTACCTTTTAGACATCGTTATGATGGCAAGATAAGACGAGTACCTATACACTTGATTGTACGTACTTGCAAATCGATTTACTGTCTTATTCTAATTATACATATGTACATATATGCGTATACTCTCAAATTAAAATACGAGCGATTTAATCAATAAGAATTGTACTATGTGAACCATAGAAATTTCAAGGAAAAAATTGTATCAATATTTTCAATAAGAATTGTTTCGTGTAAATTAGGACAAAACTTATAAAGATAAAAATTGTCAAAAAATATTAGAATTTAGAATATTATTGTTTTATTTACGGAAAGTAGCAAACTGCCCAGAAATACCAAATTGT
Organism: Bellardia bayeri; assembly: GCA_950370525.1. Classification (NCBI taxonomy): domain Eukaryota; kingdom Metazoa; phylum Arthropoda; class Insecta; order Diptera; family Calliphoridae; genus Bellardia; species Bellardia bayeri. The sequence continues at coordinate 8,707,850 of OX493264.1, read as the reverse complement.
ATAAAAAAACCAAAGCCTTTAAAAACTATTAAATTCCTAAATATCCTATACCTACATATGTAGGTAACAAATATTACAAGAATTTTGATATTTTTATATTTTCCTATTGTTTATCCTTAATTTGGTAGCAATTTTACAATGAAGTACTTTTTTATTAAATAAAATTTAACGATTTTAAAACAATTCCGTACATAGGAATCAATCCTTTGAATTGACAATATTTGAAAGCAACAGGTTTTATTTTTAGGTGCCCCGATGGACTAGGCGATAGTGTGCCAGACTCTCAGTCAGAGGGTTGCGGGTTCGATTCACGCCACAGACTCTGGGTGTTTTCTGCAGATAAGCCATAAAGCTTCGCAGTTTGTGTTTGTAAATTAGAGAAAAAATAAGTTTGCTACTAAATAAGTACCTAATATATATATGAATACATTCTTTTAAATGAATTATTCAACAGCCACTATTTTGTTTTTAAGTCTATGACTACTCAACAAAAAAATATTAGATTAGAATACATAACATGAACAAAAAGAGCATACATATGTACATAATAAAAACCAAACAAGTAAATAGTTTTTTATTTGTACAATAACAAAAGCAACAAAAAAATTTTGTCGTTTTACGAACAATTGTTTTTGTGTCTAGTAGCGTAAGAAACGAGTGAAAGAAGAGCAACAGCACAACACCGAAAACTTATTAACACAGCCAGAAACCAATAATATTTTACAAACTTATTAATTACATTTACAGTAGGGACCAACTTTTACTGAAATCGACTTTTGGTGTCGATTAATCGAAAAATCAACCTGTAAAACTAAAAGCGCTGGTTTTTGAGTCGGTGTGCAAAAAAATAAAAGTAAAATTTAGTTAAAAGTGAAAAAATGGCACCAAGCCACGTTTAGCAATATGTATTTTAAAAAAATGTATAATGGAAAAAGGAAAAGTGCTGCATTTTCAAGAAGGAGTTAGCTTTTTGTGGCAGCGCAACTCTACCTTATCAGAGCATCTGAAAAAATCTTATAAGATTTAAAAAATAAAATGTATTAAACAGAAATATCTACATATGTAAAACATGTTTTTTTAAGTGCGCCTTTTTAAAATAAAACAATTGAATAAAATTGCATGTTTTATTTTTTCAACAAAAACAAGTTCTAAACATTTTTAATTTTTTAGTTTAAGAAAAAAAAAATTATAAAAAAAATCGTAATCGTCCAAAAAAAAATCGACTTTTATGTTCAATTAATCGATTATCATAATCGAGTTGCAAATGGTTGATCGAATAACCGAAAATCGATTATCATTTCATACCATTCACTAGTTGGTACTTAAAAATTATAAAGAACAGTTTAAACAAACATTTAAAATCAAATTACACAACAAATTCGAAACCGAAAAAACATGTCACAACTCCCCTAAAACCATACTTCAATTACAGCTCACTCTTTATATTGCCTAGTTATGTTAATGTTAAACATATGTATAGACAAACTAACATTAAGCCGTTTAATACAGTTTGTTTTTTAACATTACCAGACGACGCATTTATGTTAAGAGGTGGGTGAGGTTTTTTTTTTTTTTTTTGCTTATGTTTGTAGGAATGTAGGTTTGCAGGCATGGTAAACAACTTTTCTAGTTTAGTACAAGAGAGGAAGGGAGTGTGGAAATATTACAGAGTGTGAAGTGTGGTGTGTATGTGCATACGTGTTGTTAAGAATGTATGTACCTATGTCGTGAAATGTTAATGTTAAAAGACAGACAGACAAAAAATATAGAAAACAAACTCAATACAAAAACAAAATTACTACTGCAAAGAAATGGAAAATTACAAAACACATAAATATGAGGAACATAAATAGAATTTTCAAAAACAAAAAAAGCAAAGAAGTGCAGGCATATGCTAGAAAAGTGGGGTTATGTTGAATATTTTTTACCTGCGTCTTTTTAAATTTTATTTACTTAATTTTATTCGGCTTAAAATTATTAACCTTTAATTAGGCGCATGGGGTCAGGAGAAATTAATATTGAAAAATTTATACGTTAGTGTTCGAATAGGTACCTAAGTACTGAATTTTATTTACATACATACATAGGTATATTTTTAAATGAAAAAATGTTATGTTTTTGTTTCTTATACCTAGGTAGGTACCTACATAATTAAAATAAATCACTTTGAACATTTAACAAAACATAGATAGGTACCTACCTACTCATTTTTATTTTTTTGTAATTCAACACTTGCAATAAACTTTGGGATCAAGTAAGACCCCAGAGAGAGGATAAACCATTTTTTGGAAAACAGTATAGGTATGTACATATGCATGTACGTATGTACGTATTCTAGTTTTTTTAATTTTATTAAATTTTTTGCTCTTATTGAAATTTATTCAATTTTATTCAAATTCGTTATAGGTATTTTATTTAAATCTGTTCCAAATGTTATTCAATTTATTCAATATTATTTAAGTTTGTTAAATTTAATTCATATTTATTTGTCCCCTTTTTTCATAAAAACTTACAACAGGTTTATAAAGCAAATTTTGTACCTCTTATAAACAAACCTGTTGTAAGTTTTATGAATAAGGCCATTAAAATTTTATCAATACATATTTGTAAAATTTGATTAGATTTTGTTTTGTATGCAATTTGTGAAATATTAGTCAAAATTGTTTATTCAGACATGTAATGGAAATCGAAAAAGAAAACGAATGAGTTTTAGAAGTCAATGTTTTTGTAATATTTCTGTATTGAAAAACTTTTGTCACATAAAATAGGTACCTATAGAGATATTGTTCTACTAAAGAGAATTTTAAAAGAAAAATTTTAAAATGTATGTACTTCCAAAACTGATTCGTTTTCGATTTCTATCACATGCCTGATTATTACATATGCATTTAAATTATCTCGATTTATAAAAATGTACCTATAGTATTTTACTCAAATCTGTTTAAAATTATATTTAATTTATTTAATATTGTACCTAGGTACCTATTTGTATAAAATTTTATTCACATAAATATGTAAGTAGGTACATATTTTCAATACCTATGTATTATTCAAATTTAATTTCATTAAAGTTGTTTTATTAATTTTATTCAATATTACTGAGATTTGTTCAGTTTTATTCAAATTTATTCAACTTCATTCATAATTGATGAATTTTATTTAGATTTAAGAAATTTTATTCAGATTTGTACAATTTTATTCATATTAGTTAAATTTTAGTACCTACAATTTTTACAAATTTTGCTCATCATTCCCCTTAATTTGAATGCAAACCCCAACTACATACAACATATGTATGTATGTACATATGTACCTATATAGAAAAAAATTTCAATAATCCGAAAAAATATGACTAAACATTGTGTAAAACACTTAAAATTGATATACCTACCTACCTACTACATATGTATGTATCTTATTTCTTATTATTTTATCTGAATTTCTATTAATTTGGTATATTATTCCAATAATTCTAAAATATGTTTTAAAAAATTCTTAATGCTGAACCTTGATATAAAAACCTAAACTTTCAAATGAAACAGCTACTAGTCATCAAATATTATTTACATACATATGTACTACATATTTACATATTACCTACCAGTTTTTGAGCTGTATTATTATTTTATATTTTATTAAACAACTGAAATGTTAACAGAATTATTAATTAAAAACAATGTAAACAACATTTAAGTAATTAAACTAATAACAGAGCTATAAACAAAATAGTATAACAAATCGTCAGCGTTGTCAACTTGGTGCGAAAAATTTCTTAGTTGGTGCGCGGTGCGTTTTTTTTTAAATTTCGGTGCGTTTTTTAATTTTTCCAAAAATGTGATAAAATCTTTATTTTTACTAATTTTTAATTGCAGTTTTTTAATAATTCATTATCATGAAATCTATACGATGAAAAAGGACTCCATTGAATGCATTTTATATACGAATGTATAATAATCAAGCATTCGTCACATGAAGGTTATTTCTAAAACTGAATAGGTACCTAGGATGAAAATTTTAGTTTGAAAATAAAATTAAAAGTTTAAACATGAAAATAAAAATTCTTCTGTATCATGATTGGTCTACTTAAATGTAGACGAACAACCAGGGCTAGAGTCCAAGTGAAGCCCTAACAAATTTTATTGAATAGGGTCAACGAAGTAGGTACTAAAAGTGCTTCAAATAGGAAACAAAAATATTATGTAGGTAGGTACATAGGTACATACTGAAATTAGCCATTTTTTACCAATTAATTCCGAATAGCATATTGTGATTTAAATTTTGAGTGGTTAAATGCTTATTTTATCTTTATTAAATCTTTAATCAAAATAATGATTTTTACTATTATTTACTATATATTTACTTTTACTACTAATCGTTGATATCTTTTTAGATAGTTAAAAAAAGAAGAACTTAGTTACATATGTATCTAGTACAAAGGAATACAAAATTTGTGTGGTTTATTTTTTATTTTTGTTGTTTTATTTTTTTCTAAAAAACACTGAACTGTTGAAGACTGTTTTATTGTTATATTTATAATACAACAATATTATATTTTATTTGAAATTAATTCAATAAAAATTTTAAATAAAAAAGAAAATCTAAACTTGGTGCGATTTTTTTCAAATGGCGCGTTTTTTTTTCTCCATTTTGGTGCGTTTTGAAATTTCAAAGTTGACAACGCTGCAAATCGTCTAATAAAAAAAACGAGAAAAAACCTACAAGCGAGAAAGACGACAACATACGCCTTAAACCAGGGAGCTCCACATACAGCAAACATTAAGAGCAGCAGCAATAACAAGAAACATATTGTTAAAAACAACAAACAGAACAACTAAATAAAACAACAACAGCCACCAGAATTGTACGATTGAACAAACAATTAAAAATAGTTTCCGCACACGACCGCGATTGTAGCGAAATACGACAGAAAAACAGAAATACACAAAACAATAAAATAGAAAAAAACAACAAAAACTCATATGTGCCAAAAGAGATGCCACCCACATATGCCATTTTTAATATAACCAAAAATTTTTAAAAGTTATAGGTAGGTACATATATTATTTTATTGTAAAATTATGTCTTCGGAAAATTTAAAAATTATGGTTATTTTCAATAAAAACATACCTATGTTTTTTAAGTTTCTTATTAATTTAAGTGTTTTTCTTTAAAATTTGCTTAAAATGCCTTTAATTACATTTTATACACATCTGGCAGCTATGAGACTACAAATTTAAATAAAGCACAAATAAGAAAAAACACAATAACAACAAAACGCAAGTTTTTACATATACATAAACAGGGGGAGTAGTAGGGGGATGTAAATAAAACAAAGAGATATTTTTCTAGAGAGAAACGAGCATATACAATATAAAAAAAACATTAACAAGAAAAAAATACCGGTATGTACATCCACGCAATTTATTGACTTAGGCGAGTGTGTGTGTGTAAATAGATGTGTTTATGTTTCTTCTTCTTCTTACAAAAAAAAATTAAAAAAAAAAAAACTATCAAAAATCACGTAGACCTCACATCAAATAAACGAATCTACTGCGACGATGAAATTAAGAAAGAAAATAAAATAAAATCAAAAAGAAACCAAAACAATAATAAAAACAAAGGTTTGTTTTAGAAAACAAAATAGGTATGTACATACATATGTATGTATAATAAAAAAAACACACATTATTATAAACAAATTGTTATAAAATACCTACTTCAGAATTATTAAAATGTACCTATGCAGAAATGAAAAAAAAAACTTTATCGTATGATTTTTGAAAAAACAAGATTTGTGTTATTCTTTTTTAACACAGAAAATAAAAAAAAAGAGTTTTTGCACAGAGAAAGAGGAGAAAAGAAAAACAAAAACTGTAATAATAATAATAATAATATTTAGTAGACTCGTTTATTGTGCATTAATGGTCATTTAAAAATCCATACAATTACGACAACCATCAATTATAATAATAATGTCATAATATTCTTTTGTTAATTAACAATTATTTTGTATGTTAATTTAAATTGTGAAAGTATTTAAATGAAAAGAAAACCTCTGCAAATAAAATAAAACTTTTGTACCTACATACATACATCCATATGTAAGTAGGTAGGTATGTCAGAAGAGAACTGGTACAAAACTAAAAGGAAATGTTAACCAATTTAAGTAACATTTCAAAGCAAAGGAATTGAAAATTAATAAACAATTGATAGGTATGTAGGTACACACTTTTTTATTAAAATTTCCAAAAAATTCTGATTTCCAGACAGGCTTTAATTAAAAATCTTATACCTATTCTGAATTCAATGGTTATAAATCTTACATCAGAAAATAGAGCCAACAATGGATTAAGCTATGTGTCCACGATCGTCAGGTATTACAACGTTGTCAGAAAAATGTGCAGAAATAGTCTAACAACGTGTAAACTTAAAATTTTTGTCTTCCATCGTTGTAAGAAAAACCATTTTCAGTACATTGGAAGACAAAAATATTGTCACACATCTAATAATCGTGTAAATACACAATTTTGGCATTTTCAGTGTTTTAAGACAATTGTCAAACACTTTTCATTGTCATATGTGCAAAGTTTATGCATCTGCCAATGGCAGCATTGTCATAGAAATTATTTATAAATGCAACTCTGTGTATACATAAAAAACAAACAAGTGTGTATTAATAAAATTTAAAAAAAAAAAAATGGAAGAAAATTAAAGAATTAAAATAAAGTGTGCATTAATAAAATTTTTGAAGAAAGTGGAAGAAAATTAAAGAATTAAATTAAAGTGTGCATTAATAAAATTTTTCAAAAAAGTGGAAGAAAATTAAAGAATTAAAGAAAATAAAAAATAGAATCCTGTTTAATAGAATGCAGATAAAATGTTTCCAATTGCTCTTTTTTGTTCCATGACAATATTTAAAATTTTTAAACACACACACAGAGCTGCAAAACGAATTTGACAATGCCACACAACAATCTGACAATCGTGTGAACTAACAATTTTGGTTGACAGCTAAATTCATTGTGTGACAATTGTGTGCTAATGAAATTGTTAGTTTTCTTACAGTCGTGTAGACTGACAATTTACCTTTTGCTAAAAAATTTTCAATGTCACTACATTGCTAGCACATTGGTAGATATGACAATGTTGTAATATCTGACGACCGTGTACACATAGCTTTACTCTTTTATTTTTGCCCACCTCTATATTATTAAATATCAGCGCTGTCAACTTTGAAATTTCAAAACGCACCAAAATGGAGAAAAAAGCGGAGCATTTGCAAAAAAACGCACCAAGTTAAGAATTGCGTTTTTGTTTCAAATATTTGAATTGAAATATTGAATTAATTTGAAATTTTTTTAATATGTTAAATGCTATAAAAACTTTTTATCAACGATTGATTATTAGTAAAAGCCTTTTTTTAATAAATGAGCTAATAAAGATAAAATAAGCATTTAACCACTCCAAATTTAACTCACAATATGATATTCGGAACTAAAGTACTATGTAATTGGTAAAAAAGTACATATTTGGTACTTTTTGTTACATATTTTTGTTTTCTATTTAAAGTACTTCTGTTTGATTTGTTCCAATAAAATTTGTTAGGATTCCACTGGTACTCTAACCCTGGTTGTTGGTCTACAGTTCAGTAGACCAAACCATCAGCTTGTACAAGAATTTTTATTCACATGTTTAAAATGTTAATTTGATTTTCAAACAAAGATTTTTGAAGAATTTGATTTCATTTATCATACATTCGTATTTAATACATTTTTTCATCGTATAGATTTCATGAGTTATGAATTATTAAAAAACTGCAATTAAAGATTAGTAAAAATAAAGATTTCATCACATTTTCGAAAAAATTAAAAAACACAAAGAAATACACAAAAAAATTTTGCAGTGTTGAATGAAATGGTACTCAAACAGGTGTATTTTATTGTAGAAAGATCTTTTCTCACACTGAAACAAAAAGTTGTGTTGAAATTGCTTTGGTGCCACCAAAAATTAAAAAGCGTACCAAAACTTAAAAAAAAGTGCACCGCGCACCAACTAAAGAATTTTTCGCACCAAAAATGGTGTGAAACGCACCAAGTTGAAACCATTAAATATGTATGTACATTTGTATGTATAAAATAACTAAAACCTATAATAAACAACACTTTAAACGTCCCAATAGACCTGGTCCTTAAACATTTATCTGCTCTAAAATAACAATATTTATTATAATAATTAAAATATTGTTCAAAAAACTACTTACACAATTGTGTTATAGAACCAAATCAAAAACAAGCTATGTACATATTTAGAAAACATACAAAAATCTCCACCAATAAAACAAACGCCACCATTTAACCAGTAAAAATGGAATCATGCAAGCCAAATACAACCTATGACCAATAATTTTATATGTACATACATATGTATGTATGTGCAAATATGGATTTTCTTTCCGTCATTATAAACGTAACGGTACTTTAATTTTGATTTTACATTGTAATCTACTCTCTTGAAATCATATACTTAGGTACATATGTACATACATATATATGTATGTATGTATTTGTTTTTTTACTTCATTTGTTAATCCGTTATTTTAAAATTTTGATCTTAAATTAAAACTACATAGGTAGAAAATATTGATAAGTTTGTGCATTGTTTGACAGTCGAGTTTCAGATGGTGAAAATTTATGACATTCTTTTTTGAGACGTGTTCTAAGCGAAACTACGGTACTGAATCTCAGATGGTGTGGGCTGTATTTGGAGATCAAGTAAAGTCACAAATATGTATAGTCCCAAGCAAAATTAATGGTGAAATAAGTACATACATACATACATATATGCTGATGTGCTAGAGAATAATTCAATAGACTTTGCAGGTGAGTTATATGGTGATAATTGGACATTTCAACAAGAATTTTTTAACAACAACAACAAATACCTTACCAGTATTAGAGTGGCCAGGTGTAACTTCCGTAGGGGAATTCTTTCCTCCAAATTGTTTTCAAAGGCAAAACAATATGCAACTTTAAGATTTTAAAAATGCAATATTGTCAGAGTGGGATAAAATTAATACAACAACTCTTAAAAACTTGGCTGGATCAATGCCTCTTAGGCTGCAACAAGTTTTAGTACAAAAGGAGAATAGTTAATATAATTTCATGTACATATGTATGTATGTAGGTATAAATCTTTTCTATTCTGTTTTAGTTTTTTCAAATTATAATTTACTATCTAAAACTAGGTAACACCTTTGATGTTGTAATTTTGTGATAGATAACAAGTTTTTAATTATAAACACACATAAATGATGCAATCACCAATAACAAATATTAAACGTTGAAAAAGCCCACAACAAATTGTTTGAAATAATCTAACAAACAAAATTTAAAACACACAACAAGATTTCACCAAAGACAAGGAAAACATTTTAAAGATTTTAGTGACTTAAACAAAAATAAATAAACAAAAAACCAAAATTTCACCAAAAATAAACACAACAAATCAAGTTAAGCTATAGTGTTGGTTAGTTAAGTAGCACACGAATATATCAATTTGTATTAACTTTAAAAGTTACAAACATATGTATGTACATTTCTTCATCGTTACATGTTTTTGCTAAATTTTAAAATTTTCTTCAAATTATAAAATTTTATTAATAGTTTATAGTTTCCTATATGCAGACTTTCAAGGTCATTAATTTAATGTAAAGAAAAGATTATTTATTTCATTTCCAATAAAATCTGATGTTTCTTCGTTGGTATTCTTTCCAACTTCTTCAGGGATTGTTTTTTTATTAAAATAATAATCTTTTTCGTCAGTTTAACATCATTTATAAATTATATCACAGTATTTTGTATAGTTGGACAACACAACACAAAAACTTAAAAAAATTTTATACAGAAACTTGACATCATCCATAACTTTTCTAGAGAAAATTCAGAGAAATTCAAATTTATCAATCACTCTTTAGAAGAAAAACAATGCTATCGACAACTTTTCTTGAGAAAATTAAAGTTATCGATAACTTTTATAAATAATATCAAAGTTGTAGATAACTTTCCTAATAAATATCAAAGTTATCGATAACTTTTTCAAATAATATCAAAGTTACAAAGTTATCGATAACTTTTCTTGAGAAAAATAAAAGTTTTCCAATAAAATTTAATTTATCAATAACTTTTCTAAAGAAAATTTAAAGTTATTGATAACTTTTCTAAAGAAAATTTAAAGTTATTGATAACTTTCTTAAATAAATTCAAAAAAATTTTTCGATAACTTTCCTATAAAAATTAAAAGTAATCAATAACTTCTCAATATAAAATCAAAGTTATCGATTTTCTGCAATAATTAAAAGTTATCGATTTTCTGTAGACATTAAAAGATACTGATAACTTTGATTTTCCAAAGAAAAGTAATCGATTACTTTTAATTTCTATAGAAAATCAAATAATTTCTACATAAAATTAAAGTTATCGATAACTTTTTCTTGGAAAATCAAAATTATCGATAACTTTCCTAAAGAAATTAAAATTATCGGTAAGAAAATCAAAATTATCCATAACTTCTCTACTGAAAGTCAAAGCTTTCGATAACTTTTCTAGAGAAATTAAAAGTATTAATATTTCTTCCATAGAATAACCAAGTTATCGATTTTCTATAAAAATTAAATTTTCTATAGTCATTAAAAGTTACTGAGCTTTTATTTTCCAAAGAAAAGTTGTCGATTACTTTTAAAGAAATGTTTCTTTGAAAAATTAAAGTAAACGATAACTATAAATCAAATTTATCGATAACTTCGTACAAAAATTAAAAACTACTACAATTTTACATTAAATTTGTATAATCAACAACAACAAATAGGTTTTCAATATAATTTTAAAATAATCGCATAATATTCCCTTAAATATTCAATAAAATATTTTTTAAAATTTGATTACAAAAGCGAAAAAAACACCATTTAACCAAATTTCATTTGTTTTTAACTGAAATTAAAAGCAGTTTTAATTGGTTTACTAAAATTAAAACAATTTCCGCAAATAAAAAAAAAAACAATTTACATAAAAAAAAAACTCTTACGAGATGGTTATTGAAAAATTATATTTAATACAAAGACGAAGAAGGTAATTAAATAAAAAGAAATATATACATATCATAACTTAATGTGATTATGACGCATTTAAAACTGCCAACATCCAAAACAAAACTGTATAAAACGGCATTAAAACATTTGTATAAGCCGTTGTACTGAATATTTTCAGCATTTTATTGATTTTTTCACGCAGTATGTGTGTGTGAGTGAGTATGTGTGCAATCCCAGCATACCATTCTAGGAGCGCTCCGAAAAAAGGAGTCAGAAAAGAGTCCAACAAAAGAGCATTTTTGGAGCGCTCCGAAAAAAGGAGTCAGAAAAGAGTCCAATTAAAAGAGAAAAATTTGCTTATTACTGTCCTGAATCGGCACGCAGTATGACTCAGCAAATCCACTTAATTATGTGTGTACCAAATCGTTGTTGTTGTCCTGTTATTTGTGCTTTGAACAAAAAAAAAAAAAAAACATAGCTGTACCACACAAGAATGATAAAAACAAGTTTACACAGAGCCCAAAAAAACTCTTTTCTGATATTATCTAAGAGCTCTTTCAGAGCCAAAAAACCCTCATAAAAGACTCTTTTCTGACATTATCTAAGAGCTCTTTCTGACGCACCATTTTCGAATATAATGACCCTCTTTCTAAAGGTTTTCGGAGCAATTATGATTGTTTTTTGGGCTCCGAAAAGACTCTTTTCGGACTCATATGGCTTGCTGGGATGCACAGTTTTTGTAGTTTGCTGTTGTTCTGGTTGTAATGAAAACAGCAGCAACAACAATAACTACAAAAAGAAAAGTTCTTTAGTATAGAATGTTGTTGTTTAATGCACAACAGCTTTTTTTGTTGTCGCTGCTGCTGCTGTCGATGTTGTTTTTGCTGTATTTTTGCAAAAGTGCAATAAACGTCATCAAGGTCATAATGAGACCAGTGCGAGAGTGCAGTCAGTGTATTTTACAAAGTCAGCACCACCAGTACTTTTAGTTGTAGTTGTTGTCATTGTGTAAGTTTAAATTGGTTTTTTCATGTATTGTATAAATCTTACCTTTAAAACAGAATGATTTAGTAGAACAAAAAAAAAAATATATTTATTTTAGTAACAAAAACAGCAACAACTAATCTTGTTGTAATGACAAGCAACTACTAGGTATAATTTAGCATTATAGCTAGCTGCTGCCACAAAAACAAAAGAAAAAAAACTGTTTTTTTCATAATGAATTATTAGAGATTATATATATTAATTATTAGAGATTTCTTATTATTGCTTATAACACGTAAAAAGAAATACATATGATAATTCTCTAATTATATTTCTCAAAAAAAGTGAGTTAAATAGTTGATGTTTACAGATTGATCGTGGACAATGAAAATTGCTGATATCGCCTTTGGCAGGGTAGAAAATGCATTCCAGTTTGCCAATTGTCTAGAAAAATATAATTTTGCAATGGTATTCTTTGAGTTATTAATTAAAATGAACTCAAGCCAAAATAATAATAAATCTTCTCTAATAACAAAAAAAAAAAAAAAACATTTACAGCAACTAATAATGAAATTTTAAACGCGGTCATTTGAGTTTGTTAACATTTTCCTAATAAAAGTTATCGAATTTTCTAAATGATTTTTTTATTTATTTATTTGTTATTCATCAGTTGCAGTTTAGTTTTTAAATTTCTAGGTTTTAAATTACAATTTATTTACAACTTTAAATTGTATTTATTAGTATTGTATAACATAAAATATTTGCAATGAAACATGATTTACTGCCATATTCAGAAAAAATAAAGTAGGTTTGAAGTGTGCTTTTAAACAAAATTTTCTTAAAGTACATTTGAAGTCTACTTTAATTTTTTCTGAATAAGGCCCTTAATCTTTAACAAATACCTATAATATTGTTCCACTAAATTGGACTATCACTTGAATTTTTCTGACTTTTTGTCTGTTGTGTTCAGTTTATTGTTTGATTTTGACTCATTTCTATGATATTAGCCACTTTGACAACATACCTACCACGTCATTTTTTTGAATGTACACAGTGCAGCAGTTTAGATAATTAGCACAACCGACAAAATAAATTTGTATTTCAAACTATAAATTATTAAGATTATAAATTCAGTTTAGTAGCGAGTTTGATTTTCTGTAAAAATATTATCAATTAATTTAATTTTATTTAGAAAATGTTAAGAAGATATTTTAATAATTTCAACGTATTTTTAACTTTATTTGAAAATGTCAAAAGAATCGCAAACTTTTCTAGAGAAAACCAAAGTTATTGATAACTTTCCTAAAGGAAATCAAAGTTATCGATCCATTTCTTAATTTTTTCCTTTTTTTAATTTATGTACATACCTACATACTTTATTATCTTCAATAAAATAAATTGTTTAGCTTTTACTTTTATCGTTATCTTTCTACGTTGTTAAACAAAAATCTAAACTTTGCCATTTTTCATTTACTTAAATTTTCGCAGTAATATTTGCAAATTATAAAACCCCCACCCAAATTGTTAAGTTGATTCGTGCTCTAGTTTTTTTTTTTGTTAGCAATTGTTTTCTGTTTAAATAATTTTGCAGTAGATATTTTCAATTGTTTTAAATTTTTAACTTTTTTTGGCACATGCTACACAATTTTTTTTAGAAAACTTTCCTATAATTCTATACATACACAAAATATAAAATACAAAACCAAAAACAAAAGAAAATAGAAAACATGCGTTTTAATATGTTAACGTTGTCTTTGGGTTTCCGGCTAAAACAAACATTATAAAATGTTTCTATTCTAGTCTCTGTTTCTATTTATATGAGAAAAAATTGCATAGGTCAATTTATGGGGGGAATTAAAATGTCACATATTTAAAATTATTTAAAAATAGTTTTATTTCAGTTGCTATATTGCAAAAATGTTTCAGAGCTAAATTTGTTTAATTAGTTTTTTACTCAATTTAAAGATTTCTTGTTTTAGATAATCTAATTTTGCCAAAAAAAAAAAATTTACAGTTTTTAATAACAGACAAACAAAATAACTACTCAATAGTTTGTAAAAAAGTAAATACATAGAAACATCAGTATTAAAATAAATATAAAGTTGTTAATAAGAAGTTTATAATAAATATTTAAAGTAAAGAAATGTTGAGTATATGATATGCTGTTTTCTATTATGGAATAAAGGTTAAAAAACTATAACTAAAAACAGATTTTTTTCAAAAAACTCAAGTTATCAAAACATTTTTAAATGAAAATAAGAATTCATTAATTTTTTAGAGAATATTAAAGTTGCCGTTCAATTAACTAGAGAAAATTAAAGTTATGAGTAACTATTCTATGAAAAACAAATTTTGTCGATAACTTCTCCAGAGAAAATACAAATTATCGATAACTTTTCTAGAGAAAGTCAAAGTTATCGATAAATTTTGTATAGAAAATCAGTTATCGATAAATTTTCTAGAGAAAAACAAATTTATCGATAACTTTTTTGGAGAAAATCAAAATTATCGATAACTTCTCTGGGAAAAAACGAAGTTGTCGATAACTTTTCTGGAGAAAATCAATGTTATCGATAACTTTTCTATTGAAAACAGAATTTATCGATATTTTTTCTAAAGAAAATCAAAGGTATCGATAATTTTTCTAAAGTTATGTATATACAACTTTTCTTTAGAAAATCAAAGTTATCGATAACTTTTCTTTTGAAAATTAAAGTTATAAACATTTCCTTGGATAATCAAAGTTATCGAATTTTTTTTTACTAAAAAAGATTAACCCCCTTATTTAAAAACGATTATTAAATTTAACAAACGTTTATTAAGACAGATTTGCATATAAAAATTTGCTTAATAAACGTTTGTTAAATTTAATAATCGCTTTTGAATAAGGGGGTAAGAAAATTAAACTTTCTTTTAAAATTACATAAAAAATCTGAATATATTTATCAAATTTCTTAAAAAAAAAAACATCCTTAAATATTCTAGAAATTACGTACCTATATAAATTTTAAAAAACCCTTTAATTAAAATATGATAATTAAATTTACCTGAAGATTGACTGCAACTGTTAACTGGTGTTGTAGTTGTCGTTGTTGTATCATCAGCATTTAAAGAAACGCATGTTGTTGTTGTTGCTTTAACAGATGCCATGCCTGCAACATCAGTTATACAAGAAACAGATTCAGTTGTCGAGGTATTCTCCTCGATAATTCTTTCAACCATTTTGGAATTTCTTTTGTAAATTATTTATTAAATTTAAAGTTTGGTACAAATGAAAACGTTTATTAAATGAAATAGAATTTCACTCAGAGACAAAATGTTTAGCTTTGTGTCTCCAGTTGGAAATTTCCGGTAAAAAATTGTGTAGAAACGAAATACCAAGTAAGAGAAAATAAATCAACAACAAAAAGTAGCGCACACACAAACTGCACTTAATTCCTTCTATAACTCTTTTGTTGTTGTGTTGCTTGTTGATTTTTTGTTTGTTCGTTTATTTTTACACTTTTCTTATTGTATTGCAAAATAGAAAGACTGACTTGTTTTTAATTTAGAGATTGATGGCCAGAAAATAAAATAAAAAAGTAATGCAACACTGTCTCTTGTCTGTTTCGGTATTTTCCTTTTCCTATTGACAAAAATTTCTTTATAGTTTTCGTTACACTCTCTATCTTTTCAATGCACTTTTTGTTTTACGCAGTCTTCTTATTGCCTTCAATCTCTCAAATTACTGCAGCTGTTGTAACTGATGGCAGCTTTTGTTTTTGCTTCGCTTTTGTGTATTTTGTATCTTTCTACTTTAGTGCTCTTTCAAAATGGTTTCCTTTACGAGCAGATTTTTAATTTCGTTTTTTTTTATAGTTTTTAACACAAATTTTTTCTTTAGGTGTAATTTGGTAATTTATTAAATTTGCACTTATTTAAATGATATTTTTGTGGTTGTAGGAATTTTGAACGTTTTTTGTTTCGATTTGTTTATAAAAAGTAGGTGTTAAATCGCGTTTCTATTTGAAAATACAACAAAAACGCTGACTTCGGAGCTTTTCGGCTGACGTTGACTGCGAGCAGCACAGAAATTGCGCAGCATTTAAACAAAAATTTTGCAAAAATCCTAACCTAAAATTCTTAAAATGTTTAAGAATTTAAAGGTTCAGTTTGTAAATGGCAAAAATTTTATACAAATTTAAACAATTATATTCCAGCTGTGAAAACTTTCCTTAAATTGTGGTATACGGCTTTCGGTGGCAGAAAAGCGTCGCTGCTAACAATTCGTCTTCCTTTTATAGGGCTTTCAAATTGTTGCTGCTGCAGCTGAGCTGCGTAGGAATTCTATTTATAATGAAAAAAAAATGTTCTTCCTTTCCAGTATATCCTTTGCTATGTTCGATTGTGTATTCCAATCCGAAGATTGTTTTCAGTTGGAAACTATTGCAATTCATAAGATTTGTTTGTTTTGTTTAGTTAGATTTTGTTGTTGGTTGGTTGTTTTAGTAATTAATCATCACATTACATTTGAATTTCTGTTGTAGGGGCAAAGGAAGAAATTGCCTTGGTTGGTTTATTTGTTGGAAATAATAAAAAAAAGCTCCTGCTGCTGCTGAGTACAAGTTGGTTGGTTGACGTAGTCGTTGATGTTTTTTGTTGGATTTTTCTGCGTTGTAACTTAAAAAAAACATTCGCTAAAAGTAGCGGACAAAAGCCGTTTTCTTTGCGTTTTTTCGCTGTTGTTAATTGCTTTTTCGTTAGCTACCGCTCCATTTTCTACGCAATCCAGTTGATGATGAAATTCCGACTGAACTAAAGTTTTCGATACGAGTTCGTCGTTGGCTACGTGCGTTGCTGTTTTTTGACATGGTTGCACTAAAGGCACTAAAATTCATGATTGTTTAAACACAACACTTTTAGCGCCATCTAAGTTTCAATTACGGATTTTATATGTTGTTGTTTGTATTCCGAACAATAGATGGCATGCTTTTTTTTGTCTAAAAATGGAACCACAAAAATTCCCATATTCTTTTTTCTAAAAAAGTTCGCATAAATAGAACATCCGGGATTGTTTTTCAACCCAAAACCGTAACAACCAACACACACGCACAAACAATGCAAATAGGACGACGATTACGACGAAGGGGCACTTACGGAGAAATTTTAAAAAGAGTGGGTCGGTCGGTCTGACGGCGATTGAGGGGAAGGAGGGAGAGAAGGAAAAAGTCGACCGACCCTGCAAAAATTTTTCTTCGGTCATGTGGTGAATTTAAAAAAGGTGGTGAAAAAATCGTAGTGAGTATAAAATAGTGGTGAGTTTTTATAAATTCACCACAAATACCGTTATTAGAAATTTTTCAAGGTCATTGAAAATTTGTAATCCTAAAAGTAGACAATGTGCTTTTTACAGTTTTACGCTAGGTATGTTGGTAATAACGTTAAAAACAATCGCTGACTGTTATGGTTCAAACAATTTCAAAGAGACAATTATTCACGGTTACTTCCTATAATTTGTGGCATATAATTTGTGTATTTGTGAATGGTTGGAATATTTAAATAAATTAACACAATTGTTAAAATATGTTGCAAAAAAATACTCAAATTGTATTTGTAACTTTCACAAAACTCCACTGTTTTAATTCGAGATATTTATATCATTTTTATACATGTTCTATTATAAAGAATTAATAAATGCAAAAAAAAATATTAATATAGTTTATTATACATTTATGACGGCAAAATAATGTAGGTACCTATTATTTTAACAATACGAATCACACACTAAAAAACCTATTAAATAGAGGTCACTAACTATTTTCGCCAAGCAACATACTAACTCATATATATTTCATACTTGTATCCTTTAGCAATTTTAATATACATCTTTAAAACAAAAAATATGGCGCATTCTTACAAATCCACCCCTAATCCACCAATACTTAAAAAAGGAGGAGCTTTATTATTATATCAAACCACCAATAATGAATGTAACGAAAACTTTGTAACAGTTAAAAATGCTTATAAAACAAACTTACAATTTTCAAGGATGTATGTACATACATACAAATGTATTTATACAACTGTATCTTTGGATCATGCGCCTTTAATGTATCCAATAGTTGTGATACAAAAGAAGCTTGACAAAAACCTTGTAACATTTCTAAAGTGTTTTCCGCTTTCAAAATAATTTCAAACTACCATAAAACAGCAGTTACGTTGTGTCTTTTAACGGGTGTTAACGGACGCTTTACAATGTCTTCTTTAGTGATTTCAGCCGCCACAAAGGATTCATCGTCTGTATCGTCTGCGGTTGGCAAAAAATCACGCAAATCTTTGAAATCTTTCGTCGCGGAAGGTTTGCCTAGTAAGGGTTCCACAAATCGGGTACCGAAATGTGCTCGTTGTCGTAATCATGGCTGGATATCAGAGTTACGGGGCCATAAGAAACACTGTACGTATAAGAATTGTCGTTGTGCCAAGTGTGTGTTGATTTTCGAGAGACAGAGGATAATGGCGGCTCAGGTAAGAATTGACAGATGTGAGCTGCTAAATACACTCAAGTGTATTTTATCAGAATTTGCCAGCATAACCTGGAATAGCTAAATTATTAAAAACCCGATTTATTGCGCCAATAGAATATTAATTTCTACCGGTAGTCAGGATTTGTTTTACCACCTTTGATGCCTGTCTAATACTTCTTTGCAATGTGTAACTGAAATAATTACAATTGTCGTTACTTCAAAAATAACGTTACCGAAATAATCGAAAATACTAAGGAGTGCCGGAAAAAAACTGTAACATTTAATTACGTATCGTAGAAAAGACATGTGAAGTTCTATGTCTTTTTAGCAACTGTTTACAAGCTCAAAAAAACTTTCTTGATTACATGAACTCCATGTAAAAATACACACATTAATCTTTTTACTAACTTTGGAATCAATGGGCATTTTAGTTTCACAAGTATATAGACGAATAACAATAAGGTTTAATTTTATAAAAGTTGGTCCCATCAAACAGGGTTTATACAGGTATTGCAACATATGGCCGAGCGTTGTCACGATGGAATATGACGCTTTCGTGTCTGACTGCATATTCTGTACGTTTTTCGGATAATAATCGCTTCGGATGAATCAGTTGCATACGGTACAGGTTCCCTGTGATGGCCTGGCCAGAATTCAGCAGCTCATAATAAATTGGACCCTTTTGGTCTCATGGCGCCATGTATATTTGACTTTGATGTCGATTCAGCTGGTTGGCCGAGCTTCAGACACGATATCTTGCGATTCGGGATATCGTAATTGATACATTTTTCATTGCAAATAATGACTTGGTCTAAGCAGCATTTCGGACATTTAAACGCGGCTTTCAAGGTCTCTCGGCTTCAATTCATATGGCACTCAAGTTGCATTCTGCTGCTCTCTAACTTTTAGAAATTGCTGCTTGCTTAAGTTAACATCTTGTGGAATATCTGGAGACTAACAATTTACTTAGCGACCGCCATAGGGGACGCTCTACAAAAGACTTGCTAGTCTTTCTTTTGGAAAAATGTTGTCATTCTATACATCGTTTTGGTGAAAGTAAAGTGATGGCTCCAAGGCGTTCGACAGAGTCTGGTATCGGTGATAACTTCTATCGTTTTATATCGAGTTTCTTCAGAAATCGTACTATACGAGTTGTTATGGATGGGATCTCATCAGACAAGTTCTAGGTTGAATCAGTGGCACCGAGTTTGAATCTCAGTTTATTTCTTATCTCTCTAAATAACCTGCTACGTCAAACTTCCAACCATAGTGTCAAAAGAAGTGCCTTGGTTTTTAAAACGGTGTAGGAAATTCTTCACTCCGTCTGATCCAACTCTCATGTATTCTATTTTGGAGTCAACCAAAGACTTTTACGAACTGCTAAATTGGCATCACTCCTCGAGTAACAGTAAATTGTCAAGCGTATATTTTGTGGTCATGGTTACAACAAATTTTAAGTGCGGTTGTTCCAAAAAAAAAGAGTTGATTATTACTCATTTCAAAAATGACCACTCGCGCTGAAAAATTGCTAAAATGGTTTGCCTAAGGGCAAGAGAATAGGATTCATGTGAACAAAATTTTTAATGAAGTTGATGAGCGTTACATTATCAGAAAAAATAAGTTAAAACCCTAAGTCCCGGATCACACAATGCAACTTTTGCTGCTTAACTTTTGAGTTTGTTGGTGATAGGGGAAAGTGGCCCCCTCTATCTCTCTTTTTCCCCCTCTTACCCAAAAACTCAAAAGTTGAGCAGCAAAAGTTGCATTGTGTGATCCGGGAGTAATTTTGCAATTTAAAAATGAGCTTAATAAATTTATTCGTCGTGATTTTAATGGTAGAGTAGCCAGGAAAAATTTTGGTAAAGAGCACATTACTAAAGACCTAAACTTGTGGAAACATATTGGGTCGAATTATTTATGCCGTTCCGAAAGAAACTTCTTGTGCGGAAGCATAATTTGAAATTATTCTTTCCATCCAATGCGATATTTTTCTATTTTGCATGCCGCATATATCAAACGATGTTTCTTTCGGAATCAATATTACCACTCATTATTTTTGCGAACGAATCTAAGTTGTAAAACTTAAAACCAACAGTGAAGCACGGCAGTGTCATGGTTAGGGCTTGTATGTCATCAGGTGGTGTGGGAAACTTGCAGTTTATTGAAAGTACGATGGACAAAAAATGTACGTACGAGTATGTACTTTGATATTTTAAATTTCAATTTACTGCAAAGTGCTGAAAAACTGGGTATTACGAAGCAATTTCGGTTCTATCAGGACAACGATTCGTAACATAAATCAAGTATACTTGGTTTCATCAAGTGCACAGTTACCTGCTTTGAATGTTATTGAGAACTTATTTTAGTAATATCTTCCTAACTGAAGCTGGTAAAAATAACCTTGTAGCCACTGTATCTATTCTCATTTCTATAATCTATTTTACTAGTTTCAGCATAAATGCATTTGCTAGTCCAAGCAAAAATGAAATAAATTCACTTATTTTATAAAAAAATTTTTTTCAGAAAGCTAAATTGTCTAAAAATATTACTTTACATTGATATTCTTGGAATTATAAAATTAATGAACTCAAGCCAAATAAAAAATTTCTCTAATAAAAATCGTTAACATATTTCATATGAATTTAGATAAATTAAATATGCTCATGAGCAACAGTTTTATTTATCCATGACTGCCTTAAACACAGTTTCATGGTATCACTTACCAATGAATGAAAAGGGTTACCAATCCTTTAAGCAACAAATAATTCCACAAAATTCCACAAACTATTATTTCTAGCAAAATTTAATAAATAAATATTCGTTAATTAAGGTATTCCTTACAATCAAACAGATAATGTTAAAATCTGTTTGGAATAATATTTTATTTTAACATAATATATTTTGATTTCCTTAAGATATTAATTTCAATTACAAACAAATAAAATCAAAGCAAGAAAACTAACTTTTACAGCAAAAAAAAAAAGGCCAACATAAAATCTTAATATTGAACTAAATTGTTTAAGTAAATAACCCACAGCACAGAAGTCTTTCTAACATTTTACTAATAAATAATAATAAGGGCGTTGAAGATTGATTCAAAACCAACAAAACAAATAAAGAAACAAAAAAAAAAATGATGACCGCCAAATCATGTGACATCAACCACCCGTGACCGTTTAAAAACCCCACCAACAAGTAGTAAAACATAAATATGTATTTCTATTAAATGTTTGCACAAGTGTTTCAAAAAATGTCTAAAATTCCTGCACAAATAAAAATAAAACAAAGTTCGCAGGTCATGTTACTTAAATAAACAAACTCCCCATAGAATTAAATAATAAATAGCGAGGAGTGGGATATTAAACCTTACCTACTACTACATTAACACCCCTTAAACTAAAATAATATACATATGTACATACATAAGTTTATCATCTTCATGTCAGGCATATTAATTTCAATTGGCTTGTTTACATTTGCCTAAAATCTTAACCAAACAAGACACAAGTTATAACTTTTTTCTATTTCTACTTTCTACTCTTTTGTGTTATTTATGCATGTAGGTAGCCCTTAAGCGTCAGCAGGCTGTGGAAGATGCCATTGCTTTGCGTTTGGTGGCCACTAAGACTGGCCAACAAATGGACACACTACCTCCCGGCAATATATTTGATTTGGCTGAAAATCTGCAAGACATTAAAAAGGCTGCGGCCTCACAACAGCAACAACAAGACACTGTGGAGGATTTAAGTTTACCCAGTAAACAGGCAGATGCATTGAAAAAAAGTTCTTTAATTAACAAAATCAATGTTATAGATTCTAATACAACTGTATGTACAACAGCTGCCTCTACTCCTATTAACAGCCTATCATCTTCTACTTCAACTTCATCTTCTGCCAAAGTCTCTCAAAATGCCATTGATATGCTGGTTCAGCTATTTCCTCAGAGAAAGCGTGCCGTCTTGGAATTGGTCCTGAAGAGATGTGATTCGGATCTGGTTAAGGCCATAGAGAATATTTCCGCGTCGTATAAAGATCATCAGGAGGAAGTTGATGTTGATGTCAATCGAATAGGTGCCAGTGTTATGAAAAGTGCTTTTACACCGGTTTATGGTTCGGGAAATATGGTAAGTTTTTACAAATATATTCTCTAACAATGTACATACATATATAATATCGACATGAAATTGACCATCAAGTTAACAAATTAATGGCTGGTCATACAACACTGCATGCTAATGAAATAGTATTTGACATCACTTTTTTTACAGCAAATTGCTACCAGTGATGCCATATTTATTTACATATATATTTGCCAGATTTACAAAAATAATCCGGGAAATTTACGAGTTTATAATTTGTTTTTATTTCATATTCCTTTTATAAGAAAATTATTTCACTCTAAAACATTTAATAATTGTTTTAGATCTGAAAATTGTTATTTCCTTATCTATTTCATTCCAGCACCCTAAACCTTTAACTCTTGGCAGTACATTATGCTCCACGGCAAGCGCATATCCCAAATGGTTTGTGCCTCTCACATTTCCCATCACCCTTCAGGGTCATCTGGCGCCAGCTTTACCACCCAACTCCCTACCACCACTCACTTCACGTTGTACTCTGCCAAATTGTGCCTGTTTGGAGGGTTATCAATTTAATTGTTCGTAAAATGTGTGAAACTTGTTGTATAAAACTGAATAAATATGTATATTAAATAATAAATAAGAAATGTATGTAAAATAATAACGAATACGGTGAATATGTAGTTACTTACGCAAATATTAACAAACAAATTTGATAATATCGAGAGTCCTATCCATGGTGTAATTATACAAGGTGAATGCAAATCGGCAACAAGTACAAAACAATGGGAAACAAGAGGCATTTTGTTTGTGTAAAATATTGTACTACTGTCAAAAACACTTGAATAAGTATTACTTTTGACATAAGTAAATTGTAAACAAAGTCATTCAGCTGTGCTACTGCACTCACCTTGCAAAGTTACACCGTAGTTTTATCAATCATTATTTATCAGTTTATTAGAAAACTGAAGAAAAAACTTTATTTGGCAGAAGATTACTGAAAAGTTTTTTCTTTGAAAGTTTAAATAATTCGATTTTGAGGCTGTAAAGTAAGTTATTGGCTGCCAAATGATGGAATGTCAAGAATTGCGCTGACATTCTTTTAGATTTATTTAATACAAACTTGGAAAATTTTAACCATGAAATATTTATGAATTGACATTTTGAAAAACTAAACGCAAAGAATACATTTTTTCAACAAAATATTCAAATTAAATCATGATAAGTCTGATTTTCAATTAGGCGTTTTTTGCGGAGGTTTTTGGTTTAAGCAAAATGGTGGCACAAGACTTACAGTCAATAATTATGTCGTTGGCTTACATCACGCCACTTTTTTGTGGGGATATGTTAATGCTCATATATATAGGGACAAGCCAGCAACGGTTGACACACTGGATACTAATATTAAAATATTTACTCGTGAGATACCGGCCGATATGAATTATATATATCGTTCTATCGATTCAAATAAAGATTTCATACATTTCTCTAAATTTTATGTGTTTTTTTTTAAGTTAAATCCGAAAGCTTTTCAAAAATTCCTCTTTAAATATACAGCCATGTCACAGAATTTAAATCCGTTCGGAAGTGGAATTAATTCGTTTTTTTTTTTCTTTTAAAGAAAAGTAAAACGAACAATTTTTTCGGAATGAAACCTAGAAATGCTTCAAATTACAATTCCACATTGCAAATTAAAAGTGGTTTCATTCCGAAAAAACATTTTATGGCCCTAATGTTGATGTTTTGATGAGAGGAAACCCAATTCTATCAGCCATGTCACAGAATTTAATTCCGTTCGGAAGTGGAATTAATTCGGTTTTTTTATATTTTATAGAAAAGTAAAACGAACAATTTTTTCGGAATGTAACCACTTTTAATTTGCAATGTGGAATTGTAATTTTAAGCATTTCTAGGTTTTCCTTTGTTGCAAAGGAATTTTGTGTTTTTTAATTTTGCATGAGTTTTGATTGGAAATGGTGTATTTTTGAAAAACTCCTTTAAAAGATCATAATCTGGGCATTCAATCTAAGAAATTCGGATCATAGCCTCTATTTTTTAATCAGGTTTTTACATACATATTATAACGAATTTTGAACCTCGATGAATTGTAAACAGTTATAACTATTTTTGAGTTTTAACTTTGTTATAACTAACTGTAGTTTGAATAATTACACCTAATTCTGTTTTTACACGGTAATTGGTTTCGGGAAAATTCGTGTAAAAAAACGTGTAAAAAAGAAATTGATCGTATGCAAAATATGTAGGTGATTGGTTCCTCATCCCTAAAGCCTATTGAAATTAGTGATTTTTTAAGAACAACTATTCAGGTTTCACATACATACATACATATGTATACAATGTGTTTTTACACAATCATAGTAATAAAACAAAAAAAAAGAGATATGCACTCTTAAACTTAAATGTAATGCAAAAAAATGTATGTACCTATGTACATACCTATGACAAGTTCATTTGATTGTATGTATTACCAAAAGGGAATTCTCCTAAATTTGTGCTATTTACAATTGCTCTGACCAGTAAATTGTAATTTGTATGTATCCACAAAAAGAGAATTCACCTAAATTTGTAATATGAAAATAATTCGCAAAAAAATGAATTTACCAAAAAAATTAAGCCCAAAAGATTTTAAATCGTGCTAAATGGAATAAAATCATGTAAAAAATGTAAAATTTGTTTATTTTCAAACCGTGTTAAATCAAAACCGTGCTTAAAACTCATACCTACATTATTATTTCCGTAATGAAATTATTGCTTTATCCCCCCTTTTTACTCTACTATGGATTAGTGAAGCTATCTAGCGGTTACCTAATACAATTGTTTGAGTTTCCACAAGGAGATAAAAAAATTGTCATAAAACTAACTCAACAAATCACTTATAATGCATTAATGTTCATTTATCATGGCACAAACAAAGACATATAATGTGATATTACTTAAAATTTAAGCATAAATTTAGCAATTCACCCAAAAATTATTTTTTTCCAATAAAAATAACTGATAAACCTCTATGTGTGGTTGGTGAGTTTTTGTTGTATAATATAACAACAACATGACAACGCCAGTATTTTAAACAATCTGTGTACCTAGGTACTGCTTTAGCTTTATTTATACTTAAGTACATATTTAAAACAACAGTTATACAATATAAAAGCAGCAATAAAAAGCTATATTATCAATAGTATGTACTATATAGAGCCAGATGAGCCCCCTCTCTTAGGTAAGCAGCAGCTCCTGGCTACCCAAATGAAAAGCAATCGATCATTGTAGACTTTAGCCAATAGATAGAGGAAATACCGTTATAACTATATGAGAATACACAACAATACACGAGTATGGCAAACATAATGCAAGCTGAAAACAAAATGGACGTCTGTCAATGTTGAGAATATACAAAGTAATAATTGACTTAACTAACAAGTAAAATAATGTTTGTAAAATGAAATATTGCTACAAATTAAAATGCTAATATCTATTTTGTTAAAAAAAACTGCTCTAATACTTGTATTGGTTCTGTTAAAACGCAAACTTTACTAATTTTAACTAACGCCAAAAGTTAGAAATTTAATTGTTTCAAAGCACTGCTCTGTATTTGGCAACAATCTCCTTTTTATCGGAAACTTTAAATTGATTTGTTATTTTACGTTTAATTAAATTTTAATTTACTCTAGTAATTAGATTTATTATTTTAAACATTTGATTTAATTTCCTTATCAGTTTTACACTAATGGTTTAATTTAACACCTTAACTTTTGCTACTGTATCTCTACAGCCCTGCCAGATAACAACAAAACCAGAATGATTAACAATTAGTAATAGTAGAAGTTAAACTATTGATCAAAGCCGCAAATACCGAAACCCTTTAATAAAATAACAAAAAATAACAACTTCAAAAAACTCATAAAACAAGGTGTTGTCGGCAAAACGAAAACAAACAGAAAAAATCAAAATCGAAATAAAAACCACACAAAGATTTGAGAGTGTCATATATTATAACAAAGTTTCAAAGCAAAAAAACCTTAAACGGATTTTCAAAGCAAAATATACAACAGCTGAGTTAAAAAAACACACAAATTTTATTAACATTTAACTTTACATAGGTACTATCAATACCAATTGGTGGAATTTATGTACATACATAAGTATAAAACGAAAGGGCGTTATCAAATGTTTAGAGAAATTTTAGGGCAGCAGCCCCTACCAACCGCTTTACTAACAAACTCCAAACAAAAATACTCGTATAACTGTATAGACATTATCTAAGCAATATGTTTTATTATCTAACTATCATTGGACAGTCAGTTGTAGTAGAAATTGTCGTTGATCGTCAGTTTTTTTTTTTGTTATCAAAGTGGTAAATAGTCGTCTAATACGACAAATATGTATGAGTATGTGAAATTTTTTTAATATATGTAAATACATACGAGCACATATGTATATTTTACTACTGTATAAAGATATGAATATAAAACGTCTACACGACACAGCTATCGTATGAAAGAATGTTGTTGAACACTGTTTCCTAAAGTTTTCAATTGAAATTTCTTTAAATTAGTTGAAAAACAAATTCGAGTGCTATATTCGGCTGTGCCGAATCTTAAATACCCTCCACCTAAACGTACTAAGAAATAGAAAAACTATACTTGGTATAGGACTAGACTATTCTTATTCTCTGTTTTCTATTCAGTCTTAGTGCAAATTTTATTAGTATTTGATATATTGTTTGAAAGACAATTTTACGACCAACATAATTTATGTTAAATAATTAGAAATTTTATCTAATTTTAACCATTTATAATTGATGTAATAATTACCAATTCCCATCATAATTTCCAGAGTTTGTCTGATTTTCATAATAAACTTGATTGTAATTTAACAATTTATAAAATTAAAAGAACATTTTTCCATATTCACAACAAGTTAAGAAACAGAGTATAAAAAAAGGATAAGATATAAGATGAGGCTTTTTTGTTTGAATTTGATCTCAATAACATTATTTACTAAAGATTTATGGGTGGCATAGAAGAAATGGACCAATTATGGACTGTTAGCTTCTAAATCCAGTATCCACTAATGTGATTTCTATGTATTTTAGGATTATATTGGTTGAGTTTCATCTCAATAGCGTTATTTACAAGAGTTGTATGGTTGGTTGTTATGCTCGGAAGTGTACTTAATTTAAGAGCTAATATTGACTGACAGCTACAAAATCCAGTAGCTTAATTGCCGTATAACCGATACTAATATGATTTCTGGATTAAAATTTTTGATCCATATAAAAGTTGGTTCGATATCGATATTTATTAGACATTTTTGTCGGTTTAGTTGTTTTTTGGAAATGGTTCTTATATGGCAGCTATGACAAATTATGGGGCGATCTTTTGGAACAGTTATTTTCATGCATATGAGGATATTTCACGTCGAATTTCAACATAATAACGGTATATTTAAGATATATATTAGTATTAACGTGGATTTCTAGAGTGGACCTTATGTGGGGGATATTGTCAAATATGGACCGATGTTCTCAAAATCCAGCAGTTTGATTTAGGCATGTATGTAAATGATCCGTGTAAAATTTTGGATTTATACCCTTATTTATAAAAGATTTATGAGCATTTAAGTGATTTTCGAAAGAGGGCTTTACATAGGGCATACGGTTAAAAATAGACCGAAATTCACAAAATTTTATGGGATGATTTTTGTATATATGTAAATGATCTGTGCAACGTTTTGAGTCGGTATCGATATTTATAGAATATATATTGGAATAAATGTCTTTTGTGGTCCTTGTTTGGGAGCTATGACCAATTTAGTACAATAATTTATTTGCCTATAAAGATTATTTATGTCAAATTTTAGTCATTTACTATTATTTATATCTGTTTTATACGTATTTAAGTGAATTTTGGAAGTTGACTTAATATGGGGTTTATGGTCAAACATGGACCGAACTAAAAAAAATTTAGTTTTGCGAATTCTTTTTGCATAAAACTTACTTTTGCTGAATTTTGTCTTGATATTTAAATTTTATAGGCATTGATGTATAATTGAGCAATATTTCGGGAAGATTTTTGTATGGGGGCTATGAGAAATCATGGACCGATTCTTACTATTTACCGCACACTTTCTTCTTTTATCATAAAAACAACGTATACAAAATTGCATGGTATTATCTGCAATATATTTCAAAATATTGCAATAAAATGGACTCACATATTGGTCCATAACTCTGGTTGGCCTAAACCGATTTTGCTGATTTTCAGTTACCCGGAAAATAAGAAATATTTTTCTGGAAATTTCGTTTAGTTAAGTTGTATAGTTTGGACGTGAGTGTTTTACAGAGACGGACATGGCTAAATCGGCTTAGAATTTCATAAGGTCCAAGAATATATATACTTTGTTGGATCTCAGATGAATATTAAAAAAAATTCACACGGAATGACAAACATAATATAACCTCATTCACCACTCTTGGAAATACGCTAAAATCCTTTACTAAAATCGCTATAATAATGAGGTTGCGGTAATTGATACATTCGTTAAAAGATAAACAATAGAGTTTTGTTGTGGCATGTAGGAGAGTGGGTGAGAATGTAAGGCCGCCATTTTGTATTGGTGAATGAATGAAAAATGTAACAAAAACAAAGAGTAAACAAAAACTGTACCGTCATTTTTTATTACTAAAAATGTAAAAAAACATGATAAAATGGTGAAAATAAGTAATTTTGTTTTAAAGCAAGCCAGTATTTTAATATTTTATACAAATTAAGAAAAAATATATATCTATGTATGTACATAAATGTTAAATTTAGGATATTGGAAAATGTTTGAAAAATATTAAAATGATTGAAATTTAGTTGGCTAATAAAGGGTTTGTTTTCTAACAGGGGCATATTGGAGTAACATGAATGTTTTGCTATTTTACTCGATGTATGTACATACATGTATATCAATAGTAAGAGCTTCAACAGTTGTTACAAAGAATTGTATTTAGCTTGAATATTCACTAAGAATATAATGGATCCGAGGTAGCTCAACCATTTATCTATCGATTGGATTGATTTTCAATACCAACTATCACGTATGGGGTAATAACTTAGCTGCGTTTTTCGGAACACCGATTTCTACTAACATACAAGGGCATCACTAAATAAACACCGATATCTATGAGGAATGACAAACCTAACACACGTTTTAAAGGCTTTGAAAATCCACTGGAAATGGTGTTATTAACATATAAAATTTTGTTAATTTATTTAGACATTCTTAAATAATCGTTTCATGTAGTATCATTACACGTTTATTTAGAAATATGTACATATGTGTGTTTAATCAGTGTGTGTATAGGTTGTAGGTAAGTAGTTTTTTTATGGTTCCTATTAACTAGTACACTTCATAATGCTATTAATAAAGATATCAATTACCTGCAAACATATTTCAAATTGATTTGATTAATTGTATTGAAACAATAAAAATAATAATAATTTCATTATTGGAAAATCAGATTTTAGTAGCAATTAGACCATACAACTAATAGGAACGGCTAATAGAATAATAAAAAAAACATAAAAAGATACCTACATATTAAAATAAAGAAAACAGTGCAATTAATTAATATAAAAATGGATACTATAAAATCTAATAAATCCTCATTCTCAATAGAAAATATTCTAGAACAAAAATCCCTAACCAACAAACCAACAAATAATTCCACAACAAACCCTTTTATACAAATACCCTGTCCCACCAACAAATCTTTGTCCTCTCCTGTTTTAGATAATGTAATATCTTCAAGACTAACACGCACTCCCGATTTGGAACAAAATACAGCATTTAAAAATCTCACTTTAAAGCAACAAGCAGCAGCGTCAGCCCAAAATTCTCCCTGCTCCACCATACCTCTACAGAGTACCCTGCTAAATCATAATTCACGAAACAACAATGCTCCTGCTTTACATTTTGATCATGTTTACGATCCTGCGGCCTCGCTGTTTTATCAACAAGTTTTAAGTTTACAAAAAAGTTCTGCATTTTTAATGCCACATTTTCAGGCGGCAGCAGCAGCCGCCGCCATGGCTAATGTTTCGTCGTCGGCGGCAGCTCGAGGAAACCCGTCGGTTTATTGTGAACCCTATAATCAGTTTATGGATTGTGAAGGTGAGTCATTTGTTAGTGTTAAAAATTCTTTTAATGATTAGCTAAATTACTTAGTGTTAATAACAAAGTTTTTATACCCTACACCACCATAGTGGGGAGGGTATATTGGATTTGTGCATATGTTTGTAACGCCCAGAAATATTGGTCCAACACCCACCTTAAAGTATACCGATCGACTCAGAATCACTTTCTGCGTCGATTTAATTTTCGATAAAATTTGGTACGTGATATTTTTCGGCCCAAGGATGTATGGGACTGAAACTGGTGTAAATCGGTCCATTATTTCACCTAGCCCCCATACAAATGTCCTCCCGAAATTGGGGTTTACTGATCATAAATGTTTGGATTATGCAACTATCCAAACAAATTTCATCACAAATGAGTGATAAATGAAGCCAAATCACATCTGCAAATTTTGTGCGGATCGGTCGATAATTAGTCGTAGCTCCCATTTAAGGTCCACTTCCGAAAATCACTTTAAAGAGCATAACTCTCTCTAAAATGTTGGTATCCAAATAATATTTAACGCAAATATATTTCATATGTATACAAATAATATGGTCTAATTTTATTATGATCGGTCCATAATTAGTCGAAATTCCATATAAGACCCTCTCCGTAATTCACTTTAAGCTCCATAAATCTTTTGAAAGTATTTATATCGAGATAAAATTTAACACATATAATACTTATGTATATTCACAGACATCATGACACTAAATTTTTGGATGATCGGTCCACAATAGGTTATATCTCCCATTTAACGCCCATTTCTGAAAAACTGTTTTATACATATACTGGGTGTAGTGTATTATATGGTCGGGCTTGACCGACTATACTTTCTTACTTGTTTTTATTATTAAATGCTAATGATAAAGATTTAATTACTTCCGATTTGGAAATTTTAGGAAATAGTTTTGAAATTAATTGAAATTGTTAATTAGGAAACGTTTTAGATATAAACTGCACCATTGTTAGCAAGGCTATATACATACATAGGTACAGTGGTGGGCATACTCATACTTTTTTATTCATGCATGTGTATGTAAGAGTATTTGTGGTTAATTTGAGCTGGACAATAATTTAGAACGTGAAAGTAAATTTGTATATGTTGTTAGTTTTTCGCTGCAAGTTTTTAGGAATTAATAAGTTATGAAAATATTTTTTTAAACCGAAGATTAAAGGTCATAAAACCCTATTTAGACTCTGGATAAAACAAGGTGGTGCACATCGAACCGGCATAAGATTATTTACCAGATTAACTCTAGAGAGATCACCACTGGTAAGATTGGAGGTATTTTAATTTGTTCATCATACATCATACTGGATGCTATAGAATATATAAAAACGTTACGCAGGCTCCAAAACGTAACCCGTAAAAAGGATTCTTTAATTTACAGAGCTGCAGTGACAGATCCATTAAGAGTTCCACCTCAATTCAAAGAGATCTTTTAACAAACGTCTCCTTTAGAACTATAAGAAGAAGACTCAATAAAAAACTTGTGTGGATTCATTGTCCAGCATAAGCCACATGTAAAAAAAAAAGAGCTTACAGTCCCAGATTTCTTTTGCCTATGAGAATTTAGAAAAATCAACAATTTTCCTGAAAAATATCCTCTGGAGCGGTGAATCTAAATTTTGTAGATACGTAGGTATATAATAGCGAAAGATATCGTATCTAATGAAGAAAGTTTGTCGTCCTCCAAACATGCAGAACAACAAATTCTAAGACCATAAAGCACGGTCATGGGAATTTGATGGTGTGGGCAGCGTGTTCTGAACATGATGTTGGTTTTACAAGTGAGGTTGATACACGAATGGATTACTGATTACTTCAAATACATTGATTGCATACGCTGCCACACTTCAAGCACTGTGAGCAGTTGTTTAGATTAGAATAATATTGATGTGTTGAAATAGTCAGCCCAATTTTCGGATCTAAATCTAATTAAGATCATCTGGAATGATGTGGAGCATCATTTGGCAATTTGACTGATTCAAAATTTTCAATTCAACCTTACTTTTGTTTTGCCGTCACTTCTCGTTCGGAAAAGTTTAACTGAGTCGTCAACTTTAACTTTTTGGCTTTGAGTTATACCTTTCAACTCTTTTAAAAGTTTCCGTTGGCATATCAATCATTACGTCCTTATTGAAGTTTGTAATATCTCTGACAAAATATTTTCCGGCCACCGGTACTTTCCTAAACTTTTTTTTATAGACTACACCGCAATAGTGGGGAGGGGGGTATATTGGATTTGTGCTGGTGTTTGTAACGCCCATAAATTTTGGTCCAACACCCACCTTAAAGAGTACCGATCGACTCAGAATCACTCCCTGAGTCGATTTAATGACTAATAAATGAAGCTTAATCACATCTACAAATTTTGTGAAGATCGGTCTATAATTAGTCGTAGCTTACTTTCGAAAATCACTTTAACGACCAAAAATCTCTTAAAAATGTTGTTATCCGAATGAAATTTAACAAAAATAAGTTTCAATTGTACAGAAATGATGACACCTAATTTTATAATGGTCGGTCCATAATTAGTCAAAACTCGTATATAACACCCTCTCCGTAATTCATTTTAACCTACATAAATCTTTGGAGATATCGAGATAATGTACCTATAACATACATATGTACATAATATTTATATTCACGGAAGTCATGCTACTAAATTTTTGGATGATCGGTCCATAATAGATAATAGCACCCATATGGCGCCCATTTCTGAAAAACTGTTTTATTTATTTACTGGGGGCTTGATCGACGATACTTTCTTACTTGTTTTAATTCAATTCGAACGTTTCACAAAAGCTGCCAGTTTTGTGAGAAATTAACTTATTTTTTCGTAAATGAATTTTTTTTTGTTAAGAACATTATGTACTCGTAGGTATTCCAGAAATAAGATTTTTGGTAAAAATAAATTTTAATTGCAATATGGCAATACTATTTACTAATGTAAACAATACAGTTTTGTTGTTGTATGTAGGAGGAGAGAATGTAAAGACAGCATGAGCTGCCATTTTGTAAATCTAACAAATGTAGCAAAAACTTTAAAATTATTAAAAAAAAAGTAATTTTGTTTAAAAAATCTTATATTTTATTATTACATATCTACAAATTATAACAATTTATATTCATTGCAAACATAAAATAGGTACATACCTATATAAAAATAGTTATTTATTCCCAAAAATTACATTATTTTTCCCAGAAGTATTATAACAATATCAATTGCATCAAATCTGTAACAAATTTTTTGTAGGACGTCTATTACACTTTGTCTAATTATTTTTATCAATTGCTTTTGAGATATTTTTTTTGTTAACAATATAAATGCATTCATTCATTGTAACTGTTTTGTTGTAGCTAATTGTTATTAGTTTCAAATGGCGTTTATCCATTGGCGCCATTACTTCATTTTTATATCTTGATTTGTTTGTTTAGTTGTCTTTTAACAAATATTTGTTATTGTTTGTAATCATTAGAACTGTTATTATCCAGTTAATCAATCAATGTGTTTAACAAACTATGTATTTACATTGTATACCTACAATACTAATCAGAAATACTTTCTAGTATAGTTAGGTACATAGTTATTGTAAAAATGGATTTTAATGATAAATTTCCCCCAAAAAATAAATAAAATTAAAGGTGTTTTGTGTTATGATTGTTGTTTTATTTGTTATTGCTTTTTTTTTAATTTTCACATTTGGAAATGGAAAACAGAATGTTAAAATTGTGGTTACAGATGTCTTGTAACTTAATTGTTTCATTAATTAAATAACTTTTAACATAATGTAATTGATTTTTTAGGAGAGATATTCTTGAATTATGTAGGTATTAAATAAAAAAAAATTACAATTTTTTGTAAAAAATTTAGCCATGTTCCATATTCTAGAACATACTTCTTAGGATTAAAATTGTATAGAAAAACTTCTTCAGTTGCAAAAGAATTTTAGTGAAATTTATTTCTCTACCAAAAACAAAATTAGTTCAATTAATTTGTTTTTGTGACCAATGTTTATAATTATTATAATTTTTAAGGAGTTTCCTTCAGGCTAATTTGGTCAAATGTTTGTTTCCAAACGCAAATAAAAAACTTGTTATTCTAACTTCTTCAGGGCTCGTTCTAAATAATAGCTTTGATGTTTTTTATCATTGGATATTAATTTTTATTATTAATTAGTTACTAAAAACGGGACATCACGAACAGAATTTTGGTATAAATAATCAAATAATTAATAAAAATATAATATACAATAAGTTTTTTATTTACGTTTGGAAACAAACATTTGACCAAATTAGCCTGAAGGAAACTCCTTAAAAATTATAAAAACTAGTTCAATTTGAATAAATTTTATGTAAATAATTGCCTTTTTTACAATTTCGAATGTATTTTAACATTTGTTTTTAATAAATAAAACAATAATAATATTTGTGTCGTAAAAATTACGGTTATTCTACAACAAATAAATACGGTAACCCTTTAAAAATAATTAGCACGGATGCCAAAGTTTAGTTGTGACATTTAGTGCAGTAATGCCAAGTAGTTTAAGGTAAAAACTGTAGCAAATAAATAAATCTTGCAATAATCCTAAAATAATTTATTTTTCTTTAAAATCTAGAAACTTTTTAATAGTTTTACACAAAATTACTTTGAAATATTATGAAAAATAAATAATTTGCTTGATATAAAAAATATATAAAAAAATTAAAAAAATATCTATCTATTATTTTTAATAAATGTTAAAATACTTGACTAAATTTTTATTATTTTTTCAATGTTTATGCGAATTGAAATTAAAAGTTACAAAAATCATAGGTATAGGTACATATTTTTAAAGGAAAATTAACGATTTTCTATGAAATTTATGAAGTTCATATGACAGCTTCGATAACAACATGGCAGAGAACAAAATTTGGCGAAACTGTATATTTTTTATAGATCTTTGGCAGGGTTCAGAACAGTATCCATCAAAAACACATTAAAATTCTCTTGAAGCATCCTTTTTTTTATGATATTTGATCCTTTTTTTTGGTCAATATTTTGTTGTTTTGTTGCTCCTAATTTTATTAATAAAACCAATCTCTCAATAAGAAAGATATTCTGGAGTTTGGAAAGATAGCAATCTGGAGTTAATATTAATTATAAAAAGAATTGCCATTCTGCAAAAGGATCGGAAGTTGACAGATGTGTTTTGATTGGTTTGCAATTGCCAGTAGCAAAAATTTGCCTACCTATATCTGGACCAATTGTAAAGTCAAAGGCCAAGGAAAATAGATTATCATAGGTTTTCTGCATCAAGGTGGCTACAAAAATGGCGTAAGCTGCGGACGTTATTACTGAAGATGTTATGCAATTTAGGACAAAACTTCCTTCAGCACAAAGTTCTGACATTTTTATAGTGAACTATTCCGTGAACGGACACCTCCCATTAACGGTCAAATCTGCTGTGACGACCGGTGTCCGCCTACGGGAGATTTTACTGTAATTTAAAGTTGCCTTTACAAACCAAGAAATGGTGAACAATTGTTCAAATTAGACAAATAAAAGTTAATTAAAAACAAATGCATTTAAACGAAAAAAAACAGCAATTAAAATAACTTTCAAATTATCTTTAGACACAAAGAAATGACGATCATCGTTTGAATGAAAACAAAATTAAACTAAACAAGTAAGAGTGCTATATTCGTCTATGCCGAATCTTATGTAGGTATAGGTATACCCTTCACCTTTGTTGTGGATGCATAATTATATTATGCATAATTATGTCAATAAACACGCCATCTGTTGATGAATTTGTTCGTAACAATATTAATACACTTTGTTTGATCAACGCCATCTGTTGATGAAATTATTCGTAACAATATTATTACACTCAGTTTTTTTTGATGAATTTTTCAGAGGTTGTCTCGGATTTTTGCTCATATCTCCGTTATTTATGGACGGATTTTGCTGACTTCAGAAAATTGATTTCAACATCCAGACAGACAGACGGGCATGGCTTAATAGACTCCGCTATCTATAAGGATCCAGAATATAGGTATATACTTTATAGGGTTGGAAAATTATATTGTAGAAATTACAAACGGAATGGCAAACTTATACCTATAAGTATACCCTTCTCATGATGGTGAAGGGTATAAAAAGAATGAAATAAAAAACGATTAATAGGTAGTTTATGGATAACATTTTTGTACAACCAACAGATAAGACACCTCAACAAAACTCATTAATAATATCAAATAAATTCAATTTATTTAAAACCTAGGTAGGTAGGTACCTATTGCAAATAGGTATAAACTAAAAACTCATTGTGTGGTGTTATCTAAATACCTGTTAGGAGAATAACTAATAATAATGCAGCATTTAAATTATATTAAATAGGTAGGAATTGTTAATTGATAATAAATTTCCTAAGTTTATGACAGCAAGTCAAAGAAACAAAAAAACAGACGCACAAATTATACAATCATGTACCTACCTAGATATTAATTACTTAAAAAATTATAGGTACCTATGTACATTTTCACGATATTAAATAATAATGAATAGTCATGTGTTTCATTTTGCCCGTAATATCAATATGAAATCAATGTTTGCCATTATTATTTTCTATTTTGTTTTAATAAGCCATTATTTCAAGTGTTTCATTAATAAACCAATAAACATCAGCAACACCAATACTTGCACTTTTTGTTATGTCTCTCTCAGTCTTTGCTCTTACTCTTTTATTACTTTACTTCAGCTTATAGAGAGAGGGCGTGTGTTCAATTGTTTTTTGATTTAAACAACCAATCAGATGTCAGTATTTGATAAACAGTTTATTAATTCACAAGCACAAGGTTGCTGATTTAAGTACTTTTTTTGTTTAGTATCAATGAATTGTTAAGGAATAATGCATATTTAGAGACTTAAAATAACAATTTAAATGTTTTAATAGCAATTTTCATAAATAGCCGTATTCATAAAAAATAAAGTACGTTTAAAGTGTGCTTTTAGACAACATTTTCTTAAAGTACATTTGAAGTCTACTTTAATTTTTTATGAATAAGGGCATAATGAAATAAATGACACTTACGATTTTATGAATTCATTTAAATGAAATTTAGTGTTAATATTTACTATTTATGGAAATACCTATAGTTTTTTATATTCATGAAAATAAGGTATTTAATTTGTCTCTCGTTTCTTCTCATCTTATTTTAGCCTACTCCCCGAATGCCTCTACTGCCGCTGCCTTGTACTGCAATGCCGCCTATCCCGGTTTCTATATGACCGGCTTCGGTGTTAAACGTAAAGGCGGCCAGATACGTTTCACTTCACAACAAACTAAAAATCTCGAAAATCGATTTTCTTCCTCAAAATACCTATCGCCCGAAGAACGTAGACATCTCGCTTTACAGCTTAAGCTAACCGATCGTCAAGTTAAAACCTGGTTTCAAAATCGTCGTGCCAAATGGCGTCGTGCTAATCAGGCCAAACGTTCACACTATAGACATGCTCAATCAGCAGAACAATCTATAACCTCTAGCCATGGTACCACGGTCAATGGTGGAGTCATTAAATCGAATCATATGCTAGCATCAGACCAACAGCTGTCACATAATGAGAAACAATTTCTATCGGAAAACGATGAAAGTGATGGTGGTGAGAGTGAGGATGAAGATATTTATGTGCAGGACAGGCCAAGATCGGAATAAGGAAGAGTATTACAATTAAATTTAACCAAAGTTAAGGAGCATTTATTAGGTTTTTATTAATAGTTTATAAGTTAGTATTTTATAGAACATGTAAATAGTTGCTAGACAAATTATTTATAAAATAAATCAAT
Source organism: Bellardia bayeri (assembly GCA_950370525.1). Taxonomy (NCBI): domain Eukaryota; kingdom Metazoa; phylum Arthropoda; class Insecta; order Diptera; family Calliphoridae; genus Bellardia; species Bellardia bayeri. The sequence goes on along the minus strand of OX493264.1, from coordinate 8,669,181 downwards.
ATTTAAATAAAAAAATAAAAAAAAAAATAATTTAAAAAACTGGTTGAAAAATCTAAATCATTTTTAAATCGGAATCAAAAGATTCTACGTAACGGGCAACCCATAAAACAACCAGATAATAAAACTCAAGTCTATTATTTGTTTTTATTGAGCAATTTTTAATGTAATACTATTAAAAAGGCTGTTTATTTTACTTAAATTTGCAATTGGTATTTATTTTTAGCATGTCCACCTTTAGCTACTTGGCATTACTAGTTTAAATGTCGAAACAAACTTTGGCGTCACTGCTTTTTGTTTATTAAGCTGCCAGATATATTGTTTGTACATAATATGTAATTTTTAATAATTATTGTAATTTTTGCTTAAAACTGGTCAAATATGTGAGCAAATAGGGAAAATAATATGTCAAGACAAATGTTACTATTTTAAGTTCAAAATTGAGGAACTTTGTGTATATAAAGTAAATAAATTTGTGTTTTTCTGTGAAATTGGTGATATTTTTTAAGAATTATTAGTTTCTTATAATTTTTCATAGTTACAACTTATTAGCTATTATAAACAAACAAATATTATATGTTTCTGTTCTGTAAATCAAGTGATTTTCAAAAATTAATAATTCAAAAATAGATGTGCATTCGATATAAAGAACTCAAAAATATGGGAATTCATTAAAAATGAAATTGTTACTTGGTTTTGACATTACATTTCCGAAATATGTATCTACAATATTGCTGTAATAAAAACGGAAAGTATCACTTACCCCTTGTTTATTTATGTTGATGACTTCATTGTCTTGCTTCTTGTATGTTATAATTTCTTCTTTAGTGTTCAACTGATTGCTCAGGATTTCCTGGATGCTGCTTGCCAGATTTTTTCTTTTAATTTTTTTTTAGTTTTCTCATGTAGGTACATACATATATGTTAATAATATTTCGCTTACAATTTTTTAGTTTATTTTTTTTTTATTTAGTTTTTAACATTTGTTCATTTCTTTATTTTTATATATATATTTTTATTTTCTGTTTTAATTATATATTTAATTTTTAAGTTTTCTTTAGAGTATTCTTGTGTGTGTGTGTGAGTGAGTGAGATGTGTTAGTGGCAAAGTTTCTTTGATTGCTTGGATTTTTTTCTCATAATGTTTATTAAATTTTAATTTTTTGTTTAATATTTATACGTTTTTGTTAAATTATTATTGACTTGAAATTTCAAATTTGTGTTATGCTATCATTTAAATATTTTGTTTTTTTTTTAATAATTTTGTGGTTTTAGTCTATAACTACACAGGATTTTTATTGTAGTTTTATATTTTAAGGGATATTGTTTTGTTTTGATAAGTTTTTCATTTTATTTTAACAATATTTCAATAAACTGCAAAGAAAAGAAAAATTATTTAATATTTGTTTTCTTTGAAAATAAAGAAACACTGTTTTATACTTGAATTTTTAAGCACTATTTTTAGACAATTGTTTTTGATTTTAAGTTGTTTAAATACTTTTAATTGAAAATTATGTTTATAGTATAAAAAAAACGTTTAAGGGTTTTAGTTTGTAAAAATTCAGTTAGATTTAAGACATTTTGCTAGAAAAATGAATTTAATTTAGTCTGCAAAATTTGTGTGGCATCATTATCTTTTAATGGCTGTAAATAACAGATGACGTAAAACAGTGCTGCCAAATTTGTATGTTTGTTCTTAAGCTGAAGATTGATAATTTATACATGCATTTACCAACGTAATCATCAAATAAACTTTCATTTTTAATAGTTTGCGTTACGACTTTTCTTAAAAGTTTCTCTATAACTTAACACAATATTTGTAATACTAAAACATTAAAAACCAAAAAAAATAAAATACAATAATTTTAAGCAAGAATATTTGATAAAGAAAACATTAATAATTTAAAACAATAGCTTTAAATAATAATAATTAATATAGCAAATAATTAATATATATATAGTAAGTAATAATTAAAATAGTTTGTAATTACAAAAGTTACGTAAAGAAACCTTTTAAACGTCTTAGCATAAAATGTTTATGAGTAATTAATTAGGCTTTAAAAAATATAAATAGGTTAGCTTTTTTATATTTATTTATTTAATAATTTTTACAAGTAATTTATATATAGTAAAAATTGTTTATATAAATATATGTTATATTGTATTATTTGTATATACTATATACGAGTATGTATAGAGTTTTTTTTTGTTTTTCATTTAATTAGGCAAAAAAGTTTTAATTATATTCTATAAGTTTTCCGTTTTCTTTTATATTTTCTTTTTTAATAATTTTGTTTTATTTTTTTTTAAGGTATAAAAAATTGTGAATATCATTTGTTGTATTGTTCTTTTTAGTATTAAATAAAATGTCTTAAATATATACTTAATAATTGTTATAAAATTTGAAATTCCTAATATCAAGTTTCAATATAACTTGGAGATTTTGATAGATAAATAAATAAAAATTTTTATATTGTTTTAAAGTCGGCGAACAACAGTAAAAAGGATGATTTAAAGCTAAACACTTAGAAAGACAAACAAATTACACAACAACAACTCTAAATAACTCAAACACACCTTAGCTTCAAACTGAGTTCGAAAACAAGTCGTTGTCATATTCAAGTTGCACTAACTACCACTTATCTTTAGATATACATATGTATGGATAAATTTAAAGGAAGTTAAATTAAAAATCATTTCAATTCCACATAGACAACGTTCTAAAGGGTGATTTTTTTTTTTTAGCAATCAGCTGTTTTCGTGTAACATGTTACTGTTAAACATGTTCAGTTTGGTCTATAATTTAACCATGAATCGACTTACAAATTATTGAATTTTAAATAGTTTTTGTTTGGCTATATTAAGGCTCAATACATATATAGTAGCAAGCCCGCAAGGTTGACACATTGGAAGCTAATATTGAAGAATTTAGAGATGATTATTTGTTGGCAAAACAAAAATTGCGTTGTTTTAAATAAATGAGTTTTTTTTCTTTGCAAAACTAAAGATTTATTAATTATTTAGTGATTTTGACAATGTTTTTTTTTTTTTTTTTATTTATTTGCATTTTTTTTTATTATAAAAGTTAAATTTTAGATTTTTGTTTGCAGGGTTTTTAGATTGGCGTTTATTTTAAAGCCAATTTTTTAAATTGGCGTTTTTTTTTGCAAAATTACATATCTTTATTTATTTTATTTATTTTATTTTATTTTTTAGATTTGGTTTTTCTTGTGAAAGATTTTTTTTAATAAGATAAGATTTTTGTGACTTTTGCAAGTGATGTAATAACATTTTTTTAATTTGTTGTTTTTTTTTTTGTGGAAAATTGGGGTATTTTTTTAATAGGCAATTTTTTTAATTTTCGCAATTTTGTAAAAATAGTGGCGATTTTTGCGAAATTGGCAATATGTATGTATGTTGCAAAATTAATAATATTTCATAAATTCTTTAACTTTTTGCAGTAAAATTAGCGATTTTTTTTTTAATAAAATCAGCATTTTTTATCTAAGATTTTTATGAAAGTTGCAGTGAAAATGTCGAATGTTTTTTATGTTGCTGAAATTGGCGAATTGTAATTTGTTGTTTTGTATTGAAAATTTAAGTATTTTTTTAAATAGGCGATTTTTTCTGTAACATTTTTGTGAAATTATAAAAGTTTTTTAATGTTGTAAGTGATTATTTATGTACTAGCAATATTTTTTAATTGTAATATAATTGTTATTTTTATTGAAAATTGTGTAGGTACAAATAGGCGATTTTTTACTGTTAGCGTTTTTTTAAATAGTGATGATTTTGGTAAAATTCTCTAGTTTGTAGGTAATTGCAGTGAAAATTTACAAAATTTCGAGTTTTTTTTTAACTTTAGTTGTTGCTGAAATTGGCGATTTTTTTTTTGCAACATTAACAATCACCACTATCGTGAATAAAAATTCCACATGAAATTTGTTCCCTTTTCACATTTTCCTATTAAAATTCAATGTTAAAAAAATAAAAGCGAACAAATTTCATGTGGAATTTTTATTCATGATATTTTGCGAAATTGCAAATATTTCCTAAATACTACTTGAACTAAATATTCAACTGTTTTTTTTTCTGTAAAATTATAGATTTTTTGAATTTAAGATTTTTGTTGTGTTGCAGAGATAATTAACAAAATTTGGGAGTTTTTTGTAAATTTTAGAATTTACTGAAATTAGTGACTTTTTTGTTTTGGTGATTTTTTGCGAAATTGCAAATATTTCCTAAAATTCACCTGTTTTTTTTCTGTAAAATTAGCGGTTTTTGTATGAAATAAACTGGTGAGTTTTCTTTATTTTTAGTAAATCTCTTCCAATCTCTTCTTGATAACGAAAACGGGATTCAATTCTACTTTGAAATTTTACAAATATTTTACAATCTCTTTCGGCACTCTGCTAAATTGTGTGCGAATAAAAATGAGTGAATTTCAAAAATTAATTAATTAATGGCAATTTTTCTATAAAGCTAAAACGCTTAATAAAATTATACGGCAGTGATGAAATATTACTGCATTTTATTCAGAAAATCTTTAAAACAAGCCTAGAAATTTAACTGCAAAAAATTCAGTTTGTTCTGGCCTACTTTTGTTACAATCAGCTACGAAGCACTTTTGAAAATCGTTAAATAACCCTTTTTGCTATTGTTTGTTCGCCGCCTTCTTGTCGTTTAATAACTTCTATTATTTTTGGAATTATATGTAATTGTTATTGGCTGGTTGCAGCTAAAAAATTTTAATAACATAATATTGAAATTTTTAAACCTATAGTTTTATATGTATTTGCTGGTTGTTTTTTTTTATTTCATTTAATATTTTGAGTATATTTACTTGTTACTTGGTTTCACTAAATTTATGCATTTTTTTGTTTGTGTTATTATTTTGCTCTTCCATCTAAATACTTTGGTTTTAATTTTAGCTTTCAAATATTTATGGTATAGCTAGGTATATTGTAAATGTATGTAAATACATATAAATATTTAAATATTTACATTAAATTGGCAACATGCGTTGTATCCATGTGTTGTATTAATGTGCGCATAAATGACATTTCTTTTCGTGCATTTTCCAATATAACTTTTGGATCGTCCGATGTACAGCGCAAACAGTTGGGTGCAAATACCATGGCCAAATTGGATGAATCCATTTTGGTGGCGCTAACCACATCGGAGAGGGAGAATTGTTGTAGGAAGTGTATTAAATAGGTTAAGACCTGGAAAAAAATTTTAAATGTATTTAAAAAGAACGAAACAATTTGTTTTTAATTTTATTTTTTTTAACTTACCAATTTATTTAATTCTGGCAATTTATCAACAATAGCTTTGGCTTTATCGGGATCCTCGGTATTTACACATTCATCATACAGTTCATCGGGTATAAGTGGATCATATAGCTCACGATACCACAACTTTAAAAGACTAGCAGGCGCATGAGCATCTGTAAAAATAGAAAACGAAATATTAAAGAAATTCGCAAAAACAAAATTGTTGTAAAATATTAGCTTACCCATAGTATTTTTAAATTCAGGAACATCCCACCGATCTAAACGATTTTTCAAAGAATTAACCTCATCAACATCAGCCGAAACACGGAATATGCCCTCGGTTTGTTTGCCATTCAGTTGAAGGACCTGGCAGCAAGGAATATATTAAATTTTGCAGCTTAAATAATGTTTCGATTGAGAGTTTAAATCAACTAAATATGGATAACCTTTTTCTGCTTTTAAATATTGGAATATTAACAATAGTACAATAGAACAGTTACAAATCCTAACTTTATGGGTTGAAAAAAGCAAAAGGTGTGTGTGTGTACATAAACTATGATTTTAAGCTTCCACCGAATTCTATATCAAGTACCACCATGCTTTTGATTATATTTGAAGGAAAGATGGTTCATGGCCAGAATTTAGCTATGAAACCATTGAACTACGTATGGCAACAGAAATGTTTGCACAGCCAGTCCCTGAAAATGTAATTAAAACAATAGAGGAAATAGTCACCAGGCTGGCCTGGGCGGTAAACACATACATATGTTCCCTCTATGTTAATCTCCGGCATCCATACTTTCCACAATTTCCTCTGGCTGTCATGGAGAGCCACTCATCAGTCTTAACAACTGATAGACGTTACCACCGAAATATTATGCTAAATAACTTGCCTATAAATATTGTTACGAAATTGTATTGTTGATAAACCACTGCTATTTTACTTACACGCAGTATAACAACACTAATAGTGGAAGGCCAATGTAAGCGGCATGCGGCCGCGGGCGGCAATCAGCTTAAATAAACGTTTATTAGTGAGTACATTGTGTAAAAAGAATTAGGAAAATGGAAATAAATTTTAATTTTTAACTAAACTCATATGTCACATATTATATACATGTGTATGGCAACATCGTTTTAAGCGGCAAAGTTGAAAAAATTATACTTCTGCCGTCCGCGGCTGCGGACGCATGCCGCTTACATTGACCTTCCACTATAAAGCATACAGGGCCACTTAAAAGTTTTAGTTTATTGTGAGTCATCGTTGAGTAAACATCAAAGTGTTCTCAAACTGCAATTAAGTGTGTTAAATAAACTGTAAAAGTGTTGTTTAAATTATAACTTATTTTATCATTTAAATTGAATTTCCCAAGCCTGTTTATACTGTTATAATTTAATTTAACCTGTTCATATTATTGTGATTGAATTTATAATCCACAAATTGAAATTGTAGCTTAATGCATATGTATGTAGCCCTAAATGACGAGCCTTTGAGGTCCCGAGCGATTTTAAATACCATTAAAAAGTACAGTTAATTAGTAACCAGCAAACAATAAGGCCGGACGTTAATTGCTCCCATCCCAGCACATATATTTGAAATTAATAAATGTAAATCACAAAAATAGAAATAGAAACTCTTTCATTTATTATAAGAACCCCTTATAATACCAGAAGATATTCTTAACCCCATTGTGTACCTCACACAATACCCTCTTACCAACCTCTAATTTAATTCCTACAAATAAAATACATTATATTTAGCTAGTTCCCATACTAATACTATTTGAATAATAATAAAAGCGGCTAACTTTCAGTTACCCTTTATTCTTTTCAATTTATTAATGTTTCAATAGATTAATTATTTCTCCAACTAATCCTATTGTAGAACAATAAAAACAGCTAACTTCCAGTTACATATTTATTAATACAATTTTATTTAAAAGTATCTAATCCCTAGCTACAAACGATTTTCTTTTACACGGAGTTTCCTCGAACCAATTACCGTGTAAAAACAGAATTATATTATTACAGAAAAATATTATTACAAACGGTATTATCGGCATTATATGTATGTAAAGCTATGTGTCCACGATCGTCAGATATTACAACGTTGTCCGAAAAATGTCTAACAACCGTGTAAACTTAAAATTTTTGTCTTCCAACGTTGTAAGAAAACGCATTTTCAGTACATTGGAAGACAAAAATATTGTCACACATCTAACAATCGTGTAAACACACAATTTTGTCATTGTTTTAAAACAATTTCATTGCCATATGTGCAAAGTTTATGCATCTGCCAATGGCAGCATTGTCATAGAAATTACTTCTAAATGCAACTCTGTAGATACATAAATAAACAAACAAGCATTGATAAAATTTTTGAAAAAGTAGAAGAAAATTAAAGAATTAAATTAGAGTGTATATTAAGGACATAAGCAGATAAAATGGTTTCTATTGCTCTTTTTTGTTTCATGACAATATTTAAAATTTTTAAACACACACACAGAGCTGCAAAACGAATTTGACAATGCCACACAACAATCTGACAACCATGTGAACTGACAATTTCGGTTGACAGATAAATTCATTATATGACAATTGTGTGCAAATGAACTTGTTAGTTTTCTTACAGTCGTGTAAACTGACAATTTACCTTTTGCTAAAAAATTTTCAATGTCACTACATTGCTAGCACATTGGTAGATATGACAACGTTGTAATATCTGACGACCGTGTACACATAGCTTATGTATGTACATACATATGTGTCTGCAAGATGGCGGCACTTTGTTTACATTAGTCAATCAATAGAAAAAATGTAAATTATAAATAAATTTTACTTAATTATTGTTTGCACAATAAATATCAACATTTAATATGCCAACTAACTTTTAATTTTTACAAACGCTAGTGCTTTTTTCTCAAGCAATATTAAATGATATTGCAAGTGGTTAGTTTAATATTCACATATTAAGTCCGACGGACAAAACCCTAGTGGTTGGATGTAAGGCTAACTAGTTTTAAGTAACTAACGCATTAAAATTAGATCTACTCATTCTACTAATTTTTAGCTTTTATTCTGAGATGTATTAACAATTATTTACATATGTATGTATGTACATATTTCCGACTTACATGTTCCGATAGCGTAGTTTGTATCCATGGCAATTTGCGGAATGGGAATTTATCCTTTTGCAATTGCATTACCTCCTCCAAAGTATTGCCAAACATGCTATTGCGTAAAATTTGATTCTACAAACACAAAAATCATAAAAAAATATACAAAATTCTAAATTAACTAAAGAAAACCTACTCTAGCCTGTTCCACTTCATCTTCCGTGGGCTTTTTGGCCTGCTTGCGGCCATGACTACCAATGCGATCTAAACGTCTGCAACACACAGTGGCGTAATGAGATATTTGTACATGTATGGGCCATTTGCCCACCTCGGGAAATGATATAGCATAAGTGGTGTCTCTGTGGCGATTGACATAGCTAAAAAAAAAAGCAGAGCAGTAAACATTATGTTTGGTTATCTTAAGTTCAAAAATAAAAAAAAATATTTGCATAATTACTTTAACAGAGTCGGCTGAAATGTTATTGATGGCGGTACGAAGGATAAACAAATGGCCATCAGTTCCCAACCTCTAATTAAAGAGTCCCTTTTGGGGTTTTCTGTGGTCTGGCGGCATAATTGTACATACAATTCATCTCGTAATCTTTAATAATAAACAAAAATAACAGAAATATTTAAAAAATCATAAATTTTTACATTTTTTTTATATTTTCTTAACTAGTAGGTACTAGAACAAAACAACTATATTTTATAGTTTTTTTTTAACAGATTTTCGTTGAAATTTTTTAATAGGATTTAATTTAATTATAATTAATTTCATTTATTAAATCGCAATTTATTAACACATCCTGACTTACTGTTGTTGCGGCAATGCGGATGTTATTATATCAATGGCTACCGAATTTAAACTCATGCCTGCCCGGGCCTTACGATCACCCATATAGATTTGCACCAATTTAAACAGTTCTATGGCAATTTTCTTGTCGGTTTTATCACGCGACAAAGCCAGCATGGGGCGACTGATGGCCTCCGATGTCCAACTTAACATATCACGTACGGAAGACTGCAAAATTTTTAAAACAAAAATTAATATAAAATCTTATTAAAAAATCCCTAAACATTTAAATCTAAAATAGCATTAATTATCTTTTATTAATGTACCTTTTTTCGAAATATACCCTTTGAATGTAGATTTAAATTATCAGCAGCAAACTTTTCAATATCACATTCCTTCATGCAGGCCAACGTGGGTATACCGCCTAGACCCTGGGGTGCCCGTTCACTGGGTGGAAAGATTTGTTGTATAGTTGGCTTGAGATTAGGCGGTGGCAAGGGTCGACGCATCATACTGCTACCCACAATATTCGATACATTTGTTTCGCCTTCTTTGGTATAGGGATGAGGTGGTGGCGGTGGCATTGGTAAACGGCCACCAATACCGGTGACACTGTCTTGGGAATTTTGTGCAATGCGTGAAATTTGCCGATTGGGTGAGGGTAAGGTTTGCGATTGTTTCGTTTTGTCCGAGCCATCCAATTGCAAGTGATGATGAGAGGCAGAGGCTGAAGGATGACCGGGTGGTAGTGGTGGTGCATTTGAATACAATTGTTGTGGCTGCTGTTGTGGAGTATGTAGATGATGTGGCTGTTGATGTTGTGTACTGAAATGATGTGTTGACTGTTGTTGATTAAGTGTAGAAGGTGTGTGAGTGCTAGCTGTATCGTAGAATTGATAGCGTATCGGTTGCTTTGACTTTTGTGAGTTCAAATCGGAGCCTATACCCTCTAGAACGGCTTCCACATTATCGGAGCTAAATATATATACATACATATATAAAAAAATTAAAATGTTAAAAATTAAGTTTTTGATTTTTAAGAGAAATAATATAAAAGGAAGGCAAATAATTGAAATTTATGGTAATTCATTATTTTTATTTCTTTGTTTGTACCACCTACATTTCTTCTCTGGCAGCTGGATCATATGGTGGATATTGATAGGCATAATATGAGACACTATCGCCCATATTTGCATAGTCTTCAATCATACCATAATTGTGCTCTAAATAACCACCATGTGTATCCGAACCGCCATCTGAATCTTCATTATCGGGCTCATGGCCCGACAACGATTGCTCCGACTGGCTGTCCGAATGATAGGAATCCGAATCAATGGGATCACCGAACACATAACGGCCCGACAATTTCGCCTGTTCGATTATGTAGTGTTTGAGGGGCAATAAATGCTCTTGCATTTCCTGTTTTAGAAAATAAATACATATAAATTTTAAAGAGTTGTTAGTTACATGTATGCATGTACATACATACATATATATATGTACATTATATTTAACTTTAAGACTTACCGAATCCCAGTTACTGTATAATGGTGATATATTACCATTATCATATTCCACATCACTATTGTCGGCTTGCAAATGATGATGTCTTTCTTTGGCTTTACGAGAATTACGTTTATTATCATGATAATAATAATCGTTAGAATGACGAGATTGTTTGTCCTGGAAAATGCGAAAAAAAAAACGATTTCAAAAGAATAATCACTAATTTATGCGGCAATATCATAACGAACTGTATTGCCGACATTTGTTTGCAACATTTTAATGTCAACAAAGCATAAACTTAAGCCAGGATATACAGAGTAAATATGTAAATAGTTTTTCTAATTTCTTGATTGGTAAACATAAATCAAACGTGGTAAGATTTGTTGTAACATGTTTAACAATCTTCCAAGTTGATTTACATTATGTAAATTTTATTCCAATCAAAAGTTGCTGACTGATATGGCAGGAGTATGAAAAGCATAGGTGTATATACTCACCAAACTCATTGAATTATGACCCCTGGAACGATTATCATGCGGCTGAGACCATGAACCCATATTCGAGGACTTGTGTTTGCCACGTGAATCATTCGAGCCCCTAGAAGAGTGCGTCAATAGGCCAATGTTGTCGGAAGAAGGAAAATTCTTAGATGTTATATTATTCGAGCTCGTTACATGGCCAGTTATGTCGCTGAAGTGAGGCGAAGTGGTTTTGTTGGAGCCCAGTCTCTCACCCATGACACCAACAACACCACCGCCACCACTACCCTCCCTCAAGGACAAACGATCCAAATTTAATAACTCTAAACTACAAGAAGAATCTTGTTTATATTGCGAATGACTAGATGATGGTGGCTGTTGTGCCGAACAGGTGGAATGGCCACCGGGTGAATGTAGCAAGGGTGTACCACGCTCCGACATTATGTTGGGCGAGGCCTTAAGTGGTTTATTTTTGTTACTGTGTGGACTAATGGGACTCTGGGGCGATGAGTCACTAGAATGTTTCATATTGCTGCCAGCACTGCCTCCAGTGCCATGGCCACTGCTGGCGCTAGCGGCACCACTGGATCCTTTGGGTGTGGTAGTGTGGCGACGGCGTGAGAGTGGCGTATTCTCCACGGATTTAAAATATTTCTCGTGCATGGAATCATCGCTAGCCGCTCCCCCATTGCCACCATTACCACCACCAACAATGCAAGCAGCGCTGGCAGGCGAAACACCCACGCCATTGGCGGTTTCGGCAGCCGAACGGCGATACGATTTACTGTGGTGACCAGCAGCCGAGGGATTGATGGATGAAGACATGAAGCTTCCCGATCTAGCCAAGGACACCTTAAAGTCGCGTTCTCTTTCTGTACAAAAACAAATACAAATTTATGTAGTTTTTTTTTTTTTGTTTAAATTAAAAACGAAATCAAACTTACCACTTCCTCCATATTCCATAGTTTGTCGTGTGGATGTTGATGACTTACTGCCAACACTGCCCGTAGTACTACCGCCTCCACCGCTAACCAACGACCGTTGCTGTGAATTAAATGTTGGTTGCTGTTGTAACTGTGCCGTTGCCGTCTGTGGATATTGCTGCAAATGATGAGCATCCGGTGAGATTTTCTTTTTTGCTTGAGGTGTATGCATAGTGGGTGAACTTATTTCGCTTGATCTATGCTGACGCTGTGTACTGCTGACATGTGGAATATTATGCGAACTGATGCTCTCTTGCAGCATATCAAAACTACAAAAAACAATATATGACACGCAGCAAACAGAGGAACAAAACGTTTACAATTTAAAATAAGAATTTGGAATAAATTAGTATGTATGTATATATTTATGTGTTTGTATGATAGCAGACAACAAACGTGATGGCACATTCATGCAGATACTTAGACTCACAATTGGATAATTGTAAATTTTGTAATGGATGCAAACAAATGTTTGCAGTGTAACTTACCTGCCACCACTACCCTCTTTACGACTACGATGTTTTTGCAATGATCCCACTCGTAAGCTTTCGTTAGTGCCTACTCCACCTGCTACTATGCCAGAACTATTTAAGCCACCACCGCCTATATGATCATCGTTAAATCTGCGATAGCCATGTATACTGGAAAGACTAGAATCACTCGATTTACCGGATTCTTTGAAATGGTTGTAAGAATCTAGGGAAACAGAACAAACTAGAAATTATTAAAAACAATAAACAACAAGGCTGTTTTAAGATAAAAGATTGCTAAATTCTTAAAATAATGCAACAGAACGCTTTGAAAAAGGACCAACAAGATACACTAACCGAAAAATTTTGTGAATTTGTCTTGTGTGGACAACACTTGTGGATAAATTGTTCTTTTCAAACAACGTTATCAGAACAATTGTTCGCACAATTACATACATATGTATGTATGTCCGCCATCAAATGTATTTTAAATACAAAAATACAGCCATTTTAAACAATGACAGACATTTTTGAATTTGAACATCAACACGTTTTCTGCACACATGAGAACATTCCCAGCAAACCATTCTAGGAGCGCTCAGAAAAAGGAGTCAGAAAAGAGCATTGTTGGAGCGCTCCGAAAAAGGAGTCTGAAAAGAGTCCAACAAAAGAGCATTTTCGGAGCGAAAGAAAACTTTGCTTGTTACTGTCCTGAGTCGGCACGCAGTATGACTCAGAAATTCCACTTAATTATGTGTGTACCAAAGCGTTGTTGTCCTGTTATTTATGCTTTGAACAAAAAAAAACATAGCTGTAACACACAAGAATGATAAAAACAAGATTACACAGAGCTAAAAAAAAAACCTCATAAAAGACTCTTTACTTACATTATCTAAGAGCTCTTTCTTTCATTACATTTTCGAATGTAATGACTCTCTTTTCTGAAGGTTTTCAGAGCAATTATGATTGTTTTTTGGGCTCATAAAGAGCGCTCCGAAAAAGGTGTCAGAAAAGACTCTTTTCGGACTCATATGGCTTGCTGGGTACATATGTACATGTACACGAAAACGTTTTGCACACACAAAAGAAAATGAATAAATTTGGTCTGTTGAAGTTTTTTTCTTGTGCACACTTTTCAAATATTTGCCGAAAAAGACGTAAATGGTTAGTGGTAGTGCAATTTGATGTTGTAGTGCACTAACAATTTCACTACCAATATTTACTTAGTGGTAGTGCAACATCAAATTGCACTAACACTAACTAACCATTTAGTGGTAGTGAAATTTTAATAGCACTACCACTAAGTAAATATTGGTAGTGAAATTGTTAGTGCACTAAAAATATAGTGCATTATGTCCATCTCTGAACACAACAAATATTTAATTTTAATTTATTTGATGCTGTTACGCTTTTTTTTAGTAAATATTTGCCAAGTGTGATAGTACCTTAAGTATATCTTATCAGGACGTGGACAGAGACTGAAAATACCGGAATCTATTGTTAAATATATTTAAACAAATCAAAAACTTTTTGAATTTTAATTGTGGAAACAACATAGGTGAAAAACATGTTGGCCACCACAGTCAATGTTTACATGTTACATTGTCAACAATGTTGCTAACAAATGCTGTTTGTTGATAATATTGCACAGTGTATGATTATCTCAAGATATTATTGTTTGTAATTATGTTTCTTAATCCAATTAATAATGAAAGATTTATTTAAATACAATATCTGAATCAACATTAGTTAGAAAAGTATAAATTCTGACAAAATGCAATTAATATCTTAATTTTTTTAGAAATGATTAACAACGAAATATTACCTACTCTGACCCTACTTTATTCCATTCAAGTTTTTAAATGCTTCAAAATAATTTACCAAAAATGTCTCATATTAAAAAAAATCAAACATTTCGTTAAATTCAGTTACAAATACTAGTTTTCAATTGAAGTGGGCGTTAAATATGTTTTTTTTTTCTTTTTTAATTTCTGACTAATTGAATTTTTCTGCTTTAAGTTTTGTTTTAATCAAACTATGGTATTTGTATATTTAAACAAAATCTATTAAATTGCTAATGAAAATTTAACATCCCCTTGTGTTACAGCAGCAGCAAAAAACACAAATTATTCTTTTTTCCCTACATTCCTATGGAAGTTTAAATATAAACATTTCAGTTTTAAGCAGAATAAGCAAATGCAAATACAGTAAGATGAAAAAAAGCTTTAGAAATTAGCATAAAGTCTAGAAAGCAGAAACTGAAATACATAGGTTTATAAATTCTATAAACTGGTGGAGGCGAAATAATTCTGCCAGAAATACTTTGTTTATGTAAAATAACGATTTCTTTTATTTTGCGGTTTTAAGTGGCCTATTAGTAACACTGTTTTAATGAACTCGTGTTGCCATACTGTTGTTTAAAAAGAAAAAAGTGTTACCAAGTGTCTAGAAGTTGTTAATGTTAGATTTTAAGTGGATTTGCTAAAGAAGGTCTCTAACCTTCTTAATATCAAATATATAATACCATGCTAGCTGATCTGTTTCACTAACGATCTTAATTTTTAGCTCGATAAACTTGTTTAAAATAAATTTTAGAAGAAGTATGCTAAAATATTATACAATTTATTAAAGTATTGTAATATCTTTTGTATACATTAATTATTATCACCCTGTTTGTTTATAAATACACATATGTATGTACATACCTTGTGAACGCCTTGATGATGTTGAGATTTGTTGCATATCCATGGAACGTGATGAATCACCAGTGCCAACGCTATTTTTGGTGTACACGAGCGCGAAAAATAAGAAGTTAAAGAAAAACAGACAAAAAACCATTAAATACTTGTGCAATAAGAAAATCAGCCAAAGAGAGACAAATACAATTGAACTTCAACGAGAGAGAGATATGAAAAAAAAATAACAATAATTTATAATTTAAACAAAACGGCAACTTTGAAATTAATAATAACTTAAGATCACAAAGAAATAAAGAAACTAAAAAGCAAAATAATCAGAAACCTAAAGCAAACAATACAAAGTACTGGTACAATAAACTGCTTTAAGTAAACCAACAAACAGGCAGACCGTCAGTTAGCCAGACACAGTTAAGTAGTCAGCAAACAAACAAATTCAAATACAAACAACTTTATACATACCGAAAACTTTGACGCCCACGTGGACTTGAGAGTATTTCGGTTGTTAGTTTCTCTTCCGAACTGGCATGCAATGGCAAACCAGCACTACTGCGTTTATTAGTGCCACAAATACTGCCGCCATCCCCCCCTCTGCCACCACCACTCCCCGCACTGCCCGTGGTACTCGTGTTGCTATTTTGCGTATGGAGATTATGATGACTGCTATTGCCACGCTGAGATGATGAACGTATTTTAGGCATAGAGGGCGATGAATGCTGTGACGACTGATGATGTTGTTGTTGCAGCTGCTGTTGCTGCTGTAGTAATTGTTGTTGTAATGTTTGTGTACTAATCTCACGCCGATCACTGGGATCGGTATTCTGTTTGAGCGTTTGCAATTTGGCCAGTGGTATGATGTCACATTTGCTTGGTCTATGCCAGACGGTTTTCTGTGAGGCAGCATTATAGTAATAGAAACGTTGCGTGTTTGTATCAAACAATTCCCACCATTGTGATGAATCGGTGCGCTTAATTGGTACATCCTGAGACAAAACAGAAATAGAACAATTTTCAATTATTAATTGGGCATATAAGAGTCAGAGAGATTTGTAAAAGATTTAAAATAATAGAATTTTATAAATAGAGCATGATTGAAATTTAAATAAACTTTTAAAGTAAACAAATTCCATAGAATGAAAAATTTATTATATTAACCTTTAATTAGGCGCATCAAGAAAATCACGCAATTAATCGCATGGTGTCTTACTTGACCTCAAAGTTTATTGCAAGTGTTGGATTACAAAAAAAATAAAAATGAGTATGTTTTGTTAAATTTCCAAAGTTATTTATTTTAATTATGTATAAAAAAACAAAAACATAACATTTTTCCATTTAAAAACATAAATAAAATTCAGTACTTATTCGAAAATTTTAACGTACATATAAATTTTTCAATATAATTTTCTGCTGACCCCATGCGCCTAATTAAAGGCGTGACTGATTCATTCATCATCGCACAGCCCAAACCGCTAAAGCTAGAAACTTGAAATTCGGGTAATGGTTTCCTTTTACAACATGTAGATCCACTAAGAAGGGATTTTTGGAAATTCGGTCGCTGAGGGGGACAAATGGGGCAAAAATGGATAAAACCAGTACCTCTATATCTCCAAAACAAATAAACTTAGAAATAATATTTTAAATGCGTCCGCCTATAATCAAAAAAAGAGCCGACAGGTGAATGGTACTTTTTTGAAATTCAAAATTCAAGTGACCATAAATAGTCCCCGTAGAACGCTTCGTTAACATGTATATCTCCTACATAAATATACATAAGATCAATAAAGACTAGAAATCTTTTTGTTTTTTTTTTAATTCGAATTTCTATGGCCTAAAAATTGTATTCTTTTTTGGTACTTTTTTATCAAAATGTATTTTCTCTCTAAAAATTCCATGAACTATTATTTTCAAATAGTATGTATTACGGATAATTCATAGGTACTTTTTTGAAAATTATTTTTTCACTGGTGACAAAAAGGGACAAAAAAGGGGGTAAAAACGGGCATTTGATATTATTTATTCAATTTAAAAATAAAAAAAAATAAAATATTCTTTCATCCACACAAAAAAGGACCTAGAACATGCTATTCACGACTTAAATATAAAGGTGTAAAAAGGGCCAAATTTCAGTACGCTTATATTGGTACTTTTTTGAAATTCATTTCTACTATTCTATTCTCGCAAACTATGTATCTAATCATGTTATTATCTTCGGCAAAGTTGTTGTGCATGAGCCCTGAGTTGGTAGGACCACGCCTACTTCAACGCCCACTTTTTTAAATTGATTAATTGCTTCTGCATGGCTTTTTACAGATTTACTTCAAACAAGTTGTATACACATCTTACTGAAGGCGAGGTAAAAATAAAAATGTTATGTGCCATGCCCACTTTCATGCCCCATCTCAAAAAATAAATGTTTGTATGTATGTCCTTTATAGAATCGTAAACTATGTATTTTATCATGTGATTATATTTGGCAAAGTTGCTGTGCATGAGCCCGGGAAGGTTCCTGAGTTGGTATGAACACGCCTACTCTAACGCCCACTTTTTTAATTAATTACAACGCCTTCCGGGAAGGCCAGACCGCTGGACCGATCTTTCTAAAACTTTGACGGGATATAACTAAGACTCCGGCATGACTAAGAATACTTTTTGCGATCGCCTATTTTTTTTTTTCAAAATGAATAAAATCAATAAAATTACTCAAAATTAATTTAATATTTGTGTAATGCCTTTCTTTCAAATTAATTTTAATTGGTGGCGTAGCAACGCGCGCAAATGCCATCTAGTAATTAATAAATTTGGAATCTTTAGAACAACAAACTCTATTTAAACTGTAATATACAAAAAGGTAGGGTCAGATTAAGAAACTGATTTAATTATTCGGAAAGTAAATCTATTTTAAATTTAGGGCCTGATTAATTGCAAAACCAAATTGAAGTTTTTCTATCTACTTAAAAAATTTGTATGAAAATCACTTAGTTTTCAATTCATTTTTAAGCTTATTTCATTTCATTTTCCATTCTTGTTTCTAAAATGGGGGGTAAATTTGTTTAATGAAAATAACTAAAAAATTTTGAAATTTAATATTGTAAAGTTATGTACAGACGGTTTTCAGGTATTACAATATTGTGAGAAATATGTTCAGAAAGTATCTAACAACCATGTAAAGTCACAATTTTTGTCTTCAAACGTTGTTCAATACATTGTAAGACAAAAATTGCAATTGTAAGATTGTTATAAGATATTTGTCAAACACTTTTTATTGTCAGATGTACAAACTTTATGCATCTAACAATGCCAACATTGTCAGAGAAATTATTTCTATTTGCAACTCAGTATATACAGTGACTAACTAACATTTTCTTATTTTCTGGCTGTTTTTGTAGAACTTCAATAAAATAGATTTGTATTTTTTTTTAACACAATCACTTTTTTACACAAAAAAAAAACAAATTAAACAATAAGTTAATTATTTGTTTATTATTACGTTATGTCAACAATTTTAATTATTATTCAATATAATTTCCTTTTTTCTCTGCAAAATAACAAACATTTAAATAATGCATTGTTAAACATGGTATAGGGCCAAAAATTACAAAAAATTATGGCAATCTTTGATATATAAACAAAGCAGGGTTTTTACTACGGCAGCTCTAATATAAAAATGGCAGCAATGCCAGAAACACTGCTATATCTACAATGTTAATAAAAACCGTTTTATCATACTTTATAATGTATTTAAACAAAATTTTCAAATAATTTGAAAAACAGAATAGTATAAAGATTGGTTTTAACAGTTAAATTATTTATTTATTACTAAAAATAATGCAAAACAAAACAATGTCAGTCAATTCCCTTAACATGCTTAATTAATTCTGTTAAATTAAATTTAACTTAAAACACTTTTCCTTAGTTGTTTATATGTAAACACAATTTTATTACACACTTGATTATGTACAAACATATTTATTTCTTTATTTTTAACAAATTAAAAATTATAAGTTTTAAAATGCTTTTTATTTGTTTAATTCTCGTAAAAGACTAAAATGAAATTTTATTTAACAACAATTATTATTTTTTATTCGAACTGTTAATTTAAAATTTTTAATATTTATTTAGTCGGGCTCGAGTTCATTAAATTTAATTTTCATTAAATTATTTTTACTGAAGGAATTGTTTTACAACATGAAATCTATATTAAAATTTATTGATAATTTTAATATAGATTTCATGTTGTAAAAAAATTTATTGATAATTTTAATATAGATTTCATGTTGTAAAAATAATAAATTGTTCTTAAGTAGCTAGGGTACAAGCTAATGTTTGCAATTGTAAAAAAATGTCGACGAAAGTGGACAACAAACATAATAAAACAAATGTATTCAGGTTTTCGAGACGAAGTCTTGACATGAATACAAAAAAACTGAAGAAAAGGAGGCAACATGTAAAATAGAAATTAATAAATAAAAATGATAATTACAGCAAATTTCGAACCACCAGGTAACACTGGTTAAAATATTGATGTTTGTCTGTTGGCTAGCAGGCACCGCAGTGGTACAGAGGGTTAGAACGCAAAGAATTCTGATGAGAGAAAGTGGTGTTTCTCGAAACATATGTAAATTCAACAACCCAGGTTTGAATCCCAGCCAAAAAATGATCAATAAAAATTTTAATATAAAAACATTTTTCAAGTTGTAAAACAATTCCTACCTTCAGTAAAAATAATTTAATGAAAAATAAATTTAATGAACTCGAGCCCGACTAAATAAATATCAAAAATTTAAAATTAACAGTTCGAATAAAAAATAATAAATTGTTATTAAAAATTTTATTTAACTTTAATAATGAGCCTCTTTTTGTTATTAAAAAAATTTAATAAAACACAAAACATTATAAAAAAGCAAATAAGTCAAGGTTATTTAGCAGTAAGAAAGAAAAAACAAAACAATGTATCTGGAAATATGCCTGCCTGTTTGTGGCGTGTAGTAGGTTTTAGTTATAGAATTGATAAAGTTTAAGGTCTTTTCAAATGTTTTTTACGAGATTTTAAGAGGGAGACGAAACATGTGCATTATTGCAATCATAATAATCATTAACACAAACATCATTATCAAATCTTAAACATCTAGAGTATCTGTATACGTAATGTACAGTGGAGGAATTTGTAAAGTAAAAGGAATAGAAAAATATAGTTTTTATAAACATCTAAACAGAAGAGTGTTTTAATTTTATAGAAAACCACTAACACATTTTTAAGAAAAAATTTTCTTTGCATTTTAATAAAATCGCCAGTTAATAAGTACCATTTTACTAAGCAACAATAACACATTCATTTTATGTCAATAAACTATTATTATTCAACATAATAGCTTTTTTGCTTTAAAGTAAAAAAAAATGCAAATATTGCTTTGTTAAACCTGGTACAGGGTCATAATTTTTACAAATGTATGGCAATCCTTTCAATGTAAACAAGTAGAATATTAACTGTGGCAGCCCTTAGGTAAAAATGGCAGGTTTGTGCAGAGTACAGCTTTGGCTTAGCTATGTATAGACGGTTGTCAGATACAATGTTGTCAGATCAAGCAATGTGCTAGTAATTTACTACGATTGTAAGAAAACCTTACAATTTCATTGGCACACAATTGTCACACAATGAATTTATCTAACAACCAAAATTGTCAGTTTACACGATTTTCAGATTGTTGTCTGGCAAAGATTTTTTGTTGCCTTCAGACCCTGTTGGCGACTGAATAGCACAATTCAATTCAGAAGTTTTTGATTATTGTCTTAAATCAATCCTACAATGACAAAAAAAAATGTGTCTAACACGATTGTTAGATGTCCATATTTTTGTCTTACAATGTACTGAAAATGCTTTTTCTTACAACGTTGTAAGACAAAAATTTTAAGTTCACACGCTTGTTAGACATTTTCTGAACATTTTTCGAACAACGTTGTAAGATCTGACAACCGCTTGTACAAAACTTTAAAAATATGCAAACAAAAACTCGTTTTATCAGGCAACATTGTTTTCAAACAATTTGGTAAGATAAAATATAGTTTAAAATACATAAAATTAACAGTTAAATCGTGAATTTAAGCAAAATTTGCAAACAATTTGAAAAAAGAACAGGTTAAGTTTAATTAAAGTATATTTAAATAGTAGAAAATTTATTTATTTCTAAAAAAATACAAAACAGTATTATTTTAATTTTCATAAAAAAGTTTAAAGTTTTAAATAAATCTTAAATCACTGTTATTTATTTTTTATATAGAAAATTATTATTAATATTGGTCTCAGAAAGACGATAAACTTGAGCGAAAATATATGAATTTTATAGTGAATTTGATTTCATTACAACAATTGTCAAAGCTTGTACCACTGACATGTGGTATGTTTAAACTTATGTATATGTTATTCCAATGTGCCCCAGTTGTAATACAATGTTATTGTTGAAAACCCCTTTACATATGTATGTACATATTTACCTTAAAATTATTATTGAAAATATATAAAGTTTAACTAGTTGTCTTTAGGCTTTCTATAAAATATTGAAATTAAAATCAATTTTTGTATTTCCTTTTATATTGCTGCAAAACATATGTACATACATATGTATTATTTTGTCTAACAGAAAATAGGAAATGATGAAGAGGATAACTCGGTAGATAGCATATCCATTCAAAGTTAAAAATAAAAAAAAAAGAAATGCATATAATAATTAAAAACCTTAAGGCTACGCGTCTGCAGTTTATCAATGTCATTTTATTACTCGTATTTACTACATCTGTGATGTACGTACATACATATGTATGTATGTAAATTACATACTAAATGTAAATGTCATCAAACATTCTTACATACAAATACAAATGTATATATGTATGTATGAAATAATGCTGAATGTAAATATGTACATGTATGAATGTTTGGTATTACATGGTATGTTAAGAGTTCAAGGTTATTTGCAAACATAATCACAAACATACATATACATAGTTACACTTGCTATTGCATGTAACTGTATATTATATGAGTAGTTTATGTACATAGATATTTTCGGACTAGGCCGTTTTCATATACTATACATACATACATATGTATGTATATACATACATATACATATTCATTTACATATATACTTTTTTCATTCATCATGTTCTTGTTGTTATTTAATACTTTTTTCTCTTCTCTCAAATGGCCTTCATATTCGTCATCATTGGATGCCAGCAGTTTGTAATAATGTTGCTGTTATTCTTATTCTTCTTCTTCTTGTTGTTAATGTTGTGTTGGTGTTGTTATTGTTGGGTTAAATGTGAGAATGAAATAAACGGAAGCTTTTAAATACAGATTTTATTTACTAAACAATTTGTATTTTCTACAAGATTCAGTTTTTCTTCTTCTTCTTATACAGTACATATTCATAATATTAATGGCAAATACAATAAAAGTTGCCAACATTAATCAATATGCTCTATTACACATAGTACAAAAGGGGGAAGAAGAAGGCGTTGCAAAAAAAAAACAAGAAAAAGAAAAAGAGATAACAGATGAGCATCTCTTTTTGATAACGAGGACAAAATGTCAATTGTATTAAAAAAAAGAAAGAAAAAAATGTTTGCAACAGGACCTTCACCTTTTTGACTTGTTCTCATGTTCATGCCAAAAGTTCAATATAAAAAAAAATATTGAAGTCAATATTAGAATATGTACATACCTATGTACATAATATGTATGTATGTATGTACATATTTTGTTTTAAATATGTTGGTAATATTTATACCTCACACCACAATAGTGATCTACTCAGAATCACTCCCTAAGTCGATTTAACGATGTCCGTCCGTTCATCCGTCTGGCTGGCTGGCTGTCCATGTAAAGCTTGTGCGCAGAGTACAGGTCGCAGTTTTGAAGATATTTCAATAAAATTTGATACGTGATATTTTTTCGGCCCAAGGACGGATGGAATTGAAATTGGTGGAAATCGGTCCATTATTTTACCTGGTCCTCCCGAAATAGGAGTTTAACGAACATAAATGTTTGAATTATGAAAGTATGCAAACAAATTTCACTACAAATGAGTAATAAATGAAGCTAAATCACATCTGCAAATTTTGTGAAGATCGGTCCATAATTACTCGTAGCTCCCATATAAGACCCACTTCCGAAAATCACTTTAACGACCATAAATCCTTAAAAATGTTGTTATCCGAATAAAATTTAACATAAATAAGTTTCAAATGTACAGAAATGATGACACCTAATTTTATAATGGTCTTTCCATAACTCCCATATAAGACCCTTTCCGTAATTCATTTTAACCGCCATAAATCTTTTAAAAGTTTTTATATCGAGATAAAGTATAACACACATAATATTTATATTCACGGATGTCATGGCACTAGAATTTTGGATGATTGGTTCATAATAGGTAATATCTCCCATATAGCGCCCATTTCTAAAGAACTGATTTATTTATATACTGGGTGTAGGGTATTATATGGTCGGGCTTGACCGACTATACATTCTTACTTGTTTTATGTTTAAAGTTTTTTAAAACAAAATAAAATAAACAATTTATATACTATATGACAATTATAAAGGGTGATTTTTTAGCAATAACGTAACATTTGCTGAATTTTACTGTTTTATCTTTTGCACTGCAGTGCTGATCACGGCTTGTCCTCCACATGTATATACATACATATGTACAAATGTACATACATATGTATCCCATACAAGAAAATTACAATGTGAAGCAAATTTTATAGCATTTTTTATGCTCCCCCTTTCAGTTACGCTTTTACACCATTTTCTAAAACTAACATACATACTCATTTAAATATCTAATTCATAGTTATTAGAAATTAAATTGCAAAAAAAAAATTGCAAATTATTTATCGTGTTTTTGTTTTTGCTGCTGTGTAACTGAAATGTGCCCTGTAAGTGTAGCACTCATTCCTAGAATGAATGACTGATTGAGTGACTGACTTCATTCACATCATATTTCATAATTCTTTGTTAATTTTAATTAACAATATTTTTCCAACAATTTTGCATATTTATACATTAATGGAATTGCACCAGAAAAAAATGTAGCAATAATAATAATAAGAACAACAGAAATTTTAATTGGAAAATTGTGCAAAAATACTCATAATGCAGAAAGACAGACGAACAGCACAGCACCCAGACATCCAGCTAAAAATATTGACCAATGAATTGTTGAAAATTAATACATAGTATAAGTATTGTATGAATCGCATGAGTATCGGTATTATGATTATTGTTTTTTTTTTTTTTTTGTTTGAGTAAACAATAATGGACTAAACAAAAAAATTAGGTCATCAACACCATATAGTAGTCAGCGTCATTATCATCATCATTGCCTTCCTCGTCAGCAGCATCATCATTATCATATATGTACATATGTATGTAGATAATAATCTATACTGTTGGTATGTGCCACACAGCCTGCACATTTTTACATTAGATGTGTTCACAGTTTTATGTTAAACTAATGTTTCTTTAAAAAAAAAGTCGTTACTGCAATACATAGTGTAAAACGTAAAATTCCACCTTAAATCATTATATTAGCCTGTTTGAATTAAGTTATTTTTAAAAAAATATGTAATTTAATAATTTCTCTAAGAAAATTTTACATTTTTGTAAATTTACAACAAAAAAGTTTCTTTATTCATGTTAAGGAGTTGCCATACATCTTTTTAACGACATATAGTGGTGGAATGTGGCAAAAAAGGAAAATAAACCTGTAATTTCTGAATTGTTAACTATTCCCTAATTAATTCGACACCTAGAAAAGATAATATAGACAGAAGTATTATGGATAGAAAATTGTATCTATTTTTTAAAAATATATAAAATTTTGACAAATAATGGCGGGGTTATCAAAACCTTTCACACAATAATCAAGAACATACAAATTAATTATTTGTGGTTATTGTTTATGCGATTTAAGAACATTTGACCTAAAGTTTAATTTTTTAATAAACAATTGCTATATTTTGAATGACTCTGGTCCCCTTGGTAATACAGTTTTTTAATATTTTTTTCATATAACAAACTTTCAAACTTTGTCCACCACTCTTGGTTAGTTTATGAGATCCAAATTCAAAACATAAACTCGACAACACTTCCTCTATGGACATGTAAAATTTTATTGGAATTGGACAATTTAGATATTACAGATGTATTTCCCTTTTCTCCAAATTTCCCCACTGTGCGCTATTGACACATGTACGATTTAGTAAACAACTAGAGCTAGACTTTTAATACTTTTCTTAAAAAATTAAAGTAATTCATTTCAATTAATTAATTAATTCATTTTTCTAGGAAAAATTTACATTTTCGGTACATGCACAACTTTACAACAAAATATGGAGTTACCATACCTCTTTTTAACGGCATTGTCATATGCCCTATTTAGAAAACTATCAGAGCTGGAAGTTTAACTACACTTTCAACAAGTAAAATAAAAATTATAGTTTAAATAAAATTAAAGCTAAAAAAATTGTTCTTTATTACTTAACATCAATAAATAGCTATGCTTTTATTAAAATTATTTTGTTTTAAGCTTATTTATTTTTTATTTATTCCAATATTTTACTACAACAATGTTAACTTTAAATTTTAAAAATAAAGGAATTTCATAAGTTTTTAAAGAAAATTATATGTACATGTTTGCAATTTTTAGCTAAACAAAACAACTTTACAGTATGATAACCAGAGCTGGGAGTTTCAATGCACTTTCAACAAAAATATGTAAGTAAAATTTACAATTTCAATAACTTTATGGTAAAAAAAATATTTCTTTATTGCTTTAAAACAATAAAAAATGAGTTACCATACCTCCTTCTAATGGCATTGCCACATATACCGTTTAATAAACGGTAATGTGAAGTAAAACATGTTATTTAAATAACTTTAAAGCAAAAACATTGTTCTTTACTATTACTTTAAATCAATTAATCAATAGTAATTTATCTTACAAAAATTACGTATTTTTTAATTTGTTTAACAAAAATAACGATTTTTGCAAATTTATTGGTCAATAAAAAATCTTCAGCATTTACCCCAACTGTGACTAGCCTTACAACATGATTTATGCGCTCATACTCATTAATTGTGAAAACAACGAATTTTTTTTTAATATTTTTGTTAATTTTCTTATAAAGATAATACATTTACATCATCTATTAAACCTAAGCACCCCAGTACATACATACATACACACACTCTCCGATGCTTCCTCCCATAAACGAAATTATATTGTTAGCTAGCACTTACTCACTTATGATAACACACAGAAACAAAAACAAACAAACAAAAAACTAATGACAACAATGTAGAACAACACGAATTAAATGAAATTAAATAGTAAAAAAAACAACCAACAATGACAACAATCATGATCATCATTGGCCCAAATTTTTTTTGCAAAACAAAAAAAAAGAAAAGAAATTTGCATTATTTTATGTTTGTACTTAAAATATTTCTGCATACTTAAATTGAAATTTATTTTACATTGGCATATTTTTCGAAGAGAACAAATTAAGTAATCAAACACGATTAATAATAGTAGTATTAAATTCTATAAATTGTTTTTTCAAGCAATTAGGTCACTTTTAATATTTATATAAAAATGTTTTATATATTTATATATTTTAATATCCAATATTTCGCTATCACAAATGAGGAAGCTTAGGGATAATACAATTTTTGAATTAAAAATAATATAAAAATATAAAAAAGGTCGAATAAAAGAACTAAATAAGTAGTATTAAATGTTAAAGAAAATGACTGAAGTTTTAGTTCTGCTGCTTTTGTTTGCAAATGTAATTCACTTGAAACTGATATACTAAAAGTTGTTTACTTTTTGATGCTGCTTCTTGCAATTTGTGCAATATTCGATTATAACATGATTTTTGTTAACAAAGTAAGATTTTTTGTTTTATGTTGAATTAAATATTTAAAAGTAACGTAATTAAAAGGCGCTAATTACTGCAATTATTTTTTTATATTAATCAATAAATACAACACTATTATTATATTTATTTTAATTAATTTCATTTAATTTTAAGCAATTGTACGTAATAATACATAGTGATGTTTGGTAATTAAACAAAAAAATGGAGTAAATTCAAAGCACATTGCCACAATTTAAGTAGAAATTTCAACACTTAATTTTGTTTGCTGTTGTTGTGAAAATAAAAAGTATTAGAGTTAAAATAACTACATACAATAAAACAGCAGCAGCAGCAATAATAATGAAAAAGAAAATCCATTTATTATTGCTGCTATTTCTACTACATCGTACGTATGTAAGTAATATATGTACATACATACAGAGTTATTGTTACAATCAAACATTTGAAAACAATTTTGAAAATTAAAAAAAAAAACTGAAAGCATATAAACAATGTACATCTATATACATGCTTATGTATATAATAGTTGTTGTTTAGTGTTGGTTCATAAGAAGTTGCCTCATCCCAACCAGTCATCCAAAAAATCCATCTCTATCCATTGCCCACTACGTGAACAACCAACAACCAAACACTTAAACACTATTGCTGAGTTAGTACGAAACTAAAATAATAAAAATATGCCAGCAATAAGGAACAGCAACAATCAACTGCTGATAAAAAAAAATTAAATGAATAAAAACAACAATAACATCAGCAATAATTTATGATTTAATTTACTATGTACAATATTTAAATTTTAAAACAATATTTCTATTTATACATACATACTCGTACATAAATACATTTGTGTAACATACATTTCTGTTGAAATTGAAAGTGAACTGAAAATGGAAATGTGTTCATTATTTCTTAAACATAACCTCAAAATATAACAATTATTATAATTTACACATATATAAAAATATATAAATAAATCTGTAAAGTTAAGGTCAGGTCAAAGTTCTGGATAAAAATGTTTCACAATTATTTTCAGTTATTTTTTCAACCACATTTGTAGATATAAATAGATAAAAGATCTTTAAAAAGTCAAAGCCTATTATTTACATTGTATGCAGTTAAGTCCCCGTTTACACAGGAAACATTTCGTTTGGTAGAGAGGGGAAGAGAATATGAAATTTGTTTCCCGTTCTCGGATACACGCTTTGTGCTTTCATTCTTATTGTGTACATTAGCAAATCAAATACAGTAGAAATTAAAAAAACAACACTGCAATTAGACAAATGTCAAAAATTAACAAATATAAACTGGAATGTTTCCGACAACAATGTTTCCCTGTATGACCGCGAAGGAAAATACAAAAGAGAATTCCAGATGTTTCCCTTCCAAATATTTCCCCGTGTAAACGGGGACTAAGGTAAGACTTTTATAGTAACAGCGGATTAAAGTAAACAACATTTGGAGTGTGTAATTCTAGGCTGAATAACATTTATACGAAGAAGAATATGTAGATTTACTGTGTTTACAGTGCGGCGTTTGTAGGCAGGCAGAGAAATATTTTTCGATAGAGATAAAAATAGAAAGCTCTTTCTCATAGCATAATTTAAATGTAGAAATACCCACGAAACAATGTAAATAAAGAGTTTATCTTCATTTCAACCTGTTTTTTTTATAATTTATCATTTAAAATTTGTATTTTTGTTTTATATCATTGAGATACTGACAGCGAAAATCCGAAGTCTTGCTGTAGTGTCAGCCATAAATTTGGGAGAGAGTAAATATTTACTGTCAGTTGCGACCTCTTAATCTAGGGACCTGTATCAATTAAATTTGCCAGCGACGGCTGCTGACACCAACAAATTTTGGATAGAGAAAAATTAGAAAAGAGGGAAAGTTATATGACATTATTATGGGATTTAAAAGAAGACTTAAGCTGACAAATGTTTGGTAACTGCGGCTTTTAATATGTATGACCATGGTCAGCTAGGCATTGTTGCACAGTGGAAGAATTTGGAAACAAAAAGAGAAAATAAATCTATAATTTCTAAACGATTGCAATAAAATTTCAAATGCCGAGAGAGGTAGTGCTGTTGAGTTTAACTTTTGAATTTAAAACCAACTGGCGCGGTGCCAGAGGTTTCAAAAATTAGCCATCTCAGCTATATGAAAAATTGGAAACGATCCCAATTCTTTGTTTGTGATCCGATTTCAGAGATTATACTATACTATATGAAATCTACTAGTCAAGTACTAATCAAAGAGCATACCAAAACACGACTAACCTTTTTAACTGTCAAAAACAAACAGACCATCCAAAATGGCTGATATTACCAACATATACATATAACAGACATGTGTACCAACATAACAGAAAAAAATGCGAATATTGAACATACGTAACTCACGAAATTTGAAAATAACGGTTATTTTTTTGATCATACCTCGTATATTGCGTTGCCACACCAATGACATCATAGTACAATAATGTACACATGTAGTGGTGGGACCTTGTGTTATTTAAAATTTTACCTAAATCTGATAAAAAAAAATCACCAAAACAAAAAAACTTTGAACCGGGTAACAACCAAAATTTGATAAAATCTACAAAAAAAAAAAAAGAAAACAATGTACCTGCAGCAACCAAAAATATGTTAATGTGCCATTTTATACCCAACAATTGTTAATTATTAACCAAAGAATATTTTTTTTTTAATTTTACATAAAACCAAACTAGATATAAAAACAGCAACAACTACAGCAAACATTTATGGTTAATTGTTGACAACACATGTACTTTCGGAAAAACAACAAAGATGTTAAAAATGGTTTTGGTTTTAACTTGTTGGTTTTTTTTCTTCTTATTTGGTGTTTCTAGGGTCAAAGTTTTAAAGCACTTGTTTTAAATTTGGGTTTATAACGTAAAACAAGTGCAAATGAGTTGGAACAAAAAAAAAATACAAAAAGGTGAGAAAAAAACAAAAATCACAATTGTGACGTATATTAAACTAAAGAGAAAATTAACAAAAAAAAAAGTGTTTAAGGTATTAGGCGTTATGAAAAGGGAGCATGAAATCATTATTTACTTAGTCCCAATTTAGACGACGCAATTCTTTCAGCAAAATTGATTTCCTTTTAGACATCGGGGTGAGGGGAAGATAAGACGAGTACACACTTGATTGTACTAGCAAAACTTGTACTTGTTACATACGAATGAGAGAGTAACACATGTGTGTATACAAATGTGTGTCTACTCTCACTCAAATAAAAATACGAGTGATTTAAGCAATAAATTTGTGCAAATTTTTCTACAAGAAATTGCGTCGTCTAAATTGGGACTTAGGGATTTTAATAAAATATGTTTCGTTTTCTTTGTATTATATTTGGGCACATATATATATCACATTTGGCAAGTATTTCCCGAAAAAGACGTAACCACTAAATAAAATACCTATGTATATTTAAACTCGTTTATTTATTTAAAAAAAAACTTTTCTTGCGCCAAAGCGCAACAAATATTTAGTTTTAATATTTTTAAAATAAAAAAAATTTTACTTTTTTGCCAAAACATTGTAAATATCCCAAAAAATACATACATAGCAGATTAGAAAATAGTGTTTGTAACGTTGAAAAAATATTAAGCCAAATTTGAGAAATTCTACAAAAACTTCTCCAATTTTAACAAAACGTCGTAAGAATATTCAGCCAATTTATATAACAAAAATGCGGAAATCTTTGAAAATAAGTATGTACCTGTATATAAAACTTAATAAACTAAATTGTTTTGACATTTTAATTAACCTGAATTATTATAATATGCTAAATTTAGATATTTATTTATATTATATTATTTATAAAAAACTGTAAGTCTTGTTTCACACTCTTCAGTTTTATCTGACCAGTTTTTGTCCAATTCTCTTTTGAACTTGCCATTTCATTTACACACGTCAATTGAATTTTCGTACTTTTTAATTCAAATCAAAATGCATGAAAAAAAACAAAAGGAAAGTTTGTACTACTTTTATTCTCTTTTCCCTTCTCATCCAAAAATACTTGCCTTGACGAGTCAGAATTGAAAAGTGTGAAAGCGGACCAAGATATTATAAAAATATTACACAAGTTGTGTTTAACATTATATTTTTTATGATTTCTTATTAAAAAAGTTAAAATTTAAAAATAAAAAATTAAACAAGAGACAATATAAACTTGAATTTTTATGTTTTCGTTTAAATAAAAATTACAAAATACTTTATATTCTATAAATTGTTTTTTCAAGCAATTAGGTCACTTTTAATATTCATATAAAAATGTTTTATATATTTATATATTTTAATATCCCATATTTCGGGGAAGCTATCCATTGTGATAGCGAAATATTGGATATTAAAATATATAAATATTAAAAAAACAATTTATAGAATATAAAAAAAGGTCGAATAAAAGAACTAAATAAATTACAAAATACTATTAGAAATATGTAGTGACTTTTTATTTTTTCGATTTTTTGAGGATTTTTTAAATTCGAATCGTCATGATTTATAATTTAATGAAAATTAAATTTAATGAACTCAACTTTCATTCCACCAAATAAAGAAATCACTTTATTAACAAGCGCCATTTAATTACATATACATACATATTTAAAAAAAACAATAACAAAACAGTTAAATAAGGTTTCTAAACCAGTGGCATGACAGATACTACAGCTTTGTAGCAGAAAAATGCTAATGAAACCTGTAAAATTAAGTCTTTGTTTTTCATCTTTTTTTTAATTTTTGGGACTTTTTTTATCAATAGTTTAAATTTCTTTTAATGGTACAATTTCAGTGTTGTTTTATTTTTTATTAAAACCCCAAAGTCTTGTTAAATGACAAACCATCTAAGGCGAGCCAACGTCATTTTTTTTGGTTACAATCTGGTCTTTACAATACAAATTAAAACAAAAAGCCACAACAAAAAATTATTCATAATAAAAGAAATCATAAACCGGAAGTGTTTTTTTTTATTAAAGCTAATGGTTAAACAGTGAAAGCACTCGAGTTTTTCTGTTTAGCAGCAGCTAAGAACCAACAACAATCAATAACTGCTACAACTGCAACAACAACTAATACTTACTACTCGTTATTCGTTTTACTAACTTCGGCAACTCACACACGGCAACTCACACACTCATTCCACAAACACATTTAAACACATGCAAACATATTTGAGAGGAGAAAAATAACCAAACAAACACACAAAGGCAGGCATTAAATCAGCGTTGTCAACTTGGTGCGTCTTTTAATTTTTTCGAAAATGTGATGGATGAAATCATTATTTTTACTAATTTTTAATTGCAGTTTTTTAATAATTCATAAATGAAATAAATAAATAAATACAAATGTATGATAAATGAAATCAAATTCTTCAAAACTCTTTGTTTGAAAATCAAATTAACATTTTAAACATGTAAATAAAAATTCTTGTATAACCTGATGGTTTGGTCTACTGAACTGTAGACGAACAACCAGGATTATAGTACCAGTGGAATCCTAACAAATTTTATTGGAAAAAATCAAATAGAAGTACTTTAAAACAAAAATATATAAAATAGTACCAAATATGTACTGAAATTAGCTTTTTTACCAATTAGTACTTTAGTTCCGAATCATATTGTGAATTAAATTTTGAGTGGTTAAATGCTTATTTTATCTTTATTAGCTCATTTATTAAAAAAAAAAGACTTTTAATATTAAATTAATTCAATAAATATTTGAAACAAAAACGAAATTCTTAACTTGGTGCGTTTTTTTGTAAATGGTGCGCTTTTTTCTCCATTTTGGTGCGTTTTGAAATTTCAAAGTTGACAACGCTGCATTAAATATCAACAAGATTTTAGGCATTTATACACTTAAAGGAAATTACTGAATTTTAGCAAAAGAAAACAAACAATTATAAAAAATCAAGCTGATAGATAGAAGACGTTTTATACGTTATGTGTGCTTCATATAAATAGATTTAAAGGATTTCTTTTTAGTTTTTATGTATGCTAAACAGATTTTTAGTTTTTTATTAATAAAATAGCAATTGTATATTTTAAGAATTTAAGTAGACTGCTTGATAACTCATCAGTGGATATGTTGAATAAATTGAAACATAGGTAGATAATAACCACATATCTCTGGTTATAAAAAATATTAATTTTGCACGACAAATAAAAATGGTTTCAAGGCAATTTAGTTATATGACATAATAAAGTTTTAAGCCCATTAAAAATACCTTCTTTTCTTTGAATCTGATAAACAAGATAAACGAGATTAACGAGAACGAAAAAAGTATACATATGTACATAAAAAAATATTAATTCAAATTACTTTCAAGGTATAGGTATTATTTTTTAATCTGCTACATACGAGCAAAAGAAAATTAAGTCCGAAAATCACTTTAGCAACCATAAATATCCCATCATCCCACTTCTTGACGGGCCGTCATTTTGCACGCACAAGAAAGAAACATTACGGACACAAATTTATGTGGGGAAAACCTGTCGGTGTTCATGTTCATAATTTTCGTTGTATTTTATTTAAAATGATGGATTTTTTGCGTGTAAATAACATTATTCGAACAAAAACATTACATCGGCCTTAAAACAAATATATATATGTATGTATATAAATTAATATTTAATTGACTTAAAGTTAACGGTAGCCAAGCTTGATTTAAAGTACATTAATTCATTTTCATCACTGTGTATTTAAATAAATATCTTTCTTTCAGTGTAAAGCCCAACCTAAACCACATTTAAAAAAGCTGTATACATAAATGCTGCCAAGAAAAGAACTTTAATGAAAGGGGAAGTAAATTGTCTTTGAAAGAAAAAAACAAATTCATACCTACATATGAAAAAAAAGATTGTGATTAAAGATCTTTTTCAATATATGAACATATTTTTAATTTTTTTTTATAAAATTGAAAAAATCTTAATTCTTAACACGTACTTTAAGCGTGAATATGTTTGCTAAAGTGGAAGTAAAAGAAACAACCGTACATGACACTACAACAAAAAGACCAAAATACAACAAATAAAACTAAAAAAAACGTCTGCAATCATAAAAAATAGTAATATAAGAAGAAATACCAACAAAAAAAAAAACTGCTGCAGCATTTACAACAATATCAACAAAACTATCAAATGTTGTAGCTTTTTCCTTAACACAAAGTTTGCTTTTGAGTGAGTGTATGGAAATAAAAAGTGCACAATATTTTTACATACTTATAAGAAAAGAAAAACCGTCACTAACATTTTTGTAGAAACTCCGGAGCAGCAGCAGCAGCAGCAATTTTAAGGAAGAATAACAGGAGGTAAAAATATGTAAGAATGAATGTATGCATACATACATATGTATAAAAAAAAACTAATAACAACAACAACACAGCCGGGTGTATAGACGAAGGCATGCCAATGCATGCACACAATAAACTCACATGAGAGAGAACAAAAAGAAAAGGATATGTGTGTTTTTGAGTTTAAACAACTGCAAACTATTCAACAATGTTAATATGTACATAGGGACAGCACTATAAATTAATCAATTCTTAATTAACCCCAGGTCTTATTCAATTCAACAATTTGTTCACTTTGTAACAGCTGCACCGCACCTGAATTTGTGTTTCGCGTGGACAACTCTTGTCGATGTTATGTTCTTGTTGAAATAATGTTGTCAGAACTTTTATTCGTACATATGTATGTTCTCACAAAAAATACCGTCATTTTAAACAAATTACAAATAAATCGATGGACATTAACTTGCTACGTTTTCCCCACACAGAAGGACATGAACAAATTTTTGTACGAAATTCGTTAAGACGTATTAAACAAAACAACAATATTATAATAAAATTTTTAAAATTTTCCAATATGTCCATATTGCATTTGTTAAATAATTGATAATTTGTAGAAAAATAAATAAATTCAAATTATTTCAATGATTTTTGTTTATTTTTTGCCAATTTATGACCTCTATGAGAAACGGCGAAATACTGGACTCAAAACTATCATGGAAACTGAATGCAGAACATAGGGTGAAGAGGGCAACGGTTGCTTACTACACCTGTCGTCAATTGATCAGCGCAAAATAGGCCAGAAACCCTTGCAGCTTGTTAAATGGATGTATACAGCTATAGTACGTCCAATACTGACTTGTGGATCTCTAGTTAGGTGGACCGCAACAAAAATGAAATATGTCGTAGACCAACTGTACAGAATTCTAAGATCTACCTGTATTGGTATCACGTACTAGTACTTCAGAGGCTCTAAATACTATTCCGCATCTAACCCCAATTAACATACACTAAATGACCATTTCCATGCGGTGAGATTATCTGCCGCTTGTTGCCGGATATTATGGGCATACAAAGATTTTGTCTCTTAAATTCCATACTACAACATCTATTCTAGTCAGACAATGCAAAGAAGAACTGCCGGAATGTTATGTTGTCTGGCTAATATTACTCTACTACACATAAACAAATGAACAGCCAATTTATGAGTTAATTAATAGTTCAGGTGCCTGACAACCTGTTATTTGTTTTTAAAAAGGAGCTCAAATGAAAGCCACTTTATGTATACCTTTATAAGACAGAATTTTTGCATTATTGATTTAAGATTTTTTATTTAAAAAATCATTAATTTTGTAAAATACATTTAACAATTTCACCAAACCAATTAAAAAAATTTGCTTATTTTATGTTTAATAAAATTCAAAATTTTGCAGAAAAAAACACCAAATTTAAAATTGCTTAAAATTCAAAATCTTTGATTTTGTGATTTAGTTCGCTCTCACACTCTTCAATTCTGACTCGTCAAGGCAAGTATTTTTGGATGAGAAGGGAAAAGAGAAAAGAGGCACAAACTTGACGGTACTAGTCAATTTTCTTATTTCCTTTTGTTGTTTTCGAAATCGAATTGACGTGTGTGAATGAAATGGCAAGTGCAAAAAAAAAATTAACAAAAAAACTGGTCAGCTAAAACTAGAGAGTGTGAAACAAGACTTACGAAATATACCAGGCCTTTTGCCTAAATATAATTGGAAATTTTGGTAAAAGAATCGATTTCAACTACCGAATATAATTTTCAAAAATTTTTTTGTCGCAAAAATACTGTGTATTTTACAAAAATAATCACCTAGTTTAGAAAACGCCTATTAAAAAAATGCTTATTTTATAAAAATCACAATATGAACAACAGTAAAAAAATTAATAAAAAAAAACAACAAATTCACAAAACAACGACAATTTCATTTAATTTTAAACAACAATCACCAAATATGGAGCAAAATTAAAGTTTCATAAAAAACGTCAATTGAAAAAAATCATCAATTGCCATAAAGCAAAATAATTTTTATAAAACGTAAATACTATTAATGACCAGTTTTTAACTTGATATTTAAATACGAAATTAAGTTATTTTTTTATTAAATTTAAGTTTTATTTAAATATGATTTCATTTTTTCAGTCTCAAATTACGTTTGGTATTTAATTGTAATAAAAGTATGGTAGCACTATTAAATGTCAAGGAAATATAAACAACTTCTTCATTTACCAGCTGATTTACTATTTAGTTTACAAATTGTTGTAAATATGGTCTATTAAAATGAATTTGGTATTTAAACAGAACTTAAGTTTAAAAACCCTTTGATTTTTAAGTTAAAAACTGGCTTAAAACTACTAAAAAAAAACTAATGAAAGCCATTATAAAAACCTTAAAAAAATCATGTTATTACAATATTTAGTTCGTTTATTTGACCTTTTCTAATATTTAATAGTTTCTTCTTTTTTCAAGCAATAAGGTCAATTGCATTTTATATACAAATATTTTATTTTATTTATATATATTAATTTCCGATATTTCGCTATCACAATGGATAGCTTCTTCAGGGATAATATAAGTTTTGAATTATAATAAAATAATAATTGAAGTATTTACAAAAATGAAAAAATTTTTTTAACAGAAAATGAAAAGTTTATAATTATGATATACAGTTATGATATATATATGTATATAAAACTTGTTTGGAATAGTAAATGAAAAATTATATATGTAATATTTTTAGTTTCTAAACTTATTTTTATAAATTAAATGTCTGTAATTTTGAGCTACATTGTCTGTATCTGTTTTAAAATTAATTCTCTTTTCTATCGGTACATTAATAATCTGTAACATTTCTAACATAAATCGTCTTTTATAATTTGTTTCTGTATTTAATATGGTGGTATTTTCAAAATCTGGATAATGATCTAAATTGTAACAATGTGATGTTAATGCAGTTTTTTGAGAAGAAGTGTGTTTGTGTTTTTGGTCAGATTTATGTCCAGCTAATCTAGTTTTCAATTTGTTCTTAGTTGTACCTACATATATTTTATTACATTTTTCATTATTTTTACCCTTACACGGTATTTTATAAACAATATTGGATTTATCTAATTTTATTGTTTTATCTTTTATTTTACTATATAGTCTATTTAATGTGTTATAAGTCTTATGGGCTATTTTATAATTATTCCTGTCATAAAATTTTGAATTTTCTAATCGTTCAGAAATTAATGGAATATAAGTTAGAGATTTATACATTTTAGGTTCAGAATTTATATTTGTATTATTATTTATTGGTCTTTTATATTGTCTTATTAATTTATTAATTAGTTCATTTGGAAAACTATTATCTTTTAAAATTTGTTTGATTTTTATTTTATTATTTTTATGAAATATTTTATCACTAATATTAAGAACTTTATCTATTAAGTTTTTAGCCGTATTTATAATAACTCTCTTTGGATGTTTAGAATAATAATTAATAATTCTTCCTTAATTATTATTCTAAACATCCAAAGAGAGTTATTATAAATACGGCTAAAAACTTAATAGATAAAGTTCTTAATATTAGTGATAAAATATTTCATAAAAATAATAAAATAAAAATCAAACAAATTTTAAAAGATAATAGTTTTCCAAATGAACTAATTAATAAATTAATAAGACAATATAAAAGACCAATAAATAATAATACAAATATAAATTCTGAACCTAAAATGTATAAATCTCTAACTTATATTCCATTAATTTCTGAACGATTAGAAAATTCAAAATTTTATGACAGGAATAATTATAAAATAGCCCATAAGACTTATAACACATTAAATAGACTATATAGTAAAATAAAAGATAAAACAATAAAATTAGATAAATCCAATATTGTTTATAAAATACCGTGTAAGGGTAAAAATAATGAAAAATGTAATAAAATATATGTAGGTACAACTAAGAACAAATTGAAAACTAGATTAGCTGGACATAAATCTGACCAAAAACACAAACACACTTCTTCTCAAAAAACTGCATTAACATCACATTGTTACAATTTAGATCATTATCCAGATTTTGAAAATACCACCATATTAAATACAGAAACAAATTATAAAAGACGATTTATGTTAGAAATGTTACAGATTATTAATGTACCGATAGAAAAGAGAATTAATTTTAAAACAGATACAGACAATGTAGCTCAAAATTACAGACATTTAATTTATAAAAATAAGTTTAGAAACTAAAAATATTACATATATAATTTTTCATTTACTATTCCAAACAAGTTTTATATACATATATATATCATAACTGTATATCATAATTATAAACTTTTCATTTTCTGTTAAAAAAATTTTTTCATTTTTGTAAATACTTCAATTATTATTTTATTATAATTCAAAACTTATATTATCCCTGAAGAAGCTATCCATTGTGATAGCGAAATATCGGAAATTAATATATATAAATAAAATAAAATATTTGTATATAAAATGCAATTGACCTTATTGCTTGAAAAAAGAAGAAACTATTAAATATCATGTTATTACAATATTTTGTGTAATTTATTTGTTAGACCTAAAAATAAGTAGTTATTTGGGACATTTTTACCCAAGGAGGAGTTCTTTTTGTAGTATGCTTTGTAGTTATTGATTTGTTTTCATTTACAGGTCATTTATACGCAAATCACAAGTCTAGAGGTCTGGCATCCTGTCTTTAGCTTTACAAAGAGATGCCACATTAGGTAAAAACAACTTTCTTAAGAAATTACATTTTTGCTTTGCAAATTTATTTAACACAATTTTCTACTTTAAGTTTGTTTCTTTATCTTTTAATACCTTTAAATCTAAGCTTTTGTAAAAAATGTTTCCATTCTGTTATTTAATGGGGACATGCTGCATATAATGAAATACATATATAAAATGAAAGGACTTCTGCCGTCAGACTCTGTTTTCCAGGGGGTGTGTATGTATTGAATGTATATATGTGTAAATGTTTGGGTGCATTATTATCAAGGACAATAGAAGGGGATTTGGGTTTTAGTTTTCATTCTTTGTACAAAGTATAAAACAGGAAATTATGTCTTTTTGTTTTAACTTTGTTACTAAAAATACAACAACAACTACAAAAACAATGTAGTAGGCTTTTTGCCGTTGCATGTACATATGTACATACATACATACTCGTACATGTTTGTGCATGTTTGTTTGTACTACATACATACATATATAAAATAAAAGGCAAACCAGCGAGCAAAGTGAGAGAGAGCGAGAAATAATAGTCCTAGTTAAAGTGCACTACCCAGCGATAAAAATACCCATTACTTAATCGCTGATGTCAGTAATATTTAGTAGCAATCAGTACTGATGCTGTCGCTTATATTTCTGCTTACATTTACACGAGTGTCATAGGCTGTTTAAGATGGAGGCATTTGAAAGTTACATGCGAAGATTTTTCGCGTCAATATATTTTTTTTAAATGTATGTACTTTTGGCGGTGATGCCGTATGCCCAGCTGATTTTTTTTTTATATGAAGTTTTTTATTGGTTTGTTTGTCAAACTCATATAAAAAATGTTATTTCAACTGTCATTTTTTCTGGTGACATTATCTTTAAAATAAATTTGCTTTGCATTTGTCAAAGTCAGCTGTGACGCGTGCACCGCTTTCAAAAGTAGAAAGTAAACGAACTTTTCACGTTTCAAGCGTCAGCGCGTCCTACACGCTTTTGAGTGTGTAACTTAACTCATACAACTACATTGATTCTACTTTTTTGACAGTTGCTTAAAACGCGTGAAACGCGTAGACGCTTGGTGTGGACCTCCAGCTTTAATTAGTGCGCTCTCGCAGCGATGTCATTAGCTTAATAGAGATTGACTTCTTGTTGGACGCTGTTAAGAAATACAGCAGCCTGTTATAAACATGCTGTAAGTTTTTATGAATAAGGGGGTTAATTAGTAGAAATATAATTCATAATTTTTTTTTAACATAAACCTACTAACACTCCGCTTATATTGTAATCGAAGTTATAATTAGTAGGTGATATTTATTAGATTACACATCCCTATATAACATTCTAACCCCCTTAATCATAAAAGTTATCAAAGGTTTATAACAGTCTTATAAAGCAAATTTTGTATGGATATTTGCTTTATAAGCCTGTTATAAACCCTTGATAAGTTTTAATGAATTAGA
This sequence comes from Bellardia bayeri, assembly GCA_950370525.1. Lineage (NCBI taxonomy): Eukaryota > Metazoa > Arthropoda > Insecta > Diptera > Calliphoridae > Bellardia > Bellardia bayeri. Next base: position 8,628,384 of record OX493264.1, on the reverse strand, counting down.
CTGTTAGTACTTAAATCGCTCGCTTAGAATGTTATACTGATGTCATCGATTATAATCTAGGTACTTAGTTCCATTTACCGCTGGGTAATCAAAGAAAGGCATATAAAATATACCTATGTACATACATATGTGTGTACATACAAAACAAAAAGACGCCTAAAACATTGAATTTCTATTTTGATTTTGAATTTTAAATGTAAGTAAGTAAGTAAATTAATTTACAAAACATAGATATTGACAATATTAAAAGTTATCGGTGACTTAAGGGTTTTATTAAAAACCCTTAAAATAAATCTTTAAATTGTCTGTGTATATCTAACTTACAATGTCTTGCTTAATGGCTGCAGTTTTTGTAACACAGGCTGCTGCAATCATTCAGTAAATCTCCTCCTGCCTACATACGTGTGTATGTACATATGTAACTCTTTTATTCTTATATTTATGTTTGTATGTATTTTGTTGTTGGAAGTAATTTTGCAAAAAAATTTCTGTTTTGTTGCTTCTTGTTGTTTTTTTTTTTCTTTCTTTTTGATAAAGTTGTGATGTTAAGTTTTGTGTTAAATTTAGTGAAATAATTAACCAATTACCAGGTTTTCTTATTTTGAAAAATGGCAAATAAACTTTGTTAGTAAATATATGTAGGTACTTCCTTATTTGAGAAATGATTAAAAAAAAATATGAAAAATAATAAAAAAAAAAAAAAAATCATGTTTTAAAGGCATGTTACGAATTTATAATTTTAAGCTAGACAGATAGATAAAGAAATTTAAGAAATAAAGTAGACATTTTAAATTGTGTTTAATTTTTGAGGGAAAAAATGAAAGTCTATTTAATTTCATTTAAAAATTCTTCATAAAAATTAAATTATTCAAGTCCAATTTAGTCCAAGACAATTTACGGTTCTATTCTTGGATCAAATCTGCCGGCACGAAGTACATTTGTAAATGTCTTAACTATTTTCTGTTGAAAAAAGCTTGAATTTAAAATAAAGAAAATTATATGAACATTTTAAAGAATAAATGACAAATTTATTAACAGATGAAACTACAACTCTTGAACTAAAATGACAAAAATTAACTTCATATGAGTGGGAAAATCAAAACTCAACCGTAGAATTTTGGAAGCAAGTTTTTGAATAAAAGAATTCGTTTTATGAAAACTCTTTTCAGCTTATTTAGTTATTTAGGTATTTAGTGGAATAAATTCTATAAAAACCAAGTAAGAACGTCAAGCCTGATTATAATGCATGTTGAAGAGTTTTTAGAAATGGTTCTTATGTGAGAGCTGTGACTAATTACCGACCAGTCTTTATAAAATTAGGTATAATGATTTCTAGATACATATATGCAACTTATTTGTACTGAATATTGTTAATTTTAAGAGAGTTATGCCCGTTAAAGTGATTTGCGGAAGTGAACATATATGGGAGCTATGAACGATCTGCACATAATTTGTAGGTGTGTTTAAGTTTCAAATACAACTTATTTATGGCAAAATTTATTTAGATACTTTTATAAATCACACATTTATGATCGATAAAGCCCTATTTAGAGAGAACATTTGTATATAGGCTAATTGAAATAATAGACCAATTTTACCAAACGAAATATCTTCAAGATTGCGACCTGTACTTTGGATGGACAGCCATTAAATCGAATCAAAGTGATGCTGAGTCTATTGGTATACTTTAAGATGGATGTTAGACAAAGATTTTTGAGTGTTACAAACATCAGCAAAAATCCAATAGGGTATACTATGGTGATGTAGGGTATAAAAAATAAGAAACATAATGATTTTAAATACCATAAATTCTATCCTTTATATTGGATTAAAAAGATTAACCCCCTGGCCCACGATGTCGAACGTAACAGTCGCTTAGATAAGACTTAAGACACAAACTTGATTGTGGAATAAACAAACTTGATTAAGTAAAAAAAAATAGATACGATAAAAAGTTTGTGTTTTAAGTCTTATCTAAGCGAACGTTATGGTTCGACATCGTGGGCCAGGCGGTAAATAAATGTTTTCAAATTACAGAAGACTTAGTTAAGGTCTGATGCAGTAAAAAAATATGAAAATTTGTATGAAAATAAATTACAAAAAATATTTAACAAGAGAACCTTAATTACTTTTGTTCTAGAGTTTAAAGTTGTGTTATTTATATAAAAAGTTTATTTTTTAATCATGCGTACCTCAAATTGTAAAAAAAATTTTCAAGAAAATATTTTAAAAAATTGAACACATTTTTTGGCAATTTAAAACAAGTTTTAGTATATTTTAGCTTATTTTTAATCTGATTTAGCAATTTAACTTTTTGAGATCCGGTCACACTGGATCGCGCATTCTGTACGGAATAAGTTGTTTGTTTAATTTGTATATAGTACATACATACAAATGTATGTATGCATGGACGAGTATATGTACATACAATAAAAATTAGTTCTTTATGGTCCATTAAGAAAACTACATATGTAGCTCATTTCTAATTTATGTTGAACTTTTCCCACTGTTTTCCTTTTCCCACAATACGAAAATTAACAAAACATACACAGCCCAATCATGACTAAAAATTCCGCGGGATTTTTTTCACCTTTTTATTTTTTTAACATTAAATGTGTATAGGAAAAATGGGAAAAGGGAAGAAATTCCCGCGGAATTTTTATTCATGATAGGGCTGAAACTTTTTATTATTATTTAGGTACAATTTATTGCTACCACAGCTGTACATTTTAGTACTTTTGCCCATAAATTAAAAAAACGGAAAAAGTAAGCCGTTTCGGATTTGAAGTTTTCTTTTAATTATAAAATATATGTAATATTAGTATGGTATAGTATTTTACTATAATATTTATAAATTATAGTCATTTAATAGCTTTTAGTTAAAATAAAAACATTTATTCAAACATAAAAGTGCAACTTTGAAGGCACCTCTGATTTGCTTATACATTTGACAACATTTTCGTTAACTTTTGCAATTTGCTTAAGCTATGTGTCTACGATCGTCAGATATTACAAAGTTGTCAGAAAAATGTGCAGACATTATCTAACAACCGTGTAAACTTAAAATTTTTGTCTTCCAACGTTGTAAGAAAACGCATTTTCAGTACATTTCAGTACTTTTCAATTTGAAAAGTTCACACAAAAAACTTCAGCATGTTCTAAAAAGAACGAAATTTATAATTTATAAACTTCTAACAATTGATTGCTGTGAAGAAATTATGTAAAAATAATAATTTTTTGTGTTTTTTTATTGCCAATTTTTCAACAAATAAAAATATGTTTAATTTATGTTTGCTCTACCAAAAAAGAAGAAACAAGTTGCTAAATGGCTACATCGAGCTCATAACTCATAAATAATAAATGAAACACAATAGACACCATAAATTTGATACATTATTACTAAAACGAAAACAAAACAATAAAAAAACATATAGTGTAGGTGTAAACAAAATATTTATTAATAGCTTATTAAAATCTATTAACATGTAAATTATTAACAACAATATAACAAAATACAAACACATAATAATAAGCACAAATTAACATAAAAGATACAAACAACTCTTAAAAAAGAGAAGACAACATGTCATAAATACAATTGTCAGCGTTGTCAACTTTGAAATTTCAAAACGCATCAAAATGGAGAAAAAACGCGCCATTTAAAAAAAACGCAGTTTATAATTTATTATGTTTACTGAATTAATTTTAAAATTTTTTAATTTCATAAAGTTTATAGGTATAAAACTTTTAAAAAAGTTTTTTTTTTAATAAACGAGCTAATAAAGATAAAATAAGCATTTAACCACTCAAAATTTAACTCACAATATGCTATTTTAACTGAAATACTAATTGTTAAAAACGGCTAATTTCAGAAAATATTTTTTTAATTATTTTTGTTTTCTATTTTAAGGACTTCTATTTGAATTTTTTCAATACAATTTGTTAGGGCTCCACTGGGACTCTAACCCTGATTGTTAATCTACACTTCAAACCATCAAGCTATTATACACGAATTTTTATTTCCATGTTTAAAATGTTAATTTTATTTTCAAAAAAAAACAATTTTCACCCTCTATTCATCTTTAGCAATAACATTCTTGTGACGAATGTCAATAGTATGTATTCATTTATAATATATTTAATTAAAATAAATTTAATGGTGTCCCTTTTTATTGTTTAGATTTGATAATAATGAATTATTAATAAACTGCAATTAAAAATTAGTAAAAAGAAAGATTTCCTCACATTTTCGGAAAAATTAAGAAACGTACCGAAATCAACAAAAAAGCGCACCGCGCACCAACTACGCAATTTTTCGCATTTTAAAAATCACCAAAAATGGTGCGAAACGCACCAAGTTGACAACGCTGACAATTGTGGAAGACAAAGATAACAAAAAAAAAAACAGTAGCAACAAATAAATAAACAAAACATTGCGGTGAAGAAGAAAATGTCAATAACTAGTGCATTTTTTTCCTTCTTATTTGCTTACATTAACTACAGTTGTCACTGCTTGAAAAGAAAGGATGCCAACGGCAAAAACAAACGGTAATAATAATAATAATAAAATTGCCAATAGTTAACATGACAAACAGGCAAAAATTACAATAGTACATAGGTATTATTTGTCAATAACTAAAGATTTGTCAAAAAAAATTGTTTGTTTGACAACATAAAAAGAATCGTAACCATTGTTATATTAGTTTCGTTGTTTTTTAAATAACAAAAAAAATTAAATTTTCTTGATTCTAATAATATTATTTGTATTAAAGAAATACCTATATTAATTATTTTAGTTTAGAAAATAACGTTTCGTTAAGTTCTTTAAATCTTTAAATTTTTTTTTAGATTTTAATAGTATTTTAGCTGATTTAAGCGAATTTGGAAAATCATATATGTATGTAGGTAGGTAGGTACATACATACCTATTTAAAATTGATTATTTTGGAACATAAAATTTTGTTGTTTTTTGAATTTTTTCCCCGATTTTAAATAGTATTTTAATTATTTTAAACAAATTTAGAGAATATTTTATGTTAAAGTTTTTAATTTAGAAAATAATTTAATTTTTTTAAAGTCATCAAAAATTATAAATTTCTCTTGATTTGAATTTCTCTAGTAATTTGAATACCTACTATTTTAATTTATGTATTTAGTTTAGAAAATATAGTTTCGTTAAGTTTAAAAAATCTTCCAGAAATTTATTTAATGTTTAGTTATAGGTATTAAACGAATATAGCAACAATTTTGTTGAAATAGCTAGTATAGTTTAGAAAATAAAGTTTCAAAAATCTTTCAAAGTAAAATATTTTGTTAAGATTTCAAAATTATACCTATTAGTTTCATTAAACAAATACAGCAACAACTTTATTTAAAAGCTTTAAGTTTAGAAAATAAAGTTGCGTTAAGTTGTAGCTATAAAATTATACATTGATATAAATTTTTAGCGATATAAACAGTTTTTAGTTCTATGTAGGTATTTATTTCAAAATACCTATATGCTTTTAGCATTTAAGATAATTCCAATAATGATTCTAAGAAAAATCATATGAATTTAAATTTAATTTAGACTTTTAACAACCCCTAGCATATTTTTTTTAAGTAAAACCTGAAAGATAATGGGCATTACTACCAGCATATATATAGTATGCATATGTATGTACCTACCTAGATAGGTATATGTAATTTATTTCTTGTAAGAATACTTCTTAAAGTATGTATCTTTACATACCTATTAAGAATAAACATAAAAAAATAAAGAACATAATGAGGAGTAGAATCATCATTTACCAAAGGAAATAATACGAAACGTCTAAAAGAAAATAAATATAAACAACACAAATAAAAATAGAGATAAAACAGCAAACAAACAGAATATAGAAAAACACAATAAATAATTTCAATCTATATATGGGTACCACTGAACAGATGTCATTATCATTGAAGTGTTTCATACCACAAGAGAAATAGCAACAAAAACAACATGTAGTGTTGTACTTTACTTGTGAAAATCAAAGACAAAATATAGGTACATGTTTATTATTATGCTCATTATGAGCAATATAATTATCTTCATCAACAACGTCATCCAAGTGCATAACAACGAAAAAAAAATCATGCATACATTTGTATTAATTATTGTTGTTGTTTTTCTTACGTTTTATTTACAACAAAAGGAACATCAAGCACAAAGAGACAATTCGGTAAGTAAAAATACGAGTACAAACTGCATGTATGTATTTATATTTAAGTGTGTGTCTGTCTGTATAAAATTTATAATATACCTACCTAAATCTATCAGTCAGTTAGTCACTTTGTTCAATTTGTTGTTGTTTTTTCTGCTACTACTAAGTTCTAGTTAATATCCTTTTAAGTGCTACTTAAATATGCAAGTGTGTAAATGTATGTTGTTTACTCTTTAAAAATTTATTTATTAACGGTATATGTTTCATGCTCTTTCTCTGTTTTTTTACGGATTTTTTTAGTTTGCCTCTCTGTTTATACAAATGGGAATAGCAAATTAGAACACATTGTGTTTGTGTTTACACTGGCTGATAGTTTTGCTTTAAAAACAATAACAACAAAGAACCTTTGAATAGAGTGAATGTTGAAACAATTTCATTTTAAACAAAATAGGTACCATAGAATTTAATTATTTAAAATGTTGGCTTTATTATATTTATAAAAAAAAAAGAAACACTATAAATATTGTATTTATACCTATGTACATATGTATGTACCTATTTACATACATATGTACCTATGTATATGAAAAAGAAAACTTACTTCAGGTGGATCCCAAACACATTCGCCTGTAGTTAAATTGGCATACATGTGCTCTTTGGTGCGGGGTTCGATAATTTCCACCCATTCTATTCTGTAATTGGAAAAAAGAAAAGGAATTAACACAATTTAATTTTAATAATTAGTCAGTTTTGTTCAATAAATAAATACACTTATATTTATACTTATAAAAAAACAGCACAAAAATATTAAATAAATCTCTTTATAAATTAAACACTTGTAAATCAAAACATAAATCACACCTTAAATATGTATGTATACAAAAAAAAATTATAGAAATTACAAAAACAAATCACAAGGCTGTTTTGTTACAATGAGTTATAAAAATTTCATGGAAATTTTGCAAAATAACAGGGCTCCACTTTCACTCGCATTCAACAATATTTATTATTTAAAATTTAAATTTTTCTTTAGAAAAAAAACATTTTACAAATCAGTTGCTCAAGAAAAACTACGTTTTAAAAAGTACCAAATTGTTTACCTTCGGACTCCGACTATATTCAGAGGCAATGCAAACAATACGAAAAGGAACTACATCTCGTTTGGCCTCGTAGTGTTTTTTTTTTGTCAAACGAATTATAATCCGAATAACATCTTACTCATTTAGAGCATTGAAATACTAAAGAATTAGGTTTCTGGGACACCGTTCCTGCAACAATCTCTCCGAACTATCAATAATGAAGTTAGAGAAAATCGAGGCCTTTATAAGGAACAGTATCTAACTGGTTAAGACAATCAGTCATTTTGAATCCCAATGCGGTGACTTTGAATCAGTCGGTCAACTGGAGCACGTTTTCTCTATCTATTACTATCAAACTATCTCTATTTTCATCTCCTCAAATACTCTTCCACTCTTTTATCTACAGCCCCTCAATTCTTCACAACTATCTCTCGTCTCCAATATATTTTTAGGCAACACAAAGGGACCAAACACATGCATCCAAGTGAGCTGTATTTATGATCGGCGGTCTGCCTAACTAAACTAAACTCATTTAGAGTATAAAAAGATGACTCCTATACTTGTTTTACCAATTACCTACAGGTTTTATTGATTCCAGAGATTCAGCCACTTTGGAAATTGCAGTTAGATATAGCTGAATTTATGTTTATATAAATCTGACAGCAATACTACAATAAATTATCATTGAAGGCAAATGTAGGAATGATTTTACCAACTACCCACACCTCCTTAAAGTTTTATTGATTCCACAGATTCAGCCACTTTGGAAATTGCAGTTGGATAGAGCTGAATTTATGTTTATATAAATCTGACAGCAATACTACAATAAATTATCATTGAAGGCAAATGTAGGATTGATTTTACCAATTACCCACACCTCCTTAAGGTTTTATTGATTTCAGAGATTCAGCCACTTTGGAAATTGCAGTTGAATATAGCTGAATTTATGTTTATATAAATCTGACAACAATACTACAATAAATTATCATTGAACGATTGTAGGAATGATTATGTTGTTTTAAACTAATAGTTAAGTGCAAAAGCATTTTATTAAATATTCCAATTAGATGGTATACAATATGTTAACCGAAGTAGATTCAAACTTTGTAGATTTTCAGTAAATAGTCAATCCTCATTTATTACTTAGTTTATAACAAGAAATCAAAAAAAAAACTTTAAAATCCAGCCAATGGAGTAACGCCAAGTAAATATTTATTTTTACAAATTATTTTAATAACAAGAACAGCACAAAACCAAATTTTATTAAACTAAAGTTTAGTTTTAGTTACTAAACCCAATGCCCAATTTGAAAACAAAATCTTTAGCACACTGTGCAACGCCCTAGTTTTACTTTATTCCTTATTAAAAAAAAACAACAAAATATTTGTAAAAGAGAAGATGCAGAGAGAGAAGTTGAGTAAATTCCAAAAAAATTACGCAAAATAGAGTAAAAGTGGAATGAAGTGATGACAAACAAAAAACCGCAAATAGTTTTCATTCAATATTTCAATTCATTCATTAAACGAAAGAAACAGCATAAATAAAACAACTAACGACATAATATGACTGAAGTCTGTAGTTTATTTATAGACAAGCAAAAAAATAACAAAAAAAAACTAAATAGGTACCTAATTAATGGCAGGAAATTTAATTATGAAATTTGTTTAGTTTATAGGTATTAGTAATAAAATAAAAACCAAGTAACAAAAACAAAAAATAGTAAATCTAAAAAATTAACAATAGTTCCGGCTTTTTTTTTTTGTATTTAATGGATGACACGTTTTTCATTTAAATGTCTTTTTACACACACTCAAAGCACACACTTATATTCCTTAAAAGGACATAATAAACATTCATATTTATTTCTCGCCACCAAACTAAAAAAAACTCAATCATTCACAATAGTATAATTTGTGTAATGAGATTTCACACTCTCACTTTGCTCACTTTGGTGGATTAATGAAAACAGAATGCGTGTTATTATTTCTCTTTGGTGGTTTTCTTTCAGCAGTAATGTTAATTGAGCGATTTTATGAATACGAGTACAATACAATGATAATACAAATGAAGTTAGGTTTTTTAAATAGTTAAAAATTATACAATTTTCTACATTTAAATAGTATTCTTTCTATCTGTTATAAACAAATGTTTTAAAAATTGTACTTAAATGTAATTAAAGTTTGGTTAAGTTTTTTAAGAAATCAAAAATTTTCTAGTTGTTTATTTGCATTACGCGAATAAAGTAAAAATTTTATTTAAAAGTTGTTGGTTTAGAAAATAACGTTTCGTTAACTTTTTTAAATAACAAAAAAAATTTTTTTTTATTCTAATAGTTGTTTATTTCTATTAAAGGAGTATATACAGAATTTTATTCTAATATTTTAAGATTATAAAATATCGTTTCGTTAAGTTTTTTAAATCGTCAAAGTTTTAGTTATTTCAAATGAATTAAGATATAATTAAATTTTAAGGTTTTTAGTTTAGAAAGTAAGTTTTAAGTTAAGATTTTTAAGTCATCAAAATTTAGAAAATTTTCTTGATTTCAATAGTTATTTTAACGAAGTTATTTTCAGTTATTTTAAACGAATTAGGAGAAAATTTTATTTAAAATTGTATAGTTTAGAAAATAAAATTTCGGTCAGTTTTTTAAATACAAAAAAAATTATAAATTCAAATTATTAGTGTTAAACGAATATAGTAAAATCTATTTTAATGGTTTTGGTTTAAAAAATAACGTTTCGTTAAGTTTTTTAAATTTTAACAGATAGAATGTTTCTTTTTTAAGTTCATAATATTATAATAATAAGCAATTTTAAACGTAAATAAAGTTTCGTTAAGTTTTTTGAATAACCAAAAATTTTAAATTTGTCTAGATTCTAAAAGTTGTTTATTTTTATTAACAAAATACAGATTTCTAAAATATTTCAGTTTTTTAAAACAAAATTTGTTTAGTTTAGAAATACAGTTTAAAAAATCTTCCAATATGATACATTTTTGTAGATTTAAATAGTAGCTTAATTGTAAAGATTATACATAGTTAGGAAATAGAATTTAAAAAATCTTTCAAAGTAAAAATTTTGGTAGATTTAAAAATTATCAAACAAATGTAGCAACAATATTATTTAAACGCATTTATTTCAGAAAATAAAACACCATTTAAGCTAGATTTACACGATTGAAATTTTCTTTAAAATTGCTCTTCAAAATGCTTCAAATTCGTGTAAACAGCAAAAATTCTTCAAATTTTATTTATTTAATAGTTATTAATAGTTATTAAATAATAGCAAGCGCTACCGTGCGATAATTACATTTTATTTTTTTCCCCCAAAGATGAAGAGCCCAATGGCCCAATTGAGAGAGAACAGTTTATTTCACGTTTGGGGCCGGTCAATTGGTCGCCTAGATCGTGCGATTTAATGCCTTTAGCCAATTTTTTGTGGGGTTATATTAAGGCTCATATCTATAGCGACAAGCCCGCTACGGTTGACACACTGAAGCTAATATTGAAATCGTGAGATACCGGCCGATATGTTGGAGAAATTATGTCAAAATAGAAAATTATGACAAAATATTAATTGAGGCGTAGCCGCGGTCAACATTTACATGAAATCATCTTTAAGCATTGAATTATATAGATCGTTCTATCAACTCAAATAAAGATTTCATAGTTTTCTCTAAATTATAAGTCTTGTTATTAAATCAAATCCGAAAGCTCTTAAAAAATCACTCTTTACAATGTAAATTCAAATTTCCGCAATAAGTAGATATGGATATGTATTATTATATGCAATTATTGAATGATAATTTATATTACAACTCTCAATTCATATCAAATAACAATCTCATTTAAACAAATTATAGCTAGGTATATATATATATATATATTTTTAATAACAAACAAACAGTTATTGTACAATTAGAAATTTTCAAACAATTATTGAAAACGTTTTTTTTTTATTTAATTAGCAGCATAAACACCAATAAAAATAAACAACAATAACAAATTCAATTATTACGCTGCTACACAATGATAGACAATTAAATATTTATGTATTTATAAATATGTATCAGCTTTTTAATGTTTTTCCTGCAAAAAAAAAAACAACTCCAGCACCACAACAAAAAAACCCCTTCAAATTGTCTACACTGTTTGTGTGCAAAATAAAAAATCGATTATATTAGAGAAAAACAGAATAAGTGAATGAGAGAGTATTAAATGAAAAGAGCGTGAGAGTTATATACAATAAGGAACTGCGGAGTTACAATAGGAATACAAAGATTAATCAAATTGTATAGCAAAAGGAAAAAATTGCATTAATGCAGCAAAACTTGGTAATAAAATCGGAAAAAAATTAACTTAAAAAAGGGAGGAGTTGTTGGTTATTTAAGTCAAGGAAAAATTAAACCTAGATATTTAAACAAACTAATATAGGTACCTACATATGTATTATATTTAACTTTCGCAGTTATAGGTACCTACGCTATTAATATTTTTTAAACAATTACTAGACAGCGACCGACCACATTTTGAAAGCTGGTTTTTTTTCTTAAACTAAAAAATATTAAAGTTTTTAAACAAAACAAAAACACAAAGTAGTAATTACATAGTTAATTATTGTTTAGATTAGCTTAGTTGTGGGTAAAAATGTTTTTGTTACAGCTAGTGGTTGTTGTTTTTGTTTATTTATATATTAGTAAGACACATTTGCAACCCCCATAAATACAAAAAAACACTTTAAAAAACTTGATAATTTGAAAACTAAACAAAATTTTTTTTAATACAAACAAAAAAGAAACACTAAATGTATGACAGCAAAAAATTACTTATTATTTAAGTTCAAAAAAAGCACACTACTCACACACACCTTTCGCAACTTAAACTCATTTTTATTTTTCCATAAACTTTTGTGGGTTGGTTGTTGGGTTTAACAAAAATGTGCAATAAACAAATAATTGCCTGCTGAATTAATAAAAAAAAACTTTCAATTTAATGGCAGGCAAATGAAGTTTTAGACACTTTTTCAATTATTTTTTTTCTTATTATTATTGTTGTTGTTTTTGCTCCTGTTTTCCCGTTGTTTTAGACCTTTTTTGCTCTCTCTCTTGCCTCTTAGCGGCTGCTTAAGCACCCCACACACTTTTTGTTGTTGTTTTAGCTTTTATTTTCCACCTTTTTTAATTTGTTGTATTTCTTCTTTTCCAACTTCACACACATATACACACACACTCACACCGCTCTACTACGACGGATTTTTCTTTCACTTTTCATATAAGCAAAATGCAATTTTTCTTTTCTTTAATTTATTTCTTTTTTCTTATTTTCTGCTCCCTTTTTAAAATAAAACACTTTTCTGCAGTTTAAACTTTGCATTTCATTAAAAAAAGGCCAACATTTTGCTTATTTTCATTTAATATTTACTTTTTTCTTGCTATATTTCTTCAATTGATTCAACAAAATGACAAAAAAAATTTGCACTACTTCATTTTTCTTTTTATTAGAAAAAAATATATAACGAATTCACACTAACCGACCGACCGAGCGCACATTTAACGCTCACTACTAACGTAAAACTAAAAATTTGACTGACGCCCGTCTAAAATTAAAAACTGCATTGAGTGAATGAGTGTAAAAATTAAATGTGTGCTGTTTTACTATTGTTGTTGTTTATTTACCTAACTATTGTGAATGATTTGCTCTGCTAGCAGCAAACCGTCAAACACTACATATAAACATGTATTTTTTCTATGAGTACGAAGCTGGTTTGAGACCTAGGGCTAGATGCAGATTGGAAACTCTCATATAGGAAAATACATTGAGTTGGTTTGAAGGTTTAAAAAGGAATTGTTGGTAGTTGTCGCGACTGCTACTATGTGTTTCTAGCAGAGTACTACTAATTAAGCGATTTTCCAATATAAGCTAATGTTTTAAGAATCACAAAATTTGGCTTTATATTACAGATTATAGAGATATACATATTAAACGAGAATCGAAAAAAGTAATTTTAATCACAAAGCAGGACTTTAAATTTCACTTTGTATATAATAGACGTCAATTTAATTTTCTTTATACAAGTTTTGATGCTAATAAATATCTTAAATTAAAGCTATAAGTCATGGCATATGATTATGAATACTAGTAGTGGCAAGTTTTGAATAAAATACATTTTACAAAAAATCAAAATTAATTAATTAATTTAATGTTTTTCGTCTCATCTTAAATATATTTTAGAATAAATTTTCAAACAATATAAAACAAATATGTATTTCAAAAATAAAAGTTCAAAGTTACCCAAACAGTTTCTAATCCAGTATTTTTTCAAAATCTATCAAATATCTCAAAATATTCTAACAAATATTAGGGTGAAATAAATTTGTTTTTAATAATCATTCCAAAGTTAAAGAAACATAATCAGAAATAAATTATACATATTTACTTTTACCTAATGTCAGGTGCGTTTTATTTTTGTAGTATCCTAATAAGGATTAATACTTTTGAATAGATCTAAATTATTAATTTTGCATTACTTTAATTGTTTATAAAATAAACAATATTTCTAGCGGTTTTTATAGTGCGGTTTGATATGTCCGTAAAAAGTTAGCAACAGTGATTGTGTTTGTTGTTTATTTACCTTACTATTGTGAATTATTCATATCTCTCAAGTATGAGTTTTTATTGCTTAGGGTGGTCAGCTTTTCTTTACCTTCATCGTCTAATTGTATATCAGAAAAGCTGTAAATTTTAGATTTGTAAATATGTTTTATATACAAAGTCGCCAAAAATACACGAAATCGGGTTACCTGCTTTAAAAATCGAAATGAAAAGGACTTGTCTGACTTTTAACCATATTTTTATGTTTGCTTAAGTCTTCCAATCTGGTATATATTATTTTAATCAGTCTTTAATGGAATAAAATAAAAATTGTAACAATACAGAATTATTCTTCAACATTTATATATCACCAGAGCTCTAAAAATCACTAAATTTGGCGATAAATTCGCCTACCAACACATGTTAATGAATTTGCAATACTTGCCTGTAACCTCTTAATTTTTTCGACAATATAATTGACTTTGTTTGTCATGTCACAGAATTTAATTCCGTTCGGAAGTGGAATTAATTCCGTATTTTGCTTCTATGGAAAAAGTAAAACGAACAATTTTTTTCGGAATAAAAACTTTGAAATTCTTAAAATTACAATTCCACGTCGCAAATTAAAAGTAGTTTCATTCCGAAAACATTTTTCGTTTTACTTTTTCTATAGAAGCAAAAAAGGGACTTAATTCCACTTCCGAATGGAATTAAATTCTGTGACATGGCTGTATATAACGCACATGGTATCCCCGTATTTGAAAGAGTGTGTTCAGTGTGGAAAAAAACGTTCAAAACAATTTTACCGTTATTTACTTTAATGTAAAGTATTTATTTGTAAAAAAAGTAAATCTAAATAAAAAGAAAACAATATGTTAAACAAATTTTATCCATTAATATGTGAATTACAAATAGGTAAAAAGAATAAAAAAACAATAACTTACTATGTACATATATAACTTACTATAAAACAACAATAATATAATTAATTGTTAAGTAATATTACTTTTAACTTTTATTTACATATACAGTGCTGTGCAAAATAATAGACTTATTTTTATTTCCTAAATATTTCCCATTACATTTATTTTTTATTTATTTAAGAATTGTACTAAATGATAAACCAACCACAAATGTTTATGTTTTTTATTACTTTATTTAACACAAAAATTAAAAAAAATCATTTTCCTTGATTAAAAATAATAGGCTTATTAAAGATTTCTTGAGCAAATTATATTGTATAATAATATTGAATATTTTAATAACATGCCAGTTAATTCAATAACCTGAATGACCACCATTGTTGTTTAAAACGCACTGAAATCTTCTGGACATTGATTCTATTTTTGCATTTTTCTATAGAAATTGCCTTCCACTGCTTTTTAACTTCTTCCCAAAGTTGATTTTTATTGCGGAATGTCTTCCCATCTAGGCCTCTCTTCAGTTCAACCTAAAGGTTCTCAATAGGATTGAGAGCCGGTGACTGTGAAGGTCATTCTAAACCAGATACATTATTAGAACTCACCTAAGATTTAACTAATTTTGACGAGTGCTTAGGATCATTGTCCTGTTGAAAAGTCCATTCTGATGGCATATTTTTCTCCGCATAGGGTAACATAATATCTTTCAAAATATCACGGTACATCTCTTTGTTCATTACTTCTGTGATCTGATAAAGAGGGCCAACACCATGCCAAGAAAATGCACCCCACACCATTACACTTCCTTCGCCGTGTTTTACAGTCTTTTTTTATAGCGATCATCTAGTTCCTTTCCTTTTGGTCTTCTAACATTTCTGCGACTATCTGAACCGAACAAATTGATTTTTGTCTCGTCGCTCCATAAAATGTTCTTAAAATCATCAACTACTCTGTCTTTAAATTTTGTGGCAAATTCCTTTCGAGTTGTTTTGTTTTTTAAGCTTAAAAATGGTACCTTCCTGGCAATTCTACTTGGCAAACCTTTCTCTAAAAGTCTTCGTCGTATGTTGCCTATTTTTTTCAGAAACGGCTTGTAAAGATAGAAATGGCTGTTTCTTAATCGTGAATCCGTGGTAGCAGTTGTTTTGCGAGTTCTACCACGGGTTTCTTTTGAAGGCTTCCACTGACGAAATGATGAGACCTTCCAAGCAATTCCGCAATAAAATCATGTGTTTTTCCTTGGTCACGTAATTTTTTCACTATTCGCCTTTCTTCAGGAGTGCAATGTACATCATTACGACTCATCTTTTCGTAAAAGTAATATTATTTTATAATCATTTTTTTAACAATAATATTTCATTTACCTTACATTTAATTATTTTCAGAAAATTAATCCAAATTATCAGTAAAATTAAAACAAAAAATATTTTCTTTTAAAATAAGTCCATTATTTTGCACAAATTATATTTTGACTTTTCTTAAAATGTTTACGAAATAAGGAGAAAAAGAAACTTCTAAAAAATACCCATATTGACAATATCAATAATAACGGTACCAAAAATTCCTACGATAAAGTTTTTTTAAGAGTGTTAAATCAAATAGAAATTATTTAATATATAATAGTCTATTATTTTGCACAGCATTTAGGTATAAAGCATAATTCACAAATAGTATAACTTTTTATTTATTTATATAAATTATATACCTAACAATATTTAAAAAAAAATGTGTTAAAAAAATAAGAAAAAAAAAACCAATCATGTATACATACATGACATACATATAGTACATATAAATTTCTAGTCCTAATAACAATCCGCAAATAAAGATTCATCTTCTTGTTTCATCGAAAAGATGATGTCATCCAAAAGAGATATAAAACTTTCCGAACCTAAAAACCAATCATTGTGGTTTTTCAACAACTGTTCCAAGTCTATACTCTTAATAGTCTGCATAAATTCCTTAACGCCCACCGCAGTATAGGCCTTATACAAGTCAGAATCGATGCTGCGTTTTAATTGTTCACTGGGTGTATTAGTGTTAAAAGCAGTATTGTTGGTCGTGGAACTGTTATTGTTGTTGCCATTATTTAACTGCATTTGTGATTCATAGGAAGCCACCAATAGATTAATATCTTGGGAAGCTAATATAGATTCAATAACTTCATCTGACTGGGCATGCTCAGCCGCAGTAAGGGGATAATTTGCTTTAATGGTGTCCGTAATAGGGGAGTTTAATGGTAGTTCAGCTTTACTAAATGTTAAACTACTATTCAAGTCCATAGCATTATCCACCAGAGGCGAAGAGGGCGCTGTACTACTACTGGTTGAAGAATTTTTATCCAAACTCTCTACTAAAGATTCAAAATTATACTGTTTCAATTTTTCCAACAAACAGTGGACCATACACACAGCCGTCTTTATCACTTCCAGATCACATTCCTCTTGCAAACATTTGAGTATGACACCCAAACAGCCACGCTTTGATAGTTCTTTGAAAACTTTCAATATCCTCAAATTTATTTCCTTTTCCGTTAGGGTAACAATCTTTTTGTATTCTTTGGAAAATGTCACGGTAGGAAAAGTGCCATCAATCACGCCTTGATTGGTAAATTGTTTCTTCAATTCCAATTCCCAAAAACGCAATGCCTCCAATTTAACCTCCCAATGCAGATCGGAAATGACACAATGGGCCAAAGTGGAATACAAAGTGTCTGCATAAGATGTGGGTATTCGGCGTTGTTCGTATATGGTGGCCAATGTTTTCATGGCCTCTTTGCGCACTATTCCCTCGCTTTCATTGAACAAAACAAAGAATAAATGATCCTGCAATAAAGAAAATTAATAGAAATTAGAATTTCTTAAAATAAATATTGAAAAACCTACTATTAAGTCTTGATTATTTAAATCATTGTCCCATATTATGTTTATCATAACCATTTTGGAAAGACACTTTAAGGCAGAGGCTCTAACATAAGGTTCTTGATCATTTTTGGCCATTTGCACGACAATAGGGCACATTTTATAGTCATGCAAAAATTGTTGAAAAGCGGGAAATTCTTGGGAAAGGAAATTTAATGATAAAATGCTGCCAGTTTCATTTCTTTAAACAGTTGTTACTTACTAACTCTTGATATATTCGCTATAGAGGTGGTTAATTCTAGGGTACTATCTCGTACTTCCCAGGCAATGTCATGAAAACGTTTCACTATTATAGGACCCAAACAAACCAAACCTGAACCCTGCAGATTGTCTACTAAGAGAGCCATATTGGGCGAAAGAAAATGTTCTATGGATAATTGCACCAACTTTAAAGCTTGCACAGCCAACTATTAATAAAGAAATTTAAGAGATAACTTTTAAAACAACTTTTCATTAACTCACCCCTTCGGTCAGATTGGGATTCTCTAAAATAACTGCCACCGTATTCACCACACAGGTGGTTTCTATGCTTTCTTTCCACGATATACGATAACGTTTGATTAGCGTCTGTAAGCCTATAAGGCAGGCATATAAAACATTTGGTATGGCCACTATAAACTCAGCACCCATCCAAATTTTACACCATATAGGCACAACACGGCCTTCCATGCCTCCATTGCCCTTTTCCAAGGTATTCGTATTGCCAATAAACTCTTTCAAAGCATAGATAATCGCCTGGAAAACCATCACAGCCTGCTCACGTTCCAAGATATTTTGCATGGACAAAATACCATGTATAGACTTGTAAGCCAAATCTGCTATGGCCGCCAATGAAGTGCCCTCCGATGGCAGAATAATATCACGAAATGAATAACAGATGCGCAAAGTGTGTTCACACGATACCTCAAATATTTTCATTAGATAATTATCAAACAATTCCTCCTCACTCTCGCGACTGCGCAAAATAACCAACACGGGCAATAAATGAAATGTAATCAATTGATTTTCAAATTTTACCAATTCCGTTTCAATAAGTATTTCGGGCGGTGCTCGTTTGCCCAGTTTTTTCCACAATATGTGATTTAGTTCGGCCAATTTGATAAGATTCAATATTTCCAAACGCTGCACACAAAATTTCATGCTATTAAAGAAATTCAAACCAAAACGTGTGAATTTCTCCGGAGCTATCTGACCTTTATCCCATTGGTCCTGCACCAATACCGCATAATTAAAACTGGCCAATGTGTGTAGAATTTTATACAAAAAGAAACGATTTTGAGTCATTTCAATTAATTTCCATATGGTCAGCTCTAAATTGTGATAGTTCCGGCACAAATGTGTTATATTGGTCTTCTCCTCTGACTGCAGCGTTTCTTCGAATATATATGATAAAAGATCCAAACTGGAGGATAATCTATGCTGCAGTTCAGTGTCATCCACATTGATCATGATTTTATCACTGCCCTCTTTATAGACATTTTCCTTGATGGGTTCTATGATTTCGTTAAGCATTTCCAGCACGACTTTCTCATCTTTAGCTTTGACCGAAAATTTATACAGCAGTTCGTATAGTAATTGACGTGCCTCCCTAACCACATACATGGTGTGATCGCGATTGCAAAGTTCGATGAGAAAATGCCAGCATTGCTTGAGGCGTATATAGGCCAAGCCCAAACTGTAGTGGGAGAGGGCGGCTAAAAGCCTTATGAAGCCGAGTTTAATGGAGGGACTAAAGCGATGTCTGTTGCCCTCGATAATGACAAGGGCGCTAAAATTAAAAAAGGGAGGGGTATTAAATAAAGAAAATATACGTATATAGGTATTTTCCATCAAAAAATTTTATTTTTTTAATGTAACACTTGTTGGTGGGCATTTTTGGGTGAAACAAGAAATATGTTGTTGGAAAAAATTTAATATTTTTTTGTAGGCGTTTTTTTTTTTATTAAACTTATTAAAAATGAGCTTTTGGGAAACGAATTAGGTATTTGTTGGAAAACGTCACCAAAAGGATTTTTTAACCAAAACACTGTTGCGAACTTAACAAAGTTTACTTAAAAACACAAAGCTACAGACAGACAGAATCTCAGCCGATTACTACACTAACATTCAATATACCAACCAGTAGGTAAATATATAAAATAAAACATAGTTAAAAACCATGATAAAATACCCATAAAATAATATGTACCTATATAGGTACATATGTAATCATAAAAAAATAAAAATTTTGTTGTAAACTTAACGCTATCTCAACAGATGATTAAAATTTATTAAATAATTTACAACAAATTGAAGAGAAAAAACACCCACACTAACGCTCAACACAATATTTCACTTGTCTTCTTTAATTTCAAATTATATTTAAAATCTCTATCAGCAGGTAGCTTCTAACACCCCCCTGCTTCCTTCTGCAAAACACAACTTACCGATCCATAATGTTCCGTTCTTTTAATGTTATCAAAATCCATTCATTTTGCATTAAAAGACTACAAAAGTTCAACATAAATGATGTTACTTTTGGATTAACTTTTGTGAAATCCTCGTTCAACAGCGTAATACACTTGTCAACCCAGTCCATGGCAAAGGGCGCTTGTAAAACATACAGATTTTCTAAATAAACGTGTAAGAAAAAAAAAACTTGTTTTATCAAGTGTGATGATGTGATGCCTCCTCCTGGCCTCTGGCAAAACAGACATCTATTATTTATTTACCTTTATCCGCTAAATGTGTTATAAGCTTTTCAAAGTAAACATTGCTTGTGGTGGCGAAATCTTGCTGAAGAAAAGTTTCAAATATGCGTTGTAAACGTTCGATTATTTGCTGCTGTTGCTCCATTTTTCGTCAAATTTATGGTAAAATCACTCTCTAAGCCGAAACTTAACATGAATTTTTTATATACATAGATTTATATGTTTGGTATAGAAATTAGTTTTAAATTTTAAAGATTTTGTTTATAGTCTTTTGATCTTAGAATACGAGCGACCGCCTGTGTGAACAATTCTTGCATTATAACAACAGATATAACATTATAGCTATTATTCTTCTTCTAGATAGTATTGGTGCGAGAAAAAAGCTGATGGCAAGAAAGGTTGCCATATTCACCGTTTTTTGTGATTGATGATTTCAAATTATTTTGCACCAAATTTGACATATTTTTTATTTAAAATAGAATTCTGCGCAACGGCAAAAAATACAACTACATCCAAAAACAGCAGTCATATTGTTTTTGTTAAAATGTATGTGAAATGTCAAAATCCAGGCGAATTGAAATATAACAAAAAAAAAAAAAAAAATTCCGAATTCAATTAAAACCGTAAACAGCTAATTTCGTAAATATCTCCTAAAATTAATATTTATATCAAGCTTAAGGTCAAATTTTTTTGTTTATAATATTTTCTGATATGTATTCCGCTACAACAATGTATAGCATCTTAGTTATTGTATATTTATTAACAAATTTATACAATTTTTGAAAACAACAATAACTGTATTTTTCAACAATAATTGCCAGAAAAGGACTTAAATTGGCAGCCCAATTTTTTTGGTCTTGATAAACATCCTCATTGCGGCGTAGGGAGTTTTTACTTCCATTACAAGCACAAACACGAACTTGTTTCAATTTCCCCTTCATTCCTTTGACAAACCGTCCCAACACAGAAAGTGTCAACATCAATGCATTTCTAAAGAGCACCCACCCTAATGTCAATACCATGCACTATTCACAATAGTAATATATGCTGTGTTTTGCTGTTGCTTTTTTTCCAATTGGAAGAAATCTTTTTTAATTTTTTTATAATAAAAAAACTACGATTTTTACAATATTAATTATAACCACAAATACTAAACTTTAAGACTATATTTTTAAAAATTCAACAACAAACAATCCCAAAGAAGTGTTTAACAAGAAAGAAGTTTTGAAAAAAGACAAGACATTATAAAATATTATAAGAAAACTTTGAAGAAATTGCATTTTTCCAATAACACTTGAGGTGGAAGAAGACTATGGACAATAATGTAAACAGCGTTAACAACACGTCAACCACAACAACAACAAGTAACTTAACAACTACAACATTATCATCGTCATCCTCAATAGCGGCGGCAAGCGCAGCACAAATCAAACAATTACCCCAACCACCATTAACTGTAGCAGTAGCAGCAACAAATTCATTTTGGAAAAATAGTAATCGTATAGTACCCGGAAGACCTAGTCCAAAGAAAGTTAATCCACTAGGAGACACAGTAACAGGCACTGGAGGCGTTATGATGGCAACTTTTCGTGATTATCAAAATTCGGTTAGTGATGCCTGGGATACGGGTGATGATGAATTCTGTATAATATCGAGTGCAGCTATGCAACAACAGCAACAACAGCAGCAGCAACATACCTTGCACAGAAGTCCTGATGGCACATTATCCAAAACTGGTAAAGCTATTTTAATGAAAATTTTATAGAAATTCTGTTATTTTTGTATGTATATTGTTTTGCGTTAGACCCTAGAATATCCCGACAAGTTTCAGAAACTTTGGCTCAAAATGTCATAGAAATACATAAAACTTCTACATCTTCGGGCGCAGTTGTAGGTGCTGTTAATGTTGGCCATTTAAGTAATAATAATTCAAATAGCGATACATCGAATCAACAACAATCTCATGATGTTAAACAACAACAAAATGAACATTCTAATAAAAAGGACAGTAAAATGGAAAAACAGGAACCAAGGTAAGTTTTTGCTGCTCTATATTTTATATTGTTTTTAATGAAAGTTTTCGAATTTTATAAAAAAAAATTTTAATTTCTATCATTTTATTTTTATACAAATATTTTATTATTATATTATATGCTTTATCTCTGTATATTTTTTAATCAAGACCTCGTATGCGTCATATTCAAGCTTTACCCGGACGACCCCAACTGCAAAAATTCACTTCAAATTCACAAGATTCCCAATATGAAACAAAAATAGAGAAATTCGAATTATTACTGGATTCACCGCTACTAGATTTGGTGGCTTTGAAAAAACTAAGTTGGTCCGGAATACCCAGAAAGGTTTGACATACAATTTATTATTTTATACCATAAAGTAATTAAAAAAAAAACTTTTTTTAGATGCGCGGCATAAGTTGGCGTTTATTATCGAAATATTTACCACCCTCTGGAGAACGACGCAATGCGGTATTGGAAAGTAAACGTCAGGGTTATCAAGATTTAAGACAAAATTACTTTAAGGTAGACAGTCAAGATGAATCACAGCAGGATACCTATAGACAAGTAAGCACAAACAAATTTTATAATAGCACTAATTCAAGTATATACACAAAAATGATTAATAAAATATGGTTGTAACAGTAATACAGTTTTATGGTATTAATCTGTAAATCTGTCAAATTCGAGAATATTGTTATAATTGTTAAATTTAATATAAAATGTTGTTCTTAAATTTAGATACATATCGATGTGCCACGTATGAATCCCCAAATATCACTCTTCCAACAAAAGCTAGTACAAGAAATGTTTGAACGTGTCTTATTCATTTGGTCTATACGTCATCCAGCCTCGGGCTATGTTCAAGGCATTAATGATTTAGTAACACCCTTCTTTATTGTATTTTTACAAGAACAATTGCCATCAGGTAAGTTTGTACATAAACATATTTTAATTTAAACATTAATTAAAAAAAAATCATCTTAGGAACTGATATTGAAAAATTCGATATGAACTCGTTATCGGTTGAAATTCGTGATGCCATTGAAGCTGATTCATTTTGGTGTTTATCCAAATTCTTAGATTGTATACAAGATAATTATATATTTGCTCAACTGGGTATACAGGAGAAGGTGAATCAATTAAAAGATTTAATACAAAGAATAGATGGTATGTCTTAATATTATACATAATAACATATTTTTTATGTAGTAATATATGTATGTGTGTGTTAATTTTTAGGAACTTTACATCGTCATTTACAATCTCATGGTGTTGACTATTTACAATTTTCATTTCGTTGGATGAATAATCTATTAACTCGTGAATTGCCTCTGCATTGTACCATACGCTTATGGGACACCTATTTAGCTGAATCCGATGGTTTTGCTTTATTTCATTTATATGTTTGTGCTGCATTTCTGTTACATTGGAAGGAGGAGTTAATGCAACAGAATGATTTTCAGGTGAGTATTTCTTCTTTTTAGAGCAGTAGAATGAAATAAAAAGAAAAAAGCGTGAGGTACCCGCCACGCGCACTGACGATTACGATTTAAGAATTTTAAGAATAAAATTAGATTATACTTTTCGGAAAATGATTTTACACTTGGAGCATGAAAAAACGATTGATCGGTTAATGATCAATCAAGTGTTGTCAGCTTCGTTGAATGATACCCAGTGAAGAATAATTCAAGGCGGTCAAAACGCTGCCATTAAAACGAAACAGTCGGCATGAAAATAACGTCGGAACGCCACCCATACAAGGAAACGAAGGTTGTTCAAATAATTGAACATAACATTATGTTGACAAAGCAATTAATTCTGATAGCCTTTAAACAATATTCAGAATACCGCATGAATCTTACTTTTCGACGTCAGTAAAAAAATTAATATACCGCGGAAAAGATAGTAGGTCTAGCTTAACTAAAATTGAGATAGAGCAACAGAATCAAAGCCCTCATAGGCTGTGCCTTATAAAATGTATGCCTAACATGTGTCCAGCCAACCCTACCTAACTTCGTCCAATGGATTTATGAACTAACCCATAAGTAGTAGCACAACTCTTCGGTTTGGTCATCCATGCAGAACCTCCGTTAAAAAATTATAAAATAAGCAGTACAAACACACAATTTAAAATTGTTTCGTTAGCAGAAAAACATCCGAAAATTGTTTAAAAGCATATAGAGTATTTTAAAACTTTCTTTGATCTTTTGACTAATTTGTCAAAAGTCTGTTCTATACAATATCTTTTAAAATATTTCCATTATTATTATCTTATCACGCATTTTTTTCAATTTTTCTTTTAGGGTCTCTTATTACTGCTACAAAATCTGCCTACACACAATTGGTCTGACCGTCAAATAAATGTCTTAGTTGCTGAAGCCTTTCGCCTCAAATTTACGTATGCCGATGCTCCCAAGCATTTAGAGGCAAAAAGTTGACATCGTCATAATTATCTTTATGTGTCTTAGATTAAAAAAAATTACTTTTTTTGAAACACACACAATCCAATACATATACAAAAATTTAATAATTTTATAATTGTTTTTGTTAATGTTTCTGTTTATCTTAAATACCAAAACCATTTAGTAAATATTTATACTTTTGCTATTTGGTAATATTTTAATTATTTCCCCCCTTCATTATTTTTGCTCTTTATTAAACGAAAACAACATGCATATTATTATTAAAAAAATGAATATTTGGTAATATTTTAATTATTTCCCCCCTTCATTATTTTTGCTCTTTATTAAACGAAAACAACATGCATATTATTATTAAAAAAATGAATAAAATAAATTTATAATCTATAAAAAAAAACAAATTATCTTTAACAAACACAAACCCCCGTTTTTTTTAGTAAGTAAAGCTTAAAGCATTAGATAATATTTGTAGTAGTGTGTCAAAATATAACAAAAAAAAATTAACTATGAAACAGAAAAATAAATTTATGAAAATAAAATAAAGTTAAAAACAAATTTTCTGTCTTTCGATTGCAATTTTTATTAAAAACATATTTAAAATAAAACACCATAGAATTAGTATGGTATAGAAAATGAATTATAAATTAAATAAATATACGAGTACAGACAAACATATAGAGTAAATGTCAAAGGCATACTTTACTTGTACGCAATTATATTAATACATAGTTTACTGTTTGTAATATTTAATGAATTCTACTTTTATTATTTCAAATAAATAAATATTTAATAAAACGCAAGAAAACCCCATAAATAAAACCTACACACAAACACACTTACATTAAATCTTTGTATATAATCTTTATATTATTAAAAATGATAAATAATATTTAAAAAAATATATATAAATGATTCTTATTATAAAACAATCGGTTATTTTTTGTACGGCTTAAGTATGGGAGGCTGTGATAAGTATACGAGTATAACAGGAAGTACAGCTAAGTATTATCGACTTAAAAATTATATTTAAAGTAATTTTGGGGGAATAATATCTCCCCTTAATTAAGATTCTTTTTAATCACTCAAAATCAACCAAACTGAATAGTACAGTTATCATGCTACTACTGGAAATGGATATATTTGGACCGTTCCGTACCAAATTTATGCTCAGCTTCTGGTCAGGGTCACCATGATACGCGTTTACAAATGTTCAATTGCCCAGCTGACTTTATTTCACTTCGATCGATTAATCACAGATCACAGACTGAGGCTTTTTACTCATTTAAACGCATATCTGCAAAGATATTAGGAATTTACAAAATTTTGACGTTTTATATAAAAAAAATCGATTTTTAGTCAGATATATGTATAAGTGATCACAGATTGAATCCCTTTTTGTATTTAAACGCATTTTATAAAAAAATGTTTAAATGTTTTTATATGAACAATCGATTTTGAGTGATTTTTTGAGTAAAAGCATTTTACAAAGGTTTTTGAATTACATATACATTACATATATATATGTATATGTATATAAAAAATGAATTTTGAGTCAGAAATGTGGGTTATATAAAAGATTCGACATTTAACTGAATTTCGAAATTAAGCCTAATTCGAAACCGAATTCTCGGTTGGACTCTAAAAATTTGAGATCAAATCCCCTGAATTGGTTTCATCGAAGAGAAAACCTTTCAACTACAACAACATATAAATAAATACATTTTCATTTTCTTTATTATTCGCATAAATATAAAGCCGTTTTATATATATTGCCTAAAATACACTTAAAATAATAGTACAAGTTAGTAGCACAAAATAAATTATAATTTCTTTTGTTAAAATAAAAATAATACCAATTGTTAAAAAATTACATTTAGAAAATTCTGTGATCCTTTCAAAGGAATGTTTTTTTTTTATATAAAACTAGCCTTTTAAAGCTAATTTTGTCTTTCGGCCAAATGTTTCAATTGTTTCAAAACCGTTTCCAACAATTTCTTTTTGTCATTTTTACGTAAACCCGAAAACATGGTCTTCTTATCGGCTTCTCGAATTTTCTCTAATATGATAATGATAAATTGGGGATGTACCAAATGATAACGACCTTCCTTGGTGCCATAGTCATGCAAATAGGTAGCCCATTCCTCCATGGTTAGTAAATCCAGCAGCTGACGGCATTTCAAATAGTATTTAGTAAGTTCACCCTCTTTTAAGCCGGGCACTGGTTCTTTGGCGGCGAAAAATTCACATTGCAATAAATCCAAATTGATTTGTTGCAAAGCACCTGTAGAGATTTGTTTCACCTCATCATCAAACAGTAGAGACCATATTCTTTCTGCCATGTGCTCGCATGTACGATGGCAGGCGGTCTGCGCAATGGAGGGCAATTTGGTGGAGAAACTTTCAAATGTACTGGATAAATAGGAAATCATGTCGGTGATATAAGCAGAGGCTTTGCCGGGTGGCTCTACCAACAACCATTCATATTCGGAGAGTTCAAAGAACTCATCAATTTTAGAGCAAATGCGTATGCCCACTTGTCTTTCAGCATCCTGGCGGGCCACATGAAACATGGCTGACGGTGTCTGTGTAACACTGCTAACCGTATTGGTCATGTGGCAGACGAATTCATCTAAAAATGGACTAGCCTTCTCCAGATATTGAGTATCTATAATAATTTGTATTAGTTGCGGCAAGGCTACACTGGGATTACGAAAGACCACCGATAGACAGCCGCTAAAACTTCGAGTTAGCAATAGATTTGCTGCCTTACGTACCATGGCAGCCACTTCATTGGGCGAGAGTGTCAAATCCTCGGCAAATTTCATACAGGCATACATGAACTCCTTGGCCTGGTGGTAAACCTCGGGTACCATGCGTGAGAAAGGAAATTTCTTGGGAAATGGTGCATTTTCCAATTGTTCCGAGTGAAAGGGAAAACGTTCGATTATTGACTCATATTCCTCTTGATTTTCCACAATCATGGGTAGAAATTGTTCTTTATCGAGTATATCGCGGAATACGTGAACCCAACGTTGGAGTAAAACCTGCAAAATTATTTGTATAATGTAAAATTAACTTTTTGTAACGGCTCTCATCGGAACCATGGGAGTTATAAATTGTATCAGTTGAAAAGTACCTTTTTAAACAGTAAACTTTTAAAAAAAGTACGTTTTGGAAAGCAAAGAACTGCAATTATCATTCGCCCGTTTTAAGTCTTACCTCATTATAATGATCACGCATATTATGCAGCAACTCCCATAAAATATTGACCGTATAGCCATAACACTTAAAAGTATTGATAGACAACATAATCAAATTCTTAATTCTCAGCAATATATTAGGATCTGTACAAGAGGAAGAGCTCATGCTAATCTCATTGACAAATTTTGTCAATGAAGAAGACCACAATTCCTCTAAATATGCTGTTGTTACAACATCGCCAGCGGTATTCTTAACATGATCCTCCACCACAAAGAAGCCCACAATAGCACAAATATACAATTTGTAAGCATCTAAATTGTCATGCATTCCCGGTGGAGGTTGCAATACCAATTTCGACTGATCTCGACGTTGCTGGCGATAATCTTTTTCAAAGTACTCTCGCTGACCCAGCACCGTATAGATATGCAAACAGCGATATATTGGCGAAAAGTCGATTAAATCCTGAGCCGACAAATTATCCTCATCTACGGCATTTTCTTTGTTCTTCAAAGATTTCTTATGATCCTCGATGATAGTGTTAATATCACGCTTTTGTAACTTTTTCGTATGCTCAATGGCCTCTTTGCCGATTTTGGGTGAAAATCTGCGTATATTTTCTAAAAATTCTCGGAAATCTACTTCAGCCGAACGCCTTATGTTCTCCTTAATCACTGGTATGGCATGACGCATTTGAGTGACAAATTTATAACTTTGTAATTTGGGCAAGTGCTGCAACTCCAAGGTCTCCAAAGTACGCAAAGACTGATAGTATTGTTTGTTTGAAGCCTGTTGGCAAAATTTTATATAACATTCCAAAGCCGGCAGACATTCTTGCAGAGCGTCAATGGCAGATGCTAAGTTTGATTCGATTTGTCGTGCCTTCACCAAATCATTGCCTTGTTGTATTAGTGAGGCACTAATTTGTTGCAACGCTTTGTCCAAAGTTTGTACTTCCGTAGCCAATTGGTGGGCTTGTGTTCTCACCTGCAAAAGTTCCTGTATGGAGTCTATGAAACCCTGATACGAAAGATTACAAATTCTTTCGATATCTTTATCATGACTGCGTATACGTTGTTCTAATTGTTCTGATATTAATTCCTTGTTATTTCCTTTATATTTTTCGTAAAAAAAAGGTTAAAAATAGTAAACAAGAAATGGGCGTGTAATGGTTGTTTTTAATTATTTATGATCATACCTTCTAAAATTGATCGAAATGTAGGTCCCCAATAATCATCCACTGCTTCTATATCTTGTACGGTAATTTTCGACATTTTTGTGTCTATTTTTTGTACAAATTAAATAAAAAAAATCAAAATGATTAAACTTTATTATCGGAAATTTGTGTTGTTGCAAAAAAAATTCTATGCCAGCTGATAAATTGAAACAGCTGTGCACTATGGTTACCATTCTCCAAACAAATTTGCTATTTTTATTTATTATGTGATTGAAATCCATTTCTCGATTGGACGTATGTTGACAAGGTTTTTGATAATTTAAAATATTTTTATTTTAAATGAGAAATATGAACAATTACATTATAATACATTTTTAAAGCAAAAAACTTAATTGATTTATAATTGAAATACATGTTAAGTCATTTTTAAATTGTACAGTGTCAAATTATACCCAAAAAGAAAACACAACAAAACAGTTGTACCAAGTTTGCCATCTCTGTTTCATAAATTTGACAGCTCTACTGTTTTGTTTGTTTTGAAACACAAACAAAATCAAGAGCACAATAAACGCACAAACTTTCACTTTACACTCGTATTATTTTTTTTATTTTATTTTATTTTAGCTAGTGAGCTTGTGAGTGAATGCTTCAAAGAAGCACTTAAAGAAATCAAACAAAAAATGGTTTAAGCAGATTTTTGGCGTTAATTCAAACAAAAGCACGTACCCACGCACGCAATACTACAATTTCATTAATTAATCAACTTTATTACACTTTCAAATTCCACATAATAAACGGAAATGTCTTCATCTTTAACGAAGAGGAGGCAGAATTCATCAGCTTCCGACGCTGCTTTAACAACAACAAACAATAATAATGATATTGCTAGTGGCAAGGGAGCTGCAGTGGACAACCCCACCCTTGTGACTGAGGAATATTTAAAGAAAAAAGAAAAAACAAATCCCATGGTTTTCGTAGTATTCATATCATTATTGTTTGATTTGTTGGCATTTACCATTATATTACCGCTGTTACCCTCCCTGTTGGAATACTTTAAGACTAATGATAGTTCCGGTTTATATACCATTTTAACTGATCGCATAAGATGGTTTCAAGAATTGCTGGGAGCACCGGAACGTTACAATTCGGTATTGTTTGGTGGTTTTTTGGGCTCCATGTTTAGTTTTCTACAATTTGTTGCCAGTCCTGTGGTGGGGGGTTTTTCCGATTATTATGGCCGTAAACCGGTTATTGTTGTTTGCGCGGTAAGTATATGTAGAAATATAGACAAGTTGAAATTTATTAAAATATTTATTTGTTAACATTTATTTTATTAGACTGGCATTGCAGCGTCTTACTTGTTGTGGGCCTTCTCACGTAATTTTGCCGTTTTTGTTTTGGCCCGTTTTGTTGGTGGTCTTAGCAAGGGCAATATATCATTGTCTATGTCTATTATAACGGATGTTTCCAGCGAGAAGACTCGGGGCCGCGGCATGGCTTTAGTGGGTGTTGCATTTTCCTTGGGTTTTATTCTGGGACCCATGATCGGTGCTATGTTTGCTATATTCTCTAACAAATCTACTGGTCCTTGGTTTGTGTTACCTTCGCTTTTGGCCTTTAGTTTGGCCATGTGTGATCTATTGGTTTTGGTATTTTGTTTAAAGGAAACTTTGCCAAAGGTAAGTGGTTGGCAATTTATTTTAGAAATTCTATATAAAATAATAACTACAACTTTTTGTTTATATAGAAAATATGGCGATAACTTTTGATTTATATACAAAATTGATCAATTTTTATTGAAAGTTTATGCATAACTTTAATTTCCTAAAGAAATGTTGAAAACTTTAATTTTCTAAAGAAAAGTTGTTGATAATTTTAAATTTGTATAGAAAATTGATCAATAATTTTAATTTTAAGAGATTTTCTTCGGAACTATTTGAAAATAAAACTTATTAAATATTTTTTTTTAGGAAAAACGCGTTAAAGAAATCTCTTCATCTCTCTCATATGCCTGGCAATTACTCAATATTTCATCAATATTTAGGTGAGTTTCACATATTTTCAGTATTATTATTTTTTGTTACTCAATTTTTTATCATGTGCGCTTAAAAATTTTAATTAAAATTAACTAGGTATCACAAAATAAAGTTCATAATATTGTGCTGGTCTGCACGTTTTTTTTATACAAGATTTACATACAACTGAAACAAATGATTCAAAAGCTTTAATATTTCTTATCTAAAAAGTAAATTGTTTAAACAATACAACAATTTAAATATTCATATTTTAAAATTTGTGGCGACTTAACTTAGATTTGATATTTTATGTAGATAAAAAAACAAAATACCGGATTTATTACTTTGCAAGTTGAAACCTGTGTGTTGTGTTTGTATTTTTTAAATCGTAATGCTTAATGATTTTAAACATTGACAAGAGTATAGGTATTAAATAATAAATGGGGGTTTTGATGTTGAAAACGATTATTAATCATATACTCATATATTACGTTAATTACTATACATATGAATGAAATAAATGATCTATTTTTTTTAATGAAATAATCATTTATAACATAATATTTTTGTTTTTCAGATTTGCCACTATTAAAAATGTGCCTCAAAAGCAAATAAAATCTCTACAAACTATAGGACTGATTTATTTCATTTATCTTTTCCTGTATTCAGGTTTAGAATTTACAGTAACATTTCTAATGTATCACAAATTTGGTTATTCCTCCATGGATCAAGCTAAAATGTTTTTAACAACAGGTATTTGGTAAAATATCTGCCTAACAAACATATTTTTTAATATGCCTTATTTTAACAAACACAGGTATTATAATGACCCTATTACAGGGATCGGTGGTAAGACGTCTGCCAGAACAAAAAGTTAAGCAATACGCTTTTTTTAGTTTGTATCTCTTGGTGCCAGCATTTATGTTAGTGGGTATTGCTCACTCGGCCTTGCTGCTATATATGGGCATGATATTATATGCCATATGTAAGTGCAAATTTTATTTGAAATATTAAAAATGTATTTCACACTATAACTATCTCTATTTTTATAGCTACTGCCTTTACTGTCACCTGTTTAACAACTCTGGTCTCAAAATATGGTAATGATGATCAAAAAGGTTCGGTTTTAGGTATTTTCCGTTCATTGGGTGCTTTAGCGCGTGCAGTAGGTCCCGTTGTGGGTTGTATATCCTTTTGGTGTATTGGCTCTCAAATGACCTACATTTTAGGTGGCCTATTCTTGCTCATACCCTCGTATGTTTTACAAAAAATACAATTATAATTTACCTATTTATTAAATTAACGTTTTGTTATACATTTATACATTCTGTATTATATACATATTTATTTAAAATGTATTATATCCAGTACTTAAATGAAATTAAACATTATTTGTGTTATAAATACTTTATATTCATTCCCCATATGCAAATTTTTCAGCATCACATATATACAATTTGTATAAAATATAAAGAAAGTAACTATAAAATAAAATTAATTTTTATAAAAGCGCAACATTTTTTATTTGAAATATAAACGGTAATCATTTAATTACAAAAACTTTACATACTCTACCTAATTTTAACTATTGTCATCATATTTAACTTTAGCTCTGCTACAACTATCTGGCATCTCCCTTAAATAAAATGTCAATATTCCGATACAACTCTGCTATTTTGGGAATAAAAATCTATTGACAGCA
The DNA here is from genome assembly GCA_950370525.1 of Bellardia bayeri. Classification (NCBI taxonomy): domain Eukaryota; kingdom Metazoa; phylum Arthropoda; class Insecta; order Diptera; family Calliphoridae; genus Bellardia; species Bellardia bayeri. The sequence continues at coordinate 8,595,470 of OX493264.1, read as the reverse complement.
TCAAGAAAAAAAAAACGAACGGCCATATTGAACTTGTACAGAAACGAACAAGGAAAAAAGAGAGATTTTTTTTCTTGTGTCTACGTTCGTCGCGAAAAGTCGCAAAAAAGGTGATTAATTCATATTAAAACGTAGATAAATTGTAATTTCTATTTTGCAAAATCAAAAACGTACAATTATTAATTAAAAAAAGAAAAATAACAATCAAACAATTCAATTAAACGTGTGTTGAGTAGAAACCGAAAAATAAAGAAACAAATGAAATCTAATTTTTCTTTCCAAAGAAAGTGATTACAAAGAAATATAACAAAAGTAACCGCCCGTCATTCTGCCCAACATTTTTTTTCTTTCTTTCACAGTGGTTTTATATATTTTTTTTGTTAACAACACAAAATTAACAGAAAAATTTTTCTCTTCTTTTTTCCCCATTTTTTTACGGTTTTTTGTTTGGCCTGTGTGTTGGTCGTTTAATCATTGACTTCGTCGTTCGTTGCTTATTGTACGGTATTTTCTTCTTTTTTGCTGCTGCTTCTTCTTTTTTGGGGCTGCTGCACTTGTACTAAAACAACTACAACACAAATATCAATCTACGTTTCTCTTGTGCTTGTTATTGTTGTTGCTTGCTCCCTTTGTTTTGTGTGTGCCTTTTGTGATACAACAACTGCTGCTGTTGTTGGTGCTTATGCTGTTATTTTTTCTCTGATACGACGGAACGAAATGATGATGTTGTTGGTGGTGTATGTGTTGTGATATTTTTTGGGGTCATTTTATTAACAAATGTGTATAAAAAATTGCATATACCTACCAACAAAAATAAAACACAGATATTTTGTTTGAAAGTTAAAAGAATTTTTTTAAAAAATATAAAAAGTTATAAATATAAAGATTTATAAGGAAAGAGGCAAACAAGAAAATTACAAGGATAATACAAAAAAGTTAAAAAATAAAAACAAGTAATATACCTAAAAGTAGTAACAAAGGAAACACAACAACAAAATGGGCACAAGGGAAGATGAATATGATTATTTATTTAAAGGTAAATATTAATTGATTTTCTTTATTCATATTTAAATTAGTTTTAAGTATTTGTAGTTATCATATATTGTGTATGATTTTTATTTATCATGAAATTACTCATTTTTCCTCAACTTTTTGTATTTGTTCATTAAGTTTCAAAATGCAAAAAACATTTCCCTACCGTAAATGATATTGACTAATTACGATGGTGATGCCATACGAAAATTATTTATTTGTAAGGAAAAGGAGGATTTTTTGGACAGTTTGGTTATAGAATTATTTTTTCATATAAATTTATTTAACCCCATGGTGAAATTATACCAGGTGACAGCATAGCGCCAGCTGATTATTTTTTGCTCTATTCATGGTAAAATTGAAAATGTCAAAAAGTTGTTTACAAATAGTCAAAGTTTATATAAAAACGTTACAAAATTATTTTGTTTTTGAAAAATTGAGTTTTTGTCGCCGTTTTCTCTGCGTAAAATAGCTTAAAAGTGTTAAAAAACTATATTATATTAAATAGTGTGTTTGTTTTTTTTGAGTTGTTTTGCTAAAAATGTTAGTTTTTTTTGTAAGATAAATATTAAGAACCCCCTTTAGTAATTTTTTTTTTTGTTGCAGAAAAATGCGTTGTTATACAATACCTATACATACATTAATTTTGAAAATAAAGAATTTTGCATGTTTTACTTTGCAAACTTACTTATTACTTGTATATGTATTTAAATAAATATTATGCGTAACTTAGAGAAAAATTCCTTGAGAAAATAAAAGAAACAAAAAAAAATCACTATTGTTTTCTGTTTTTATCCATGTTTGTATATTCGTTTTCTTTATTTTATGTCAGATGTTTTTGACAGTAACGAAAGTATTACACAAACAAAAATGCCTGTTCTTGCCTTGTTGTAATTGTTGTAGCAATGCTGTCACCTGGTATTTAATTTCACCATGTTTAACCCCTTATTTTGTAAAATACTACATAATTTTAAAAATATTTCCATAAACATTTTTGAAAAACAAAGCCGTTTTCAATACTTTTTTTTAGAAAATTTAAAAATTTTAAAGTGCAATTAAAATTATACCTTATACCTAGCTTCTTTAACGTTTAATATATTATCTGAGAATAATATTTGATATCAAATTGGGAAACCAACATTTTTCAAACGTTATGACAACCAACCAGCATTGCAATTATTTACGCAAAGTTCGTTACTACATTCTTTAGCATAAATTTATTAGGTATATGATGTTTAGTCTCACAAGTGTTTTGAAAGAACAAACAATGCATGAACATAATGAATTTTTCATTGGTATTTCTTACTCCTTCTCTTCCTTCTATTAATTAATTCTAAGATTAGCACTCAGATTTAAATTGTTAGATTCTGGAATGATTTGAAAATAATATTTACCAATAAAAAAGTGAGCTTTTGGGCTGTTTTGGACTATGACGAATAATAGATCTGTTCGGTTTCGATCTGAAAACCCGTTTTTTACTTGGGCTTTCTGGTTTGATATGAATACCCCAAATTTTGTAGGTGCTGACTTTCCTTCCCAGCTAAGTGTAGAGTTTCAATATCATCTGGCAACACCAAATTTATTGGCATTTTTATTTAACAAGATGACGTATGTACGGGTATGTATGTGTGGTTGAATGTGTGTGTTTGTGTAGCTCTATGTTATTTTAATTTTTTCTAACAGTGAGTTTTAATTGGTAAAGTCATTAGCTAATTTATTAGTTATATTCAAATACATGCAGCCAAGCAAACATTTAGTAATTTTAAACTTTGCGAATGTTTGCTATTTTAGGTTAAATATTTTTATAAAATTCTTCAGCTAATTGTAGAATAATGATATGTGTTTAAAGAGTATGTAGGTATGTTTACTCCCCCACAAACACAAACCACAGTCTTCTTTTTAATTCTTTAATCCCATATTTATATAAATATTGTATGAGTGTAAATAACTATACTAAGTTATGAACTTCATTTATATTTTTTCTCTATTTATTTTAAATATGTATTATTATTAGTTATTCTTATTTTTTTTATACATGTATTGACACGTTGCATAAACTTGTTTATTTTATTCTTGTTACTCAGCTGGTTTTTTTATCCTCTATTTTGGTTTGTACGTTCTTCTCTCTTTACTGCGTTATGTGTGGATATTTTTTTTGTCTGCTTTTATTACTTTCTTTTTCAATTGTTTTACTTTATCAATTGATAAATTCTTTTTTTATGTTATCTTTATTATTGGGTTGTGATTAGATTTGAATTATTTAATAAAAGGTATTCAGATGTTGGTTAATAGCTTTATGTTCGTTATTCAAAATAGAATATGAAATGCATTAATAAATTGTGGTTGATGTAAATATTGGATAGGAGCATTTGAAAACCCTTTAAAGGTAAAATGTATAATAGTGTCGTAGGAAATGTGCCGACAATTCATGCGAAGATTTTATGTTAATATAAATTTTATTAAGCTACCGCTTTCTCAACTACCCTGGAATTAAAAACTACCATTAAACCATAATTCGAATGTTGTCGTCATTCATATTTCAGACTTTCGATGACTTGTGCTATTGTTATCATGTGTTTTAATTATGATGGCTGTTTGAAAACTCTATTTCTGCCACAAATATTTACTGATATGAGAAAAACAAAAATATTCAGTAACTTTGTATTTCAGAAAATAAAATAAAAAGTGACTCACACGAAATTTTTTTTTCTATATACCTAAGACTAATTCTCACACATCAAACCTCATCATCGTAATATAACACACTTGGTTTTAGAGTAATTAATAGAGCTGGTGGTTGCTTGGTTGATAGATATGTAGTCATAATTGGGTTTCTAAGTCACTAGAACATTTTGTATTTTGTACAGCAAAATATGGCTTTTAAACAATGTCTGTGTGTGTTTTGTTAATTTTTGTATAAGTAACGAGGTTTTGATACATGTGTATTTAGATTATAATTATACATATATTTTATTTAATTAAGGTTTTTTAATGCAGATGCTTTTTGATTAGGCTGGGCAACTAAATTAAAATGTCCCCTAGGAGCTGTTTATCCAAGACTACCTAAATGGAGTCTGGGTTTTAGACAAACATTTATAAATTTAAATTTAGTCACAAACTAAATAAATTATTTTTGCAAGGTTTAAACACAAGGCTATAGGTATTTAACATTAAAGTGCGTCTATAAAAACTGTAGTATTGTAAAATGCATCATTGGCATTAGCTTTACGTCAAACGATTTTTACTGCAAATTATTAGAGATGCCACACACACATTTTTAACACGCTTAAAATTGCAGCTCTCATTAACTAAAGTGATTTTACTGCATTTTTAAATGCATCTTTAAAAAAAAATTAAAGTATTTTTATTAAAGTAGCCACAACTAATTATAAATAGTTTAACCCTATATTTTGTGTTTTTTAAATAACTTTAAATTTATGATTTATCATAAAATATTTGTGGTTAACAAATACTCTCCCTAAACTTTCAGTTGTTATTTCTTTGTGTATCGTTTCTCATTTGCTCATCATATTTATGGTTCATCAATTTACTAAATAATTAAATGCTACTTTATTTATTAAATTTTCCGTTTCCTACTTTTTCCTGTTGCTGTTGTTATTATTATTATTGTTGTAGCTTGTCTCATCATCAATTAATGCCGACGTATTTTGTAGTATTTAAAAGCGTTTTTCCATTGCAACTATAATTCAACAAAAGCCATAAATTTAAAAGCTAAAGAGTGTGTTAAGAAGATGTGGAAATTATAGAATTTAAATTAAAAAGAAGGGAAAACATTTTACTATAACATACCTACTCTTTAGTTTTTTTTTATTAGCGTATTAAATTTTTATATGTACATCAAACATTTTCTATAGGACATAAAGATAAAGCAAAAAAATACAAAAATTTAAATTTTGTTTACTCTTCACAATATTACATTTTGTTGGTATACCATTTTTAATCATCATTCCATTCGGTTTAGTTTAGTTAAAATAATAATTTTAATATGATAATTTTATCATTCGTTGGTTTAATTCTTTGGATTTAGCATTTGACATTCATATTCTTTTTTTCCACTTAACTACGCCTTTTAATTTTGATTAAAATAAATTTTTTACAAATATAACGTAAGTATGTACATATATTTTGTAATATATATATATATATATATATATATATATTTTGTAATATATTGAAATTGCGTCTACTCACTCCATTTGTTTGATTTGATAGTTTCGTTCGGCCTACATACATATTTATATTTTATCGCAAAAAAAGCAACTGGCAATAAGAATTTTTGTTGTTGTTAGATTATCAAATATGAAAATATGTATAAAGTGGAATAATCTGACATGATGTTAGGAGAAGGAATTATGAAAAACGTTCTATGTATACGTTTATGAATAGTCAATTCAGTTATCAGAAAACACAATTGAGTACAAAATTAAAATTTTAGTTTATGCTGATAAGACTTAATTTTGAAATAAGAGAAAAATCTTACATGAATACAAAGAAGTTAGAGTGCTATAATCGGGTGGGATCTACAATTTAATATGCACTTAAAGAAAAATGGAAATGAAAATAAATGATAAGAATGATAGAAAATGGGGTTTTTTTTTACAAAAAAATCTGTATTTTATTGAAAAATCCTTTTTTAAAACGCTTTATCGACTTTTGTTAGCTAAAAAAGTAATGATTATAATTTTTACAGTTTCACGTCTATTTATGGACCGATTTGGGTATTTTTTTTTTAGACATTCTAGAAAGTATTGCCGAAAAATATATGCTCATCATTATACCCGATATATTGATGTACATATTTTGCATATACCTAGTTCGTTATACAGGCAGTCAAGCAGGAGTTAGGTTAGGTTAGAAGGCCGGTGTGAGGTTGTCCCCACACCATCACCCAGAGACCAATACGGTCCATTGTGATGTCTATCGGAAATGATTTGAGACACTTAGTGCGTTCCAAGAGCGAAACGCCTAAGCCCTCACAAAGCCCCTTCCCCTGTTGCGCAGCCAGGCCATATTCATTACGAATCCTTTGAGATCTCCGAGCTTACAACCCGAGACATCGCCTAATTCGCATATGTATCTACTGCCTAGCCACCTCAACCTGCTAACTTGTAACATGGGACAATGGCACAGAATGTGCTCGATCGTCTCCAGTTCCTCTGGGTCCTCGCACAACCCGCACATGTCTGACAAGCCAGATCCCATTATCCTTGCCATTATACCTATCATACAATGGCCCGTGATAACGCCTATCATGGTTCTTACGCAGACCTTGCTCTCGCCCATTAACGATTCCGAGTCGGACTTCCTAAGCGCCGGCCATATTGTCCTTGACACTCGGCAGTCCGTTCGGTTTCCCCAGGCCCTATTTGTCTCGCTTAGAACCCATTCTTTGATACTCCCATAATAAAGACCTATAGGAGGCCTGACCGCCGCCTGGCAATCAGGATCCTCCGACTCTGAGCCGAGTCTCGCCAACTCATCAGCCAATTCATTACCACTGATATTGGAATAACCCGGTACCCAGCACAGTCTCAGCATGTATTCGTCTGAGATTTCTCCTAGAGCTCTCCTACAATCATTGACCAACCTGGAGGTCACATAACAGCCCCCTACCGCTCTAAGAGCCGCTTGCCTGTCCACATATATAGTGACCTCCAGACCTTTGTCAATATTGTCTCTTATCAGTTTCACGGCCTTCAAGATCACTAGAACCTCAGCTTGGAAAACACTACAGTCGTCGGGAAGCCTATATGATCTTCTGATGTTAAGATCTTTAATGTAGACCCCCGCCCCTGTACCCCTCATTTTTGAGCCATCAGTAAATATAGCAAATCCTGTGTACAATCTGCTTTTATCTGACCAGCTCTCTCTAGGTGGCGTTATTACCTCCGGTACATGTCTAAAATCAACCCTAGTCCCCACGTAATCGTGGAGCCGGTTGTTCCCAGATGGTAGCCGTTAGCCCCAATCTCACCCAGTATCTTGACATGACCCTGAGTAAAGTTACTTAACAGCACCAACTCCCTCAGCCTAAAAATGCTTCTGGCTGCCATTCCCATCACATGCTGCTCAATCGGCAGAAGATGTAGAATAGCATTCAGCGCCGCCCGAGGAGTGCTTCTTATGGCCCCTGTGATGCCGATCGAAGCACACCTCTGAGCCTTAGACAGAAGGTTCCTACGACTAGATAATCGCAATGTCTCCCACCAAACACAACATCCATAAGTAAGAATGGGTCTAACCACCGAAGTGTAGAGCCATCCAACAACTGACGGCCGTAGACCCCAACTCCTACCTATCGATAATCTGCAAGCATAGTAGGCATTGAGACCTCTCTTAAGCCTCTCCTGCGTGTTCCTCTTTCAGGACAGTTTACTGTCGAGGAATATTCCTAGATACTTGGCGCTGTCAGATAGCCCAAGTTCTACACCTCCTAGTATCGGTATCCTAAAGGCTTCAACCTTATACCTCCTTGTAAAAAGGACCAATTCTGCCTTCTCCGGATTTACCCCTAAACCTTTATCCGTAGCCCAAACTGACAGTGTGCCCAGCGCCCTCTGCATGATTTCGCTAATTGTCGGCAGAAACTTGCCAGAAATCAATCTAACTACGTCATATGCATAGGCCACGACCTTCTGTCCTACACTATCAAAATGTCTCAGAATGACATTGACAGCCAAAAGCCACAGTACAGGAGAGAGAGAACTCCTCCCTGTGGGGTTCCCCAGGTCACTAGCTTCCTTAGACGTTCCCCTCCCCAGTCCGAGTGGACCACCCTGCTGCTGAGCATCAGGATTATCCACTCGACCAAGAATAGCGGAACATTCGAATCCACTAATGACTGTCTAATAGCCTCTACTTTCAGATTATTAAAGGCGCCCTCTATATCGAGAAATACCGCCAGAGTGTACTCCCAGGTTCGCAAACCTCGTCCTATATACCCCACCACATCATGAAGCGCACTCTCAACAGATCTACCCTTGAGGTAGGCATGTTATATGGATTTATTAACTTGCTACAATTTTGATTGAGCTTAGTCCATCAACGTTTATTAAAAGTACTTTTAGTTTTTTTTTATTAATTACATAACTTCAAATTAATACTATTTATTCATTTCTCAAATAAAAGAAAATTATAATAAAAAAAAATCATCATATCCATCCTATTCTCTTTGCAGTTGTACTAATTGGTGATTCTGGTGTCGGTAAAAGTAATTTACTCTCACGTTTTACGCGCAATGAATTCAATTTGGAATCGAAGTCAACGATTGGTGTGGAGTTTGCCACACGCAGCATAGAGGTAAATACAAAAGCAAAACTGTCAAAATATACACAAATAAGCAAAAATGCATAAACAAAAATCTATGTATGTGTGTCCGCTGTTGTATAGGAATACAAAACCAAAAAAGGACGATACAAAGAAAACAAAATAGGAAGGTTATAAAAAGGATACTTATAGTGGGGGTATTTATTATTGATTTTTTCTGTCTTTTTTCAGGAGACTACCTACTACTATAAATTTAAATTCGACACTTTATAGTTTTATTTTTTGCAATGAGACTTTTATATACCAACAGTAAAGGTTAATAAAGTAATTGTTTAGGTCAGGGATATAAATAAGAACTGTAATATAATAACTGAAATACATATGTATATCGTTAACTTAATACGAAAAGGCCCGAACTTATGTTTTTCATAGTTTACAGGAGGAGAAAAAAACTAAATAAAAAAGATGCAATATTAATACAAAATTTTAGTTAGGGCTTTTCTTTTTTAGGCTATAACTTCGGTATTTTTTTCCGAATTTATCTGATTTTTTTGGAGGAGGTGTATCTAGTAATAGTCTATCGAAATATGTAAAATATCGATTTCGAAAAATTATGAGTTGGGGCCTTTTCGTATTAAGTTAACGATATGTTTCTATTATAAAAGAATAACTTTAAAGCTGAGTTGGGCAATTAAGAGGGGCGCTTTTTTTTTAAACAAAAAGTACGTGACTGAAATATTACATTCATTCATTTATTATCAAAATTTAGTAATATAAAGCAAAATTTGAAATTCCCAATATTGATAGTTATCACAATAAAATAAATTGATCAGTGAAAGTGGAAGAATATTTTTCAACTTAATATGGTTAAAAATAATTTTTGAAATCTGTTTGGCAAAGAAATTACTTATACTATTTTTGAATAAAAAACTTATATTTATATCAAGATATGTATTTTCAATCACAAAAATTATTAATTATTGACCACGAAGGCTTTCTATGTATTGAAAGAAAGAATTTAAATTGAAAATAGTTTTTACTAATTATTTGTTCAAAAAGTTTTATATCGAAATTTTTCCTCCAGCATTTTTTTATATTCACAAATATCTCCTGAAATATTAATTGTAATTAAGTCTATATTTTATTTACATACAAAATGATAAATTCAGCAACCTTAAGGAATTTAGTTAAACATTAATTTTAATTTTTTGTATTTTTTCAAAATCTGCTAAATTTAGGGATTTGGAGGAGTATTTTAAATTTATTTGACATATAAGAGGATTTAGACATAAAAATTTATCTGGTAGTCGTATTGCAAAACTATAATTATGTCAATAAAGCAGTTTACCTGCATTATCATTCGACAACTTTTAATGTTGTACTCTAAAAATTGTAGAGTGAATGCTAAACTGTTAATTTATCCCAATACATATTAAAAATAAAAAAAAATATTGTGGAAAAATAAGTGCGAAACATTAATTATGTATAGTTTAGGTTTATATTTAATATTAAGAACAAAGTGGCGGCATATGACAGACAATATTGAAAAACATGTTTGTAAGTTTTAAGGATGAAATGGCAAGTATTCCAAATAGCCTTAACATAAGTATACATTCGTAAAGAAAATAAGTGCTATAAACGCAGAAGATGAGTTTGTGGCTATACGCTATATTTATGATCTTTATTGATTCGTATACATTAAAATTTAATAGGTTTCTTCTGGTAAGCTTTGAGCCGTTCACCAGGTTCTTCACAAAATGCAAATATGAAGTATGTGGATTAATAATAAGGAGTAACTCCCCTGTTATAGGTCATAATATTGTTGGTAGTATAGTTTGTAATAATAATATTGCATGATGTAGGTATGAGCAATGATTTTTTTTATAACCATCTTTCGAAAATTATTTAAAATAATATTCTAAACCACTTAAGTAACATGAAAAAGAATGACATCATTGGCATTTTTTTTTTTTGTTAATTTGACTAAAAGCTTTAAAGTTATAATAAAATGATAACAATAATAACAAATCACAAATGTAAACACACGGAAATACCTTAAAATTATAAATTATCTAATATTTATGTACTAATTTGTGTTTTTGTTCTATTCCTTCTTTCGTCCTTAAACAAATAACTATATGAATGATGCGGGGTTGTATTTGTTGTCTGTCTATGTAGGTTGATGGTAAAACAATTAAGGCTCAGATATGGGATACAGCCGGTCAAGAACGTTATCGTGCTATTACTTCAGCTTATTATCGTGGCGCTGTTGGTGCTTTGCTTGTATATGACATTGCCAAGCATTTGACATACGAGAATGTGGATAGATGGTTGCGGGAGTTGCGTGATCATGCCGATCAAAATATCGTCATTATGCTGGTGGGCAATAAATCGGATCTAAGACATTTAAGATCCGTGCCCACGGATGAGGCGAAATTGTTTGCCGAACGTAATGGCTTAAGTTTCATAGAAACTTCAGCGCTAGATTCTACTAATGTTGAAACTGCATTCCAGAATATACTCACAGGTTAGTAGGACAAACAACAATGATAATTCTGAATGAATTAAATTTTAACTAAAAATAAATTTTATTTTTATTATAGAAATTTATCGCATTGTTTCTCAAAAGCAAATACGTGATCCTCCGGAAGGTGATGTTATTCGTCCTGGCAATGATGTACCCATTGATATTAAGCCGACTGTTACTAGTGATGTACGCAAACAGTGCTGTCAGTGACCGCCTTATAGCTGCCCCCACAATTATTACACCTTTAATCAACAACAACAACAGAAACACGCTAAAATCCCATGTTATCTTTTAAATATAATTTCCATTACTATTCTCTAAGAAGCTGTTATTTAGTGTGACAACAAGAACAACTACGTTAAGAAATCAACAACAATCCAACTATAATCCAAAACGAAAGCTTTCATAAATAACATCCTTGCTGAATGAAGGCTTAAAACACAACAAAAAATATAAGAAACAGAGAATGCTTCATTTTCGAAAAACAAAAACTGTTTTTTTTTAATGTTTTAAATTATTTCTTTTTTTATCTCCCCTGTTTCCTATTTTTTCCTCAATTCAATTAAAATAAATCTTACTAAAATATAGCAAACTTTCCTTTTCAAGAAAACAAGAGAAACAAATATAGTATATAAAAAGAAAACAAATCAAAAAACAAGTTTTTAAGCAAAAGTTAAAGTTAATTTTCAAGAATATCTTATTTTCACATTTATTTTCCTTCCTTTATTCATGTTTAATTTAACATTTATTTAGTTTTTGTTTAAAACTACCACCTCCACACCAACAACTATTTTTTGCTTTTAATTGTTTCTATTTTTTTTTTTTTAATTCTCTTACGTTTTATTACGGCCTTTATATGATTTGCTATAATTCAGAATTCAGTTTTGAAAAAGACTTCTTGTTTTAGTTTTGCCTCTTAATACATTTTTTATATATAAATTTAATATTTTTACATTTTAAATTTATAATACAAACAACAATTAAGAAATTTAAAAGCAAAAATATATAATAATAAATTAAAAATTAAAAGTATATATATATATTTGCGCGTAATTTAAAGAAAAATAACAAAATAATTTAAATATAATTTCAAATGAAATAAAATTAAAATTTTGAACAATTAGCAAGATTTTTTCTATTCAGCAGATGGTCCAATTTTATAATGCATAGAGTATAGTATAGTGTGCTAGACTATCAGTTGATGAGGTGGGGTTGCATTACCGCCAAAGACTGGATGCTTCTGTGGACAAGCCATTTTAATCTATTAAATGGTGTTCCATCTGCTATGACTAACTGTAACTGATGCAACTTATGGCTGGATCCAGTAGCAGATTGGTTCCTTCATTCAGTCTGGGTCATAAGGATCTTGACAAACTACAGTCTAACCTCAAGGGTTATTTTGTGGTATTATTGATTCCGCATGGAAAAATAAAAACCAAAATTATAACTACTTCCACACAAAAAAATTTCTTTCCGCAATTGCGAAACGAAATGAATAATTCGACCCCTTGTGTATTTCGCTTCGAAAATCATTCGAATTTGTATACTACATATTTACATTGTATTTCGAATCAAAATGCACAATAAACCCCCTGCTATTCACCCAGGAATGTTTAGTTCTGAGCAACATTTTTCCATAATTCTTCTTGCATCTTTACAAGCTCATAAGCCATAATATTGACCTCGATATTCCAATATCCGGAGAGTGTCACATTAATATGTTCATGGGTGACTATCAATGATTTCACTTGAAACACAGAGCATTAATCTAGAAGTCGTAAGTCTTTCGTAATGATTTAACTCGAGAGAATCCAAATCTCAAGATTCCATGCGAGGAAATTCTTAGTTTTGGCACACAAAAAAGATCGCACTATTTGCACGATACCACTGACCAATAACTTCGGTCGAAATTTGGCCATAAATTTCAATAGTTTTTTTTTTTAAATAATATTTTATATGTATTTGAAAACATGTATTAGCCGTTAAATTAATTTATGCTGGTTTTTTTAAGTTAGTAATGAACATCACCAATCACAAAATTTAACACAGAGCCAAGAGAAAAAGAAAACAATTGACTGAACATACCCCACACTTTTGACATTTCACGTGTTACCCTTTTGTTTTGATTTCGTTTTACATAGGAAAACACGCGGTGGAACATTTATTCGATTAAAAAAATAAATTAAAGATATTCAAATAAAATGGGTAAAGCAAAAAAGAAGCATCCTAAAAAACGTACCGCAGCCTTTAAGGAAAGCGAACCAAGTGATTTGGTTGAGGCTCCCCATTCCTTTATCATACATCGCGGCTTATCGTGTCCGTATATTACGGATTTAACTTTAGATTTTCGTCGTATTATGGAACCATTTACGGCCAGTGAACTAAAGGAAAAGAAAATGAATCGTATTAAAGATTTTGTGGCTGTTAGTAGCTTTTTCCATGTCTCACATATGGGAATTTTCAATAAAGCCGCAACACAATTGTCTTTTAAAGTTTTAAGGTTGCCGCGCGGACCTACGTTAACTTTTAAGGTACATCAGTTCACATTAGCCCGCGATGTTATATCGCAAAATAAAAAACAATTTGTGGATGAGGATATTTTCAAACATTCGCCATTGGTTGTAATGAATAACTTTACGGGAGATGGTAAACATTTGAAATTAATGGCTTCTACGTTTCAAAACATGTTTCCGGCTATAAACTTGGCAGAGGTGAGAATTAAAAAAAATATGCAAATAAACATAATGTAGTAATGTGTATTTTTTATTTTAAATCTAGGTAAATATAGCTACCATAAGAAGATGTGTACTTTTCTCGTATAATCCTCAAACAAGTTTAGTGGAAATGCGTCACTATTCCATACAAGTTGTGCCAGTTGGTTTAACAAAAGGTGTTAAGAAATTGGTGATGGGAAAAATTCCAAATCTTTCAAAATGTGAAGATATTGCCGATTTTATAATACAGTAAGTATTAAAATAAAACAACAAATTCTTTTAACCACAAAACTAAGCAAACACACTTTCTTTTGTAGGGATGGCAATACTTCCGAATCAGAAGCTGAAGATGATGAAAACTCTCAAGTTGTTTTGCCACAAACTCTTAAGCGTAAAGGTAATTTAGAAAACAACAAATCAGCCGTACAACTATATGAGATTGGTCCCCGCATGACCATGCAACTTATGAAAATTGAGGAAGGTTTATTAACTGGAGAGGTGCTCTATCACGATCATATCACTAAGACCGAAGAAGAAAAGGAAGAACTTAGAAAAATGATTGAAAAGAAACAAAAACTCAAGGAACAACGTAAAAAACAACAGACCGAAAATCGGGCTAAAAAACTAAAGGAAATTGAAAAGAAAAATAAAAATGCACACCAAAATTCTGCAGCAGCAGAAGGCGATGAAGACAATCAATACAGTGATTTGGATGATGACGCTGTCTACTATAAGGAAGAAGTAGGCGAAGAACCAGACGAAGAATTGTTTAAATCCACAGAGCCTGCTAGCCGCAAGAGAACAAAACTACCGTACAGTTTGAAAAATAATAAAAAACCTAAACTGGAAAAGAAGGATTCCTTCTCTAAAAAGGCTGACTTTTCCAAGAAGGGAGATTTCAAAGATAAGAAAAGCTTTAAGGATAGAAAAGAATCCAAAGATAAAAAGGGCTTTAAGAACGGATTTAAAGAGAAGAAATCATTTAAATTTAATAAAAGAAAATAAAATAGCTTTCTTAAAATTATAGTTTTTTTTATTATAGGTATTTAAATAAATTTTAAAATTTAACCAAACATTTTTTGTACCATACCCTTGTACTGAGCATTACTATTCTTCCAACCATTTAAGACTTTCTGATGCAAGTTGAAAAATTCTTTTTTATCCTTATAATCAGTTACTTTCTCAATAGTTTTTTGGGCCAATTCAAATTCGTTCATGTGGTAATAAGCCATGGCTCGACGATAAATGCTTTTCTCAGAGGGAGCATTCATAGTATCAACGAAATTTGTTTGATACACAACATCATCGTAACGTTTTTCGTTGAGCAGACAAGCTGCCAAATTTGTTTGTATTTGTAGAAACAGATCCTGCATATCTTTGCCTGCCACACCATCTTGTTTTTTTGTTAAACCCTCAAAATTCTTGTATGATATTAAGCACTTAGCTGCTTTAGAAAAGTATTCGTGGGCAAAAGTAGGATACTTTTTGAACATTTTCACTCCATTCTCTTTATATTTCAAGGCCAAATTGTACATTTCTGGCACTGTTAACTGTTGAATTCCCTTTGTTTCTTTAATTTCTAGTAAAGTCAAAATTATCTTGATGTCGTCTCCCGGTGTTGTTTTTACCGTGCACTCTGCCGTTTCACCCAATATCATTTGCTGCACCAATAGCTCTAAGTAGTAGTCAATTGGTGTTACAGCAGTACCCATCTCAATTAGTTGATCAGTGTTTAAAGTGTTTTTATTAAGCCTTTGGGATTCCCTTTCCTTGAGATTTTCCACTTGCTCAACATTAATTACAACTTTAGCCACTTGATTGGGCTTTTCTACTTTAGTAAATTCAAGTGCCTGCACCTTCTTGTGTAAACCCTTACGTTCGAGTTGCCATTCGGTACCAACATACCATTCCATTTTGTGTACCATTTTGAAAATTACTTGTGTATATTGTTATTATATTATTAATTTATTGAGATTGTTTATTGATCTTAATCTATGGTTTAATGTGTTCTGTTTATGTTAAATTTATTGTCAACAGTTTGACTTTTTCAATTTCTCGTATTTTCCATGGTGAAATTACTTTACAAATATGGCATCACATGCAATCAAACGAGATGTCAACTCGAGTTGATATTGCTTTAGCTTTAGAGATGTGAAATTATCGATATATTGTATGTTTTTGTTCTTACAATTAAAAAATAGGTTGGTATCTCTAAGTATATGAAACAAATTACTAACCGCGTTTGTTTTTATGTTAGTCTGTGGTTTTTATTTAATTGCAATTTGCAAAAGAACGATCGATATTTGTAGAGTAGTTTTCACATTACATTCCTTAAGAAATTATTTTAAAATAAAAAAAAAAGTTTTATTATGACTTCCCTGATAAAACGTGGCGCATTTATAGTATTTGAAGGTTGTGATCGCAGTGGAAAATCCACACAATCGCGTCTTTTAGTAGAGCATTTACAAAAGACATCTGTACCGGTAAAACACATGGTATTCCCAGAACGTTCATCCGACATTGGAAAACTTATTAATGGTTATCTCATCAATAAAAAAGACTTAAATGATGAAACAATACATCTGCTCTTTGCGGCCAACAGATGGGAGCATACGAAAGAAATATTGAATTTACTAAAGTCCGGCACTACACTGGTGGTCGATCGCTATTCCTATTCGGGCATAGTGTACAGCGCTGCTAAGGGTATGTCGTTGGAATGGTGCATGAGTCCTGAAAATGGTCTACCTCGACCAGACATTGTGTTCTATTTGAAAGCTGAAGTAGATGCTTTATCGGGTCGTGGAAATTATGGTGAGGAACGTTATGAGAAAAAAGAATTCCAAATGAAAGTTGCCAAATTGTATGAGGAAATTTACGAAAAAGAAAAGGATTATTGGTATCAAGTTGATGCTAAACAAAGTCCCAAAGATATACATGCAAAAATAAAGGAAAAGTTAGCCGACATTTTAAATAACGTTGAAACAATTGAAGTAAGCCAAATAAAGTGGTAAAATAGTGGTGTTGAATGTGTTGTACAATGTATTAAAAATATTTATTGTTTATTGTTAAGGTTTAAGTTCAAAACATGTTACAAACTGAATATTTCTAAACTTTTCCCTAAAAATTAGTTTGCATAATGAATACTTGACGTACATTATATACAATTAATTATTAAGTGTAATTAAATGAAACAATTAGGTAGGTATAAATTTTAAAGTACTAACTAGTTACACAAACAAATCAAAGAATTTCGTTTGGAAATTTTTATTCAGAATGTAGGTACTGTTTTTTACACATAGGTATCCGCTGATAATAATAATACAAATTCAATTAGAGTTTCTAAGTAAGCTATTTTAAAAATGTAAGTTAAATTAAAAACAAACATGTAGGAGTGTAAATAACAGTGTTGTTTTATTTAATACACTAGCTCACGCCCCGGCTTCGCTCGGTATTTACTAATGATTTGTATTTCATATAGAATTAAAAATTAAAACACAAAAATTTCAGTAAAATTTGAGTAAAAATAACAAAAATTTGTATCAATTTATTGCTTGAAAAGTTTCTTCAAAATTCGATTATTATATGCAACAACAATTGAAACAATTATTAATAAAAAAAAAATTAGTTTTGTGAGTTTTCATAAAGTGAAAAGGAGGCTTTGGTGCCAGTTCTTCAAGTTTCTTCAAAAATTTCTCTTTTTAAGAAAAATGAGAAGTGAAAAGGAGGCAATATATTCAGCCCAATCATGAATAAAAATTCCGCTGAAGTTTTTCCCCTTTTCCTATATAAATTCAATGTTTAAAAAATAAAAAGGGAAAAACTTCCACGGATTTTTTATTCATGATTGGGCCGATTAAAAATTTCCGAGTTTTACTAGGAATTTCTTAATTTTTTTCTTTTACAAACCATCTCCTGAAAATTTTGAATAGAATAAAACAAAATCAGCCAAATGGCTCCAGCCGTTTTCACGTGATTCCATTTAATTTTTATACATAGGTATGTATATATGTAGATATAGAATAAGATGTATTTACAACCCCCATGTTCTTATTTATTTGCAAATAAAATATCTAAATTTGTACAGCATACTTTAGGGGGATTTTTTTAAACTAAAATTGACTGGAGTCACAAAAAAAAATTCCGAGTTTTACCCGAAATTTTGAAAAATTTTTTATTTACAAACCATCTCCAGAGAATTTCGAATTGAATAAAAAAAATCAGCCATTACTTACATGGATCATTTCATTTTTATATATGTAGATTGTTAAAATGCATAAAATATTTGATATCATGGTTATTGAGTATGTTTGAAATATGAGTAAATAAGTTTATAAATAAATATGTGTGTAGGTATATAAAAATATGCATAGGTTATTTAAAAAATTGCCATCGTTTAAAAATTCTTTATTCAAGCACGTGAGTCGTATTTACGGCACCAGTTTTGGCTATATCCGACAATTGTTTATAATGCAATAGTTGTTGACTGGATGTAGCATTGCGTAGATGTGTGCGGCATCTTTCATTGGCCTGGTAACACCAGGCTTTCGTCATATTGAGCTCATGATGTGAAGTGGCTAGCTTTTTCTCCACTGCTCGGCTGGAACGTGATAATACCACAACCATCGTAAAGATGTCGATGGCAGCATTAGCCAATCTATTAAGGACGTTTTGCTCATGAATGATATTTTTACCATATTTGATTAGAAGTGCCTCCACTGTTTGGCCAAACAAGTCTATACATTCTGCAGTGGCTTTGCCATGAGCTTGCAACTCGTTCACAAGGTATGGTGATAAATCTGTGCGACCAATACCCACTGTGTTGGCAGCACGCCGAGAAGCTTCTTTAAATATTAAACCCAAATTAGCAGCAGGATTTTGGAAGGCCTTTTGTAATTCTTTCAAATGAGAGCCGGCATATTGTATGCCAGTTAAAGCCACAAATAGTCTTAAAATATCATTGGTGCCCTCGAAAATTCTGAAAATACGCAAATCACGCAAGACACGTCCAAGACCAGCTTCTTTCATGTAGCCCATACCACCGAGTACCTGTATAGCTTCATCACATACATACCAGGCAGCCTCCGAGGCAAATACTTTTGAAATGGCCGCCTCTAAGTGATAATCTTGACTGCCTGAATCCATATTCTGGGATATGGTAAATGCCATTGATTCAGTGACGTATTGTATGATATTCATTTGGGCAATCTTTTCTTTGATACCCTCATACTCCTTGAGTTTTTTACCAAACTGTACACGATTATTAACATGATCGACAGCCTTTTCAATACAATACTTCATGCTGCCGGATAATATGGCTCCCATACCATAACGACCAGTATTTAAAATATTCATGGCCACCTTAAAACCACCGCCAACTTCGCCCAATACATTTTCAACGGGCACCTTAACATTGTCAAAGTATACTTCTGTTGTACTTGAGGCATTGATGCCCATTTTCTTTTCCGGAGGACCATTAGTTACCCCACCAAAAGCCCGTTCTACAATAAATGCTGTAACTTTATCTTTTTTTGTCCCGCTGACTTTGTCCACAACCTCAGTTTGTGCAAATACAGTAAAAATATTGGCAAAACCACCATTGGATATCCAAATTTTAGTACCATTCAACACATAATGCTTACCATCGGCCGACTTGATAGCTTTGCTTTTAATCGAGCTAGCATCTGAACCAGCACTGGATTCTGTTAAAGCAAAAGCAGCATATACCTTTCCAGTAGTTACTTGTGGCAAATATTTAGCCTTTTGTTCCGGTGTGCCATACAGCAGGATTCCTTTGAAACCGATACTTTGATGGGCACCCAAAGTTATGGCCAATCCCAAATCATTATATCCTACAATCTGACCCAGGCGTCCATATTGTGTGTTGTTTATTCCCATACCACCATACTCAAGGGGAACTTGAGCACCAAAACATCCCAATTCCCACAAGCGATCTAGTGCACTATCATCAGTTTTGCAATTTTCATCACTTTTGGCAGCATTATTAAATTCTTTGTAGAATCTTGAAATGGGTTCCTGCAAGCTTATGGTAAGTTCCTTGTCTTCATCACTTAGTACGTCAGGGTAGGGAAACACTTGAGTTGCTACTAAATTTCCGCGAAATATATTGGCCATAAAAGAGGAATTTGGTTTTGTTTCATCTTTGACTTCATGATGCACTTTCGTCCTGGGCAAAGCAGCAGTAGAGTAACACAGAAAATATTGAGTTCTGGGAACAAATATCACTTGTTTACCAATTTTCAACATTTTTTTCAAAAGAATTTTATTTTGTAAAATAAATAATATAGTAGAAAATCTTGGACTTTGTTCAGTTGTTGCCACAAATAAATCTTCTTAATTAATCTTAATTGTATCAAACAGTGCTGCCGTAGAGAAGTAATTTGGATAATCTAGTCAACCAAGGTTTAGCCTTGAAATGAAAGACGGTGCACTTTGTGACCATCTTAAAGTTAAACAAATATTTTAGGTACATATATCTACATAAAAGTAAATAATATATCGCATTATTATAGGACAAATGTGACAAACATTCTTAAGCATGTTAAAAAGTTATCATAATACCTATTTGTGGAGCATAAAATTTAAATTTTTATATAGTAGTAGTTTTTGAATTATAGTGCGATAATCTCTTTTTTCAATAATTTGTAACAGGGATGAAAAATATTGAATATATTGAATATTGAAACCGGGAGAATAGGGGTAAAATTAGAAAATAATACGTGTTTTGCACTTTTTCGGAATTCTAATTCTGAAGGACTAATTATTACGTCTTCTATGGTATCTGTAGGTATAACTTATTTTATTGTAATTTTAATCACATTCAGTTTTGTACTGATATTATTTTTCAACAACGATCGAGCGGTAATTTTTACCATAAAAACATTATATTTTAAACAAATTATATTTTTTTCTTCAAAGAATTTTTAACAAAAAAATTTTTAGAAAAACATATTTTTTTCGCTTGAAAATTTTCACCTTGAAAACACTTCCACCCAAAAATTTATCGACAAATATTTTTTTACTAAAAAAATTAAATACTTTACCTTCAAAATATTTTTTTGTCCCACCAAAAAAATACATTTTTTCGTAAAACATTTAATCATAATCAATATGCCTTCCATTTAATAATAAAAATCACAATATTTTTTCCATTTTTATTCAAATGTCAGCCTTTGGCCGCAATACATTTTTTTAAACAAATATCGCTTTAGTTTATTCATTATTTATAATAAATATGTATGTTCTTAAAATAATCGTTTTTTTTTCTTAAATAAGTTAAAAATTTCATTTATGTAATTAGTTTAAAATTTCTATATTACATTTAAATATTTACTATCGTTCGGAAATGTTTTATTCAATCACATGAGTCGTATTTACGCCACCAGTTTCTGTAATTTTCTTCGCTATCTCTGACAATTGCTTATAATGCAAAATTTGTTCACTTGATGTAGCATTACGTAGATTTGTTCGGCATCTTTCATTGGCCTGGTAACACCAAGCTTTCGTCATGTTGATTTCATGTTCAGCTGTGATTAGTTGATTCTGTACAGCTCGGCTGGAACGTGATAATACTACTACCATGGAATAAATATCGATGGCGGCATCAGCTAATCTATTAAGAATGTTTTGTTCATGTATTATATGTTTGCCATATTTGATTAGAAGTGACTCCACAGTCTGACCAAACAAGTCTATACATTCTGCGGTGGCCTTTCCATGAGCTTGCAATTCAGTTACAACAAAAGGCGATAAGTCTGTGCCGCCTATTCCTACTGTGGTGGCAGTACGTCGAGTGGCTTCTTTGAATATTAAACCCAAATTAGCAGCAGGATTTTTGAAGGCTTTTTGTAATTCCTTTAAATGAGAGCCGGCATATTGTATGCCAGTCAAAGCCACAAACAGTCTTAAAATGTCGTTTGTGCCTTCAAAAATTCTGAAAATACGTATATCACGCATTACTCTTTCCAAGCCAGTTTCCATCATAAAGCCCATGCCGCCCAAAATTTGTATGGCTTCATCACACACATGCCAAGCAGCCTCTGAACCAAATACTTTCGATATGGCCGCCTCTAAATGATAGTCTTGACTGCCAGCATCCATGTTTTGTGAAATAGTAAATGCCATCGATTCGGTGGCGTATTGCAACACATTCATTTGGGCAATTTTCTCTTTTATAGCTTCATACTCCTTTAGTTTTTTACCAAACTGTACACGATTGTTAATATGATCAACCGCCTTTTCAATGCAGTATTTCATGGTACCGGACATGGTGGCTCCCATACCAAATCGACCATTATTCAAAATGTTCATGGCCACCTTAAAACCTTCGCCAACTTCACCCAATACATTTTCAATTGGTATTTTCACATCTTCAAAATAAACTTCTGTAGTGATGGAGGCTTTAATGCCCATTTTCTTTTCTGGCGCTCCATTTGTTACACCACCAAATGCTCGTTCCACAATAAATCCTGTTATCTTATCCTTTTTCTCTCCCGTAACTTTATCAACAACTTCAGTTTGAGCAAATACAGTGAAAATATTAGCCATGCCGCCATTGGAAATCCATATTTTAGAACCATTCATTATATAATGTTTACCATCGGCAGACTTTACAGCTTTGCATTTAATGGAGCTAGCATCTGAGCCAGCACTGGGTTCAGTTAAACAAAAAGCGGCAAATACTTTTCCGGTAGCTACTTGTGGCAAATATTTGGCTTTTTGTTCTGGAGTACCGTATAACAAAATACCTTTGAAACCAATACTTTGATGAGCTCCCAATGTGACTCCCAAGCCCAAATCATAATAACCTACCAGTTGACCAAGACGGCCATATTGTGTATTATTTAGTTCTAAACCGCCATACTCCTGGGGTACTTGTATGCCAAAACCTCCCAATTCCCACAACTTATCAAGTGTTTTGTCATCGGTTTTGCAATCCTCATCGCTCTTGGCAGCATTATTAACTTCTTCGTAAAAACGTTCAAAGGGTTCAGTTAAACTTTGAGTAAGTTCCTTGTCCTCTTGACTAAGAACATCTGGATATGGAAAGACTTGAGTGGATACCAAATTTCCTCGAAATATATTGGCCATAAAAGAGGAATTCGTTTTCTTCTCTTCTTTCACTTCATGTTGCACTTTAGCCTTGGGCAAGGCAGCTGTTGAGTATCGTAGAAAATTTTGCGTTCTAGGAACCACTATCACTTGTTTACCAATTTTCAACATTTCATTAGAGTATGAATTTCTCTCGTATATAAAATATAGTAGACGGGCGGTCTTGGACTTTGCTCACCTGTTGCCATAAACAAATCTTCTTGCTAAATGTTTATTTGTAACGAGCAGTGATGCCGGAAGAAAACAACTTTTAAAACGATGCCAAATTGATTTATTAATGCTACACCCAATTTGAATGATTAGGAATTAAGTCGTAAAAAAACTATTGACTGAATTTAACTTTAAATAATACCATATAAGTGCTATCCCAAAATTATTTGAAAGGAATGTAACGGATATTTTGTCTTAACAAATG
Organism: Bellardia bayeri; assembly: GCA_950370525.1. Classification (NCBI taxonomy): domain Eukaryota; kingdom Metazoa; phylum Arthropoda; class Insecta; order Diptera; family Calliphoridae; genus Bellardia; species Bellardia bayeri. The sequence goes on along the minus strand of OX493264.1, from coordinate 8,572,366 downwards.
TCATCCATAATCTCAACAAGTCAATATGGTTTCTACCGCGGACGCTCAACGTCAACAAATCTTATGCAACTAACATCATATATAAATTCTGGTTTTAGTAAAAATCAACAAACGGACGTGATATATGTATACAGATTTCATCAAAGCTTTTGACAAAGTTAACCATGATTTATATAACTGGACAGGTTTTACAGGTAACTTTTTTAATTGTGTGCGCTCCTACCCGTAGACAATTTGTTATTTTCAGTAATTCAAAGTCCAAAAGCATATACGTCATATCTGGAGTTCCGCAAGGAAGCCATCGCGGACCTATACTATTCCTGCTATTTATTAATGATCTTCCCAATTCCATTGAACATAGTAATATCCTAATGTATGCAGATGATGTGAAGATATTTTCATCTTTAACGGAAAAAGTTTATACAAGTCATATTCAATCCGATTTAAAAAATGTCAATTTATGTCCTTTTCGAGATATTCCCATTCCATCCATGAATATCTTATTGGGAGCTCAAAATTAAAATCCGTTGACTCTATCATTGATTTGGGTATCAACTTTGATAGAAAACTGAACTTTAGCTATCATATTACTATGACTGCTAATAAAGCAATTGGTGTTCTCAGCTATATAAAACGCTGGGCAAATTTCTTATATTTTGCCATCGGAATCTACGTTGGAATCCTGAAATAAACCTTCCGCCATACCGAAGTCGACTGGCACTCATAAAGCTCCCAACATTGAGAAGTAGAAGAATAATTGCAAACGTAATCTTTTTATTGAACCTAATTAATGATACTTTTGATTCCGAATATCTTTCTAAAGTTTGCTTCAATGTCCAAACAGACAACTAAGATCGTACACTCCACTCTATCTGAAATTCTATAGATCAAAGTTTATTAATTTTAATCCTATTCGAAGAATATGTGCAGAATTCAACAAATTCTATGATTTAATTGATTTTTCTGCTACGACTGAGGAAATAAAGAGCAGACTGACGTACTACTTGAATTCAGATGAATATAGGTATGTAACTATGATTGTTTTTGATAGTATACACACAGCTTCAAAAGTGTGTAAGCACCAGTGAATTTTTTGATTTTTTTAAGATTATGAAAAGCATTATAGTTTAACTTACATTTTTTTTCATAACCGAATCTATTATTCAAACAAATATCCAACAAAACGAAACTTTTAAATTTCAATCGATGGATAGATTTTAGGATTTTCATTATCTTAAAAAAATCAAATAATTTGTTGTGTTTACTCACTTTTGAGGCTTATAGTATGTTAGTATTGTACTTCATATCATGCACTTCCTAACTTAAGTATTTAGTAAAAAATAGAAAATATTATTGAGAGTTCTTTCTTAAATTTTGGTTAACTGCCAACCGTATGGCTGTATGAACTTTAGTTATTTCGGTTGTACAGCTATCATTCACAATAATCAATGACCGTAAGTTATTTGATTTAAGAAATAGTTTTCAACATCGGTTTTTATCAATAAGCTGCTTAAATGAATTTTTTATTTTAATCAGAGTTCGATCTGTAATAAAAATTATACAAAATAAAAATATTACAGGGAGGTAATTCTATATTTTGATTCGAAAAAAAATCGTTCGAATTTGTATACTTTCGAATCGAAATACACAATTTTATTATATACTATCGAAAAAATCTAGCAAATAATAAGAACTGGCAGGTTGTGAATACATATTAACCCCTATCGTGAATAAAAAATCCACATGAAATTTTTTCCCTTTTCACATTTTCTTATTAAAATTCAATGTTAAAAAAATAAAAGGGAACAAATTTCATGTAGAATTTTTTTCACGATAGGGGTGATTATTCTATATCTATACTAGATTAGTTGTTAAAACGCTGATGCCAAACACTATTAAAGCAAAGATAATTATAGGAAAGTTGAAGAAGTGCTTATCCCCAGGATACCTATGAAACCAAGTGATCTACAATTTAATTTTAAACGCGTCCAATTTCCAGTTCGCCTTACATTCGCAATGACGTAAATAAATCTCAAGGACAATCTTTAAAAGTGTGTGGGTTAAGTCTAGAATCCCAATGTTTTTCCCACGGTCAATTGTATGTTGCGTGCTCGAGAGTCGGTACACCATCAGGACTATTCATTTTCTGCCCCAATAGAAGAACAAAAAACATTGTTTACCATCAAGCTTTAAAATGAATTTTTTTTTTATTAATAATTGTTTCAATTGTTTTTGCATATAATAATTCGAATTTTGAAAAAACTTTTTAAGCAATAAATTGATACAAATTTTTGTTATTTTTTCTTTTACTAAAATTTTTGTGTCTTAATTTTCAATTCTATATGAAATACAAATCATTAGTAAATACCGAGTTAGCTAGTATGAAATAAAAATGCATAGATAATATAATAATATATTATTTGTCCTAGTGAATGGCATTATTTATTTTACGTTACACTACAAAAAAATTGTTATATTTTTCAGATGTACAAATTTGTTTCAAAATTTTAGGTGACGATTTCAAATATGTGTGGAGATCTTGGCAGGATTTTTTAATATTAACTTTAACAATTAACATAGCCTTAAGCACTGATACCCTTAATTGAGTTGTATCTGCGGTCCACAACTTGTTTATCAAAGAAAATACACGTCCAACTGGCGCATTTATTCCAGGTAAACATAAAATATATATTAACCGATAATTTGAAAATGTGCATAGTTTTGTTAATTGCTTTTAAAATGTTTAAATACTTTTACCCAACGATTTTCCGTAGAAATATTTTATTGATTCCATTCATCAATTTTCACCGATGTTACATATTTAGTTAAGAGTGAATATTTATCGAATACTTACGTATTTTTATTGCAATCGATATGTTCTTTTTCAATATACCTAGAACTTTTTGAACATCTTCCCACTGTGGTACTTCTGTTAAATTTGCCCAATTAAGTTTTTCTAGATCTCTGTGCATATATGTTTGTACATAAATACATACATATATTAAAAAAAACTATCTTTGACGCATTTGAAGATTTGTTCTTACATTTTTGAACAAATCAACTATGTATTTCTTTTTTCGAATTTCTAAAAACGGGTAATTTTTGCGTCCCCGAGTTGTCGGGGACAAAGTAAATCTGTCAGCACTGCTAACAAATGTCACAGTTAGCGTAAAAACAAAACATATGGCAATATCATTCATTGTTATTTTTAAATTGATTAGTCTTTGCCTCCACAACTTGTTTAGACGAATTTATTAGTTAGTGATCAAAGTCCAGTTATTAAAGTATTTTGTAAGAGGAAAAAGAAAGATAGAAAAAATGTTGAAGATCGGACAAAAAATTATAAAAACTGCCAAATCAAATAATTTGGTGCGTTTTTATACAGCTGCTGTGCCAAAGACCAATGCCAAGCATGAAATAAAAGAACAACCAAAAACGAATAACTCATTTATGGCCAACATATTCCGCGGAAATCTAGTATCTACCCAGGTATTTCCTTATCCCGATGTGTTGTCACAAGATGACAAAGAACTAATTAACAGTTTGGTGGATCCCATGGAAACATTTTTTGCCGAAGTTAATAATCCTGCCAAAAACGATGAAAATTCCAAAATCGATGATCATACACTCGATCAGTTGTGGGAATTGGGAGCTTTCTCAATGCAGGTACCAAATGAATTTGGTGGTTTGGGTTTGAATAATACACAGTATGGTAGACTTTGTCAAATTGTAGGTGCTAAAGATTTGGGTTTGGGCATTACAATTGGTGCTCATCAAAGTATTGGTTTCAAGGGCATTTTGTTGTATGGCACACCAGAGCAAAAAGCTAAATATTTGCCACAAGTATCTACAGGAAAAGTGTATGCTGCCTTTGCTTTAACAGAGCCCAGTGCCGGTTCAGATGCTGGTTCGATTAAATGCAAAGCTGTAAAGTCCAGCGATGGCAAGCATTACATATTGAATGGTTCTAAAATATGGATTTCCAATGGTGGTATTGCTGATATCATGACTGTCTTCGCGCAAACTGAAATTACCGATGAAGTTACTGGCGAAAAGAAAGACAAAGTTACAGCCTTTATTGTGGAAAGAGGATTTGGTGGTGTTACTAATGGAGCACCTGAAAAGAAAATGGGTATTAAATGCTCCAACACAGCTGAAGTATATTTCGAAGATGTTAAGATACCTATTGAAAATGTTTTGGGCCAGGAAGGCGAAGGCTTCAAAGTGGCCATGAACATTTTGAACAATGGTAGATTTGGTATGGGCGCCACCCTGGCTGGCACCATGAAATACTGCATTGAAAAGGCTGTCGATCATGTTAACAACCGTGTACAGTTTGGCAAGAAACTTAAGGAATATTCAGCTATACAAGAGAAAATTGCCCAGATGAATATTATCCAATATGCTACAGAATCCATGGCATTCCAGATTTCACAAAACATGGATGCCGGTAGCCAAGATTATCATTTAGAAGCAGCTATTTCAAAAGTGTTCGCCTCTGAGGCAGCCTGGTATGTGTGTGATGAATCCATACAGATTTTGGGCGGCATGGGCTTTATGAAGGAAACTGGCTTGGAAAGAGTAATGCGTGATTTGCGTATTTTCAGAATTTTTGAGGGCACCAATGACATTTTAAGATTGTTTGTGGCTTTGACTGGCATACAATATGCCGGCTCTCATTTGAAGGAATTGCAAAAAGCTTTTAAAAATCCCGCAGCTAATTTAGGTTTAATATTTAAGGAAGCTTCCCGTCGTGCAGCCAGTACTGTTGGTATTGGCGGCACCGATTTATCACCGTATGTAGTTACAGATTTGCAGTCACATGGCAAAGCTGCTGCAGAATGTATAGACTTGTTTGGACAAACTGTGGAATCACTGCTCTTGAAGTATGGCAAAAATATTGTGCACCAACAAAACGTTCTCAACAGATTAGCCGATGCTGCCATTGATATTTACTCAATGGTGGTGGTATTATCACGTTCCAGCCGTGCAGTTAAGAAACAATTGCCCACCGCTGAACATGAACTGAATATGGCAAAGGCTTGGTGTTATCAGGCCAACGAAAATGCTCGCTCGAATTTACGCAAAGCTACCTCAAGTCAACAAATAGCACATTTTAAGGAAATGTCTGTCATTGCTGACAATATCATACAGAATGGTGGCGTAAATACAACACATGTTATAGAATAAACGAATTAGTTTTAAAATTTATTTATGTTTACCATCAGGAACGAATGAACGTTAAATATTTTTATAATTAAATAGAATCGAAACGAAATAATAAAAAATATATACTTAAAGTGATATTAGTGAATATGATAAACGTTTGTTGTTTTTTTTTTAGAAAGAGTGTCAATTAGTGGATGGCTAATCAGAATACATTTGTTTGCTGGTACCAATATACAACGTCATACCCTAAACTAAAGGGGCAAACTGGTTTAGGCGATACAAAGTCAAAAGCAAAAAAATATGCTTGTAAACAACAAATTACTTAGGTATATAAGTATAAACAACAAAATTTGTGTGTTAATAAAAAATATAGGCCAAAGTCCAACAAAAAAACAATCTAATAAAATAAAGAAATGTCAAATAGGTATATGAAAATATATACATACATATATAAGTATGTTATCACAAGTATAAAAACAGACTGCTGACACACTCTACCTTGCGAATGGAGGTATAATAATTTTGTCCTTGAATTTGTATTTATGCAAGTACATTTGATTTCCTTTTTTTTTACAAATATATACAAAGTTTGTATTTTGTAAACATTTGCTTTTAACAAAATACAGAATAGAAATGTTTTTGTTTTATTTTTAAAACAATTACATATTCATAACATTAAAGAATCTTCAGTTTATTTAGCATAGAAGGTCAATGGCACTATATTTGCAAATAAATAAATTAATTTCTAAAATAAACTAAAAAAATATACCTAATAAGAAAGTCATGATCGGCAGACCGTATAAAAAAAATCAACGACAAAAAGTGCTCTTTACCAGGGGTTCTCAATATCTTTTGGCGCTGTACCATTACATAATATCAGGCATGTGATGGAAATCGAAAACGAATGAGTTTTTGAAGTCAATTTTTTCGTAATATTTCTGTATTGAAAAACTTTTATCACATAAAATATAAAAAATTAGGCTACTAAAGAGAATCTTAAAACAAAAATTTAAAAAATTAGATAATAAATGCATTAAAATGTATTTCCAAAACTGATTCGTTTTCGATTTTCATCACATGCCTGTATGTATAAAAGAATTGGCGGTAGAAAGGGAATTTTGGAGAAGAATGTTATACCCTAAATTTAAGATATCAGTAAAAGAAAAATTTAAGCATCAACAATGGACAACTAACTCGGCATTAAACTTAAAATTATTTTTTCCCTTAAGATGACGCACAAGAGTTTTTATCAGCCATGTCACAGAATTGAAATGCTTAAAATTACAGTTCCACGTAGCGAATTAAAAATGGTTTCATTCCGAAAAAAATTTTCGTTTTGCTTTTTCTAAAGAAGCAAAAAACGGAAATAATTCCACTTCCGAACGAAATTAAACTATATGGCATGTCTGTATATTTTTTATTTTATTAAATTAATTAACGAATTAATAATACACAAAGATTTTTTAACAATAAAAAATGTCTACTGATCAATTAAAAAAAAACGATATCAGATAACGTCAAATATTATTGGCATCCATTAATTTAGGTTTCATAATATCATTCAAGAGTTAATTTAAATTAATTCATCAATTTAAAAAAACTCAAAGAAAATATTATATGTATTTTTAAAGAAAATCAACTGGGGAATAAAAAACTAAATGTTAATTAAATGTTTAAAGCATGCATACTTCTTTCTAGTGACACATTTTGTTTATTTTATTATAATGACATTAATTAAAATGTTTAGAATTATTTTTCTATTCTGTCGCTATCATCAAAACTGTAGTGTAAAGCATTAAACACATTTGAGACAGCAGGCTACCAACTACAATTTGTCAAAAATAAAATATGAGACAGCAGGCAACACGACTGCAAGTTGTTGTCCATGCTGATTTTTTCGTCGCTGTCAAATTAAACTAATTTCTATTTTTGTTGGCGACAAAACAAAAACAGTGTTTATCATATAGCAAAATGTGTAAGGCAAATTAAATAAAATAAAAAGCAAAATACAAAATTAAATTGTTATGATCATTTATGCATCAACAGTTGTTATTAAATGTATCAATAATATTATATTTTATATTAATAAAAATTAGTGAAGTTTTCATTAGCATGTCTGGAATCATGTGTACATACATATATTTTCATGTTTCATAAATAAAACGATACTTTAATAAAATGAAAGCCTTAAGTGGAAGCACTGAAATATAAATCGATTACTACAACAGCTGTGTATAGTTTCATTGTTTTGTTTGATTAAAGTTTGTAAGTGTTTTATTGTTTATTATTTTTAATGTTGTATTCTATAAAATCAACAAAATTCTCTTCAGCCAATATGTTATTTTAAAAATTCGAAGAACAAATTTATTTTTTATTAAAACGTCAGATTTCGGGATCAGTTGCTGACTATGTATCTGTCGTTTTCAAAATAATTTAGTAGCTGGCTACAGGGCGGCATAAGTGCACAACGGCATTTGCACTCGTGTAGCCTGCTGTCTCGAATGTGTTTAATGCTTAACGCTTAAGTTTATATTTTTAACTGCCGGCGCCAATTATTTTACCGGCTTCGTTATCTCGGCGAAATAAAAACCACAAGACAGACTCTGGTCACATAATTAAACTTGATGACCGCACAGTGACATTTTTTGTATAGGAATGCTTAAAATTTTAAACAACAGGCTGAAAAAAAAACAATTAAATGTTTGCATTCGCCACGCATGCAACACTGGTTTTAGAAACAACTCTGTTTTTAAAAATAAGGTAGTAACCAGCTAGCTACCAATAGAGGGCGCACAAACAAGGCCGACATGAACAAAACAAATTTTCTGAAAATAATTCTCGTGTTCTTTTTTTAAGTTCGCAAAATACCCCCAGCATAGATAAGACACCCCCAGTCGCACATATGTATCATGCATGCAGCAGCCACGAGCGACGAAGAAAAAAACTGGATTGTGGAAGAAGAACAAAAGAAAAGCGGGGACGACGAACGGAAAACAGTTTTACGGTATGGTTGCTGAATTAGTTAAAGAAATAGGCGCTATAAATTAAGAAATACCATAATAAATTTTAGAAGTAAACATACGCTATAAATTAAAAATTTTTAAGTTTTAAATTAATTATTCACCCCTATCGTGAATAAAAATTCCACATGAAATTTGTTGTTCCCTTTTATTTTTTAACATTGAATTTTAATAGGACAAATGTGAAAAGGGAACAAATTTCATGTGGAATATTTATTCACGATAGGGGTGATTATAAAAGATTAAAAGGAAACTGTTATCATTTTATAAGAAAGGTTAAGTTTTATATATAAATGGCCTTATTCATAAAACTTACAGCAGGGGCCAAATTACCGCATTCGTGATCGAATGAGCTATCGTATCGAAAAATGATTTCGATATCGAAATTATGATAAAATGTACTAAATTTCTTGCTCGATATCGAATGCCATAATCTCAAATAAAAAAATTACGATCAATTTTACTTGATATCGAATGCGGTAATTTGGCCCCAGGTTTATAAGAGCTTTATAAAGCAAATTTTGTATGGAAATTTGTTTTATAAACCTGTTATAAATCTGTTGTAAGTTTTTATGAAAAGGGGGAAAGTTTATAAATTTATGAAACCTATAAGGATTTTTTTAAATTTGAATGTGGTAAGATTTTTTATTAAATAAAATTCCAAGTTTATATTTTTATAATTTCTTTTATTTCATTCATTTATTTCTTATTGTTGTTGTTTTAAGTTTCAAAACTTTTGTAATACTAATAATTTTCATTTCTTTAGAAGGTTTGCTTTTGTTTTCTAACTGCTTTGCAATAAAGTTTTATTTTGATGAGTTTAGATTATTTTTTTCTTCTTTTTTATATAGGATTCAATTTTTATAGTCATAATTAAGAGGTGTGTAACAATATTAATAATTTATTTTTAAATAAAATATATAAAAATATAATGTTTAAGTTTAAAAGAAAACAATCAGGTTTATTTTAATTATTTTTCTTTATTTTAGAAGGAGTATTCATTTAACTTGTTAACAAGTTTTTTTTTTTTTGTAGTTAAAATTTGTTTGATTGGCATTTTTTCTTTTCTTTACATAAAGTAATTGTCAATTATTAGAGACGGTTTTTATTACTATAATTTTTTTTCTTTTTCAAAGTGCTGTGAATTGGGAAATTTTGCTTTTATTTTAATGTTTTATTTCAATAAAAAAACAATTTATGTTTGTTTTTTGTTTTTGTGGTATGAAAATATGTTTTTTATTTATTTTTATTTGATTTTTTGTTTGTTTTTTTTTTTTATTTAATTATTGTAAGTGGTGACTAGAAATAAAAATACAATATTATATTAGAACATAATAAACTTAAGTTTAAAATTATAAAGTTTAAAAACTAAAAGAAAATCAAAATTATTGTAAACATTATTTAGATATAAAAGTTTTTAATGTCTTTCTTTTTTTTTTGGGCGCTAAAATATTGGAAATTAAATACAAATTATAATTAAATTAAAAATTATTAAAAAAAAAAAATAAATTAAAAATTAAGTTTTGGGCTAATCTTTGCATATATGTAAATAATTAATTATAAATATATATTGAGCATTTGGGTTGCAGTGGGTGGTGTTATTTATTTCATTTGCTTTAACAAATTTATTTAGTTTTAGTTTATGATTTTTGTGAGTCTACTTTTATTTAGAAAATGTTTTTCTATTTATGCAATCATTTTTAAACATTTTGATTTTAAAATCAAATCGTTTTTAAACATTTTGATTTTAAAATTTAAAGCAGAGTATCTTTCCTCTTCAATATCTTAGAAATTATTAAAGAATTTTGCGGTTTTGTAGGTTTGAAAGATTTTAAACAGATTTGTTTATGAGTTTTCCCAAAATCTGTTTTTATTTAAAAAATATAATAGATATTTGTTTTGATTTTTTTTATCAGTTTATTAATTTTTTATGGTTTTTGAATGCTTTTATATTTCTTGCAAATTCATTTCATGTTTTAAATAAGTATTTTAAAAATCTGTTTTTTTTTTTAACAACAATATCAGTCATATTGTTTTGTGTAACATTTTAATGGTTTTATGCAATAAGTTATGTTTTTAAGAACAGTATTTATATATTTTAATCCTGTGAAAAATATTAATTGGCATCACTGCTTTTCGTCAAATGAGTTTAAAGGCAAATGGCGGCCAGTGATGCTAAAACTGGCGAAAGCTCTTATAATGTTAAGAGTTTCAAAAGATGTAAATAAATAAAAAAGTCAAACTTGTTCTAAATTCTTATTAAAAAGCTATAAAATATTTGCGAAAACTTTAAACTTTTATAAAACTTATTACATTTTTTAAGATTTATAGAAAATCAGTTCTTATAACAAACTTATGATTTATTTCTGCTGAATTATGGATTTAAATGTGCTAAATTGTTTTTAAACATAAACAAATTTGTTAATGAAAATTATTAGATTTCTATTTTTATAACAAAATATTTGTTTTTTTTTTTTTAATTTTTTCAATATTTTCCATAATTTACTTTCTTTTCCAGAAAATCAGCACCAAAATTTTAATTTTTTTTAAATTAAGAAAAACTAAACTTATAAAAAATTTTGCACGTTACATAATTTTGACCAAAATAAAACAACATTTTGAAAAATCTCTAATGTGATGGTTTTTCTTGTAAATAAAAAAAAAAATATTAAAAACAAACAAATACTTTGGTTTAAAAACTACTAATTTGGATTTTGCTTTAAAAATATAAGAAAAGAATATATTTTTTAAGACAAGTACTAATTAAATAAAATTGCTATAGGTTTTAAAAAAGTCATAAAAACGAAATTTCGTATAATTAAATAAAAGGCCTTGATTTGTTTAGTTTGCGTTTAAGTTTTAAGTATGTATAAAAAATTACAATTAAATCCATGTTTTATATGTATGTATATAATTTGTGTGTTTAATTTAAAAAACTATATATAATACAATTATAATAAAATCACATAATACTTATAAATAAGCTAAGCAAGTACATTCAAATACAATTTACATTTCGTCCATATTTATAGTATTAAAGGTTGTTATACTCCTTGAAATAACAAAATTAGCTTCATGTTTTTTCAGCATTAGAGTGTTTTTAATAATTATGTTTAATAAAAATAACAAAAAATAAACATTAAACATGTTATGTTGTTTTTTTTTTGCACAATTTAGTACATATTTATATTATTTTCAGTATTTATCGTTTTAGTTTATTTTCATTTCTTTGCGAGTTCTTTTTTTATTTATTAAATAATAAAAAATATTTGTTCAAGTTTCCATAGGATCTCGTTAGTTTTAAAAAAACCTTTTCTGCACACAATTCATGTCTTTTTTCACTCTCTTTTTTTTTTTTGTTGTTAAAACTATAACATAATCAGTTCTCAATATTATATCAATCAAATTTGCTGGCACACATAGGTAAACTTATGTTGTATAAGTGCGTATAACATCTCTAATGACGGCCCGGCATAGAGGACATTGTCCGCCGCCCACACCACGCCATTGTTCGATGGCACAATCGTAGCACATACACATGTGACCACAACTATACAGTACAGAATCAATTTGATTTTCATAGCAAATGGTACATTCAGCACCAGCTGAATCGGTATGATCTATTAATTTATTGCTGGTTACCGAGGCACAATTGTTGGCGGCAATAGAAGAGGCAGTATGGGACTATAAATTGAAAAAAAAACAATTATTTGAAAATTAAAAAAAAACAACACAAAGTTTAATTAAATGAAATTCAATTGCCATTGACCTTGACTTTTAAATGCCCAAAATAATGAAGAAGAAAAAAAACACATTTTTACTTTATAAAATATTCCATAAACTAAACTAAAAATCAATAAATAATTGCTTACCTCCATAAACTGTGCGTTATTAATATTTCCCACAAGTGTATTAACATTTGAACTGCTGTTGGCACCACTTGAGCATGTAGCATTTGTGCTCGTTGTATTCGTTGTCTGATTGATGCGCGCCTGTGAAGCCGACAAAGCACTATTCAAATCCATGGCAGAAGTGGCAGGCGGTAAATTCACAACCAACACTGTGCCGCCGCCGTTCGGCTGTATTTGTATCATTTCACCGTTCGAGGGCATACTGATCATACGACCGCCGGCGGAGGGCGGTGAGCAAGTACCATTTAATATACCTGAGGTGGTACCGGCCGCCAAATTATTGGTCGATTGTATCGAAGCCAATGTGGAGGTGGAGGCGCTTATAGTGCCGTGTGTTACGTTCAACTGGGATGGGTGTATGATTTTGCGATTATCAGATATTTGACTATTCAGACTATTTATTGACTCGGAAACGGGTATGTTGACTATGCGCTGCGAGGAGCCAGCCACAGCCGAGGGCGGATAATTGACCATATTGGGCAGTTGTTGACGGAACATGCGCACCGACTGGGTAGAACCATAAACATCTAAAAAGGCCCACAATTGTAAAGATTGGTCGACATGCATCACCACTACCGCGGGGCCATTATTTTTACTTATGGTCACTTCCCCATTGGGCGCCACAAAGAAGGCAATCTCATCGCCTCTTTGAGGGGCAGCTGCTATGTCTTTGCTTACCACCCAGTATTCGGGACGATCTAATAGGAAATCAGAATCATTGGGCAAATCTCCTGGCTGCAAGGCCGATGGATTACAGGAAGTCAAGCCCAAAGCCAAAGCGCCCACATACATTTGTTCGGTTTTTAGTATTTGCACAATTATTTTTTCCCCTATTCTGATAGGACGGGCAGTGAAAACATAGCCTTGACAAAAATCATTTTCCGTGCGTGAGGCTATAAAGCGGTCGTGCGATAAACGTATATTACGTCCTTTGGTAATGTGAAAGGGCACAGGAATCAAACGACCATTGGCATTATATCTTAGAGGAGGCAAGCCATTGGCCAAATCTGAAGCCAAAGCTACTTGATCGCTCGCCAAGTTAAGGGACTGCATAGAAGTCATAACGGTACGCTCCAATTCGTGTTCATACTGACCGGCTGGCAAGGATCTTCTCGACTGTTGATTAGGATGATGTGGATTCAAACCGCCAAGTGACATTTGCGGACCGGGCAAGGTGCCCGTCATCCCAGGAGCCATTAAAGCGGGCGGTATGCCCACACCACCACTTTGCTGGTACATATAAATGCGAGCATCCAAAAACTCAATACCCGTGCAATTGCCATAAATATCAATAATAGTCCACAGTAAACCTCTGGTGTCAATACCCGACAATATCACACCCTTCTCTTCATTGTTGATGCCGTAGATAACATCTCCCGCCGAATTGACATAGTAGTACAGAACATTGTCCTTCTCACAGTATTGCTCATGCAAAGCTTTGGCCCAGAAGCCAGGACGATTCGTTAAATCGGGACAGGCATATTTGGGTAGGGTGCCCTCCAGGGTGGAGGGATCATTGCTAGTGAAACCGAAACGTATGCCGCCATTCCAATTATTGGAAATTTCAGCAAACTTCACACAAATACGTTCGTTAATACGTACCGGACGGGCCGAGAAGGTGATGGCGCGACAGAAACTCTCGAAACGTCGTGCCAGCGTGCCATCGCGAGAAATGCGTATGTTGTCGCCGTGAACGTGGTGAAATTGTAGGGGTGGCAAGTTGTTGGGACCAGGGCAAGATGATGGTGAACGACGTACTGTAAAAGGAAAGAAAAATAAAACAAAGAAGTTAGTAAAGATTGTTTAAAGGTAGCTAATATTTTTAATAATACTTAATACTAATTCATTTTATTTGTATTGGTGTAAAAAATTACCCCAAAAAGTAAGGCAAATTGGCAATACTGTTTATTAATGTCAACTCAGTTTGCAAGTGTTGCTAATTGTAAGTTTTTGCAAAAGAAGTAAAGTTTAAAATTAAATTATTTTATATACATACGAGTATGTACGAGTATTTATGTATTTATTAACTTAAGGATGTGGTTAAAAGTTTTTGTTGGCTAAATTTAGCTCAAGAAACGACATGTGTATTAAAAAACGAAGACAAAAAACATACACAAAAAACAACAAGTGCAGAAATAACATTTACAGAAGCTTTTTTAGACAGAAAAAAAAACTACAAAAACAAAATATATACATACATACGTATATAAAATGTGAAGGGAACATAAGGATGATAGCTTGTCTTGGCGCGTGCCATACATAATAACAATAAACTAACTGGCGACAACAATAAAAGAAATTCACATGTTCATGTAGTTCCCTCAACATTTCATCATCTACCCCCAGATTATTGATGATGTTGTATGTCTGTTTGTGTGTCTGTCAATATGTTTATAGTAAGTAAAAAGAGAAAGATGCGTTCCAAACATTTATAAAGAAACGTTTAAAATTGTAAATATATAAAGGGCATGTGCCAGCTGGTTTTTTTCTTAGCAAAAGAAGAAGACTTAAAAGAAAAACCTGATTTCAAAAAGATCTTTAAGATATTTCTTTTAGTATTATATATTAAAAATATAAAGAAAATAAAACCTATATAAAGAATAGTTAAGGAGAGCCAGTTATAGTATGAAGAGCAGGTAGTTTGCATGTGTTCCTATCAAAATTAAAAAGAAATAGGGGTTGATCTTAAATTATTTGGTATATTAAATAAGCCAGAATGAGAAAGAGCGTTACATGACTTAGTAGTTTGTACTTGAGAATTAGGGGTTGGTTTGCTCCCCTCAAAATGCAACGGCTTAACTGAACAGCCAAAAAATAAACGACAGATGTTTTTTGATATAAAAATAATTAAACAAATTTTGTTGGTTTCTTTTTTAAAAGGGATATTTTGTAAAGCAAACGAAAATGTTTTCTTTTTTTTTTTGGAAAGTACACAAGCGTAGTAGCTATATAGGTAGTTTTAAAAATGAACCATATAATTCAAAAGGAAATTTGATATATTTGAAGAAGATTTTTGCTGTGTAGAGTTCAATGTTTTCAACATCTTCCTACAATTATGAATATTATTAGTACAACTTCCGCTTTTGTACATCATTCCTTTAACCACTAAACTGTTTTATATCATGTCTGCTTTAAAGACTGAAACAAAAACCACTTTTTAAGGAAGTTTAAACACGTCCTAATAGCTATACTTTTTATAACATAAACAGCGTATAACAACTTCTTTTAAAATGATAAAAAAAACTTACGTACATTGATTTTACTTCCGTTCTAAGAAAGACTACATCAAAGATCTGCTTGTTAACCTTATTAATGTAACCAGCAGCAAAAGAGTGTTGAAAAAATCGTTATGCATAAATTAAGTTTTTTTCTTATTCTTGCTTTATACATATTTAGGTTAGAGGTTTGTTATAGCTGGTTAAACAATTTAATATTCTTATAACGTTTAAAGAAAATTCCATGGTTTTCAAGACAATCATTACCCAACGTTTACAACGTATAAAATAAATAAATAAATAACTAAAAAAAAGTTAAAAGGAAATCACGTTTTGTTATTTTTTCATTAAAATATTTAATACTTCTAATACTTAACAATTTGTTCATTAAACACTAGTTTAATGCTTTTTTTTTCAAAACATTAATAAAGATTTTCTTGTATTTCTTATATTATGTTTCTTTTATTATTTTTATATGTATACATATACATACATACTTATGTATATATTAATTACTCATTCATGTTATCGTGTTTCTGATTGTTATGTTGAGGAAATCATGACATATTCATACGAAGTAGAGAGAAATTTATTTTAAACTACTAAAAAAATATTCACCCAAATATCTAGAGATAATTTAACAATTATTTTAGTTTGCTAAAGAATTCACAAGTACTGATAACATGGAAAAATTAAATTGTGGTCTTATAAAACTGTTTAAATAGGCTTAATTTTATAAAGTATTTGCATCACTTTACATTTTACTGTTAAATGACATACATATTTAAGTTAAACAAACAAATAGATTTACCAGCTTTAATAAACATTAATATTGAAGAAAATTACATACTCGTATAGGTATGTATGAATTTATGCTTAGATAAAAAATTTTTACACGTTTTAAATAAAAAAATAAGATTTTCTTTACATTTCTCAATGTTTATTAAGGGAAATCTTTTAGTATGTTTAGGTTGTCAATGATTATGAGTACTGCTTAACATTTGTTCATATGTACATATCTATCTCTAAGGAATTTTATGAACAAATGTTCATTATTGTGTATATTAATTGTCATAAGTATTTTAAATTCTAGATATAATTGAAGGGTTTCATATTCCCCAATCGCTTTTGAATAAAACTCAAGTACATATTTAAGTTCTTTGCATTCACGCATTTCCACCCTCACTGTTTTTAGGGTTTTGCCGCAAATTCTTTATAATTACACTAACAAAAATAAAAGAAAAAATGGCATAACATTTCCTTAATTTCAAGCAATCTAAAATTATTTTTTGTAATCATATGTTGCCCAAAAATTAAAACAATCACAAAAAAAAATTTATTAAAATTTAATGATTTCATGTAACCAGAAACCTGATTTACAGTTTGCTTATTTGCTTATAGTTATATAGCTTATAGTTTTTTTGTGTGTTTTAAGTCTTCGTTTGCTCGTTTCAATTCGTTTATGCCGATCAATGTTTATTACAAACATAAAAAATTCCCACGCTCAAGTGAAGAAACAACAAACAAAAAAATTATCGTGAATCAGTTGTTAGTTTCAAATACAACTTATACAAAGACAACAGAATTTTTGTTGTTGTTGTTGTGTTCAATAGTTTAAAAAGCAACAATTGCAAATTGCAAAAAAAATTACCTGCAGGTTGTAGAAAATAACAACAAAATAGAGAAATCTTTGACATAACTGAGAGCATATAAGAGACGACTGACTCTCTGATGGCATTACAGCAGATGGAATGGTGTAGTTTTTTTCCCACGTTAGACATAAAAGATTTAGTTTTTTTAAGTGGAGGGGGGGGGGGGGTGGTTGTTACTTGATTGCTTTAACAACATGTATTATACATTAAAATTGGAAAAATACAACTTAAATGTTAATGACTAGTGGAAATGAAGCAATATGTAGTACTATATAAACAAATGTTAAAAGGACTAGGTTTATTGTAAAAAGAAAAAGTAAAATAAATGATTTTTGTGCTTTACTTTAGAGTAAAATTTAAAACGTTTAGGAAACTGTATATATTCTAATACCTTAAGTCTGTTTAAATACTTAAAGAAGCCATAAAAACGCTAAATACCACAATTTCCTTTAGGAACAAGAATTGATTAAAGTAAAACCAGCTTAACTTTAAAACAAGACGCAAAAAAAAGCGTAAAATACACTTCCGTTATAAGCTCATTTAATAATAAATAAAAAACAGACTACATATGTAGATAAATAAATCTACACTAACACATAACAACAGAGAGATTAGTTGCAAAAAAAAAAAACACAATCCAGTAAATGTTGCAACTTAAACCAATATAGTACAAACATTGGATAACCATGGGTCACTATACAAAGTTTAATAAACTCTTTTTTTTAGTAAATAAAACTATGGAGAATGAAAAAAAATATGACATTAAAACCAAGAGTAATTTGATAACCCACACTTGAGTAGGCAGCACTTACAAATATAACAATTTTCCCCATAAACAATTTCTAAACAAAAGCCAGCTCAAATTACTATCAAATACTAGCTTTACAAAAATCTTTTTATTTTTAGTTTGCTTTATATATTTTTGGCACGAAATTGGTTAAATTTTATAAAATATTTTGAAGGGCTACATAAAAACTCTAATTTAATAATAAAATACACCTTGTATAATGGTGAGTGCAAATCGGCAACAAATACAACACAATATAGAAACAACAGGCATTTTGTTTGTGTAAATGAATGTACCACTGTCAAAAACACTTGAAAAACTATTACTTTTGACATAGGCAAATTGTAAACAAAGTCAGTCAGCTGTGCTACTGCATTTACCTTAAATCAAAATCCAAGATTAAGAAACAAGCTGTAAAACATACAATTGTAAATATTTTTTAAAATTTTTTTTAATTCAAAATGAATTTTTGATTTTAAAACTGTTTTGTTTACTGGGTAACAAAGTTTTGGTTTTCTTTTGAAATCTACAAGTTCTGGTTAGTGGTTTAAAAGAAAACAAATTTTTAAACCAACTCAAACTTAATGACTTAAATTAAATTTAAAAAAAGAAGGAAAACAATGTAACTTTAGGGTCAATTAAGATGATGTACGCCAAAATTAACATACAAACAAATAAAAATAAAAGTTTTTAACATATGTACACAAAGTTTAATATAAGCTAAAAATATCAGAAAATTTATAAAAACAAAATATATAAGGAAAAGATAATAGATAACTTAGTGCATATCCAATGATTGAACTGTTCAGTAAAGGGAAAACTAAATTATTTTATAATAAACTAAATACATACGTAAGCATCATTTTTTTGTATTTTCTTTAAAGATGTTTGTTTAAAACAATAATAAGTACTCTTTTATACTCTTCTTATACAATATGTAGTACGTATTTGAAGTTGTTATTTAAACTATTTCAGAATAATTATCATCATCTTTGTTATATGTAGAAGCATGTACTCGAAAATACAGCTGGCTGTTGTTACACAAAGAAGAGTGATAAAAAATTGTTATGATACAATTATGATGTTTTAATTACAATAGAATTTAAAACAATAAAATTGTGGTTATTTATTACATGAACTCGCTCAACACCCATAAACACACACTAATGGCGTGTTAATTATGAATATTCTTAAGAAAAAACAACAAATAAAAAATTCTTGATAAAAAAATTGTATGTTCTGTTAAAAATAATTAGTTTTAATAGCAAATATTTTTCATTTTCATGGAGTGTTTATTGGTTTTGGCTTTTGCTTTTAATTAAGTATTTAACGGAAATCCTAATAGTATTGCTTCAATTGAATTATTTCTTAAAAGTAAACATATTACTTTCTATTATGTGTTTGAATGCAAATATATTAAATTTAAATTTTTAGTAATTTTACTTTTTAAATTAACATTTATCCTTTTTTTAAATATGGCTACTTTGGTGCTTGATGACATCACTGTTAATTGTTACCTTTCAGTGGTTGCCATATGTGCAATATGTAAACAAGGTATCCTAAAGCTATGTATAGACGATCGTCAGATATTACAACGTTGTCAGATCTAGCAATGTGCCCAGCAATGTACTGACATTGAACAATTCTTAGCTAAAGGTAAATTGTCAGTTTAGACGACTGTAAGAAAACTTACAATTTCATTGGCACACAATGAATTTATTTCGGTTGACAGAAATTGTTTTTCCAAAATGTTATTATTGCACACTTGTTTGTTTATTTATGTGTATACAGACAAACAATGACAAAATTGTGTGTTTACACGATTGTTAGATATCTGACAATATTTTTGTCTACCAATGTACTGAAAATGTTTTTTCTTACAACGTTGGAAGACAAACATTTTAAGTTCACACGGTTGTTAGAAATTTTCTGAAAATTTTTCGGACAACGTTGTAATATCTGACGATCGTCTATACATAGCTTTACTGTTTTTTTATTTTTTTTTGTATATGACAAGCATTTCAACACTTACAGAAAAGAAGTTAAATGTTTTTATATATTTTAATGATAAACAAAATAAAATTAAAATAATATCTTTTTGAAGGGTCTGTCAGGTATTTAAAATAGCTCACATAATTTGTAACTTTTTTTATGAGAACAAAAAAATTAAATTTATAACAAATCTTGAATAAAAAAGTAAAAAAATTTAAAAAATTAGACACTAACAGCAGGTAACATAAAATTAATTAAATATTTTTATTAGATATAACATAACTGAGGAAAACAATTGACCATGTAAAATAAAGACAGCTTTAGTTTTTGGCAATTTTAAACAAAAACTAAAAATTATAACTTAATAAAGCAAAATTGTTAAAACAATTGTCATATAAAATTGTTTATTACATGTAAACTTTTGTTTTAATTAACAATTTAAAATTTATTAAAATATTTCTGAATGTTTTAAATAAGAGAAAATCTTGGTATTGTTAAGTTGTATACATTTCCATTTGTGTAATTTAGATCACAATCTTTTTTTTTTTTTTTTTGATTAATATTTAGTTCGAAATTTGTAATTTTTTATTCCAATAACTTAAAATTATGTAGTTATTGTTCCATTTAGTTAAAAATTGTGCATGGGTGTATTTTATAATATTCAAAGCTTACACATATATCTAATTTGTATGGCACCACGCATGCGCAGATATTATTGTTATTTTAATAATTTTAATGTGGGTTTACAAGTTGAAAAAATTAAACGGCTTTTATAGTAAAATACAGGTGTAGTAGTAAAAAAGACCACGCATTTTTTTGTTCAAAAAATTCATTCATTGATA
The DNA here is from genome assembly GCA_950370525.1 of Bellardia bayeri. Taxonomy (NCBI): domain Eukaryota; kingdom Metazoa; phylum Arthropoda; class Insecta; order Diptera; family Calliphoridae; genus Bellardia; species Bellardia bayeri. The sequence goes on along the minus strand of OX493264.1, from coordinate 8,551,778 downwards.
AAAAAAAATAAATTATTATAGTTTAAAATGTTAATTTTTGTAGCTAATAAAAATGTAGGTGTAAGTAAAAGAAAAATATAATTTAATAAACATGTAAAAATGTCATTTATAAACCAGCCTTTCAACCTTTCAAGATCGCTTTCCACTTTTATGCAAATATTTACTATTTTAAAACTAACATGCGTTATGAAATTGTTATGAACTTCCGTTTCTTTTTTTGGAACATACCTTCAAGGCGGGGTTAATGTTTTTAAATGAAAATGTTGGCTTTTTGCTAGTTATTTAGTTAATATAAACAAATTAATTGTTGACACACGTTGCCGCCAATTAGCGTTAAAATGTTTCATTGTTTGCTAGACTTTGATTCAGTTGTGTTTTGAAAAACAGGGTGTTAGGGTGTTTTGATTGTTACATAGAAGTGCGTTTAAGCATAATAATCAACTGGTTAGACACGTGACCTGAGCGCCACAACCTACGACCGTTTTTTTTTTATATATTTTTAATTTTATGCCAAACACCCATGCATGTTATGTCTATACATAAATTAATAGGTAATGAATAATAATAATGTAATTTTTATTTTATAGTAATTTATTTAAATTTTATTTATTTCTAAGAAACAGCAAAGAAACATTACATGATTTCTTTTAATATTGCCTTTAACTTAAAAATCTGTATAACTACAAAAAATAAAAATATAACACATTTTATAATGTATTTGATTTCCTTTTCTTCAAATCAGTGATGCATAAGACCCCTTCTAAGAATTTACAAAATCCACTGAATATATGTATGTATGTATAGGTATATAGATATATAAGTACGTACTAAATACAAAAATGTGTATGCATCACTGAACCATAAATATGACAAGTTATTTTTACTTGTGTATTTAGAATCCCTATAAAAACACATCTGCAGCTACGCCCGAAGAGTTTTAAGAAACTATTTTTAACAAAACACAAATCATTATATGTACATATAAAAGAAATATACAAACTACTAAAGTTTATTCGCCTTTTTCTATGTGTTTTTATATGAAATTTTCTCTTCCGTTTCTTTATCTTTACAAAAAAAATATGTAAGTTGGTATATAGACAGAAATGAAAATTATAAAGTTTGTTTATCGAAGCATTGCAATGTAATAAATATACATGTTCATATCGTATTAACAGAACAATAAAAGAAGAGAAAAATAAACTTAATACTTTACAGCCACGATAATTTATGCATTTTTTGTTTTAGCCAATTTACGCACTGATGCATGTTAAAGTTTTTTTTATTTCATTAAAGTTATGACGAAACTATAAGTTTTAGTTAAAATAGAAATTTAATTATAGGAAATGGCGATTTTCATTTACAAGCTAATATGGTAGGTCTTTATAAAAAAGAAATATTTGTTTTATTTTAAGTTAAAATTGGCATCACTTACTTTAAGGAGAATAGTTAGGGATGCAAAATAAGATTTTACAAATTGTACTAAATTCTTTTCTTCTTTTTATTTTTAAATAAACTAAAAACGTACATAACAATTCATATGTACATATACATGAATATACGTGTGTAAAAAACTTTACAATTTATAAAAAAAAACACATTTAAATTCATTCATACTAAGTACTTAAATATATATGTATGCATATGTAGATAAACTTAACAATTAATATTAATGTTTTAATTTCAAAAGGTAGGTACATAAAGACTATTAGTTGTTGTGATCTGAATATAAAAGTATTATTTATGACTTACTTCTTGCTAACAAATTCTTACTCATTTCTAAATTGTAGCAGTTTGGATTAGATTGGAGACAGTCGAAACAAACAGTCTGTTCCTCTCTTTGGTTTTTATTATATTTTGGATAATATTCCTTTAGCAATTCTTGAAATATCAGTAAACTTAAGTTCATTTTTCATTCCTGAAAAATTTTAAATACTGCTAAAAAAAAAAAGTACAATTGTACCAACTTTTGCATCCCTGAGAATAGTTGATATTTTTAAAAGCAATTTTTATGTAAAGAAGGATTCGAAAGATTTCAATTTAGAATAAAAGAATAAGGACTAATTTATGTTGACTGGGTGTAAATGTTATTTGTATTTTATTATATAATATATATTATTAAAGTAAGGTACATATTATTATAGTTATTATTATTTATTTAGAATTTACATATGTTTTACAAAGTAAAGAGTTTAGGAATTATTTTCCTTTTCAACTTAATAATAGGTTTTTGACTATGAAATATATTAGAATTCTAATTATGAATTTATTATACAAATGGTATAATATTTAGTATTTGTTTGTTTAAAATCATTTTAAATGTTTGTAAATAATTGAACAAAAGCATGTTTATAAATACGAAATCAAAACAATTGTTTGTTTGCTTAACCATATCTAAACAAAATTATAAGCGAATTTTAAACAAGTTTGTGATTAAGAAAAAAATATTCCCACAATAATTAAAATACAATATTAAAAAGCTTGACATAGTATCACCCACAATATTTGTTATAAATGCTAATTTATACAAATTTATTAAATGTAATCGAAAATTGAAAAAAAAATCTTTTAATTATATTTAAATTTCGTTAACCAAAAATCAACCTAAGCAAACAATCTTATCTTGTTTTTTAGGGGAAGTAACTATTGCAAAAATTTTTAACAAAAAAATCAAAAAATAAACCTAAACTGCCGTATTTATAAAAAATTAAAGTAAACTTCAAGTGTACTTTAAGAAAATTTTGTATGAAAATTTTGTCTTAAAGCACACTTCAAGCCTACATACTTTATTTTTTATAAAAACGGCAGAAAAACAGTAAATTAAATAAATTATTAATGTTGATTTGAAGATAAAAATAAAAAAAAATAAAAGAAGACAAACACTTTTAAGAAAAGTAAACAAAAAAAAAAAGAACTTAAATTGGAGAGATAAAATTGAAACAAACATTATTTTTTCGAAAAAAAAAAAAAAAAAAAAAACAGCTGCAAATTATTGTAAAACTATTTTTAATATCTGCTAAATGCAGGTGAGATAAAATACCAAACTCAAAATTATATGAGGGCCGGTTTTTTTCTAAACTCAGCGTAAAGGAATTTCAATAATTTGTGTTGCTTTTTGTTTTTCTTCTGGAGGTTATTTGGGAAAATTGTTTAAAAGAAACGTGTGCGTAAAGATAACAAACCAAAACTTAAACATGTTGTTGAGCCAGTAATTTCAAATACTATGGTAAATTGTTTGCTAGATCCAGGCTGTACAATATGTTTGTTTGTAAATGTAGGAGCAGCAGCTGTTGAGCATTACAATTTCAATTATTTCAAATTGCTAGGAATTTCACAAATTATATGTATGTACAGACAAAATTTAAATGGAGACTAACATTATTTTGTTATATAGTTTATGTACTATGTTAATAGCATAAAATATTAAAAACTTAAAAGCAGCTGGATTTTTGTTAAAACTAAAACATCTTTTTATTTATATACTGGTATTTTTATATACATATATGTATGTATACGTAAATATAAGAGTTAATTAACTTAACTTAAACATCTTTTTGTATACATACATAAAATAGTTAACAAGAGTTTAATTAAACTCTAAACTTCAAAGTCAACTACCGCTAATTTCGAATCATTACAATTCAGTTTAAGTGTCAACATAAACAAACCTATTTTAAACTAAATTAAAGATGTTTAAATTTATAATAACAATTGCCAATCAATTATATAGTAAACAATCTTATCTATTACAGAGAAACAAAAACTTGTGAAATTTAGTTATTTACACATAGAAATTCCCCGCCCTACATGAGTTAATTTCCCATTAAAAAGTACAAATCGCAAAGAAAATAAACCATAAATGAAGTTAAACGATGACACATTTTTATAAATATAATTAAATGTTTGCACAATATCTTTAGTAAAATACTAACTGATTAATTATTGATAATATTTTTGCAAATTGAATATGTATTTAGATAAGCAATTTATGTTTTAATGATTTCTTTAAAAAGTTAGTAAATAACAACATTTTGTATACACCCCCCCCCCCTCTTAATTTCTTTAATAAAGTGTTTTAAATTTCAATTTTCAAAAAAGTGCCAAGTTTTTATAACAATGCAAATCTTTTGTATTTACTTGGTTTTGTATTTATTTTATCCCAATAAGGTATAATAACAATAATAATGAAAGAAATAAATGAATGAAAAAACCAAACAGAAAAAAGAATAAATAAATATACAAACTTTAAAATAAAATAGCGAAAAGAAAAAGAAAATAGTAATACACGATAAAAGCAAACCGTGAGAAGTCAAAGAAATTTATTACGGATTTTCAAGAAGTTCGTACATGGAATAGAGAAGAGTTGCAGCACAGCATACGAAAAGAGCATAAAGGGGCATGACAAAGTAATGAGAATACACTGGAAAAAGTTAATGTTACAGTATTTAATGGCTTTAATTGTTATTATTTTGAAACTTTAGGTGATTTTAGAAGCTGTTTTCCATAAACGCCTTATCTGTCAGGATGGTAGCTCCTTATAAAAACAGCGATTAGGCCTAAATATGTAAATAAATATACAGCCATGTCATAGAATTTAATTCCCTTCGGAAGTGGAATTAATTCTGTATTTTGCTTCTATAGAAGGAAAATTTTTTTCGGAATGAAACCACTTTTAATTTGCTATGGGGAATTGCAATTTTAAGCATTTCTAGGTTTCATTCCGAAAAAAATTTTCGTTTTACTTTTTTTTATAAGAGCAAAATACGGAATTAATTCCACTTTCGAACGGAATTAAATTCTATGACATGGCTGATAAAAGCCAGTTAAAGTCTTATTTCTAGCTACATATGTATGGTATAGTTCGTTCGTATATATATACTATATGTCAGAGTTGTAAACGAATCATTCATTTTTAAATTAATTCGCGAATCACTCATGCAATGAATTGGTAAAATTTTGAATTAATTATTTTTTCCAAAAAACGAATTGAATTAAATTTGAATAAATTCATTTGAATTTAGCGAACATGAATTGCAATTCATCATTTTCAATTCAAATGAATTGAATTTTACTAATTCATTTGAATTGAATTGATTTTGAATTAATATAAATGAGTTAGAAAAAATGAATTGCAATTCATTCCCAATTCATTTGAATTGATTTTGAATTAATTCGAATGAGTTAAAATATGAATTGCAATTCATTTTACCAATTCATTTGAATTAACTCGAAAAATTAATTTATTATTTTATATTATATTATATTATTATATTATATTTTATATTAATTTCCAATTTATTTGAATTGAATTGAACAGATCTTGCGATTTTTGGGGTCACAGTTAAAATATCCTGTACCAACAAGATGGAACTCTTTATGCGATTGTATAAAAGACTTACTGACCCATAAGTTCAAGCTATACGATCTATGCCAAAAGTTAAATATTGAAACTTTTCTAGACAGTGATTTTTAATATTTAGAAGAGTACTTGCAGCTTCTGCAGCCAATAGCAGAGGCCATAGACTTTCTAAAAAAAGACAACGGCATGCTCTTTGGAGGCGACGAGAAAAAGATTTAATAATTTTTATACCTTAGATGCAACCGCTAAAACTGCAATTGTGGCATCTATTCTTTGCCCACCAATTAAGTCTCTTTGGTTAAAAGCTTTGAACCCGAATTTTGATATTGGCACCGAAGCAGACGTTATTCAAATGGCAAAGGATGCTGTTCAACAAATGTCTAATGAAGACATTACATCGTCAGTCATTTCAGAGAGTAACGTTTTCAATTACTTCAATTTTTCTATCTGTGGTAATTATCTAGTCATTTTGCAAAATAATTTTAAACACCGCTAACAATAATATTATAATATTTATTATAGAAACTCCAGAAAATACTTTGTGCGTCAATATTCCCTCACAATCAGAATTCACAGCATACTAAGCAGATTCTTCAAAATCTTTAAGTATGCTGCATAATTATCCGACTGTTAAGAAGGCTTTCTTAAAGTATAATGTGCCGTTACCATCGGCAGCTGCTGTTGAATGATTGTTTTCGTACGCGTCTATTCTAAATATCCCTAAAAAAATCATTTCAATTCAAATGAATTAGAAATGAATTGCGATTCATTTTACCAATTCTTTTGAATTAAAAAATGAATTGCAATTCATTTTGCCTAATTCAAATGAATTGCAACTCATTTTGTCCAATTCATTTGAATTGGAAATGAATTGCAATTCATGTTCGCAAAATTCAAATGAATTGATTCAAATTTACTTTAATTCTTTTTTTGTTGAAAAGAATTAATTCAAAATTGCGTAATGAATTGAAATCAAAAACGAATGATTCATTTACAACATATATTTAAAAGAAGCCGTTTTTTGTAACCCCGATTTTTTGTGAAATTCTTTTAAAAAAATCGACTACTATCATTAGGGGTACAACCAAAATAAGGGCTGTTTTCATAAACGCAGTATGCAATGCAACATTTCACTGCATAGAGTTCATAATAGCATTTAGAATATACTTTAAAAACTTTTATCAGATAAAATATAAAGATATTGGACTATTAAAGAGAATCTTAAAACAAAAATTTTGAAATTATATTCTAAATGCTATTATGAACTCTATGCAATGAAATGTTGGATTGCATACTGCGTTTATGAAAACAGCCAAAGCCCTATCACCACGCTGTAGCCGATGTTGTGCTCGTCATTTCGAAACAAACCGTTCCGTCGAAGCCGATTTCTGAAAACCCTTTAAGATTTTTTTTAATTTTTTTATTTTATAATTATTTAACTATTTACATTTCTTAATGTAATTATGTATATGATTATAATCAAAATCACAATCTAAAAACTATCTTTGTTAAGCGAAATTAACTTAAAATTAAGAGTTCGTGTTGATTTGCATTGGGGAAAAATATATTGAACGACTTTGATGGCGCGTTCCGCACAAATGTTGCTGCGTTGTGTTTTTGTAATTCTTCATTCATCTTTCACCCAATGTCTTAGAAAGCATTTCTGAGCATTAGTAAAGCACGATAATGATTTGTTTAAGGCTTCGAAATCATTTTTATTGTAACAATGATATTTTTATACTTTTAGCAATAAATAATAATATTTCGCAAATTTGCATAAGACAGCGTAGGTAAGTCGCAATATTTTATCGCGATTAATTGAATTTATACAGAATATTATTCAATATTTAATGGAAAAACTTATAATTTATTTATCATTTAATGAATTTATAAAGAAAATATTTTTATTTTTTTAGAACTTACTGATTCCGAACTTAATTGCATTTGACGCGGAACCTTTTTTTAACGATATCGAAAATCTAAAGATGCAGTTCTTATTGTTTTTTTATGCAATACATGGTATGGATAGGGCCATTTTGATATTTTCAAAAATTGTAAAAAAGTCGTATCTCTAATGGGCATATTGCACTATATTTTTAGTGCACTAAAAATCAAATAATTAGTGGTAGTGAAACATCAAATTGCACTACCACTAAACATTTAGTGGTAGCGAAAAAGAAAATTGCACTACCACTAAGTAAATATTGCTAGTGAAATTGTTAGTGCATTAAAAATATAGTGCATTATGCCCATCTCTGATGCATATCCTGAGTATTATACATTAAATTGAAGCTTAATATATTGATTAATATATACCCTTTACCTAGATATTTACTTATGTAGAATTGTTTCTAAATTTTATAGAATTTTAACAGAATATAGTATATTTCAGTTAAAAAATAGCTCTTATTTCGTCTAATATATGTAGGTTCAATGTAAGCATAAATTCAGTTAAACTTGGCTTAACTCGAAGTAACAGATAATATAACAATACATACTTTAAAATATCATAAACATATACTAAAAACAAAGATATAATGTATTAAACGTTTAATTTACTAAAGCTCCAGTTAAACTAACATTTCTCGTATAATTATTTCTCTCAGTGCTTAATTACCACAAATACATCAACAACAACAACACCAGTAGTGTAATGCCATTGTACATACATATTTGTTTGTTAATTTATGAAAGAAAAACTTTATCAACTAGACACTATGAATAAAAAAAAACACAACATGTCTGTTGTTTTAATTCATTGATGATAATATCTCTCTTTAACTTTAGGTTAAAGAGATAAAACCAAACAACAAGCTTTCCTTGCAAGTTGCAACAGATATTTGTAAAATTAATAACAAAACACAACAAAGATAAATTGTTAAGCAAAGACGTGCGTGGAAAATATAAATCAGTTAAGAAATTAAGCTAAAGAAAAAGGTGAATTAAATAACAACAAATCTTGGGTTTATTGTTGTTGTTAAAAATTTTAGTTAACAGTGTGAATTGCGGGTAGCAGGAGATTTTTTCATAAACATAAACATTAAGCCAGCCTTTAAAGAGAGGCTAAGGTAAGACAACATTAAAGGTAAACACCAGAGAGCAGTAAACAGTAATGCCAATGGTATACAAAACAATAGAAACTACTTTTTTGTTAGAAAGTGTAGCGTTTTCTTAGCATTATTTAAAAACCGCTTAAGTAGTAATATGGTTTATGCGCAGGGGGTTTTTCTTGGCCGAGGGGAGTCAAACAGGGTTTGTTGATTGTTTTTGTTTAAAAAATATTTTCCCAGCCAACAGCGTCAGCTATTTACTTTATAATGTTTGTTTTAAAGAAAAAATCAAGGTTCAAACGTGCGGTTTTTTAAACATACTTTATGAACGGAAGAGATTTTTTTTCTGTTTTAAGCGTAAACTTTTATTATGACGCGAAGATTTTTGTTTGTTTATCATGTACATAGTTTGTTTTTTTTTTTCCTTTTTAATATTATTTTCTTAACTAATGCATGTTTAAATATGATTCATTTTGAGCTGTCTATTTTATTAATACTAAAAAGTCTATTGTTTTATTTGATTTTAAAATTATAATAATTATAAACCATGGCTGCTTTAATAAATAGCATGGTACTACATGATTTATGTTTAGTTTTTTTAATTTTGCATTAATTTCAACATGTTGTAACATGTTTGAAAATTGTAAATAACGGTTTATAGCGTGTGGCATGCTACATTATAATCGTGATGAATGAACATGGAAAAGGGTTAATTTCGTCTAAGGCAACGGTAAATTCAAATGCATGTAAAATAAAAGTACTGATTGCTATTAATTTATGTTAATTGAAAAATAAGCAATAACATTTTACAATTTATTGAGGAAATTTAAGAAAACTAACAAGACTTTCAAATGAATTAGATGATTTCGTTAGGTTTTTAAATTTTTTAATAAATTTAATTTTAATTAGTATAATTTTATTTTATTTTAGAATACAACCCAAATGTTTTGTTAATTTTTTTCAAATTCTCTAGAAGATAATAAAAAATTTTTAAAATCTATAATTTTCTTTTAATTTAGCTTGGAGAAAAAAAGGTAAAATACTAACCCAATCCAAAACGTTTTTTGATTTTCTTCAGCAAATGCATTTTCTTTTTACTACTCATTTTATCCTTGTCATGATGTTCCACATGATGATGATGGTGATGATGCTGTTCCATGACCATAACATGGCCCCCCGAACTTTGAGCCATATAACCAGTTTCAGTAAGACCCATTTTTGCTTTGTTAACTTTTTATAGCACACAAACGTTATTTGACAATTTTGAAAACGTGTTAAAGAAAAACTAAATTTTTGTTGCAAAATTTAATTTTAGGCGATTTTTTTAAAGAAAAAAAAAAAACGCTTGTTTAACACAGTTTTATGTTTCTTTTCATTTTTAAACAGTTACAGTTATTTTTGGTTAATTGTTGTTGTTTTGTTAATAATCCTTAAAGGTGGTGTGTTTGTTTGATGAATTTTTTATAGTGGATTACATCCGATGTTGTTGGTTTATTTAAGAGTATAAAAATAAATTAACCCCTAATAAACGTTGAAATTGTGTAGTATTTCCTTTTTATATCTCGAGAGCTACTTTTTTTTAACTACTTTACCCGACCGTTTAAAAGGTGCTCATCGAAAGAACGCGTAGCAGTCAACGAACGATCTTAACGCTATGACGTGAAAATTATAACTGATTACATTCACAACGAACGACCTCAACTGAATTGTACGATTCAAAAAACTTCATGCACAAACATACACACTTCTGCACACACAGATATAAATATAGAATTTTTATGAGAGTGTGTGAGTATATAAGTATATGTGCATGTGTGTGTTTGCTGGCTGCTCTTTAGGCTAAAAACATAAACATTATAGTTCAAAACAACAGGAGCAGTTGTTTTATGTTACCTTAGGTAGATTTTTATTTCTGTTGTTGTCTTTGCCATTGTTTGAAAAACATTTTGTTTAACAGCTAGACAGACAGCTAACTCACAAACGTAAAAATATAAAAAAAAGAACTCCACAAAAAACTTAAAAAATAAAGACCGCAAATACCCTCAAACTTTTAGAGAAAAGATACAAGGCATGCAACAGTTATTTCAAAGGCTTTATTGTTAAAAATGCAGATTTTGAAACATTAAAAAAGGTTTGCATCTATGCATAACGTGACCATACGTCCTGTTTTCAGCTAGTTTGTTCCATTGTCGAAAAAAGAAATGTGTACTTGATTTGTTTAAAAGTGTAAGAACAAATCTTCAAATTCGTAAAAGATAGTTTTTTTTTAATATATGTATGTATGTATGCACATACAAAGATCTAGAAAAACAAATTTAACAGAAGTACCACAGTGGGAAGATGTTCAAAAAGTTCTAGATATATTGATCGAAAAAGAACATATTGATTGCAATAAAGATACGGAAGTATTCGATGAATATTCACTCGTAACATCACAGAAAATTGATGAATGGAATCAACAAAATATTTTTACGGAAAATCGTTTAAAAGGCAATTACCAAAACCATGCAAAATTTCAAATTATAGTTGAATATATTTTATGTTTGCCTGGAACAAATGCGTCAGTTGAACGTTGTGGACCGCAGATAAGACTCAATTAAGGGTATCAGTTAATTGTTATAGTTAATATTAAAAAATCCTGCCAAGAAATCGTCACATAAAATTTTTAAACAAATTTATACCTCTGAAAAATATAACAATGAATAAACAATTTTTTTGTAGTGTAACGTAAAATAAATAATGACATTCACTACGGACAAATAAAATATCATATAACCGAACCCATCAGAATTATTCGATCTCCCATTTTCAGATAAAAAAAAATATGGTCACTTTATCTATGCAGCATAATAACTGTTTAGTGTAGGAAAAATCTAATTTGGCATCACTGTTTTATGTCAGAAGTGATTTTTTTAATACAAATGATTTACTGGCAGAGAACCCCACTAATTTATGCAAACAATAAGTGATGCACCATATTGGAGTTACTAAGTGTAAATTATACCTATTTTATATATCTAAATCATTTGAGATACTCCAACAAAGTGACAAAATTAAGCCGTAATCTAAATTAAGTTATAATATTAAAGGTATTGCCAAGATCGTATACAATAAAAGAAGACTAGTTCACTAGTCTATAGAAAACACACAACAAATTTACATAAACGTTTCAAAATATTCATTATAGTAATAACTGGCCGATAAATTGCTTGCAAAATTGTTAAACTTTGAGAGAGAAAAACGAATTGTAAGAGCTTTCCAATAATATTAGCAAATATTATTGGATTTCGCTTGTTTTGAAAGTCCCATACAGTCGGCTCCAATTAAGTTTTGGTTTAATACGAATATGTAGGTGTCTGATTTATTTGTTTATTATAAAATAAATACATAAGAATAGACCTAAAGATTTAGTACACCTCTGGTTCACGATAATGTATCATGACGATCTGTTCCCTGACGACATTCACGAAATTCGTACTATAGCAAAGTGATCCGAAATAGTGCTTCAAATGATACGATTAAAGGTGGATTCGCCCATTCGTTCCGAACACAATATTTGTTCGGAGAAAATTTTTTTTATATAAAGTATGACGCCTCTCTTTTTAAGAGAGAGAAATTATTCACATGTAAAAAACTTTGTCCGAAATAAAAACAAATATTTTGTTCGGAACGAATGAGTGAAAACGTTACCATTTTTACGCTTTTCGGGTATTTTTTGGTACTTTTTACAATTTCTCATTGTGCTTTTTAAAAAATCAAAATTGCTCATCTGTTCAATTCGTACAAAAACTTTTATTATTAATTTGTTAAGCAGTAATTTTACTTTTAACTATTCACACAACAAAGTACAAGGAATTGTCAAAATATTGTGATTTTCTAGAAGATAATTGAAAAAGAGGACTAAGGAGAAGTTGCATGTTTTTTCGGTATTTCACCCAATCAATTTTTTGAAAAATATTACCTCGCCCTTGCATTTCATCTAAATATATGCGTACATGTGAGACATGTTTTGCCAAAGCCCTAAACTTCTCTTTAAGATTTCACACTTTAAAGCACTGTCTCACACAAATACTCCTTCATTATGTATGTACGTAATAGAATTGCAGCTGTTTGAATTAATTCAAAATGTTCAATTTAAATGCAGTTTTGCTCTCTCCATTATAGATTTTTACTCGCTCTCTCACACTCTAAATATCTTTTTTATTCTGGGCTAAAATTTTGTAGGTTTCGTTAGATATGTGGACTCGTAGTATTTGTTTAAGTTTTAGCCTCCCTTATAAATGGAAATCATGATGAGTTTGTTCTTGTTGTAGTTGCTGTTGTTGCAAGCGCACATAATAATGTTCAATTTTAAATTGAAGGTGTAGTGAGCGAAGTTTATGTGTGTTTCTTTTGGGTTTGTGTATTTAGTTGTATATTGTAGGAATTTTGCAGATGTCAGGTCATGTATGGGTCTAGAGTCTAGACTCTAGAGTAGTGGTGCAAATTGCAAATATCATACTAGTACATTTTGAACACATACATATAAGTACATGAATTTCTGCTTGAGTTTATATGATTTTACGAGATGGAAGTAATGATCTCCTGTAGTACGGGAGTTTGAAATATTTTTAGTTTCGGTTTATCATTATTTTTTTCTGTTTTTTTTTATTTTTTTATTTCTTGATGTGAATGTTTAATGCTCTGTTGGTGGTTGATGAACGTCTTCTTTATTTTGTCTTAAAGATTTTTTCTCATGTTATTTTTGTAGTTGTTGTTGATGAGTATACATGGGAATATTATATCTACATATGTATGTACATACTTTTATAAGTTTATTACCTTTATTAGGGTCAATCTTTTGCTTCTTCTTTGTTATTTTAGGCGAAGAAGTATTTGCTCATATTCCCAAGAAATTGGTTCAATTGTTTATTCTAAAGGAAAATGTGAGGGGAACGTGGAAACAAATATTCATAGCTCATCAGAATGAAACAGACCAGGGTTTAAAAAATAAATCAACAATGAAATGTTCCAATAGGAACGTTATTCACAAACCAATAAATTCTCCAGGTTTAACTAAAAAAAGAAATACAAACTAGTGAGAGAGTGCTTTCATTAAAAATTGGATTTCGGATCCAAAACTGAAGTTATCAAAAATTGTGCTTATTTTCTGGAAAAAAAAAACACAAAGTTTACCGAGATCTAAACGATCTCGATTTTGGATCATAGTAAAAGTGATCGCAGATTGAGCTTGTTTTCTCAAAACACGAATATTTACCGAGTTATAAAGGATTTATGAAGTAATAATAGATTTTGCCAAAAACGTAGCATTTAACGTTATATAAACGATTTAAGTTTTGATGGAATTTTCAATGAAATAATCGATTTTAGATCCAGAGATAAAGTAATCACAGATTGAGCTTGTTTTCTCAGATTTGGCAGCTCACCTGTTTTCGTGTAACATGTAACAGTAGTTAATCGTGTACAGTTTGGTCTATAATTTAAGCATGAATCGACGTACAAACGCACAACGCACAATGAAAAATGAATTTTATTATCACAATTCATTCTCGGTTAAGAAAGTGCACCTCTTCCATTGAAATTTGTGTTCAGCAATGAAGCTCATTTCGGAATGAATGTATACGTAAACAAGCAAAATTATTGTATTTAGTGTGAAGAGTAGCCAACAGCATTGCAAGAACTGCCAATGCTACCCGAAAAATGCACTGTTTGATGTGGATTATGGGACGTTGGCATTATTGCAGCGTACTTTTTCAAAGACCACGAAGGCAGGAACGTTACTGTGAATGGCTGAAAATGGAATAGCTGAACGGGGATGACATGTGGTTTTAACAAGACGGTGCCAGATGCCACAAAGCATGCGAAACAATAGCCCAATTGAGAGGCGAATTCGGTGAACAGTTTATTTCACGTTTGGGACGGTCAATTGGCTGCCTAGATCGTGCGATTTAACACCTTTAATTTTTTTTTTTGTGAAGCTATGTTAAGGCTCATATCTATAGGTACAAGACCGCAATGCACTGAAAGCTAATATTGAAGAATTTATTCATGCGCTACCGGCCGATATTTTGGAGTAAGTATGTCAAAATTAGACCCAGCGTATAAATCATTTGAGGTGTAGCCACGATCAACATTTACATGAAATCATGTTTAAACATTAAAAAATTGCATACATTTCTCTAACTTTTTTGTAAATCAAAACCGAAAACTCTTAAAAATCACTCTTTATTTACTGAGACATAAAAAATATAATTTACATGATTTTGCTTCAAACAAGTATTGAAAATGTCCACTTTGAAATAAATCATGTATAAAATATAATATAATGTATAAAATATAATATAATGTATAAAATATAATATAATGTATAAAATATAATAAAAGGTTGAAATTGGGTGGTGAAATGCCCATTTTTGATTTTAAATAAAACTGGTATTTTATATAATTTAAGGTAACATTCTATAAAAATATGACTAATTGGTATTTTCTGTCAAAAAATTAAAAAAAAAACTAAATTCCCAAAAGAGTATTGAAAAATAGAAGTAAATTTACGATATTATATAGCTAAAAGACATAATTTTATTCAGATATTACAAAATAGTAATATTTTTGTAAAAAATTAAAAGGAAAACGAATTCCCAAAAAGAATACTGAAAATTCTCATTTCTAATTAAGTCTCTAGTTTTGTAAATCACTTGCGTTCAACGCATCACCTACGCTTCTACGAACGCATCACCATTGCGTTTAGCGAACGCAGAAATATTACGTTGTTACAATACTGTATTATTATTACGTGGTAAATGTTGCATTGTAAATGTTGATAATAAAATTTAATATACAAATTTACATAAAGCTACACTTATTTTGCATTGGCATTGGCAATGCTACAAACCTATCAGCTGTTCAATAATTTTGTTTGGTTATTTATCAAGAAAATATTTAAAATTGTGAAAAAAGCTTTTAAAGCAAATAACTATAAATACAAGGATACTAAGGGGTATAAAAAAATTTTCGCACTTATGGATATGTCTTCTTCTTCTTCGGATGATGAAGATTCTTCAAGCGTCCTAGAAAAATATATTGAAAACCCCCAATTGCGCTCTACTATCAACATCATTTTGAGCTGCCAAGATTACGCATTCTTCGAGCCACATTTGGATGCTTTTAACATTTTAACAATTGAGCTGCCGTTGTGGCTTCTTTTTTCGCCATAAGAAATATTTTAGTAGTATTTTATACTAAATGAATATATGTATTTGTATATATTTACTTACATTGTTTAATAAAGTTCCTATAAAATATTAAACTAATTAAATAGTTTTGTTTTTTAATAATATTTTAATTCAACTTTTTGTTGCGTTTTACAAAATACACAATTTCGTAACAACAACGTAAGAATCAGCTGTTACACCGCTAACAATCACTTGCTTGAACGCCGTGATTTGCAAAATGAAATTTAACGCAACGCTTAGAAAATTGTGGCGTTCAGAACTAGGGAAACCTGTTTGCGCGGCATGGTTTAACCATAACTTAAAAACAATACACCAATACCTCGCTTAGCGTCGTTTCGTTTTGCATTTTTTTCGAAATTGAGTCGCAGCTTAAATAATACTAATTTGCACTGTGCGCCATTTAGATTTTCGAGGTTGCGTTGTTCTGGGTTCAAATCTTATTTTTTTTTAATTTTTGCAAAATCTGCAATATCATTAGATGCTAAAACGATGACCGTAAAATAAGTGCTTTGATGATCGAAATGGAGTCCTTGCTTTCTATTTGGATTGAAAATCAAGTTGCGCAGGGAATACCATTAAGTAAAATGGTATTTCAGACAAAAGCACAAAGCTTATTTGATGACTAAAAAAGTAAAGCATTATCCAACGATAATTCTAGTGGTAGTAATACAGACAATTGTTACAAGGAAATTTATTTTACGTTAAAAAAAAGCTGTTCAGCAAACATTGGAGCAATTTTTTGTGAAATAAAGCCGACGACTTAGTATTTTCGTAACCCTAGAACCTATCTTCGATCTTTACATGGTTTGCTATAGAAAATCTTAATTCACTTTGCGTCGTATTTTTTTGGAACGTAACATGTGCTTTCTACTCCTATATTAATGAAATTTTAAAATACTGTTCATCTTAAAAAAAAAAGCTGAAAAGAAACATATACAAATTTCTTGACGCAAGATCCTTCAAATAATATAAATAATTAATTTGCATTTGCTGATAAGAAGAAAAGAAAAGAAGATTGACATGCTCCCTAAACATAAAAATTCATAAAAATTAAATAAAAAGCATTAAAATATGGTCCTAGTTTCTGAACAAAATATTCTTATACTGCAATAAATTTGAGTAGTTAATGAGTATGCATCTGAAGTGAATACGAGAAGACTAGAGCATTGTGGCAGATGTTTGATAAACCACCTCTCTTGTCTTCCCTCGATCACCCTTGAAGGAGTGTAAGTATTGATATGTTGCTGATTTTAATCGTATCTTATAGCCGTTGTTGTTGTTGTTGAAAAAAGAGCAGATTGTCCTAACAACAATAATGCAGGCATGACAAAAGGGAACAGCCAACGTCTAAACACACATAGACAACACACAACATACAACAACAACAAAAAAATAAAAAGGTGCAGTGCCAAGAAAAAAGTATAAGTGTGCCAAGGTGGTGGAGAATTAAATGAAAGAACAACAACAACAAATAAAATGAAGAATGTCTTAAGAAAGAAAAAAGCATACGTATACGAATTTAAGATGAGATTATGTGTACGAGTAAGTGTTGAAATGTTCAAATATTTGCCAAAGGAAACGGAAAACGGAAGTAAATTTTGGAATAAAGTTAATAAGATATTTGCTTTTCTATTAAGCTGTATAAAAATAAAAATATACTCGTATGTATATTGCAATAACGTTTTTTTTTTTTTTATGCAAAAAAAATCATACATTTTTTTGGGGGGAAATTATCAAATGATTCTGTTTATTATCAGCGAACATCATGTCCTGTTGTTTAAATAACTAAATTAAGCGGCCTCCTAGTGGTCACTTGGCAAATATTTAACGTAGAAATAGCTTGTTTTCTAAAAAATATGGCAAATTGCAGTTGATAAATAAATGTTGAATATATCAAATTATGTATAGGTATATTTAATATTTTTTTTATTAACAAAAATTGTAATACATTTTCAGATGGGTTTAAATCTGAGGAAGAAAATTACCTTTGCAAATATTTAATTTAAAAATTATTTTCAGTTTAATTTAACACTTAATTAGTTACTCGATATAATGCTTTATATTTTTATAACCTACACTACCATAGCGCCCATAAATATTAGTCCAACAACACGCTTGTGCGCCAGGTACAGGTCATAATTTTAAAGATATTTTAATAAAATTTGGTTATTATTATAGTTTTTCTGCCAAAGAACGGTTGGGATTGAAATTGTTTTAAATCGATACGTCACCATACAAATATCCTCCCGAAATAGGGAATTATCGGTTATAAATGTTGGATTTACGCACGTATTGAAACAAATTTCGCAACTGTAAATCTTTTAAAGATTTATGCAAATGTATGTATGTATATGCACAATATATCGCCCATTAATAAAAAAAAAATATTACACATATACTTGATGTAGGGTATTATATGGTCGGGCTTGAGCGACTTATTTGTTAATAATAATTTCAATGTTGTTAAAAAAAAACTGAATTCTCAAAAAATTCGCATTCAAATAATACGAATTAAAACTTTAAGTTAAAAAATTTCAAGAAATAGAATTCCTAAACGGTACATTGAAAATATCCATTTTGGCAATTTAAGAAAAACTGCGATTTTATATCCATCATATCGGGAATTAAAAGAAAGCTGCGTTTTTGTATAACTAATTAAGTAATTTTGTGTAAGCAAATCTTAAAAAACTGAATTCCTAATTGGTATTAAAATTACCCATTTTGAGAATTGATGCTAAACAGCTATTTTGTATAATTTCAAAGACATATACATATTAATTTAAATATAAAAATTTACTAATTTTCTATAAAAAAATTTCAATATGTACATTGAATTCCCAAATTCGTTATACAAAATACCCATTTTCGGGAATTAAAAGAAATCAGCGATTTTATGTATATTAAACAATTAAAGGACATAATTTCATTTAAATATTGCAAAATAAGTAATTTTTTTGAAAAACAGAAATTAAAAAAAATAAATTCCAAAATTGGGTATTGAAAATACATACCTAATTCATTAAATATTAAAAAAATAATAACTTTTTTGTAAAAAACTGAATTTCTAAAATGTAATTTGAAGACATAAGACATAAAGATAAATTTATTGAAATATAACAAATTACAAATTTTCTATAAAAAAAATCTAAAAAAAAAACTTAATTCCCAAATTGGGTATTTAAAATTCCCATTTCCCGGTATTAAAATTTAAAGCCATAAAAATCTTAAAAAACTTAATTCCTTAATTGATTACTGAAAATCGCCATTGTGGTAAACAGAATCCTAAAATATGATTTCTCAAATTGACTATTGAAAACACTCATTTTCGGGAATTGAAATGAAGCTGCGTTTTTATATAATTTAAGGGCATAATTTCAATTAAATGTTGAAAATACATAATTTTCTGTAAAAAAAAACTCAAAAAACTGAATTCCCAGATTCGTTATACAAAATACCCATTTTCGGGAATTGAAAGAAAGCCGAAATTTTATATAATTTAAAGACATAATTGCAACCAAATATTACAGATTATAAATTTATTTACCCCTATCGTGAATAAAAATTCCACATGAAATTTGTTCACTTTTATTTTTTTAACATTGAATTTTAATAGGAAAATGTGAATAGGGAACAAATTTCATGTGGAATTTTTATTCACGATAGGGGTGATTTCAAAAAAAAAAACCGCAAAAAACTGAATAAATATTGAAAATTCCCATTTTGGGCATTGATGAAAAACAGAAATTTTGTATAATTTAGGGACACAAATACATTAAAATATAAAAAATTTATAATTATTTATCAAAAATCTAAAAAAATTAATTCCTAATATAATTAGTGATGTTTCACACGTTTCAGTTTTAGCGGACCAGTGTTTTCATTTCTCTTTTGAACCTGCCATTTCGATCACACGCGTATATGCAATTTTTGTGCTGTTTACCCTCAAATTTCTACTTTTTCATGCAAATCAACATGCAAACAACTTCGCGTAGAATAAGACGGAGAAAATAAAAGAAGAAAACAAAAGGAAATAAGAAAATCGACTAGTACCGTCATTTTCTTTATTCACTTTTCCCTTCTCACTCCTTGAAGCGTCAACATTGAAATGTGTGAAAGAGGACTGAGGCATTGAAAATGCCTAATTGACATAATGGTGTTAATCCATGTTCACAATAATTACAAAATAATAATATCACAAAAATATTTACGATTTAATGACTTTCTGTTCTTTATGTCTCTTAAAAAACCGCAATTGCCTCTTTTACAAAAAGTTTGTTTGTCATTCAAAACGTCAAACTTTAGACAAAGATGTCAGATTTGCTTAGAATTTTAAGACTTTTCACATTCATTACTTATTTATATTACGATATTGGGGGAATATAATATTTAAACTTAATTTCAAAATCAAATTTAAAGAAGAAAATGTAGATTTAAAGCTTTCCAAGAAAATTTGTTAAAGTTTGATAGAAATTCTTTGAAATCATCTTATACAATCATCAATATATGTAAGTTTGCTTCAAGGTTTTGTAAACATAATCAAACTTATTCCAAAAAAAAGGTAATGTTTTTTCTAATCAGCCTCAATACTGAATTAAATATGTCTGTCTATACAATTTAAGGCAAGCGTGATAAAATCAATTTCCTAAAAACCATCTTTAAATTTTTACAAAAAAATCCGATAATAGAATTAAACAAAAAAGCATAAGTATAAAAAAGAACAACAAGTATGTAAAATCAAGTAAGTAATGGGGAATTAAATGGTAAACACACGTCTGCTAGACACACGCTCACTGTTTAATCAGAAGAAATGCATGTAGTTGGGAAACCATGTAAGGTAAAATATTGAATGTGTTTAATGTTGTTGCTGTTATTATTTGATGATTTTGTCGTTTAATATTTAAACGAAATGCTCGATATTGAAACGAAACCCTTTTGCTTACTCTTTTATCAAAAAGTGAGTGTTGTTTGTAGACATTGGCATTTAAATTTACACCTGGATTTTTTTTTTGCAAACACACATTAAAAAGGACAAACAACAAACGAAATATTCGGTATTCTCTGGGTATGTAAGCAAACAAACGAAACTGAAACAGATGGAATAATGATGGGGGTAAAATGAAATATTATCAAAGAGTAAATTCTTGTTGTAAATAAAATGAGCAGCAGCAACATGTTGAAAGCCAATATTGTCAAGGTTTGAGTTTGAGTGTGTCACATCGAAGGCGGCAGAGCGACACTAGTAGCCCAATCATGAATAAAAATTTCGCGAGAGTTTTTAACCTTTTTCCATTTTTTCTATTCAAATTAAATGTTAAAAAAAAATAAAAAGGAAAAAAACTCACACTGCAAATTCTGTCAATGCTGTCTCACTATCCTTATTCCCGCATGATATTCCTTGGTAGTAATAGGTTATATACCATGTCTTCTATAATCAATGATATTGTTACGAAATTGTATTTCAGTTTAAATTTAGCGGACGGTATCAACATAGAACTTGCTTCTCAACATTTGCATTTGTAGAAGTTTAAATTCATAAACATTATTGATAACACCCTGTTATAAACATAGCTGAGCAATATGGCAACATTAAGAATATTTAGCCAAAGCCGTTAAGGCTAAATATTCTAGACACGAACATTCTAGACTTGCAGTCATGAACATTCTAGTATCTTATCCATCTAGTATCCGAACCATCTAGAAGTTATGATTGATGTATAAATAGACTAACAGGGCCACTCAAGTGAATCAGTTTATTGTGAGTCATCGTTGTGTAAACATCAAGCATTATCAAACTTTAAGTTAAGTGTGTGCTTTGAAATTGTTTTTGTGTTCATTTAAAATAAATAAAGACTCGTTATATTTTCTTCAAACTATTTGACGTTTTTATTTTACAGTTAAAAGAAATCCGGTTTATTTAAAGGAAATAAACCACCGTTTTTAAAAGGTAAAAAACGGAACAATATCAATATCATAATTTGTATATAAGGGACTATAATTCTGCCATCGTACTCTTAATTTGATAAAATAGATGTCATTCCACATTCCTGCTTGTCTAGCAATATTATTTGCTACACCGGCTCTAGAACAATTCTGTTTACTAAATAATGGTTTTCGTTGGCAAATAACGATGTCGAATAGACACAGTTGTTATTGTTGTTGAAACAACAGTTGATAGACCTTGGTCGAGTGAACTCGGGTCATTCCGGTGCATCCGGTGCTGTCGTTTGTCTGAGAATTATTCAATACGGAAGATATCACTTTAACCACAATTATTTAAACAGAGAACAGAGCCAGAAACAGATAGAAGTATATCGAGAACTCAACATTACTCGTACTATGGATTCCGTGAATCCGATCACAAAAATATAGCTTTAACTATTCTGAAAATGTTTGCTAAAACTTCAAACAGAACTTCTCTTTATAATAGCAGATTCTAGATTGAAGATTCACTTTCATATCTCGCAATGAAAACCTAATTGCCTCAAAAGACTCTCGTACAAGCGTAGGTTATTCGTACTCCACCTATATATAATTTATTAACCAGTATAAGTATGTAACCCAAAATGTATCACCCTCATTCCTTTGTAACGTAAACAGCACGCTCTCCTAAACCTCAACGACGCAGTGAATGATTTTCGGCCGAAATTTATCATTAGCAACCACAAATTGTCCTTGGGATCTGAGAATGCCCACATCATTATAAAAAGCCATTAAAGTCCCTGCATGAAGTTGTCATGGGGTTTTAATTTGGTCGATATTGATTCACTGGTTAGCCATACAGAACCATGATCATTCAGTTTTCTTTTATTTCAACAAAATGGTGCATCTACACTTACTGCGCCGTCTACAGTTTACACTGTGAATGATGGGATTTTGTAAGATCGCCCGTTTTGACCACTTTGCATTTATGAAACAAGCCACATAATTTGGGAACTCTCAAAGAGATAGTGCGAAAACTTAAAGTCTCTTAATGTTCTTTCTATCATCAACAAACACCCACTTGACTGATATTTTCATTAAATTAAAGATTAAAAGGCCAAATAAACAATTCAAATTATGTATATGATTTCTTTTTGGGGTTTCTATATCATAAAAATTTGGAAATTTGTCATATCTGATCCTGTCAATCGAGGAACCACTGAGTCTTTAATCTTATACACCCTAGAGAAGAGCCATTAAACTGGCCTTCTTGACACTGACTTCAGCTTAACTTTTCGCCACAAAAACTACAAAATCAACAAAAAATCAAAAAGTTCTTGTGATCTTGTACTTCACTAACGAATTCGTTTTCACAATCTCACCAATCTTCACTTAACATATTGCAAGAATGATTAAAGCTCACATGGAAAATTCGTCCACATATGTATATCCAAAGATTTCGGCAAGAGGATGCAAGACGTATTGGATTATCTGCCTTTGGTTTATTAATAATTTTCAATCGTTGGAATTCCGTTACTCAACTAAATAATGCCATAATGTACAGAGTCTGATTTAGTTCCATAAGATAGGTATTGTTAAAAGCCTCTTCAATATCTTAAAAGTTGAGGAAGGTATAAAAAGTTGTAATATTCTTCCATTTGCATGGAAGAAGCTCTGGTGGAAGAATCATTCTCAGGTTTTCATCGTTATCTCTTTTCAGAGTTATTAGATGTGTTGAAGACTATTTAGTCTGTAATTCTTGGGTTTAGCGTAAAAACGCTTTATTTACATAAAAATCACACATTAATATTCAGATTTGTACCCATGTTTTGTAACTTTAGTGAAAACTTCTTGCGTCGAAAAGATGACAAAAAAATAATACTCCATCGCTTCTCGAAAATTGAGAAAAAATATGTCTGTATCTAATACATCATACATTAGAAATGTCATATTCTATACAATATACGAAGGCGATGTGAAATTTCAGTGTTTGAAACCGCTAATCACAAATATCGTTGACGGCGAACAGAACTTACTAAAATTTAAAAATTTTCCATGATGGCGGCAAAAACACAACCGTCGACTTGTACGAACACACACGAAGAGTTCCCTTAAGATCTATGAAAGTTATTCTTAGGCAACATTTACGCTGTCAACATCTTAACTGCGCATAACCGTAAAGATTCAGATGAATTCTCAGATTGTAAGATATGAGATATTACAAAATAATTTGCATTTAAATAAAAATAGTTTCGTGGTGTAAAAAGAGTTAGCATTAGAGGTTTAGCAAATTGTCTTCTAGCGAGTTCTAAGTTTGTAGACATACTATATTCCACCATTTTTCTTTTTGCTGCTTAGAAATTCTCATATTTTTTTAAATAAAACATTTTCCAGCAATAAAAAATCACTTGAGAACAAATTACTTACCTTTTTCGTAATTTGAATAATTTAAATTTTTAAAATTATATTTCGCCACGTTTTTATTTGTGAGTATATTTGATAGTTTAAAGCGGGAACCCAAGGTGTATGCGACACGTCAACAAATACAACAATCCAAAAAACAACAACAAGCATTTTGATTTTGTTAATATGTATGTATGTATGTATGTGCAATGTCAAAATCCAGGTGAATTGAAATATAAACAAAATCAATTCTCTTTTCTTTACTTCGCCTTTTGTTTTAAATAATAAATGTAAACAAAAGAATGTTTGACAGAAGGATACATTATTTCACAGCGAATTAATAATCAGCTGATCTGTTGCATACACCTTATTAATACGCCTTGCGGAAACCTTTCTAACAAAAATTTTACAGAGACACTTTGTCAGTAAACTGGCGAGTAATTTTCTTACGTGACCGCGATTACTTGCCAAAAAAGTTACAGACACAGTTTTGTGAGAAAAACAGCTGTTTTTTTTTCAATTTATGACATTTCTACTTAATTCCACACATTTCAATCGAAATCGAGTTAAGGTACAGTCACACTTGGCAAATATTTACTCAAAAAAGCGTAACCACTTGTTTTAGCACAAATTTGTTTGACGTTGTTTACTCCTACAAGAGTTTTGCAAGATCAAACAGCATCAAATAAAATAAAACTAAACATTTGTTGTGGCTTGTCCTAAATAATCGATTTTTTTTAATAAATAAACGAATTAAAATATATTTTATTTAGTGGTTACGTCTTTTTCGGCAAATATTTGCCAAGTGTGACCGTACCTTTACAGAACATGGGTTCTGATGTATTGTAGGGTTAAAAACTAGCAAACGATTATAGCAATCGGTGCTCTTCATTTGAGGCAGAAAATTCTAAACAAATCATTCATCTAGTAACTTGGCCCAATTGCCAACCTTGTCGCCCAACGTGCCAATTGTAAACTCACCAATACATTTATCCATCTGAAAAGCAACTAACAATAACATGTAAAAATTTAGTGGTCGTTTTTAGATGCCTGTGCATAAGCAGAGTAGCTGCTGGCAGGATAGGCAGGCTGGTTGGCTGACTGGTGAGCTGGTGTTTTGCTGGCTGCATATGAATTTTGGCACATTGATATTGAAATTATTCATAATTTTGTTTGTTGTAAAACATATTGTTGGTTGGCTGGCTGGCTTGCTTTTGTTTAATAAAAACTTTACTTTTTGTCATTATTTCAAAAATTTTGCATCAGGCATCAATCGATGAATGAACAAGGATGATTGCATGAATGTAAAACATAAAGAATATGTTTAAGTTCCTCTCCAACAAAATATTAATTGTGACTGTTGTCTGTTGCATATGCATTCGTTCAGTCAGTCTTTTATTCAAACAAATGTTTAAGTTAAATTTTTGTTTCAGTGGTTTCGTATTTGTGTACGAGTGAGTAAGTGAATGAGTGATAAAAAACAGCTGTCCCGGAGGCCGTCACAGGATGCTGTAGCATTTCTAAACTAACTACAGGATATGAATGAATATGCATTCTGCCATCATACATACATATACATATTCATTTAAATTAAAATATTTTTTAAAAAGTTTAACCAAAATTTTAAATATTGTATTTGAAAAACAAAAACTTTTGTTCTTTTCCAATTTGATTTGTAAACAGAATGGGATTATGATGAGTTAAATTTCAATACAAGGCTATTATACATTTTTTGGCAACTTTTTTTCTGAAACAACTGCCATCTGCGTTCCTGTCTGGGCTGTTTACACCAACTATATATTCAACTAAATGCGCAGAAGTACATACAATGAGAAAAAAACCTTAAGCAGGGACTTTTAATAACATTTGTTCCATACAACAATTATTTGCACATAATATGCATTTAATTAACAATATACTTTATCTTTTTTTACCTGGTTTATACAAATTTCTTTTGGGGGAGACAAGCAAGTTGGCATACGAGTGGTAACATGTGTTTTAATATAAATGGTTTTATAATTTTTCTTCATAATTTTTTTTAGGGGGATAGACAATAAATTTGATCAAAATTCATTTTGTTAAATAAATTAATTTCTTTGCTTAAAAACTACAATACATATTACAAGCAGTCAGTCGTCTGCAAAGTTTTTTTTTTGTTTCTAAATTTAACTTAAAATTCATTTCCGCATGCGCATCCTTGTTGAATTTTACGTACAACTATCAGCTGCACGTGGTTACATTATAATCATCATCTGCATTACAATAATTTTGTTTGCAAGTTAACAAGGAATATACATACATATGTATGTATATGTAAATATACATATGTATATATAATATACATATAATCATCATCTGCATTACAATAATTTTGTTTGCATGTTAACAAGGAATATACATACATATGTATGTATATGTAAATATACATATGTATATACATATACATATTTACTATTGTTTTAATCTCTAATATTTCCATTCTTTCAAAACAGATTTTTAGTTCTTGCTTTTTAAACTTGAAAATTTCAATTTTATTTCTAATCCAATCATTTTTGGCGAATCAAGATGCTTTTAAAAAATTAATGTGTTTTTTTATCCAATAAAAAGTACTTCAACTTATCGAATGAATTATTGTCCTTGAGTGAATCTAATTGATTCTGAGTAAATTGGTTTTCGGATATCTCTAGCCAGGAAATTGTTTTGAATATAATTTGTTAGAAATTCAATTTAAATTGATTAATAAAAAATAAATTTGTTTTTGGAAACAAATTTCTGCATCTTTCGCATCAATTGTAACATACCACAATTGTGGCATCATTGTAAATCATTTGCAAAAGTTTGACGTAAAACAATGTTGCCAAAAGTGATTTTTCAAAACGCCAAACTTTTGTTATGTAGCAGTGATGCAATTTTTTTAGTATATTTAAGATCTTTCAAAATATTGCTTTATCTTTCTATATTTTGTTATAATTTGCTTTAAAATTGAGACATTTATATAAAATGGTGGATAAAAGAGTACGTAATAATGATACGTATGTCTTTGTATGGCAAACATGGAAAATTCTACCTATATTTTCAAAATATCAAATTCCTTTCATTTTTTACATTTACTTTGAGTATTTTAATTTTTTATTGTAGTTTTCTTTGAATCCCTCTATAATTTATTGATTTTGTAGTAACAACAGTCAAAATGTTAACAAAGTAAAATACACTTGTTGTCCAAAAATGATATCCTTTTCTGTAAAACAAAGAAATATGTACATACATATATCTATTACAATTAAAATAAAGATAAAAAACCAAGAAAAAGTGACTTGTATCACAAAGTATAAATTAAACAAGTAAGAGTGCTATATTCGGCTATGCCGAATCTTATATACCCTTCACCTTTGTTGTGGATGCATAATTATATTATATACATACATATTGTATATATTATATTGTTACGTTTTTACCTTTTAAAAACGGTGATTTATTTTTTTTTTTAATAAACCGGATTCTTTTTAAATGCAAAATAAAAGCGTCAAGTACTTTGAAGAATATATAACTAGTCTTTATTTATTTAAATGTACACAAACACAATTAAAAAAATTATCCACTGTCTTTTTACACATTTATATTACGGTTTAAGAACACACTGAAAGTTTTCGAAAACTTTTTACACATTTATATTACGGTTTAAGAACACACTTAAACACTTTGTGTGATCAGCGCCATCTATATATGAAAAAAAATTATTTGTAATAATTAGCGCCATTTGTTTATGAAAAAAATTATTTGTAACAATATTAATGCACTTAGTTTTTTTGATCAAATTTTCAAGCTTGTCTCGGATTTTTGCTCATATCTCCCTTATTTGTGGGCGGATTTTGCTGATTTGAAATAGCAAACTTCTCGAAAGCATGTCTGATAGAATTATTGAAGATTTGGATCCCGAAGATATCTGGGAACTTCCAAAAATTGATTTCAAGATCCAGACAGACAGGCAGACAGACGGACATTGCTTAATCGCCTCCGCTATCTATAAGGATCCAGAATATATATACTTTATAGGGTCGGAAAATTATATTATGGAAATTACAAACGGAATGACAAACTTATATATACCCTTCTCATGAAGGTGAAGGGTATAAAAAGAACTTGATCATGGTAAAGACAATTGAGAAAAAAACTAAATGTAATAAATGGCTTTAACTAGCACCTATGTACATATGTATGTATAAAATAGGCCGCTAACATAACTGGTGTTGGAAAAATAATAAAGGTTACTACAGGGTGGAGAATAAAAAAACCCAATAAGTATTTCAAGAAATCAGGGTATTTTTCTCAATTAAATGTAAACATTTTACAAACAATAACTAAATACAGGTAAAATTAAGTAAATTAAACGTGTGTTGTTAACCTTGGGTAGGTAAACGTTATAGCAAGAGTAAAACCAAATGTCCAAACTACAATGACCCAGCCATGTGCGTGTTTTTATGACTATATGATTCTGCTGAATGTGTCTCAGTATTTGTAAATTTTGGAAAATCATATAAAATTTTTAGGGAAACTTTTGTCAAATATATAGAATTTCATTGGAGTAAAGAAATTTACAAATACTTTACTTGAACATTATTGCGCCGTTATGTTTTTCTTTATGAAGGAAATTTTCTTCAGTCTTTTGTTTCGTGGAAAATAATAAAGAAACCATGTGTTTGCTTATCCTTCAATTATTTACAATACGGGGTTGTTTGTTAACAAGTATTGGTTTTGCCAAAGCATATCCTTAAAGATCAACCAACATGCTTATTTAGATAAGGTTTGTGCAAGGCATATTAAACTGTCCGCTGAGGAGTGAAAACAAAATTGGAGCGACAGGCGTTATAAGCTAGGTTGGTGTTTTATAATATTAAATATAATTTAATTGAAATTAATCAATTAATAATAAAAAAAAACTAATAATTTCACAATTTAGTTGAACATTAACAATTTAATGAAAACCATTAGTTACACCACCTTAGGAAAAAATGGGGTTTTCAACAAGAACTTTCTTTTCCAAAAGTACAATATTAGAATAACATAAAAGTTTTAACATTTTACTTGTAGACATATCAGTAGAAGTAGCTTTGGCAATTATTACTAAGAATTCAATTTCTCAATTTTATTCTCCGAATTCATTCAAAAAACATCCGCAGCTTTTTCTGAAAAATTATTTTTTTTTTTCAACAAAGCTAATATTTATTTGTCGGAATTTTGGTTTTTGAAAATCCAAAACCAATTGTTGAGAAAACTTTGCAGGCTGAATGTGCCACTGAATGGTGCGCTATGTGGTGTGGAGGCGTGATTTGGACATTTTTCCGAAAATTCTGGTAGAAATGTGGTTAAATAGAACGCCAGCTAAATTTTGGCCTATCATTGATGATATGGCTGTCACTGCCATGTGGTTTTTACGATCGTAATTTCCCGATTGTATAATATAAATTGTTTTGGAAAACAAAGTTCTTGTTGAACAACGCCGTTATTTTATTGATTCGACGATAAGTTTGTAATTTTTAACTGAATATGTATTACAATGAGAAAAATAACTGTAAAAGATTTATTTTAGGTTAGGAGTTATAGAACTTCAAAGTCTTTATATATAATCATTCATTTAGCGTCATCAATACGAAACGATATCGTTTTGTGTCGATTGTTGTAAATCCGTATGCCCATTGTCAATATCAAGTTTTATCGATAAGCGTCGATTTATATTTGGTATGGAGTACGAAACGATAACTCCGGTATCGATATAAATTGACTTTTATTTTGGAAGAAGCTTTGGTATTCCTGCTTCAATTTCAGACGAAACTAAACCCTGTTCAGGAAGTTATTGAATGTCAATATCAAGCATCGACGTATGTTTCAATTTCAGACGAAACTTTACCCTGAAGGAGCTGTTGAATATGAATATATGGGAGTTATTGAATATGAGAAATAGAAGCTCTTAAAAGTAATGATATGTTCTTTGAAAATGAAAGTCAAATATTGGTACCTTTAACCTATTCTCAGATCGTCAAAAAGTGCACTTCATTAAAAGGAAAGAAAAAATATATGTTGGAACGAAAAACATTTTAGTTGTTTAAAGTTATCAAGAAATTTTTTTTATAAAAACCAAGTGTTATTAGAGATGTACTTTAAAAAACGATAAACAATCGACATCGTTACACTGTTGTTATGGAATAACTTTGATGACGACGTCGATAAAAATTAATGTTGATATTAAATTGATGACGATGACGACGACGCTAAATGTAATAATGGCGAATATTTAATACCTCCTATAATTAGTTTATTTTTTCAATGTTATGAATATCATTGAATAGTGTTTCAAAATTCATATCATCTGACATCTAATATTATGCAATTTATTAACATTTTTAACCAAAATGCACATTTTAAATTTATATGACGGTAACATTTTAATATACGGAAAAAGTATTTATAGCGAAGACGTTATTCCACAGAATACTTCTTAACAAATAACAGCAATACAGAAAATTTTAATATTAGCAGTAATTAATTACGAAAATATGAAGTGTATGAAGATCACTGTCTTGACATTTTGTCGCCTGTCGTCTTAATTTTAAACTGCAGCCATCCAAGCAACTGTTTAATAAAATAATGTAAACGAAACATTTTGTCGCTATTGATTTGAGGAAAATTAAATTTCATTGTTATTGTTCTATATTATTTTTAGGCTGTAACCACAATTACTTATTTATATTTATTTATTTTTACTTTTCTTTCTGTTTTTCAATACACACCAGGTACAGGACCTCTATTATATACATACTTCTATATACAAAAATATTCAATATATTCACATAAATGTAAAGATATATAATACGTTATTAAGCATTGATATTTATTTCGAATGCTATATATCCAACTTGTATTTAAAAATGTTTTCAAATCTTATTAACTCTCAAGTACTCTGACGTAATTTTTAGTTCTTGCTACAGTTCATTATATACGGCTATGAGTTAGTATAACCATAAACAAATAGCATATGTTTTATTTATTCTAGTTACATACATTCATATTCAAACAAAAAATATGAATTCAAAAATAAATACATATTTTCAATATTATTTCAAATCATTCGTACATTTTATACAGGAAAATACTAAATATTTTTCAAATCAAATAAGTCTTTAATTATTATTTGTTAATATTATTTGTTATTATCAATGTTTAATAAAACTGTAAAAGTAATAAAAACAAAAAGTAATAAAAAAAGTCGATTTTTCGGTACTCTTTTTCAAATATATTTTTCAAAATAGTGGGTCTATTTCGTTGATTACGACAAGAATTTTGAGTTTTGAAACTATAATCGATTTGATGGGGTCTATATAGACTCAATATAAACTCTATAGGAAAAGCATTTCCAGCCGAATATCCTAAAAAATTACTTTGTTACAACTCTAGATTACATAGGGCAGCATACAATAACACGTTAAATGTCCTATAACTCAAGCAATTTTAACGTTTTTATGACTATTATCTGGAGAGCAACAGAAACAAATTATTAAAATACAAGCTATTGTAATGATCTTCAGGATAAATAAGAAAACATTTTAGAATAATTTTTTAGGTAAAACATTCAATTTTAGCAAATATGTAGTCTGTGTAAAGAACTTAATTATGTATACTTTTGATAAAACAAAACCTAACTTTTAATAAAAAAAATATTAATTACTTACTTAAGAAAAAATATCTACTTATCCAATTTCCTAACATAAACATATGATTTAAATATAAAAAAAACTAATTTTTATCACAAAATCGTCAATTATATTTAACTTTTCCCTTTTAAAGGTTAATTCAATATACTTAACCAATCTGGCAACATTCATGAAACTGTTTTAAGACAGTAAATAAATTTTCTCACGGTACAAAAACAACAAACGACACATTACATGTACACTGCCACCCACCCAATTATAGAAAAATGCATGCACGATGATGCATGACAAAAACTGCAAAAATCTTATGCCGCAAAACATACTAATTAAACAATAAAATCACAGAGAAAACCCCAATACCACTATCAAATATCCCTTTGCAAAATATAATTTAAAAAAAATATTCATAGTTTTAAAAACAAACGAAGTTAATCTAACTTTTCACAAAAAAACACAGACAATAAAGAAAATTAATGAACTGCTGAAGAGAAAAAAACTTACCAATTTTACTTGCCGACTGACCCATGTTCACACGATTTTTTATGTTCTGCTTTTATATAAAAACTAATTTTATTTGATATTTATTTAAAACTTATTAACTAATTTGACACTTTTAGATCATAGCAAACTTTATTTAGCACTTTAATTTGTACAATATTTTATTGGTTGTTTTATATTTCACTATATTTTTTATTATTTAATTAATTTGTTTAGCATTTTTTTCTCCTTTTGTTGAAGAAAGCAAAAATAATTCACACATGCACGACTATTCAAAACACAAAAAAAAACTTGACATTTCTTATAGGAATTTTGTAAAGAGACTGAAAGAGAGAGTTAGAAACCGATTAAATTAACAGCGTTGTCAACTTGGTGCGTTTCGCACCATTTTTGGTGCTTTTTTAAATTTTTCGTGCGAAAAGTTTTTTAGTTGGTGCGTGGTGCGCTTTTAATTATTTAATTAATTTTTGGTGGCACCAAAACAAATTCAATACAACTTTTTGTTTTAGTGTGAGAACAAATCTTTGTACAAAAAGTACACCTGTTAGTAAGTACCATTTCATTCAATACTGGAAAATTTTTTTTACAATCAATTTTACAGGCCACAACAAAAATTAAAAATCGCACCAAAATTTAAAAGAAAGCGCATCGCGCACCAACTAAAGAATTTTTCGCACCAAAAATTTAAAAACGCACCAAGTTGACAACGCTGGTAACAAACATAAATAATATTACATTTGATCACCTTGTTTGATTTTTTGGCTATAGGTTGAATCAAATATATTATGACATCCTTAAGTTATGCTGTAGAAACTTTCTTTTAAAAAAGCACATTGCCTACTTTTAGGATGACAAATTTTCAATGACCTTGAAAATGTTGGAATAACGGTATTTGTTGTGATTTTCTAACGATTTTTTATACTCACCACGATTTTTTATACTCATCACGATTTTTTACTACCACGATATTATCACCACATTTTCAAATTCACTCACTACACGAGCAAAAAAAATTTTTCCGATAGATTTTTACACTACCTTTTTTTAACTACTACAACACACCTTGTTTTCTTGTTTTTTTTATTCTTCTTCTCTTCTTCCTCTCTCTTCGCCATCCTCCACTCTCATAATTTTCTTCTTCCGACGGTCGTCGTTGTTTGTGTTTGCGTGTGTTTGGTTGGTTGCTGTGGCCGTTAAAGAAGAAAACCGGGTTAGTTGTATCCACATATAGCGAACTTTAAAAAAAAAAGAATATGGGAATTATTACATATTTAGTTTGTTAGAGATGACCAGCGTTATCAACTTTGAAATTTCAAAACGCATTAAAATAGAAAAAAGCGCACCGCGCACCAACTAAAGAATTTTTCGCACCAAAAATTTAAAAAAGCACCAAAAATGGTGCGAAACGCACCAAGTTGACAACGCTGATTGTGAGGGAGAACAAAGAAAAAAAGTGATGCCAGATTTGGTTTGACGGAATAGCGAGTTGATGTTAAACGACTAAATAATTCAAAATTGGGAAAATTAATGCAAAATTTTATTATTTCAGGCAGTATTACTATAGTTTGTTACTGATGGGACCTATGTGGGGTTTTTATATATTAAGTTGTTAATTTATATGTTATTACGGCTGGGGAATCATAAAAATGTTTTTTTTTATATATGTATATTAATTATTATAGGGGAAGGCCAATGTAAGCGGCATGCGGCTTCGTGCTGCAATCATCTGTTCTTTTCACCGTTTATACTTTTTGTAGGTAATTTCAAAAAATTAAATTGATTTGTTTTTTACATAAGTAAATTCTTAAGTAAACGTCTTTTTAGTGTGTACATGGGGTAAAAAGTATTAAACAAATGGATTTTTTATTTTTAACTAAATTCATGTCACATATGTATTATATACATGTGTATGGCAACATCGTTTTAAGCGGCAAAGTTGAACAAACTTATACTTTGCCGCGCTATCGCTTCTCACAGCATTGTCAGATTAAGTAAATTGCGATACTTCAAAATTTTTGTATGAATAATTTTATAAAGCAACAAAACTTTTATTCACATGTACACACTTAAAAAAAACGTTTATTTAAGAATTTATTTATGTAAAAAACAAATTAATATATTTTTTAACAATTGCTGCTTTAAATTGCCGCTTACACTGACCATCCACTAGTATGGCCACATACTAAAACACAATTTTCCTTGTGCTTACTGAACACCACTTTGTGTAAACACAATCATCGGAAAACATCCACACGTTGACGGCTGCTGTCAAACGAAAAAAATCGGCAAGTGCGTCTTCTAAAAGAAAAAGTTATTAAAAAACGTAATAATTTTGTAATTATATAGTGAAATAACAAGAAAACTTTCTGCGGTAAACATTGCTTATTGAATATACAAGTTATTATTATTGTGCAAAAGCGTTAAAACGTCGGAAAATTACAAAGAATTTCTTAAGAAATAAATTCGTAAAAAATGGCGGATCCTTTGAGTTTGTTGCGGCAATATAATATAAACAAACGAGATATTATAGAACGGGATGGCCAAATTATATTCGGAGAATTTTCGTGGCCGAAAAATGTTAAAACAAATTACTTAAAATATGGGTGAGTATTAAATTTTTTAGTTTTGCGGCAAATATATTACTAATAGAGTGCAAATGTTAAAGCTCCGGCAAAAAGGGTGCTCCGCGCGAATATTATACACTAGAGTGTTTGCTATATCTGCTGAAAAATGTTAAGCTGCAGCATCCGGTGTATGTTAGGCAGTGCGCTGATGAAGATATACCAGCTGTACATCGTCCCGATCGTAAGGAACTATTGGCTTATCTTAAAGGCGAGACTGCTACTTGTCCCAGCATCGATAAAAGCGCTCCCCTGGAAATACCCACTCAAGTGAAGAGGTTAGCTGATGGCGATGCAGCCGGTGGAGAATCATCTGCTAAAAAAGCACGTTTTGAGGAAACCCAAGTACAAAAGGTCAGAGAACAGTTGGCGGCGCGTTGGGATGTCAACAAAAAAGAGGCCACTGTCAATATGGACAATATTAAATCTTTGTCCGAGACCATGTCCGTAGAAAAAATTGCTGCCATCAAGGCAAAACGTTTGGCCAACAAGAGAACAACTATTAAACGCACTGACAATGAAGACACCATGGCCACTGACTTAAGGGCTATATTGGATTTTGATGTTGACTCCACCAAGGATATTATAAGTCGTGAGCGTCAATGGCGTACGAGAACTACTATACTGCAGAGCACTGGTAAAATATTTGCCAAAAATATATTTGCCATCTTACAGGGCATAAAGGCTAGAGAAGAGGGCCGCAATAGACCCATACAACAGAATCCCATTAAAATGCCAGAGCCAACTAGAATGAATAAACCACAGCCTCAACTAACACAGTATAATCGTTATGATCAGGAAAGATTTAATAGGCAAAAAGAAGGTATATTAAATAGGAAAATTTAGTAGTATTAGAAAACGATTAACATACTCTTTCTTTTTGCAGAAACCGAGGGCTTCAAAATCGACACTATGGGTACTTATCATGGTATGTCCCTGAAATCAGTGACAGAAGGATCTCAAGCTCAACGTAAGGCTCAAATGGCACCACAAATACCAGGTATTATTTTTTTAGTCTGGAATAATACGTTAACATTTAACTAAATACATTTTTTTGCCCACAGGTCGTGCCAAGGAATTATTACCAGCCGCCCAGGCTCGTCAAGTTGCACCAACGCCTCAGAAACGTACCTCTCGAACACCGATTATTATCATACCCTCTGCCAACACTAGCCTAATAACAATGTACAATGTTAAGGATCTATTGCAGGACTTGAAGTATGTCAGTACGGAAGAAAAGAAACGATCCGGTTCAGCCAGAGACAATGAAGTACTATTGCAGGTGAGCCTACATCATATAGTTATTATTACATTATTATACTTTGAACATTACACATACATTGTAAATAGTATTAAACTAGAGAGAGAGAATGCCTTAAAATTTATTACAATTTTACTTTTTAAATGTTGTTTTTTTTTCAGCGTAAGAAACAAAACATAACAGTTCCCTATCGTGTCATAGATAATCCACAAAAACTGAATGCTCAGGATTGGCAGCGGGTCGTGGCGGTGTTTGTTATGGGACCCGCTTGGCAATTTAAAGGATGGCCTTGGGATGGAAATCCTGTAGAAATCTTTGCCAAAAGTATGCAACTAATTTACGTTTTTTTTTTTTTTTTTTAAGACTATTTATAAATTATTGTTTCTTTTTATTACAGTCTCTGCTTTTCATTTGCGTTTCTCCGAATTAAAACTTGACGCTAATGTAGCTAAATGGTCGGTACATTCATTAAACCTTTCACAGCATAAACGGCATTTAGATCGCGCAGTATTAATGACATTTTGGGAAACTCTAGACAAGTAAGTTAAACAAAATGTTTGTGTGTAAAATACTTAATACTTTAATGCAAATATTTTCCCTTACTTTCTTTTTAGATACATGGCTAAATATAAACCTGACTTAAGATATTGAACATGGCCTAACTTTTTTGTTAATTTCGTTAAATGACTCATATTTTTATGAACTACACATGAAAGATAATTTTTATATATATTTATAAATAGTCATATTTGTTCTGTAATTCTTTAGACTAGTTGTTTGATAAACAAAATCATATTTAGTTTAGTTTTCGCAAAAGAATATACATTCGTTTTTTTTTTAAATAAAACCAGCTCGTAAAACAAAGGAAAGGTGTCCTTTAAGCACGCTATTTCGAATAAAGTTTTTATTTTTTAATTGTTTTTGGGAATGAAGTTTTTTAATGAAATAGTTTGAATTAGTTGTTTCAACATTTTTAAGTTTTTTGTTTTTTGAAAATTTGAACCTAATTTTGAATAGTTCAACTAAATGATTTATATATTCTTATGGAATTTTTACAAGTTTTAAATTTTCTCAATTAAGTAAATAAAAAATTATTTTTTCATATTATTTGGAATTGGCATAAAAAATTTATTTTTTTACATATTCGAAAATTCGAAATTTTTATATATGTTCGAAAATACATTATTTCGCTTGTTTATAATGATATAAATTCGATTTGCACTCACCTTGTATAGTTGCACCATGTTGACAAGCTTTAAAATTTCGAAAACAAAGACATTTGTATATTTGTTTTTCTTTTTCACAATTTGAAAACTACAATTTATCTAGAATCAGTAAAAATTTTAAATTACCGCATTCGATATCGAGTAAAATTGATCGTAATTTTCTTATTTGAGATTATGGCATTCGATATCGAGCAAGAAATTTAGTACATTTTATCATAATTTCGATATCGAAATCATTTTTCGATACGATAGCTCATTCGATCACGAATGCGGTAATTTGGCCCCTGTTTTAACACTTTTCCGAACAAAATTTTGCTTACATATTACCGAATTACCAAAAAAGAATTTACAACAAATTTTAAGGAAACAATTTACTGCTATTTATTTAGTTAGTTTTACACATAAATTTTGAAACTTATTTTTATTGAAAAATAAACAACAATTACAATATAAAAAAATTAACATTAACTTAAGGAGTGGAGAATTTTGTTTTCTTTTACATTTTACTTTACTGGAATACAATTTCAGCATTGTTATGCTAACACATTAAAAATTTAAATAAACATACATCTCAAGCGCTTAAACCGCTCCTATTTGTAGTATGGGTAAAAAGAGTTGGAACGCCTTTTCAATTTGCTGACGTGCGTGTAACATTTCAGCAAACAATGTGCTAATATGTGCCTTGGCTTGCTGCTGTTCTGCATGCTTGGAGAGTTGGCCCGCAAAACGATTTGCCACAATTTGCAGATGCATATTGAAGTGTTTGCACAATTGAACAATGCCGTCCACTTCATTGGCGGTACTGTGATGTTCTTTAACTAGCAAAAGTTCCGCAATTTTGTGTAGTTTTAACATTTCCAAAGCGCAAGTTTCGGCCAAAGAGGTAATGCCTTTGGCAAAGAGTGCCTGTGCATCTAAATCATTTACATCGTCTGCTGCCAGCCAAGTAGTGCAAGCTGACCATAAGCTGTAATTGAAATAAAAAAAAAAATAATTATAGCAGAATAATATAAATATAATAATAGTGCAATGATTTACTCGGTTATTTCCTCGAATTGTATTTTTAGTTCAATGTCTTCTATGGCTTGTTTAAGATTTTCATTTAACTCTTGTTTATCGTAGTCTTCATTCACCGGTTCACCCTCCAAATCCTCTAATTCCATAAGTTCTTTTACCTCATTAATGGTTTCCATTAGGTCTTCCAGAGCTTTACCAGATACTGATTCTTTTAGGGCCTGTAGTTTAAGCTTTGATTCATTGGATAATATTTCCAAAGCTTCTAAGTGCACTAGACCGCAGTTATTTTCAAATAATATATCAAATCTTAGCAATGCTTTGGATTTTTCAATACTGAGCTCTTTTAATGACTGTTCCAATTGTTCGTTTTCTTTTTTGGCCTCTTTCAATACCTTTTTTATGGGAATATCTGTGAGCGATAAAGTTAAATTTATTTTATAATAAAACTTACCTCACTTAGGTTGGGTTTGTCTTGCTCCAAACCCAATTTCTTGATTTTGTTTTTTAACAAGGGATCATTTTCTTGCAAAATATTCATGGTTTTCTTGCCAATACCTTCTAAAGTATCCAGACCGGTATTTAAAACTATGCTACCCAAAGAGGTGACATTATTCACTAGACCTAAACCAAAAACAGGCGCTGCATTTGCGTGTGTTAAAGATCTGTCCTCTTGCTGGTGTTCCTGCAATTGTTCTTGTGATTTGGCTTTAGCTTCTTCTATACCATTAATGCGGGCCAATTCAACGGGATCTGGTGCCCCAATAACTTTATCTAAGCCGGAAGATACCGTGCTGGTTAATTCATTGGCCGTACTCAGTACCGAAGATACTACGCCACCAAATAAACTGCCCCAACCGGAAGACTGTTGTTGCTGTTTAATGTGTATCTGTTGCTGAGTATGTGGCAAAGGTTCACTGTTGAAATTATTATTCTCGGTAGCTGCTTCCTTTGTCTTTAATACAGTGTTATTGTTTTCGGGTTTCGTTTTATTGTTTACCGATGATGATCCCTTGTTACATTCTGTTGCCGTTTGAGTCTCTTCAGCCAGATTATCTTCGGCATCACCCCAATCATCCCACTCATTGTCATCATCAAGATCCCAATCATTTTGATTATTATCTCCCGTTTGTGTCGACATTTTTTGTTCTTTTTATTTTTTTTGTTATTACTTTCGTATTAATAATTTTTGGAGGAAAAAATAAATTGATTTATTTACGTGTCGTTTTCTTTTTACTTGTCTTTTAGCCCCCGAGAAGATAACAAACTTTTCGCAACAAACTTTTTTTTCACTCAATCGAGGAGAGAGAGAAAAATACTCAAGAGTGCAGAAATTGAGTATTTTCTCATCTTTTTGCAGCCGTGTTACCAGACAAACATATTTTTTCGGTTTCGCTGATTAATCTGTGCTACCAAATCAGCTTACATTTAGAACTAAGAACGGGATTGGAAAATGTAATTTCAATTTGTAATATGTAATATGAAAATTATGGCTGTTTTCATAAACGTAGTATGCAATGCAACATTTCGTTCCATATAGTTCATAATAGCATTTAGAATATAAATTAAAAATTTTATTACATAAAATATAAATTTATTGGACTATTAAATATAATCTTAAAACAAAAATTGTTAAATTATATTCTAAATGCAATTATGAACTCTATGCAATGAAATGTTATTGCATACTGCGTTTATGAAAACAGCCTTGATTTCGATACTTGATTGTGTGTTTGCTATAATGTAGAGATCGTTTGCATATAAACAGTGATTAAAATACGGCTTAAATCATCAAAAGCAATAATAAAAAGAGTCACAGACAGTGAAGACCCCAGTCGAAAATCGCGTTATTAACTCGAACTTTAAATTTCCGATTGAAACGTACCTTTATGAAACACTTGTAAATAACCATAACCTTTTTTATAATCTTTTCCTTAACTTGTGGTGAATGTGGAAAAAATATTGGGCCAAATGTGTTATGTACATCAAGTATTAATTTTATAAATTGCTAAATTGTAGTGTCCGATCGAAACCGAAAGTAATATTCGGCCTTATCCGAAGCAAACCGAAACTTTAAAATATAATATTGATTTCCAAAAAAAAATATTTTTGATAACATCTTTAGATAATTTAAAGGTGACCTAAAGTACCGACATACTCCATAAATCTTTAAAAGAACAGTTTTAAAAGTATATATTCATAAATATTTTATTTACAACAAAATATATATTTTTTATCCTGTTGACTATCTATCTACCTATATGTTTTTCATTTATAAAAGTTGGTACTGGTTCGAGTATTCGGCCAATTTTTGGCCTAATCCGAAATCGAATACTCGGTCGGACTCTATTAAATTGCATGCAATATTCGTATGATAAACGCACAAACTCTGTAATTAATGGTAAGAATCGGTAATTATATCAATTATCAATTGTTAAAATTATATAAAAAATATTAAATTAACTTTTTTACTTTTTTTTTATCTATATATATAAAAGAGTAACGTGACTGACTGACTGATTCATTCATCATCGGACAGCCCAAACCGCTAAAGCTAGAAATTTTAAATGTAGATGTAGGTACAACATGTAGATCCACTAAGGGATTTTTGGAAATTCGGTCGTTAAGGGGGACAAAAACGGGTAAAACCAGTACCTATATATCTCTAAAACAAATAAATAATAGAAATAATATTTTAAATGCGTCCGCCTTTAATCAAAAAAAGAGCCGACAGGTACTTGGTACTTTTTTGAAATTCAAAATTTAGGTGACCATATGGGTAAAAATAGTCCCCGTAGAACGCTCCGTTAACATGTATATCTCCTACATAAATAAACATAGAAATACTATATTAAATGCATCTGGCTCAGATCAATAAAGACTAGAAATCTTTTTGCTACTTTTTTGAAATTCGAATTCCTATGGCCTAAAAATTGTATTCTTTTTTGGTACTTTTTTATCAAAATGTATTTTCTTACTAAAAATTCTATGAACTATTATTTTCAAATAGTCGTATTACGGATAATTAATAGGTACTTTTTTGAAAATAATTTTTTTATGCGTGCCAAAAAAGGGACAAAAAGGATATTTGATATTATTTATTCAATTTAAAAATAAAAAAACGATAAAATATTCTTCCATCCACACAAAAAAGAACCCAGAACATGCTATTCATGACTCAAATATGAAGGTGTAACAAGGGCCAAATTTTAGTACGGTTATATTGGTACTTTTTTATTATATTTTTTTTGTAGATTTAATTTTTGTTGTATTTTATTTTATAACGTAATAGTAATTATTTTTTAATATTGTTATTTTGACCAATTTTATATAATTTGGCACATAGTTCTTTAATTGCTCAATTATTACCAAATTAGTTTAGCTATTTTTTATTTACGTAAAGGATTTTTGTGTTTTTTTTTTAATTTAAAACAATTTTTGATAAAATACTGCTGTTTCTAATTGCGCAGCAAAATTATTCCATCTTTAAATTTGCGAGTTAACCAATATATACATAAATTTAAACTAACTTTAAAAGAAAAAATGTAAAAAAAGAAAATAAAAAATACTAAACTAATAAAAAACGTAATTTATTATTTAAACAAGTAAAAGTAAAGCAAAGCAAAAAATATCCTTAATTGTCATAAAACTAAAATTAAAAACATTTTTTTTAATTTTTATTACTTTCTAATATTTAATTTAAAATATTTTCAGTTTAATTTTATTAATTGAAAATTAAAAAGAATAAAACAAAATATTACAAAAAAAAAATAAAATTAATTTTTATAAACTTAAAATCTCATCATGCACTATCCACTGAATCATCGGATATTGTTTGTATTTCATCCTCCGCCTCCTCTTCTTGTTGCTCCTCCACTAAGGCCGCATTCGAGGTTTGTTGTAATTCTTAATTCTCCAAATACTCTTGCAAACGATCTTGAAAGAAATTTATATAAGTTTGCTTTTGCTGCGATGTGGCTGGGAAATAATGTCCGCCATTGTGTTCTAGGATTTCGACATTTTTAAAATGATTAGCCATTTCTTGACTCATTTATTTGGGTATGATTTCATCAGATAAACCATAGACATGTAGTGTGGGAATGATTATCGATTCTTCGTATGCGCTTTTATGCACTAAACTCCCGGATAGGAAGCCAGAGTATGGCAAATTCTAAAAAAAAATTTACAGCCATGTCACAGAACTCAATTCCGATCAAAAGTGGTTTTGATTCCGTAAATTGAGTCTTTAGAAAACGAAAAACGAATTTTTTTTCGGAATGAAACCACTTTACAACCATGTCACAGAACTCAATTCCGATCGAATGTGGTTTTGATTCCGTAAATTGAGTCTTTAGAAAACGAAAAACTAATTTTTTTTTCGGAATGAAACCACTTCAGATTTCTAAAGTGGAATTGTTTTCTTTTATGATTTTATACTGAAAAAAAACTCATACTACTAATTTATAATGACAATTGAATAATTAATTTTATTATTTCATTGTTTTTTTAGTTCTCTCATTGATACTTCTATTAAATTTTAAAAATTTCAAAGTTGGTGTCAGCAACAAGTAAACTTTTGTCAAAAAATTACAAAAATTAAAAATATTCCCACAGCACTAGAATATGACAGAGGAATTCCTTCTTGGTAGCTTTTCAAATGCGTTTTGATGTTTTTGT
The DNA here is from genome assembly GCA_950370525.1 of Bellardia bayeri. Lineage (NCBI taxonomy): Eukaryota > Metazoa > Arthropoda > Insecta > Diptera > Calliphoridae > Bellardia > Bellardia bayeri. The sequence continues at coordinate 8,508,815 of OX493264.1, read as the reverse complement.
TCATTTAAAACAGCAACAATTGAAATCTAGGCAATTTTAGAAAATTTTATTGACTTATTTAAAATTTCTTTGTTAGCGTTTTTTTTTTGTTCGTTTTTGTTACACTTTTTATTACAAAAAACTAATGTTGGAAATAAACAAAATCGATCGGAATCTAGAGAACGCAAAGTAAAAACGATCGATTTGCAAATACGGAATTGAAACTATTCCGATCAAATTATGTGACATGCCTGTTAGATTTCTAAAGTGGAATTGTTATTTTTTATTATTTTATACTAAAAAAAAACTCATACTACTAATTTATAATAACAAGTAAACAATTAATTTTATTATTTCATTGTTTTTTTAGTTCTCTCATTGATATTTAAATAAAATTATTGATTAATATTTTGTATTGCTGGATCAAATTATATTATTAAGCTTTTATTTTGTGTTGCCTCTTTAAATCCAATAAAATAAAAAATTATTGTATTTTTTTACAAATTAGACCAATATATTTCAAACATCTTCTGTTCATCTTCAATTCAGATCCTGAAGATGAACAGAAGATGTTTGAAATATATTGGTCTAATTTGTAAAAAAATACAATAATTTTTTATTTTATTGGATTTAAAGAGGCAACACAAAATAAAAGTTTAATAATTTAAATAAAATGTTAAAATTTTTAAAGTTGGTGTCAGCAACAAGAAAACTTTTGTCGTTTTCAGATGCATCCCTTAAATTTCTTCTTTGTAGCTTTTCAACTGCGTTTTGATGTCTTTGTTCATTTAAAACAGCAACAATTTAAATTTCGGGCATTTTTGAAAAATTTTGTTCACTTTTATTTAAAATTTCTTTGTTAGCGCTCTTTCTGTTCGCTTTTGTTATACTTTTCATTACAAAAATCATATTTGTTTGTTTTGGTTACACAACGTTACCATATTTAAGTTAAAAACTGAGATTTAAATTTTTTTTGGGAATAAACAAAATCGATCGGAATCTAGAGAACGCAAAGTAAAAACGATCGATTTGCGAATACGGAATTGAAACCATTCCGATCGATTTCTGTGACATGCCTGCTAGTTTTACTTTTTCTATAGAAGCAAAATACGGAATTAATTCCACTTCCGAACGGAATTAAATTGCGTGACATGGCTGTATATTATTACTACCTAAAAGCTTAAATGGATCAAATGTATTTTGATGTTAAAGAAAACAAAAATTAACAAGCCAGATAGAACATCAAAATCTTTAAAAAACAAAACCAATAAGAAATGCATTTTCAGTTTTTTGTATGATGTTATGTAAAGTTCTAGTTTAGAGAGCAAATTATGAAAATCTGTGATAACCCACTGTAATATTCCCACTAAAAGTGAATATTTATAGGAAACATTTTTAATTATTTCTATATGAACGTTAAACAAGTAAGTATAGTCGGTCAAGCCCGACCATATAATACCCTACACCTAGTATATGTAAATATAAAACAGTTTTTCAGAAATAGGCGTTTTATGGGAGATATCACCTATTTTGGACCAAAATTCAGTGTATGATTTCTTTGAATATAAATATTATAGGTATGTGTTAAACTTTATGTCGATATAAACACTTTTAAAAGATTTATGGAGGTTAAAGTAAATTACGGTCTCTTATATGGGAATTTCGACTACTTATGGGCCAACCATTATAAAATTAGGTGTCATCATTTCTGTATATATCAAACTTATTTGTGTTGAGTTTTATTTAGATACCAACATTTTTAAGAAATTTATGGTGATTTTCGATCACAATAAAATTGTACATTATTATATTTATATGAACGAAACATATTTGCGTTCAATATTATTTGGATACCAACATTTTTAAGAGAGTTATGCTCTTTTAAGTGATTTTTGGAAGTGGGCCTTATATGGGAGCTACATCTAATTATGGACCGATCTTCACGAAATTTGTAGACGTGATTTAGCTTCATTTACTACTCATCTGTGGTAAATTTTGTTTGTATACTTGCATAATTAAAAGATTTATGACCGGTAAACCCCAATTTCGGGAGGACATTTGTATGGGGGCTAGGTGAAATAATGGACCGATTTCCACCAGTTTCAATCCCATCCATCCTTGGGCCGAAAAATATCACGTACCAAATTTTATCGATAAACAATTTTTAATAAGTGATCAATAAAACCATAAAAACATGACAATTGCAAAAGTATTTTAATACCCTACACCACCATAGCGGGGAGGAATATTGGATTTGTGCATATGTTTGTATTGCCCAGAAATATTGGTCCAACACCCACCTTAAAGTATACCGATCGGCTTAGAATCGCTTTCTCAGTCGATTTAACGATGTCCGTCTGGCTGTCCATGTAAAGCTTGTGCGCAGAGTACAGGTCGCAATTTTGAAGATTTTCCATAAAACTTGGTACGTGATATTTTTTCGGCCCAAGGATGGATGGGATTGAAACTGGTGGAAATCGGTCCATTAGGTTCAGTAGTAAAAGACTCGGCCAATTCTTCGGGTGAATGTACAAAGTTTCTGCCTTCGTTAACTGAAATTTAATACGATATTTATATTGTGAGTTACATAATTGTATTTGTACTTACATTTTGGATTGAAAACTCTTCCCAAAGCATGTATCATTGTACCGATTCAGCACGTCCGACGGATTTTAGTGTACTCTGACCGTTTCTCTTTCTTGAAGTTTTTGATTCTTCTACCGTTCCCACACGTTTCGTTAATAAACATGGTGCTCCTTTCAATGATTGCTTGTTGCTCTTTATGATGTATGACCAACTCTTCGCTTGTTACTGGGGCAAAGACATCAATTCAATTTTTATTGAGATTTGTACATCAGCATTTGTTGTTCTCTCTGGGAATGTGGATGCAGAATTGCTGCAATCATCTTCAGCATACAAATCAACTGGTTTCGTAGTGGGCTCTTTCCTTGTAGGCTTTGGTATATCGTCTTTTGATATTTTAGGTTTTTGTAAATTGTTTTCCAGATGTGAGAGTTGGGAAAACGTACAGTTTACCAAAGTTTTCTTCAAAAATTATAGCTTAATATTCACGTCTTAATCTATGATATTCACCCTAGTAGAAGCTCCTGAAATCTTTAAGTTTCAAGAAAATAATTAAATGCCGCCATTTCTTTATTTTGTTCTAAAACTTGGCATTACTTTTATATTAATGAAAACTGTGTTGCCACACAGTTGGATAACATTAGTTAAAAAATATTGCGTTAACTTAAGCGTTTTTATACAACATTTAAATTTTAGATTGTATTTCAGAAGTTTCTAATTTCCCTTCAGAAATATTTAATTATATTTCAGATTCTTAAATTTTTATTTTAGAAGAATTTATTTTTGAAATTTAATTTTATAAATCAGAATTTTTTATTTATATTTAAAATTTTAAAATTATTATTATTTAACTGATTGTTCGACATTTTTATTTATTAAACAATTATCATTTATTTTTCGAAATTATTTTTATTGTTATTAATTTTAAATTTTGTTATTGTTTCCCTGAAGATGCTAGCGAAATATCGGAATAAATATAAAATAAAAACAATATTAGACCTTAATTTCGAAAAATTAAATATAATTGTTTATTTTAAAATTATTTGATATAATTATTGAAGGTGGAGACAATAATACGTCCCTTATAAAAATATAATTGTAACTCATTCCTTGATAATGATATCCGAAGGATATCGAAATATTGGAAAAAATAATTTAATAAATAATATACAAATTTTTTACAAATAATTGGCCTCGAACTCGAAAAAACTTTTTATTTTATCAAAAGAAAGGTCGAACAAAATCAAAATTTAATTTAATTATTTGATATGTATGAATAACTTGAAATTATATATGAATAATAAAATAACATATTTTATTGAATTTTCTTTTCAGGTAAGTACTTTTAGAGCATTTTTTATTTACTTTATTTTTAATAATTATTTAAATAAGTTTTTCTATTCTAATTTTGCGTTCAGCAACACTAATATCTTTTCTTTTAGACATTTCTTACAATTCGATACAAAAAAATGCTCAAAATCACTTTAATTGTGTTCACAATGAGTTCAAATTGGAAATGGATTCAAGTAATAATTCTAACCGAAATGAAACAGTTTTAAAGTACCGTTAATTTTTATGTAATTATAAGAAACAAAATACATGCAAATAAACTATGTATAAGGTCAGAATAAAAAAATATTGGTAACATATCAATTTAGAATGATTGACTGTTCTTCTTCTTTTTATGGGCATGAGAGAGGATTTTCGGCTTTCAACAAACTTTTAATCACTTATACGATATTTTTAATTTATGTATTTAAATATTTTATATAAAATTTGATTAGAAATAATAAAATAATATTAAAATAACAATCTTTAAACTTATATAATAAAAATATTTTATGTCATAAAACACTCAAATATAGCGTTTTATAAGCAAATGAATCAGAACATATGAAAAAATCACTCGACCTATTTTGCGGACTTGTGCGACAATTCTATAAACGGGGTGTAATAGAGGACGGTCTTGGCTATATTTTCTCATACTTGGTTTTTGTCTGTACAGATAGGTGTTCGAACAAAATTTTTCAAAAACTAATTTCAATCAAACTATTTGTATTTGTGTTGTATTTGTATTTGTACTTGTTTAAAATTAGTTTTTGAAAAATTTTGTTCGAACACCTATCTGTACAGACAAAAACCAAGTATGAGGAAATATAGCCAAGACCTTCCTCTATTAGGTCCCGCTTGTAGAATTTTGGCACAAGTCCCCATTTTTGGTCTATAGTCCCCCAAATAGTTTGAGTGACTTGTATGAAATTAGTTTTTGAAAAATTTTGTTCGAACAGCTATCAATACAGACAAAAACCAAGTATGAGGAAATATAGCCAAGACCTTCCTCTATTAGGTCCCGCTTATGGAATTTTGGCACAAGTCCCCATTTTTGGTCTATAGTCCCCCAAATAGTTTGAGTGACTTGTATGAAATTAGTTTTTGAAAAATTTTGTTCGAACAGCTATCAATACAGACAAAAACCAAGTATGAGGAAATATAGCCAAGACCTTCCTCTATTAGGTCCCGCTTATGGAATTTTGGCACAAGTCCCCATTTTTGGTCTATAGTCCCCCAAATAGTTTGAGTGACTTGTATGAAATTAGTTTTTGAAAAATTTTGTTCGAACAGCTATCAATACAGACAAAAACCAAGTATGAGGAAATATAGCCAAGACCTTCCTCTATTAGGTCCCGCTTATGGAATTTTGGCACAAGTCCCCATTTTTGGTCTATAGTCCCCCAAACAGTTTGAGTGACTTGTATGAAATTAGTTTTTGAAAAATTTTGTTCGAACAGCTATCAATACAGACAAAAACCAAGTATGAGGAAATATAGCCAAGACCTTCCTCTATTAGGTCCCGCTTGTAGAATTTTGGCACAAGTCCCCATTTTTGGTCTATAGTCCCCCAAATAGTTTGAGTGACTTGTATGAAATTAGTTTTTGAAAAATTTTGTTCGAACAGCTATCAATACAGACAAAAACCAAGTATGAGGAAATATAGCCAAGACCTTCCTCTATTAGGTCCCGCTTATGGAATTTTGGCACAAGTCCCCATTTTTGGTCTATAGTCCCCCAAACAGTTTGAGTGACTTGTATGAAATTAGTTTTTGAAAAATTTTGTTCGAACAGCTATCAATACAGACAAAAACCAAGTATGAGGAAATATAGCCAAGACCTTCCTCTATTAGGTCCCGCTTATGGAATTTTGGCACAAGTCCCCATTTTTGGTCTATAGTCCCCCAAACAGTTTGAGTGACTTGTATGAAATTAGTTTTTGAAAAATTTTGTTCGAACAGCTATCAATACAGACAAAAACCAAGTATGAGGAAATATAGCCAAGACCTTGCTCTATTAGGTCCCGCTTGTAGAATTTTGGCACAAGTCCCCATTTTTGGTCTATAGTCCCCCAAATAGTTGGAGTGACTTGTATGAAATTAGTTTTTGAAAAATTTTGTTCGAACAGCTATCAATACAGACAAAAACCAAGTATGAGGAAATATAGCCAAGACCTTCCTCTATTAGGTCCCGCTTGTAGAATTTTGGCACAAGTCCCCATTTTTGATCTATAGTCCCCCAAATAGTTGGAGTGACTTGTATGAAATTAGTTTTTGAAAAATTTTGTTCGAACAGCTATCAATACAGACAAAAACCAAGTATGAGGAAATATAGCCAAGACCTTCCTCTATTAGGTCCCGCTTATGGAATTTTGGCACAAGTCCCCATTTTTGGTCTATAGTCCCCCAAATAGTTTGAGTGACTTGTATGAAATTAGTTTTTGAAAAATTTTGTTCGAACAGCTATCAATACAGACAAAAACCAAGTATGAGGAAATATAGCCAAGACCTTCCTCTATTAGGTCCCGCTTATGGAATTTTGGCACAAGTCCCCATTTTTGGTCTATAGTCCCCCAAACAGTTTGAGTGACTTGTATGAAATTAGTTTTTGAAAAATTTTGTTCGAACAGCTATCAATACAGACAAAAACCAAGTATGAGGAAATATAGCCAAGACCTTGCTCTATTAGGTCCCGCTTGTAGAATTTTGGCACAAGTCCCCATTTTTGGTCTATAGTCCCCCAAATAGTTTGAGTGACTTGTATGAAATTAGTTTTTGAAAAATTTTGTTCGAACAGCTATCAATACAGACAAAAACCAAGTATGAGGAAATATAGCCAAGACCTTCCTCTATTAGACTCCGATTTTAGAATTTTGGCACAGGTCTCCAATTTGGCCTAATAGGCCAAACATTAGATCGAGTGATTTTTTCATATGTTTTAATTCATTTGCTTAAAAAGCGCTTAATATTTGAGTGTTTTATGACAACATATTTTTATTATACAAATCAAAAAATTGTTATTTTAATTTTATTTTATTATATTTAATCAAATTTTATATAAAATATTTAAATAAATTAAAAATAACGTATAAGTGACTAAAAGTTTGTTAGAAAAGTTTGTTGAAAGCCGAAAATCCTCTCCCATGCACATAAAAAGAAGAAGAACAGTCACTCATTGTAAATTGGTATGTTGCCATATAAATTTATAGAAATTATGTATTAAAGTCATTATTCATACTTGGCAGCACTAAAAATTCGGCCTTTAAAGCAGAAACCACTCATTTGTTCTCTGTAAATTATTCTGAGAGAGCATTTTTTATTTACTCTCTCTGAAAAATGAGTGAAATTAAAAAAGTTTGTTCAAAAAGTTTGTTAAGTTCACGGGTATTGTCTTTTAACATTTTTTTTGCACATACAACAGCTGTCAAATGTAAGTCATTTAACAGAGCTGTGTTCAGTTATCTTACGGTTAATGATTAGTTAACAGTAAATTTTGAGCAGCTAAAACAAGCACTATTGAATGTTAGGAGGATATTTTCATAACAAAATTACAAAAACTAACTTTGGTCACCAAAAGGAAAATACATATAGATCATATTAGTTAATTTATTTTCCAGTCTGATTAAAAGCCGCTGAATTATAAAAATATGCGATTTTGACAGGGTTCTGAGCAAGAACTTTGCTTTTTTCATTACTATTAAATGCATTTGTAATATTTTAATGAGATCTTCGATTAAAATTATTTCATTGTAACTGAAATAAAATGTCAAAACTTTCATGTTATTTCAATGTTGAAGAACAAAAGTTCTTGTTAAAATACCATCTAAAAAACATTGGGAGATTATTGTGTATTTCAATTTAAAAGTAAACATTTTCGAAATATAAAGTATACAAATTCGAACGATTTTACTTTCGACACGAGATACGGTTCAGTAATCCGAATCTGAGTAGATTTTCTGTTTTCAAAAAAATTCCCATTTTCAGGCAAGTGAAAAAGAGAATTGGACCAAAACTAGTCAGCTAACACTGAAGAGTGTGAAACAGGATTTTCATTCACACTCGTCATTTAAATTTTCGTACTTTTTAATGTAAATCAATATGCATGAAAGAAAAAAAATACTTGCCTTGACGAATCAGAATTGAAAAGTGTGAAAGCGGACATCGTTTCTGAAAACACTCGGTTTACAGAACAAAATATTGTCACAAATCGAGTATGTTGAGTTTTTAAATCACATACATATCTATCATTTATTAAATGATTCTACGGATGAAGGGGCCTTTTGGAAAGTTTATTTCAACCAACACTAAATGCAAACTATTTCATATTCCCATGGCAGCCGGTTCTACGCACCGGAATGATCCGAGATCATTCAGCCCAGACCTGTAAACTCAGCAACCACTGCTGTTACAACAACAACAAACTATTTCATTAACTATACTCTCACCTTAAGCTTTCTTAAAAGAAAAACTCACACAATCATTTTTTTTTGGGTTTTTTACGGTTTTTTTTCTAGTTTTTATTGATTTTTTAATAGTTAGCGATTTTTGTTTTTTAAATTTTTCTGTTGTAATATTTCAATTTTAAAACATTTATATTTTAAGATTACATTGTTATATTTAATTATTATTTTGTTTTATAAGGTTGTCGTGTGTGAAAAAGAAAAAAAAGATAATCAAATTACATATTGTAATAAAAAAGTTTTATTAATTAAGGTGTATATAATTCGAATTCTTCTGCTAATTTCTTATGTTTTCTGTGTGTGTAAACTATAGATGTAGATATTTTAAAGATTTAAAATTAGACAATTGGTGTGTTGTAATTATTTATATATAAAAAAAGAAAAAAGAAACAAAAAGAAATGAATAAAATTAAGTTTTTTGTTTTTAAATAAAATATGTTTTAATATTTATATAATATAGTATATATTTTTTGTAATATATTTCAAAAGATTTTTGCTTATATTTTGTTTGTTTTACATGTTTGTTTATTAATTAATTTATGATATTTTGTTTATGGTTTTGATCAACTATTATTTTTGTTTTCATTTTATTTTATATCTTGCTCTTGTTTGTTGGGGTTGTTGGTTTTTTTCTTCGCTTTATCGAAAATTTCATTCTTTTTTATCTCTATCTCTCTCTCTCTTATGCATTCATTTATTCTTCAATAAATAAATCACTTCTTGCGATTACAACTTTACTCTTTGAAAATGTGTGTGTAAAAATGTGGCTTGTTTGGTGACAGTAGTTTTTTAATTTCCCCACCAGTCGGGGCCAGAAGAAGAGTTGCCACCATAATTACCTCCATCATTACCGTAATTACTACTGTAGTAGCCACCGCCAGAGCTACTGCCACCACCACCGCCTCCACCACTAGTATATGCTGAAGTGCCATTGCTGCGGTAAGAACCTCCGCCGCCACCACTAGAACTGCCGCCACGACTACTGTTGCGGTTGCCGCCGCCACCACCAGAGGTTTGACGGTAATCGCGAGAGCCGAAACCACTACCGCCGCCGCCATAACGACCACCACCACCTCCGTTGCCACCGCGACGCTTGTTGCCGCCATGGGAACGTTCGGAGGCCATCATGTCTTCCAAGAAGCTGGGTACTTCCTGTTTCGTTTCGATAAGTAGCTCCATTAAATCGGCGCAAATATTACGATTTTTCTCGTTGAAGAAGGATGTGGCCACACCTAAGTTACCCATACGTCCGGTACGTCCAATACGATGTACGTACTCCTCTACATCGGAGGGCAGGTCAAAGTTGATGACATGCTTAACATGAGGAATGTCTAAGCCACGAGCGGCCACGGCAGTGGCGACCAAAACTGGACATTCTCCGGAGCGGAAACAACGCAATGCTTCCTCGCGTTCTTTCTGTGTGCGATCACCGTGAATACTGGTGACGGGATGTTTGCACTGGTATAGGAATTCCTCCAATGCATCGGCTCCCTTCTTGGTTTCGACGAAAATCAAACATAAATTGTCCTTGGAATATTCCAAACCATCGCGTATGGTTTGTAAAAGGTCCAAGAGATATGAACGTTTATCCTGTTCATACACCCACAATAGGGTTTGTGTAATGTTCTCTGAGGTGGAACCCACACGGCCGACAGCCAAGAAAATGTAGTTGCTCAAGAAATCTGAAGCCAGCTCCTGTATCTGTTTGGGGAATGTCGCTGAGAACATAAGAGTTTGACGTTGTCCGGTCACGGGCATATTTGATTGTTCGACAATACGTCTGATCTGAGGTTCGAAACCCATGTCCAACATACGATCAGCTTCATCCAATACCAAGAAACGAATGTTGTCCAAGCACACCTTGCCGCGGGTTATCATATCTTCTAAGCGACCGGGTGTGGCCACAATTAAGTGACAGCCGCGATCTAATTCACGCATTTGTTCGGACGTATTGTTGCCTCCATACAGGACGGCTGGGCGCATACGCGAGCGATAGGCAAATTTCTTAGCTTCCTCGAAGATTTGTGTAGCCAATTCACGAGTTGGTGCCAGCACCAAACCCAATGGGTATTGCTTACGACGATTGTAGCCACGGGTGTTTTGGGGTGGTGGTGGTATACCAAGCTCATACATTTGATTCAAGATCGGCAATAAGAAGGCAGCCGTTTTGCCTGAACCGGTCTGGGCGCAAGCCATCAAGTCGCGTCCACTTATAATGATTGGAATCGCGTACTTTTGTACCGGTGTCGGTTTGTCATATCTAGCCATTTGCACATTATGGCGAATAATTTCGGTCAACTGCACATCATCGAAGGATGTGATATTGGGGGGAACATTTTGACCCGTCGCTTCCACGGGTATATCCTCGTATTTGTCAAAATTGATGCCGGTATTACCGGTGCCGAACAGCTCTTGTTCAAGTCTCTCGTCACGTGGTCCCAACTTGGTATAATCGACGTCGCCACGACGTTCTTCATTCCAGCGACCACCATATTTGCGTTCGCCACCGCCGTTTCCGGCACCAGCGCCGCCGCCACCACCGCCGTTGCGTTGCTCTTCTGGACGGCGTTCTGGTTCTTGCCAACGATTGTTGCGAGGCTGTTGTTGTTGATCATCAGCAGTCTCATTGCGACTGCTTGATCGATCACCACCACGATAATTATTGCCACCACGATCGTCGTCACGACGTTCGTAGTTACGACTGTTTTGAGAACGTCCTCCGCCGCGATTCCAGTTATCACCGCCTCGTCTTGATTCGTTATCACCTAAAAAAAAAATAGTTTATTTTTTTTAACCGTTATTATGAAAAGTTATTTATTAACTTCCTTGGAAGTCAAAATATTTATTTTGAAAAATAAAATTATTTTTCATTTGTATTATATATATTTTTCAATCAATTCAGATCCTGAAGATGAACAGAAGATGTTTGAAATATATTGGTCTAATTTGTAAAAAATACAATAATTTTTTATTTTATTGGATTTAAAGAGGCAACACAAAATAAAAGCTTAATAATATAATTTGATCCAGCAATACAAAATATTAATCAATAATCAAAATATTTAATTTATTTTAAATTTTGCATCGATTTAGTACATGCATATTTTATGTTTATGTTCTTAACATTACCCTGTTATTATAACAGAATGTTAACACTGTTATTAATTTCACATACAATATATTGCTGATTTGATGTTCTTTTTAATGTCATTTCATGCAAGTGATTTATTACAAAAATATTTTACCTATGTATTATTTTGATTAATCATATGATTAAATATGTATGCGCTTTTAATTATAAATTAATATATTTAAACAAAATGAAATTAACAAAAAAAAAAATATATATATAAAATAATTTAAATTACCGTTATCTTCGTATCGGCCGCCACCACCACGGCGTCCACCACCGCTACCACCTCCACTACCAAAACTACTAAAATCACCACTTTGACGATCACCACCACGTGAATTGAAATTACGACCACCGCCTCCTCTGCGATAATCACCACCACGTTGTTGATCTCTATTATCGAATTTACCACTATTGCCACTACCTCTTGTATCGTCACGAGGTTGTGAAACGTCAGTTGAAGATGAAGCTTTTAATGAGCTACTACTACTGACACCTCTTAAATGTGGAGGCACATAAACGCCTCCAGTACTAGAAGTTGTAGAATTTTTAGTTGTTATGGGGCTGCTATTATTAGCTTCGCCGCCATTCAAGTCCAGACCAGCAACCTATAAAAAAAAACAAACAAAAAATATTGATAAGCGAGTGTATTTTATAAACAAAGACATTTTGTAGAACAGAACATAACCTTAAATAGTATTTTGTTGTAGTCAAGGGCAAATTGAAAATAGAATAAAAAGAAAGTTAGAAAGAGAGCAAAATAAATTAAACCGGAAAAACAACAACGATTCTATGTAAATGTATAATATTACAATAACAATTAAACAAAATTAATAGCTAATTTTATGAAAACAACAACAACAACAAACAAATAATCATTTTTAAATAATGATTCAGCTCAAACTTTTGATTTTCCTTTTTTTTTTGTTCATAAACATTATGATAAAAGAGACAATTTAAATAAAGAGAATAGAAAATGAGACGTGAACGGATTTTTTTTAGACAAAAATCAAGATCATAAGCTACAGTAGGGAACAAATAAGCAAAAATTTAATAACAATATTGTAACTATTTTAACATTTGCCAAATACCTATTTGAATTTAAAAAGAAAGGTAATAGGTATTTTCTTTGTTATAATCATTTGTAGCTTGTAAGCAGATTTTACTTATTTTGAGCATTAAAAGATCGCTTGGAAAAGTGCAAAACACTTTTTGTATGTCAAAAATATTAATTGGAATCTAGTACTACCTATATAATTAAGGAGAATCTACAAATACAGTATGTTTACAATTGCGTGACAGTAACAGAAAAAATGTTTTAATGAGACCTCATTTTTACAAGGTTAATTTTATGCATGGCTAGACTAATTTTATATTAAAATCTAACGTTATTATGGTGCGAGGGCAAATTTGTTATATATTCTTTAATATCATAAAGTGTGTAAACTTAACTAGCATTAAAGGAATACATTATAAAGGAATATTGTTCAATTAACATTTGTGTGTATTTCCTGGAATCTTAATACGTAACTCATGTTAGGTTAGCTTAGGTCACAAAAACAGCTTACTTGATGCATAAAACTGATTAAATTGTATTACCCGAGAGGTAAACAACTTGATTATTTGACGAATGAATAGATATGTCTAAGATTTATCCTTGATAGCTTCTCCAAGCACGACAGAAAAGAACGCATAAAATGTGCGCTCCCCCTTGCTTGACAGGGACGGACATTGGCAGAATAAGTAAGACACTTAAAAACACTATTTATGATCGTATGGCTTTTTAATGAATTACTTTATTGTCTACATTTTATGGTCGGGAAATACAAAAACAAAGATATTTCCAATTATATAGGTACCTATTTAGGAAAATAATATAATCAATAGTTAATTTAGAAACAAAGGTACCCGAAGGTACGTATGTACGTTTATTGAGCAAACAGAATGTTAAACAAGAATCATCTACATCGAAATTGGAGCAATGTGCTTTTGTCAAAAAAAAAAAACGTAAAAAAAGTAGTTATTAAAAAACTGCCCCGCTCATTCAGTGATATGTGTCGGTACTCAAATTAAAGGTAATTTGCTCACGATTGCAAATTTTTTTTGTACTCGCATATTATTTTCCTCTTTAGGTTAATTTAAGCATTTTTTAGGTGCAGAAAGTTTTAGTTAGCGAAACCGGTGTTTTTTATACCATAGAGGAAAAAATTCTTGCGCACGGCTGAAGGCTGGCTATGCAGAGAAGCTTTAGTTAGTAGAAAAATTACAAATTTCTATGCGCCAATTTTTGTATTTTATTTTTTTTCTTATTTTTCAATTTTCTATTACCCTACGTACTTTTTTTATTTGGAGCTACGTCGGTAACTAGATTTGTTCCCTTATGAATAATATAAAAATTGTTGCTGGAGAACTGGTAATGTAATATTATTGGGTTGACATACAGGCATGTTCTGAAAATCACGTGATTTCAAATCACATACCGTTTTGAAATCACACGTGTGATTTTGTGCTGTTTTGTAAATCACACCATTGTTGTTTTTCGGTGTGATTTAATTTGTCGAAAGCACAAGTAAACAGCTGATTTGTTTATTTTTAAATATTTTTTTAGAAACAATAAAACGTACATATATAAAATAAAATTCCTGGAGCTTCTTTAATATATTTAATTGAGTTTAAAAAAAAACAGTTAAGAGATGAACGCATTAAAAAGTGTTGTTTGCGGGTTTTATCAGATCCAATGTATATGAACCAAGCATTGTAAGTACATAGATAAAGGTCAAATACAAGGCAAGCTTCTGTGTATTTTCGAAAATCAGAAACAGCTGACAACTAAAAACAAGCCTAAAATCACAAAAGTAAATACATTTTTTAAGGAAAAAAAAAATGTGTCGTTTTTTTTTTTTATTAATTTTTAGGTGTTTTTGAATAAAATGTGTTGTTGTAAAAGCAAATTAATAAAAAAACATATTGATTAATTTACTTAAATAATTTATTTTAATATTATCCATGTAATAAGCATGGTTCAAATTTGCGAAATTTGTTGAGCACATCAATTATTTCGTTTGAAAATTTTGACAATTAGCAAGTGGTGACAATGCCGCGATTTAGAAGAAAATTGTCATTTTTATTGCCTTTAGGTATGCAACATTGTTTCTTTTATGTAAACAAAAACCATATGTTTTTTGCTGTTTTTTTTCAATTTCGTGCGAAATAAGTGCCGCTTACATTATTTCAGTTGCAAAAAAATGTTGCCATATACATATTTTTGTTGAAAAAACATGCTGCCAGAAACATTTCGTAACTTTTCAATTTTTTTATATGAGCTTTTGATAGTACATATTTCGCACGAAATGATGAACAGAGTACCATGCTATAGCCGAAAAATAACAGTGATTTGAAAACATTAGTGACCTAGCTGAACGTTTTAAAATCACAAACTTATGTGCACAGAAAACCTTTTATGTGCTTTCAAATCACTTTGATAAAAAGTAATTTGCAGAACATGCCTGATATACATTTTTTATTATTTATATTAAGAGAAATAAAAACAATTGAGAAACATCGAATTATTTCTTTCACCACTGTAGATTACTACGTATACCGACATTATTTCTATTATTTAACAACTACATGGCAACCCTTTAAAGATATCATTTACATGTAACTCGCACTATGTTCAATAAGCATAACCTTAAAAAAAACAAGCAAGAAAAAAACAATTGTAATAAGTAGCGAATGATTAAGTGAAATGAGAAGCAAAACTTGTAAATTACAACAATAACGTGGTTAGCAATAATCTTTTGACAATCATAACCTATAGAAAAAAACAAAAGCACAAGAATCAACGAACAAATACACACTACAGGGCACACATAAGCACACGTAAACTCTGGCAAATACAAAGGGGAGACAAGCTATTATTTTTTTTCTTCGAGTGTTGCTGTGGATGATGATAGTGCCGATACCGCGTTTGGCTACCAGCACAATATATGTTATGAAATCAATAGTTCTTTTGAACAACAATTAAACAAAAATATGAATAAATTTTTACTTACTTGCTGCTCTAGACCTGTGCCATTTTGGTTAATAGCATTACTCATATTACTTTCCAATCAGTTGCTAGTTTTTTTGGTGCTTTCCCCTTAGGAAATTTTTCAATTTCAAACAATTTTATGGGACAAGTCTTTTATTTCAAATAAAATAGTTTAAAAAAAAGAGATAATTGTTTTATAAGAAAAAAGTTATGTATATCTAGCAATTTAGCAGCACACGAACAAACGAAATGAAAAAAATTCCGTATATTCACTCACACATAGACAAATTGAAGAAATTTTTTTTAGATTTATTTCAATGATTTTTTTTGCTGTTGAAATAAATATATTACGTTTTTTATTGAGTGTATGTATAGATTTGTAAATGTTATTTAATTGTCAATTGTTTTTTATGAAATATAAATTTCTTTTTTTATTTATTTAACACACTATTAATGTGTAAAAATCTTCTCATTTATGTGATAATTTCTTCACTACACACAACGCGTGAAAAAAAATGGTCGACAAAAGTATTTGACGAAGGCAAAAAAGAGTGCTGGTCGTTTTCACTGCTAGCAACGTTTGTTTCCTAGAAAAATCACTGAATTAGTGAAAAAAATCGCCTAACAGCTATGACTAAAATTAATTATTTTTTTAACTTTTTTATTAAATATGTCAATTTTGTGAAATCTAGAAATTATGCTTAAATTTTTGCCATTGAATCACATAATATTTAATTACTTATATTAACTGTTTTGTTTTAATTTTTTAATAAAAACGCTTGAAACACCAATAAACTCTTTGCAAAATTACCTAATTACCACCACTGCTGGTTTCGTTCTATTTTTTTATGGCCAGGTAATCGGTAACCAATGCCAACTCGTTGGCAACAAGGCTGTGTTGAATATGTTTATGGTATAATTTATCGGTATGTTTATCGTGAACGGTTTTGTACCAAATATTGTAAGAATTTAGAAAAATATTAACAAAGAAAATATATGTGTACTGATATTTTAAAGTGAAGCCAAAAAGTTTTGTGAAAATGTGAATAAAATATGTAGTTTTTTTTTTAAATTAAATTGACAACTGAAGAATAAAGAACCTGATTAAAAAACATTTGAAGCCATGTTGAGTCAAAATAACGGTAAGTACTAGGATATGACAACGTCTAAATGGGCATAACTTAAATGTAATTATATTTGTAATTGAATGAAGCGATATTTTAAATTATGTAGGATTAAAAATTCTCTAAATTCTTCTTTAATTAACAAGAATCATTTTCAAAGTATAAATTAATCTATGCACGTATTAAAATTAACCCATCATTTATATTAAAACTAGCATAAGGTATATTATTGTAATTAAAAATTTATCTAACAGAAATTTTACCAACGATATTAATAAATTATAGTCCTTTTAATATATATGTTTTGTGATTATAACAATCAATTTCCGTTTTGCATCAGAATAGGTACAGTCCTGTAAAAAAATAAAAAATTTATAGTAGGTATATGCAAACTAAAGCATTTTAGGCCGGTAAAGATAAAACATAACAAATAATAAGTTTTATGTACCATTTCTGCAAATGTAAATGCAAAATTTACAAAATTGCAAATATCCTTACTATTCTTTTCTGCGAGGAAATAAACATTTGCAATAAATTTTAGACAATTAACCGTTAAATAGATTCATAGAAAATTTATCTGTATAATAGAATCACCATAAGATAATTATTCGTTTTTAAGTTTTTCTTATTTTTTCCAACACTATGTGTTATTAACTAATCGTAGCAAATTTTAAATTCTTAATTTATTTAGCATTTTATTTTAATTTTACTTACACATTTAAATACATACTTATAAATAAGATTTACAGACCTATGTAAACATTTTAAATCTTTTGCTAATTGTTAAGGAATACAAGTACACAACATACTATATAAAAGAAATAATCTCTGAAAATAGAAAAAATAACCTTCTACTAACTCTTTCCGAAAATGATTGGTTTTTATTCGAACAGTACAACAGTATGGAATTCTGTATCGTGCTTGATATTCTTTAACGTTTCAGCTGCAATGATTTGTATTAAGCGTCTAGTAGTTTTTACTGCTCTCCAGTTGTTACTCTAATTGGTCGTTCGTTTTGATATCATACATCGGATTTTTGATTTAATGCTGAATAGCCTACTGGAATTTCTTTGAGTTCGGATTTTAAACATAAGAACTCACCACCAATACACATAATAGTGGCGGTAATACAATTTAAAAGCCACCATGAAATATTCGAGGGGAAAGCATTGTTGTACCACCAACAAATTAACAAATGAAAAATATGAAAAGTACAACTGCAAACAAATTTTACAAATTAACAGAAAAACTCCAATAAAGAAGCATAAATTAAGACTTACCTAAAATCTAAACACAATTTTGCCCTTCTCACTATACACCACAGAGCCAAAGAGGCCACAAATGAGTTTGTAACAAAAGCACAAATTAACAGTCTGCCGCCCAAATCGGAAACATGTATTTCCTGTAGAATGCAAAGTGCCACATTTAGCACTTTATACATATCAATTATAGAATTTACTCACATGATACTCAAATATGTTGTCTAAACGATAATTGTCACCGGCCAGCATATTTGCCAGGCCTACCAATAGGCCCAGTGTAAAATAAACACAAAATTGTACTGAGATTATTTGTGAGACCAATAGTATGGGATCCCATTGTGTATTTCGAAATGAACCTGATTTCATTGTGTACTGTTTACTTCTATTTATTTACATGAAATTACGCTAAATATTTAGCAATTTGTAGTTCCAAAACAGATGACGAATATTTTTCTTTATTGTTGGCAGATTGTATACAATCAAATATAGATTCACTAGGGTTTGATAGCACGCTGTCAAAGATCACGATACAGCTGTTTTGTACAGTGGCTTAAGTGCGGCTAAAATGAGAAATAACAAGACATGAAATAATAAGACATTTTAATAAAAATGAAAGTAAACGAATGAAAATTATTATTATTTAGAAATAAGACAAATAAGTAAACCTTTCCGTGTAATTCAATTAAAAAAATGTTGTTATTTCTGATAAAAATAGTTTTATTAACAATAGGCAAATACATTTTTTATTACAGCTTAATTTGTTTCTAAATTCTTTACAATATTTCTTTATGCATTAATTTGTGTGAGAATACTATGTTTATATAACATAGTTGTTAGTCTTTATTTAAATATATAATTAAAATGTTGCAGTAAATGGTGTTTTAATTTAGGCATATTTTTGGCTGAAAAATCACATTGATTGCACTTTAAATCCATATTAGTTAATGTTTTTAAAGTATCAATATCCAAATGTTTAACTTGTCCGGTTTCTTGAAGCTGCTTGCACAGATCTAAAATAAATTTAAAAAGTTTATTTTTTATAATTTAACCGTTTTCTTTTATAAATTTACCTTCATAATTTAGAAATAAAGCAGTATTAAAGCTATTCCAATGTTTTTTATTTTTCAACCAGTCCGACACGAAATCTTTGGATATAACATGTAAATGTAACCGTTGCATACTGGGCTGATTATGAAAACCTATTTTAAAATTATCCAATTTTTGGTTGTTAACTTCTATTACATTCAAAGCTAACAAATATAGTTCTTCCAATAAAGGTATATGGGATTTATTTAACTGTAAATAATAAAAAACATACTTTATCAAGATTTAAAAATTACATATATTTTACTAACATCAAATATCGAGGGTATGTCTTCATGTGGCAACACCAAATAATGATGTTTTGCTTTAGGATATTTATCACTTATAACCACGGCCAAATTAGAGGATATGATATGTGTGGAGGGATCCTTAATTGTCTTTACCAGCCCATTGGCCCAAGAATAAGCTGCCATAGCAAATGGGTTGTCTATTTTTTGTAATATAATTAATATTTGTTTAATTTGGAGTGCACGAATCTTGTAAACACTACAAAGCTGCTTTGTTTATTCACTTTTTAATGATTGTTATCAGTTTGCAGTGAATTTCAAGGTTAGAGTAAAAATATTTTCGTAAAATATTAAAATTATTTTAATTAAGTGTCGACAAGTACCCCTAGGACACAAGGTATATAAAAATGTCATGATATATAAGATAAACAAGTCTATATTCTCTTTTTCTTTCAGAGCTGTTTCTTTTATAATATTTATGTTGCATATCGGAGGGATATAGATATGTATTTAACTTGCAACAAATTAGATACCAAACTTTATTAAACCTTTCTCTTTCCATGAGAGCTAAAAAAAGATTTTGGCTTCTTGAAACGTCAAAGTTCACACTTGTATACTTTTGCATAAGAGAACCAATTTTTGAAGCTATAATAGTGTTGTTTTTAAATTGACTTATTAGCTCTTTAAATTCCGAAAATTAATATACATACCAAAACATATTGGTGTAGAGTCTAGACAAAACGTTATGCTTTGCATATGTTGCTCATCTTTGATTAGTTTGTAACATATGCATATTCTTATCCACATGTTTTGTTAACCATTTTCGAACGAAATTGTTATTATAAGACTCTAGGCTTTGCAGGTTAAAGCATGCTGGACCACAAATGTATGCCTAATACATGATATAAATGTCTTATTAAGTATCTCTTTGTGTTTAGGGGAATTGACTTCATTTAGTTCTGTATATTCTAAATTAAAAAAAGAAAAGAAATTTAGGGCCCTATTATACTTAGTTCACAACACTAAAATGTTGTGTTGTCTCGACTACAACACAACATGCATTTTTCATACGATTAAGCCGATGTGTTGTGAATCGTAATCGCAGTTTACAACATCAAAATACTTGGTGTTGTGAACGGTAATCGGGGCCTTAAATACAGCTTGTGTGTATGATTTAAATCCTTTAAATATGTACATATACCTATTCAAACTAATTTGTAATCATCTTAACTACAAAATATTTCTCTAAATCAGTGTCGGCACACACATACTCACTCATATAAATTAAGATTTTTGGATTTTAGTATTTTTATATATACAAATAATATTAAATAATAAAAAAAATATTTTTTGACTTACAATGCGATGACAAATCAAGCATTGCGCATCGCCATCCATGTTTTCTATAAAAAAATCATTTTCTCATTCTTCATTAAACATTTTGGTTTGAGTGTACTCAAAAAAATGTGCAGCGAGATTAGACAGCGAAACAGCCTATAGTATACGTGCATCAACGTCGCGCACACAGAATTTTGTTCCTATACACGCGTGTATAGCATTCGCCCTTCACTGCTCTAAATCCATAAATTTGGCATCGAAATCAGCTTAAAAATGTTAATTTAATTGTAGTAATTTCCGATGTGCAATTTTTGAAAATAAACTCTTTGAAATATTCTTTTAAGAGAAACTTTATTATGTAGTTGATTTATGAATAAGACATCTAATATAATACAACTGATTAAAACTTAAAATGGTTTTAGAATATTATTTGTCTATATATATATTAGTAGGGTACGTATGTATATTTAAGTAATAAGTGAATTTCACTTTTATATTGATTCATTATTTCTCCTAAAATCTGAATGTTTTGTTTGTTTTTATTTTAAGACAACAACAACAATAATACGTTTCAATAAATATTAATTGAACTAAAAAAAATACATTTTATGTTTAAAAGAAATTGGGGTCTTTCTCTTAACTTAAGCCGAAATTTAATTCAAATTTAAAACATGGAATTTTTTCCTTAGGGAGGGTTACAATTGCTTTTCTCTGTTTAATTTTTTTTTTTTGGGTGGGGGTTTAATTAAGCCTTAAAAAAAGGCTTTGTAAGCATTTACATGTGTGTTTGTTTGTTTTTTGCATTATGAAATAAAAACGAAAAAAAAAAATTTTAATTTGTAAAACAAAGTTTTAAACAAGAGCTAGCTGATGTTAATAATTGTTTGCGTGTAATTTGATTTACTTTTTGTGGTGATAGTTTTTGTGAATTTCGGGAGTGATATTGTAGACGTATTGCAAAATTTCTTGAATAACTGGCTCCTTGCGGGAGACAATGGCACGGTTCATATCATCCAGTTTAATACGAGTATCAGCTTCAATTTTGGCAGCTACACCTTCTCGGGAACCCATGTGCTAAAAAACATAAATTATTAAACATAAATTTTAATAATCTAAAAAAAAGACAAGTTTCTTTTTTAATGGAAACTCTTGGAAATTTATAATTCTCTACACTGTTATTTACAATTTGACAGTGACAGTAGATTATTTAACACCCCTTCCTCTTACTATTTTTTGTTTCCATTACAACAGTTTTTTTTTATAACACTTACCTTGGCTTCGAATTCCTTGAATTGGCGTTCCCTTTCCTGACGGTATTTCTCAATTTCCTCAGTAGCTTCATCCTTGGCTTGCTTCAATCTTCTTGCCTTGCCTAAAATCGCAAACAAATAATTATTTATTTATATTTTTATAAACTTCTTTTTTTGTCTTCTTTTTCACATCACACATCACAAGCTTATCATGTGACCCCTCTTTTTTTTACTTCATTTAAGTTTTTTTTTTTGCATTTTTTCGTATCTCCTTCTCTTTCTACGTTTTAAAACCAAATTTTATTTTCTTTGCTTATTTGAACTTTTCCTTACGTTTTCTTGCTTCTGCAACTTTTTCGGCAGCCTTTTTCTCAGCGGCCAACAATTGTTGGATACCTTGGGTTTGGCTAGTCATTTTTATTGAGTTGGTTTTTTAATAATCTTTACACTTGTAAAAAGATTGCAATTGCACTGCTCACAAGACAAGTAGACAAATACAAGTGATTACTTTCCTCTATTTTAGTGGACTGTGAAAAATGTCATATGACACATAAAAATATTGATTAGGATGTGTGGATGACGAGAATCGAAAACTACAATGGATTCTAATTGGCAGTTGGCTGTGTTTAGAAGGCAATATTTAAGTAGGACTGCCAGATTTTTTAGTGTAAACAAATGTTCCATGAATTAATAAAAAATTAATTATATATAATTTTGAAAGTGTATTTGTTTTGATTTTTGTTTTAAAATTAAACTTAAATTAAATTTTATAATAGCATAGATTTTTTAATTTCTTCATAATTGGTAGAATTTTTACACTGTTAGAATTTTGAGGGCAAGTTATGTATTTAATTTTGAAAATCATATACGAATCATTTTTTAGCTTTTCTACATAGTTTTAGTTTCAAGAACCCTGAATAACTATTATCAAGCGTTAAAAAGTTGACTATTTTTATGGAAAAATAAATAAACAATGACATACAGCTAAAAAAACTTATGTATTTATAATTAAATTATACTTTTCTTATTTCTCTGCAACAACTAAAAATTTAACAATACTAGAAATCCTATTTTTTTAAGTTATCTATAATTTATTTAAAACATTTAGAAATTTGAAAATTATTTTTTTTATACCCTTCACCTTTATGAGAAGGGTATATATAAGTTTGTCATTCCGTTTGTAATTTCCACAATATAATTTTCCGACCCTATAAAGTCTGGATCCCTATAGATAGCGGAGTCGATTAAGCCATGCCCGTCTGGATGTTGAAATCAATTTTCTGAAGTCCCCAGATATCTTCGGGATCCAAATCTTTAATAATTCAGTCATACATGCTTTCGAGAGGTTTGCTATTTAAAATCAGCAAAATCCGTCGCTTTTCAAGCGTCAACGCTTCCTACGCTATTAAGTATGTAACTTAAAACATACGACTACATTGATTCTACTTTTTTGTCAGTTGTTTAGAACACGAGAAACGCGTTCAGCTTTACGTTTTGTTTTGGTGTTGATTAAATTTTCAAAATAAAGGTAGAAATAACTCAAATCCAAGGTAAATACCCAAAATCTAGGGGAAATTTGAAAAGACTGTATCATAGTGGCAACGTCTCAAAAGCAACTATGTTCAGTTTGTAAACAGTGTTGCAAATCTTACTCAATAATTTCCGCAAAATATGAGCTAAAAAACGCTACAAATATCAATTGGTTTTTTGGGGGAAATTTAAAAGATTTTTTTGTTTGTAAATTTATTTGTTTCCGAACCACATCTATACAATCTTAAAACATTTAAATTAAGAATAAAGCAATGAAAATACCTAAAAATTCTTTTTCAGGTTAAAAAATAATGTTTTAAGTTATAAAATACTATTATATCAGCATACAAAATAATTTGTTGGTTAAATTGTAAACAAAATCGCTAAGTTTTCATTACTTTCTACCAAATACGGCAGAACAATACAAGCGGTAAATATACACTACACTTCTTACATTTTATGCAGCTGCAAAAGTAAATTAAATTAATTTCATAAATTGTGTAGTAAAAAAAATTAAATTATTTAACAAAATGGAACAAACCAAGAAAAATAAAAAAGAAGCCAAAGATGAAAAACTTAAAGATCAAAAGCTAGAGGAACAGGTAAGTAGAATGGAAAAATCTTACACAGGATGCCAAAAATAAAATAAGACCTAACGACCACAATTGGGTCAAATGGTTGTGTAGTAACAATAAAATGTGTGTAAAATAAATAATAAAATTTGTATTTTTTATTCCAAGATATTGAAATCACTGGAAGAGGCTAAAACGCCAGAGGATAAATTTCAACTTTTGCTAAGCAAGTACATGGAAAGTGAACGCACAAATAGGCGTTCTAAGCAGGATCTAAAGCTCCATGAAAAACAGCTGGAGACTATAATGCGTGAAAAGGAAAATCTGCAAAGGGAATACAATAAAAATGTGTTAATGAGGTAAGTTTAGAAGAAAATTATTTGATTTTAGTTAAATTTTTATGTATACATATTGTTTTGTATAGAGACAAACTGGAGGAAGTTTGCCGGGAACAGCAGAAACTTCTTAAATCGGTTAAAAATGAGAGTATGCAGAAAATACGCGAAGAAGAGGAAAGACGTAAAGAAAGCCAGTCCAGATTCCAGTCATCCTTGAATGAAATCAATCAGTCTCTGAGTAAAAATAATGAGGAAAATAATAAATTACGTGATCATAATATTGAGATGACCAAAAAGTAAGTAGAAATCATGCAATTACTGGGTACTTCAGTTTTAATTTTTTTTTGCGGAACAGGGCCGGATTGTACTGAAGTATGGGCAGGGGTGTTTGTTAGCCAATATTAAAAGTGAGGTTAATTAGTTTGCCTGTCTATCGGTTTAAGTTTTCTTGTGTAATTTTGTTAGCGTTTGAAGCATAAAGGTGTTTTTTATAGGTCTTGTTGCTGTTGTTCTTTAGATGTGTGTTTTATTGTTAGTTTTCTTTTATGAAATGCTGTGAACCTCATCTCTAGAGATTTTCTTTGGTCTTTTTTTTTTGAGATTTGATGCCATGTGTGTATGTGCTTGCAGTTATTGGTGTGTTACGGTGTGTGTGTGTGGATGGGGGTGTGGGGAAAAAGATTATTTTTAAATACTTTTGCCTACCTTCCATTCCATTAGTAATAAATGTTTGTTTTTTTGTTTTAATTTGTTTCTGTATGCAGAGTTTTGTTTTTTTAAAAATGTGTAATAGAGTAAAATTGAAATTTTGAAGAAGTATTTCAGCTAAATTTGTTTTTTTTTTGTAAGGATGATTATATTTGTATGGTTTGGAAACAATATATATATATTTTTAGGCAAATCTATAGAAGATTTAAATTTTATATATCACAAAAATTTGAATTAACAAATTTTTTCACCAAATTTTCAAAACGTTTTTTCTCCCAAAATATTTTTTTTAATAAAAAATTTAATTCTCTAAAAATTTTCATTAGACAAAATATTTTTCGACAAAAAATTTTTAGTGAATTTTCGTTCATCAAAAATCTTTCACTAAAAGTTTATTTCAACAAAAATGTCACAAAAAAATTAATTTCAACAAAAATTCTTTACTGAAAAAAAATATTTCTCCAAAAAATTTCCCTAAAAGTTTATAAAAAAAAAAACAAGTTTATTTTAAAAAAAATTTCCTTAAAACTTTGTTAACTCAAAAAAAAAAAATATATATTTCTTACTAATTTTTGCTATTTTCTTAAAAAATCGTTTCTCATAAATTTTCACTCAAAAATGTTTCAACAAAATTTTTAAATTTTTTTAGACTTAAATTTTTAGCCGAACAATATCACGCCCGTGAACAACAATTGGAAAAGCTTAATGAACAAGTGCAACTGGAATCGCAGCTGCACCAAGCCAAATTAAGCAAAGTCCAAGTGGAGTCAGCCATGGAAAAGGAAATTCTTATCAAGTATGTTAAAATGTAAACATAAGCAAATCTTACATAATATTTAAAACATTTTTCTCTATTCCTCACACCCCAGAGAAAAGCAAATCGCCTTGGAGAAACTGTTGAACACTCAAAAAATGCTTAAGGAAATTACCGAGCGTGAGAAAGAACTCAAGGAACAATTGAACATATACACTGCCAAATACGATGACTTTCAGAATTCTCTGCAGAAATCCAATGACATCTTTGCCACCTACAAAATAGAATTGGAGAAAATGTCAAAAAATACCCGGAAACTGGAAAAGGAGGCCATGGAATGGAAACGCAAATGGGAGAAGAGCAATGCCACACTCATTGAATTGGCCACCGAGAAAAAGGATCGTGACGATCATGCCATACGCTGTAATAAACAAGTAGATCAATTGCAAAAACTCTTGAGAGCTCTACAAAGCGAACGCAGTCATTTGTATAAGGTGATCAAAGAAAACAATGTAGAAGTGCCACCCTTGCCAGCTCTGCCCACAGAGCCGGAACCCATGCAGACAGGAGCCATTAATAGTGTAGCCGATAAGGATAAAATGGACATGATGTCCAAGAATTGTGCTGAGCTGAAGCAAACATTGGCCAATTTACAAAATCAAATGAAAATTTTAAATCTGAAAGGTGCTGAAGCCGAAGAGCAATGTAAACAGTTGCAGGCCCAAGAAGAGTCAATTAAAAAGAAGAAAAATAAAAAACCCAAATCGAAAAAAAATAATGCCAACAACAACAATAAAGAATCTTCACCGGCCATCTCAGAAGATGCCAGCAGTGTTAAGGCTGAAGAACAGGAACAGGAAACTGAAAAGTTAGTAGTGGTAAATGGTGGTGCTAAAGTAGTAGCAGAAACTTCAACAGCAGAGCAACCCGAATCATTACCTGTGTGCGTACAGCCCCAGACTGTTGTTGAAACAACTACAGAGTCAATTACAGAAGTAGCAACAAATTAAAGACTTTTCTCCCTAATAACAAAAACACACAAATTTTTTCTCTTAAACGATTTTGTTTCTTTGTAAATTTTACATTTACATGTAAGTTTAATAAGGCAAAATCTTACAAAGGGGGACTGCTCCATTTTTATATTATGGATTTATATAGTTAAAAGTTCAACTCTTAAATAATAAAAAGAAACAAAGTAACGAATATAATAATTAATTAAAATAAACCCATCCGATTTTTTCTATACATTACAATGTTTATTAGTAGGCTTTTAATTTCTTAAGAGCCTGATAAATATATCATTATAAAACGTAAATAATTATAACAATAATAAATAATTAATCTCATTAAAAGTTCATTTCAATGGTTTCTTCATTCTCGCCCTTTTAAGCTTTTAAAGCTTACTACTTAACAAACATTTTATAAAATTTAAGGAGAAGAATTGGTATTTTTTTTTATTATTTCAGTGAAATGTCCGTAGTTTTTTTATGTTCTTGTATTATTTTGCATTTTGTTTTTCTTTTAAGTTAATCATTTATTTATTTAATTTAAATGCTTAATTTATTTTAATTTACATTATTCTTGTTTTATTCTTCTTGGTATTTTAATAATTTTTAAAAAAAAAAAAAAAAATATGGAAATAAATTAAATGTTTTTGATATTTACCTTAAAATGAATTTGTGTTACAATTTCCCATTTAAAAAGGATTCACATATTTGGATGTTCTGTAAATAAAAATGCTTGTTTTACTTTCGACTTAAGAAACTTGTTTTGATGTATAAGACCGATTGAATTCCACATTGGTTTTTCAATTGGTTGGTTTTGAAAACCGCTCGTTTTTAAAATCACTTCACTCACACGAATAGCAGCGTCCAAAGTCCGCCTACATATGGACGTGTTATTCTGTGATGTCGTTTTTAGTGGTACAAAATCGTTAACAAACGCTCGAAGGACGTTTACAAAGAAAAAGGATACAAAAATAATACAAAATTTTGGGGGAAAATATTTTAGGGATATAAGAGTTGGCGTAATAAGATCGCTTGAGAGCACCTGTGTGACGGCAAAGGACATTTAGTTCAATTATGGTTGTCACTGAACTGCAACACTGCTAAACTTTCAACTACGGAACGTGGTTGTAATATTCAAAAGTGAACGCCAGATTGATAAACGCTTTGGATATCTTTGCTGCACACTTTTGCTTATATTTGTTTAAAAAATTCTAGCACATTACTTTTATATTAGGAAAAATTTAGAATTTTGAAAATTCTTGTAAGGTGACGTATGATGGATATTAATTGTTACGAATTTGTACAAAATGTCTTATAACTTTTGAAGGAATAAATACTTTTGAAATATTTAAAAGCCAAAAGATATTAAACTGTTTATTTAACATTTTACTTAAACATTAAACTTATTAAAATTGTAATAAATATTAAAAAAATAATATTAAACTTGTAATTTGATTTATTATGTTTATTTAGAAATTTTTTCTGTTAATTGAAATTTAAATAAACAACGAAACTCTTGTCATAAAATCTTAATAAATTTTGCTTATAGGTATTGTTGTTTCTATTAGTCATATCAACAGTTGTTTTTTTATAAGGTAAACTTATATGTACGTAAATCTCTGGCGGGCATTTAATAATTGTTGCATTAGTATAGTATAACTATTTATGTATGTACATATATGTATGTATTTAGTATAATTTCTATGGAAATATTTATACAAAAAGCCACCTAAACGTATGACAAACAAATAATTACAATAAATATAATAACACTCATACATACATACGTTAAATTACTAACAAACACACACTCACGCACACATTTAAAACAATTAACTGTAAAACCACATTTTGTGTGAAAAGTGAAAAAGAATGTTTTCCAATTTCATTTCAAAAAAATTACCAACTTTTATTAACGACCACTTCCGTTCGAAGAAACGGCAAAAAGAGCTTTTAAATATTGAATAAGCAGACACACTTGCATACAAACATGAGAAATATACATATGTCTGTATGTATATAAACACACATACTTTCGTTAAAGTAAAAACAATAACAATAATGGCATGTACATATACGTTTTAATGAGAGCAATACATATGTGTAAAATACCTATTTAAAATTACATTACATGACTATGTTAAAGTAATAACTGTTAACATGTAAATAAAGTAACCAAGAGAGATTTACTAAGCCAGAGAAAGAGCGTGGTAGAGGTAAATGTTTGAAGAAACCTAACTGTTTGGTATGTTATTGTTGTTGTTTGTATTTACATATGTATGTAATTTGGGAACTTGTGATTTATATTTGTTGTGAGCAATTAAATTTAAAGGCGTCTAAACACAACCTAAGGCAATAGCTACAAACAAAACCACAACTACAGCAGCAAATGATGTTTGAAATTGAAAGATTAAAGCAACTTTTTTTAACTGAAATGTTAACTATAAAATTTAACAAATTTGTTCTTTTGTCTAGCAAACCAGAGACTGGATAGCCTGAGGCGAATATTAACTGGACGAATTTATCCTTGATGGACGTTGGGTGCCCCGATAAACTAGACGATAGTGTGTCTGAGGGTTCGGTTCCCGTCAACGAATCTGGGTGCTTTCTGCAGATAAGCCAAACAGGCTTCCCAGATTGTGTTTGCTAAAAAAAAGAAGGCTAGATGCCTTCATATGCGCAACAGGATGGCTTGGGTAAAAAAATCGACTTAAAAGTGGTAAGTGGTAAGGTTAGACCTTTTATTTCCAGTTATCACAACAAATTCCAATTTGGCTTAATTTTTAACCCAATCTATAGGGAAAAATCTTAAACTCTGGTAAAAATATAAGTAAGTTGTCTGTAAAGTAGTATTTTTAAACAATGTTAAAATATGGACACGGCAGCAGAATTACGAAAAATTTACCTTAAATAAAGATAAGCGAAATAAATGTTCGCACTGCAACTTGGGAACAGCTGTTGGGAAAATAGTGATTTACAATTCGGCATTTCCAACTCTGTTAGTATTTAAATTGTCATTTCCTTTTAAGTTATAAATCACTTCAAAAAATTTAGTCCTTCAAAATTTCTATATTTTTAAATCCTCAATGAATGTTGTACAAATACATATGTTAAAAACAAATTAGAGAATATCTTTAGTAATTTTATTTTAGATTTCTAAAACATTTTTTTGAGAAACTTATGAAGTATACTTTTAAAACTTTAAATATTTATGTATTTTATTTTAATTTTATATTTATTTTTAAAGTTCCTAATACATATATCTTTTTTATCTTGAATATTATTTGTATAAAATTTTGTTAGATTTTTAGCTATTAAAGCTAAATTTGAAACTTTTCCATTTAAACGTCTCAACTTGGCAACACTTATAAAATTGACAACACTTTATAAAGTACTTTCACCGTAAAAGATAACGGTGGTTAAAAGCAGAGAAGTAAAACAAAGTAAAGCAGCAACAACAACAACAAGAACCACCTAACGATTACCCATGATGGCATGATAACAAAGGTCTTTATTCTGTTGTTGCATTTGAAGTTGTTGTTGTTGTTGCTGCTGTTCAAAAAGCTCTTGAGAGCATTTAAGACACTCTCAACAAGAAAATAACAGTGAAATGGTAAACAAGTGGCAAAAATTCATCAAGTCAAATGATTATACAGAGAAATTATACTTGTGCACGTAGTATTACATCCATCCATACATATGAATTCCTTTGCATGGCAATTCTTTTGAAACTTAGTTGTTGTTGCTGTATTTTCTTTTGAGGTGGTTTGAAATTTGTTAACACTGAAAGGAAAAAAGCAGCAAAGAAAAAAGTTTAACGATATGATTTATTAGAGACTAAAAGTGAAAAGGAAGAAATGAAAAAAATACAACAACAAATGCTGAACGGTGAATAGATATGAATAAATTTTGTTAAATTAAATTGTTTCAGGGGGGGGGGGGGGGGTTGTTAAGAAAATACAAACAATTTATTGAATTTGCTATTGATGGGTATTTGAAGAGGTATTTCTTTTATACTAAAATAATTTAACAAATTTAACAAAAAGGTTTTGAAAAAAATTTAATTTTTTGGAAAAATATTCTAGATATTTTAGTATGAAGTGAAAAAATATCCGGCTCTTGAAACAGTTTATCATAGGAAAACTTGTTATAAAATAATTAGACAAAAAAAGCTATTGTCTAGAGAAAAATGTTTAACCTACTAGACGTATGATTAATATTTATTTGGGTTAGTTTGGAAAATTCTTCATAACTTGGACAATTATGGACGGATTTCTAAACTTTTAATGTTTTATGAAAGCCTAGCCTTCAGTTTATAAAATAGCTTAAGCAAAGCTTTTTTTTAATGTGATAGTTTTTAAAAGAATATGTGTTTTTTTAATGTTTTATGGGTTTAAGTTAATTATTTATGCTGACAGTATAAGTAAATGCATTTTCATTGCTTAACAAGATTTAAAAAATAATAAAAGTTTGGTGGCCACAGTTCCAGCAATATTATGTTAAGTGATAAAAGCCATTTCCTCATTGCCTCGTTTGGGGTTTGGGTTTTTTTTTGCTAAACATATGGAATATTGAAATATTTTCATTGAAATCATAGTTCAATGTCTTAGCTTATATATTTAATTAACATTTTTTAAATCTGTCATATTTGTCATATTTATTGGTAAATGGAAAATGTGTAACCTACTAGACGTATGATTAATATTAATTTGGAGTTTTGGTTAGAAAAATGTCC
Source organism: Bellardia bayeri (assembly GCA_950370525.1). Taxonomy (NCBI): domain Eukaryota; kingdom Metazoa; phylum Arthropoda; class Insecta; order Diptera; family Calliphoridae; genus Bellardia; species Bellardia bayeri. The sequence continues at coordinate 8,477,350 of OX493264.1, read as the reverse complement.
ATAACTTAGGCAATTAATTAGGGATTTTTTAAATGTTAACATCATATGAAAGCCAAGCCTTAATATTATAAATCAAAGTGTTTCTAAACAGTTCAACCAAAACAAAATTTTTGTTTTCAAACGTAAATAAAAAACTTGTTCGATTTTTATTTTATTTACAAAACGTTTTGTTAGTTTTATTCTAACTTCTTCAGGGGGCTCGTTCTAAATAATAGCTTTGATGTTCTGTGATATTAGCTTTAAGTTAAACTTGTCTTAAGTTTTGTATGTTATATTTTTATTAATTATTTGATTATTTATACCAAAATTCTGTTCGTGATGTCCCGTTTTTTAGTATTTAAGTAACTAATTAATAATAAAATTAATATTCAATGATAAAAAACATCACAGCTATTAATTAGAATGAGACCCCTGAAGAAGTTAGAATAAAACTAACGAAACGTTGGGTAAATAAAATAAAAATCGTACAAGTTTTTTATTTACGTTTGGAAACAAATATTTGACCAAATTAGGCTGAAGAAAACTCCGTAATAATTATAATAATTTTTAACATTGGTCACAAAAACAAATTAATCAAAATTTTTTATATTTCATTGATTTCAAAAAAAATTTCAAGTCATAGAACTTTTTCATTTCAGGTTTTTATTTTCAGTTTATCTTACCATTTTCTCAAAAAATGTCTCTTTCGAAGCACTGTGCAAAAGCAGCATTTTCCAAAAAAAAAAAAAAAACATAATACAACTAGCAAAGTCATTCATTCGTTTAACTACTAAGGAAGCTTCTGGGAGCAGAGCTTATAGAAATGAAGTCTGTAACATTTCAAATCAGTTGTGTACATGACGTGAGTGTTAACTGGTGTAAGTAGCGTTATTATTTACCCAAAAAATAAGTAAGAAAATACTGTGCGGAGCAAAGAAACAACCACAACAAAAAACAAGTTCGTAATGTTGTTTTTATAAAAGAAAATTTCCATTAACAAAAGGGAAATCAAAAAATAATAAAAAAAATTTTCAATAATTAATAAAAAAAGCTAAAGGAAACAAAATCTGAGTGTTTTTTATATTTTTATAATTGTTGTGGTATTTAGTTGTTGCTGTAAATACAAAATAAAATATATGTATTAAAGGAATAGATAAAGACACCTAAGTGAGAGTCTCACAGAAAGCGAGAGAGAGAGACATAAGGCAAAGAAATGTAAATAAAAGTGATGACAACTTGGCAGGAAAACTTGAAAAAAACAGTTATAAATATCAATTAAAAGTAAAATTATGTTTAAAAGTTAAAAATAAATAAGTTTTGAGATAAAATTGGTTAAAAATAAACTTTTTAACCATTAAAATTTAGGGTAATAAACTATTTTGTAGAAATTGTAGATAAAAAGTTGAAATAATTAAAAAAGGGAAAAAAACTAGCACTTTAAAACCTTTATTATGGTTTTAAAGTGCTAAATTTTAATACAAGACAAAACAAAACAAAGATTTAAAACGTCTATAATGTTGAGTGTTTTAATTTTCTTTAAAAGAGTTTAAATCTGCTTAAAATTAAATACAATTTTTGGCCTCAAATCTAGAATGAACAAATTTTTTATTGAAAAATTTAAAGAATTTTTAAAAACTCAAACTAAATTTGGTGAAAATTGTGTTAAAAATTTAACATTATAAAATGAAATATAAATATTAAGCCGTTATTATAATTTCAAAACAATTATTGTTTAACATTTTATACATTATGAATCATAAATTAAATTAAATTTGAGATAATAACACAAATTTAAAGAAAAAATTATTGAATAACTAAAAATAAATATTGTAAAGAAGACTTGGTTTTCATATGAAGTTGTCTTTTTAAAAATCCCTCCTGAATTGCCCAAGTTAGAAAAATTTTTTTAACTTAACCTCCTTATAAATATTAACCATACGTCCAGTAGGTTAAATATTTTTCATTTTCTCAACAAATAAAACAAATACATATGAAGAAATTTTTAAATTTTTAAGGGAATATAAAAGCTAAGACATTGAGATAAGATTTTAATAAAAAATTAAATTTTAATAATCTGTTTGTTTCACAATGCGACCAAAATTTCAAATTTTTTTATTAATTTTAAACCATATTTCACAGTAGTTAAATTTCATTTTAATTTTAAGTTGTAACACTTAAGTTTTTAAAAATAGCTTGACTCTGTTCAACATTTTCAAATCTTTAACAGTTTTAAGGAAATTTTGAAATTTATAAAATTGTTCGTGGCAGTGTATGATTAATATAAATTTTAGGTAATTTTATAAAAATTAGAACCAAGTTAAACAGACATATATAATTTTCTACAAATATGGTAAGAACAAATTAAGTAATATCATGAGTAGTTTGGTTTTATAAAACTTTTATTAGAATATTGGAATTTCTGCAGAACTTAATACAACATTAATATCGTTAAATGTTTTATTATTTGTCTGTTTTTTATGACACCAGGCTGTAGTAATTTCACAAGTTTAATTATATTTCTTCAAAAGAACTAGTTACTTTGCTGACTACTAGTATAGTGTGGCCAAGTCAATTTCTATATTATGACCAGTAATGTCTAATAACTTGACTGACTTTATGTGTCATTTGTTATGGTTGTGCTCTGTAATAATTCTGTTGTTAAAAGAAATTGATAAAAAAATATTTTGTCCATTTTTTTCTTAAAACTCCCAGCTCTGCTAGTGATTAAATTCCAATTTTATTTTCAGTTGTAAATAATTTAAATAGTTCAGGGTTGCGTATGATTGATATTAATTTGTGGTAATTTAATAAAAACGAGTTTTTTACCGGAAATGAAGTTAAATATAGCCGTGTAACGTTCTACAAATATGTTAAACATTTATAGATACATTTTAAAAAGTTATGAACGATTTTATAAAAAATATAATAAAATTGATTTTTTTTTGTTTTTGAACTTGATCAATGCCTGTAATAAATATAGAAGTTGGCATCACTTTTAAACGGTAGTAGCAAAACCAGTAGTGCCTGTGTTAGTTTTAAGAGAAAGTGTTTGCTAAATGAGTGTGTATATGTATATATATTTATATGAAAGAGTGTGAGTTTGTTACTGTAAAGTAGATGATAAAGCCGTAGATATCCAGGATAATATTTTAAAATAAAATAAAGGAAAAGATACACATAACGTGCGCAGATTTTGGAGCGTTTGCAAAAAAAAAAAATATATAAAAAGCAAAAGAAGAAGCAGCAACAGTAAAAAAATTCAGTGTTTAATAGAAAATATTTAAAGAACACAGTGTATTTTAAACAAGAAAAATGAAGATTTTTATAAAAAAAATTTAGAAATAAACCTTAAAATTTAACCATATTAAACAAATATGGCAGCTGCTTTTAGTAAAAGTGTTAACATTTTCAACAAATTTAAAGAAAATCTTTTACATATTTAAGCTATAGTTAATTTTTTTATTTGAATTTAAAAAACGGGATACATGTTAAAAACAACAACTAAAAAAAGAAATAAGTATAAAATAACGAAGGTCTAACCCAACGCTTTTGTTTAATAAATTTAATATAAGAAAACTAAACCTGCTTAAATGTTAACACCAAATTACTAATTAACAAATAAATTCATTTAAACCAACGACTTGTTTCAACTACAAACGATAATCATAATCATCATAAAATACCAAAAAAAGAAAACTACACAAAAATTTTACACGCAAACTTCAATTAATTTACAAAAAATATTCTAACATTTTTTTTTCATAAGGAGGGTCATTTTAACAAACAAAAAAAAAGCAACAAATACAACAAACAGATGGAATTAAATACAGTTTTTTTTTTGGAAAAACTAATAATAATAAATAAAATTATACACAAACACACAGAACCGAAATAAAGAAAAAATGTCATAATACCAACCAACAACAAAAAAAAAATCCCCAAAAAAATACAAAAATAAAATACTCACAACACAAAAACAACAACAGCAACAAAAAGAAGAAGAAAAAATAACCGTTAGACAACAAGCATAAGCACCATAAGCTTTAAAAACCTGAAAGTAACAAAAGGAAAAAATATTAAAAACACGAGCAAAAAACGTAGCAGCCACCTAGGCGTATGAATATAAAACGGAAATATACCCCAAAAAGGAAGTAAGAGCCGACAGCTAGGCTCACACACACAAACACACACACTTACACAGCACTCCTACAACATATACAGACACAAACAACAACAACATCAACAGCAACGACACAGCTTACAACAAATCCAATTGCTGTTAAACTAAGTGTGTGTGAGTGATAAATAAGAAAAACAAGCCACTGCAGCAGCAAGCAGCATCTCTTTGATACTGAGCAGAGCACAGTACGGCACAGCAAAGCAGAGCAGCCTACATATGTGTGTGTATAAGTGAGTATTAAACACAGTTTTCTTTTAGTTTTTTTTTGTTGCTGTTGTTGTATTGTTTTTCTCTGTGTGTTCGTTCTGTTTCATCTTTTTTTTTTATTATTATTATTTTATTAAGGTAATTATTTTTAAATTAAGCATTTTATTTCAATCTTTCATATTTTTCTTTTTAGTTAAAGAAATATGTAACACTTCTTAATTGAATCATCACCTGTTCTTTTTTTTCATTAAAATAAGGTTTTTGCTTTATTTTTAAAGGGAATTTAATGTAGGACAGATTTTTTCGGATTGATGATTGATAAAAGCAGGTTTGAGTTTAAAAGACTTTTAAAGTAAATTAAAAGTATTTCCTCTTCATACAAACAACATTAGCAATAAAATTAAGAAATGTTTGAACATATTATATTAAGATTTATTTAATGTTTTAATGTAAAAATAAACTAATGATGCATGGTAACAATGATATAGATTTTGGTTTATTTGAAAGTTTTGGGAAAAAATTGTTTATAAGTTTTTAAAACTAATCCATAAAAGTAAACCCAATCTACTAATAATATTCCCTAAATTGTTCTTAACATATTCGTAGAACATTTCATGGCTCTATTTGACTTGGTTCAAAGTAAAAACTGCGTTTTTATAAAACTACCACAAATTAATATCAATTAACATACGCAAAACTGAACAATTTTAAAAATTACTGAATTTCTTTTAAACTATTGGATATAAGGTTCTAGAATAATTAAAGTTTATTAAATTATTTACAACTTAAAATAAAATTGGAATTTAAGTACTAGCAGAGCTGGGAGTTTTAGAAAAAAGGACAAAATATTTTTTCTTTTATTAATTTCTTTTAACAACAGAAGCACAACCATAACAAATGACAAAAAAATATATAAATAGCAGTCAATCAAGTACTTAGACATTACTGGACATAATATAAAAATTGACTTGGCCACATGATACTAGTAGTCAGTAAAATAGCTAGTTCTTTTAAAAAAATATTATTAAACTTATGAAATTACTTAAAGCTGTTCTAATATAGAAATATAAATGTTGTTATTAAGTTCAGCAGGAATTTTGCATATACTTTTCAGGTTTTATTGAAAGTTTTGTAAATTAGTTTATAAGCCGTATATGTGAAACCAAACTGCTCGTGATATTCTTTAATTGGTTCTAAACAAATTTGTAGACAATGGCAATGTTTCTTAAGTCATTTACAATTTCCAGCAGAAATGTTGAAAATATTTTTAGAACATTTCATTGCCAATTTAACTTAGTGCCTGGTGAAAATGGCATTATTATCAAATTACTAAAAATTAATATTAATCATACGCCACCATGAACAATTTTACAAATTTCTAAATTTCTTTATAACTGTTGGAAATTTGAACATTTTCAATAGAATAGAATAGAAGAATGATTACAGTTATATATTTGATTTGGTTTTAACGAATGTTTTAAAAAATGGTTCAGAAGTTTTTAAGAATGTTCATAAACGTTAAACCAAACCACTGATGATATTTTCCAATTCGTTCGTGACATATTTATAGAACATAGAGCTATTTTAATTGGTTTCTCTTGGAAATTGAATTTTTATAAATTCCCTACAAATTAATATCAATCGTACCCATAAACAATTTTACAATTATCTTTGAAACTATTGGAGATTTAAAAAATTGTAAAAGAGTTTTGAATGACTAACGTTTTTGAAATGATTTACAACATAAAACAAAATTGGAATTTGCAGAACTGGGATGGGTAGAAAAACTTAATAAACAATTGTTTAATTTAGTTTTGAAAAAATCTTTGTTAAAGCTGTTAAAAATTGTCTGTAAATGTTTAACAAAACTATGTATGGTATTCCCTAATTAGTTTCTAACATATTTGTAGAATATTCCAGGACTCTATTTCACTTGGTTCCTGTTAAAAATGGCATTTTTACAAAATTACTAAAAATTAATATCAATCATACGCCCCCATGGAAAATATAAAAAAAATCCCCATAACTTGGCCAATAATGCATGGATTTTGAAAAATTTTAATATTATATAAAAGCCAAGTCTTCGGATTATAAATAAAATGGTTGCTAATTAGTTTACAGCAACTTATTTAAAATTGTAGGGGTTTTAAAAATATGTGCTGAAATGATTTACGGGTTTAAATGAATTCTTTATTGTGCTAGTTCAAGTCATTGGCCTTTATAATATAGCTGGTAGTACCTACTGTTTAAAATAATTTGATAATGTTTTAAGCGATGTGATTGTTAAGAAACATATCATAGTTTGCTGCGAAATACTAGTTTTTTTCCATCCAACTGTTTTTCACTCTTGACATATTCTTACACATGCATACATTCGTTTTTATACACTTTAGTAATAAATTATGAAATATACATATAATTTTGTGAAATAAAAACACTTACAACAATATTTGTTTAAAATTAATTCAATGTGATACGAAAGCTTTAAATACCTGGGTGTACTCGTAACAAACAGAGATATGTCAACATGTGTAAATAGTTCTGCTATAAATAATACAAACAACACAAAGCACTAAGGTCAACATGCAATATTATTATTAATTTATAATACAAAAATATATAATTTAATCATAAAAATTAGTTGGTTATTTATTATTTAATACAAAAAAATAAAAAGATAGAAATATAAATTAAATCTAAAAAAGTCAAGTAAATAATTTATATCAAGCATTTGTATTGTATGGATTTAATGAATATGTTTTGGTATTAATAATAGTTTTGATATTAATTACTATTTAAGTGAATAGGTTACAGTAGAGTTAACTGTAAGTAGTGGAAATCACTTTTGCTCTAGTGAGTTTAAGTATATTTAATTTTTTACATAAAGAAAGGAAAACTTACACCTTTTTTATAACATAAGCGAATAAATAACTTATACTTTTAAAATATATAAATTATATTACAATCTATCAAAATATTATCAAAGAATTAAAAAAATCAATAAATAAATTTTTTGTTACTTTTTCTAGCTGTCCCAGCTCTGCTAGTAGTAAAATTCCAAAACCACTTAAAAAGCTTTTATCGTTCTGGAAATCTATTAAACTTTTCAAAATTTTTAACTAGTTTAAAGAAAATTTAAAATTTGTAAAATTTTCCAGGGGTGCGTATTGTTATTAATTTTATTTTTATGGATATACAGTTTTCATTGGGATGCAAGCTTAATAGAGCCATGAAATGTTTAACAAATATGTTAAGAACAAATTAGGGAACATCATCCGTTGTTTTGTTTAACAGTTTTTAAAACTTATGAAGTATTAAAAAAAATTCAATTAATCAATTGTTTATTTAGTTTCTTTAGTACTCCCAGCTCTGCTAGTAGTTAAATTTCAATTTGCAAATCATTTTAAAAACTTTAAATATTCAAAACTCTTTTAAAATTTTTAAAAATCTTTAACGGTTTTACAGAAAATCGTAAATTTGTAAAAATTTTCCTGGGTGCGTATGATTGATAATAATTTGGTAAAAATTTTATAAATTTGAATTTACGAGAGGAAACAATTAAAATAGAGCTCTGAAATGTTCTACAAATGTGTTAAGAACAATTTAGGGAATATCACTGATAGCTTGGTTTTACATTTATGGAACGTTTTTAAGAACCTATGGGTGATTATTTTTCACAAAGTTCATAAAAATTAAAATTTTTTTTTAAATTTTTGGTTGCATGTTGTAAATCACTTAAAATACTGTAGTTATTCTTGATCTGTATTATTGTAAATTTTACAAAATTTTTAACAGTAAAAAAAATTTTTTTAATGACTTGAAGTAGCACAATAAAGAATTAATTTAAACCCGTAAATCATTTAAGCACATATTTTTATAAAATCCCTACAATTTTAAATAAGTTGCTGTAAACTAATTAGCAACCATTTTATTTATAATCCGAAGACTTGGCTTTTATATTATATTAAAATTTTTAAAATCCATGCATTATTGGCCAAGTTATGGGCATTTTTTTATATTTTCCATGGAGGCGTATGATTCATATTAATTTTTAGTAATTTTGTAAAAATGCCATTTTTAACAGGAACCAAGTGAAATATTCTACAAATATGTTAGAAACTAATTAGGGAATACCATACATAGTTTTGTCAAACATTTACAGACAATTTTTAACAGCTTTAACAAAGATTTTTTCAAAACTAAATTAAACAATTGTTTATTAAGTTTTTCTATCCATCCCAGTTCTGCAAATTCCAATTTTGTTTTATGTTGTAAATCATTTCAAAAACTTTAGTCATTCAAAACTCTTTTACAATTTTTTAAATCTCCAATAGTTTCAAAGATAATTGTAAATTTGTAAAATTGTTTATGGGTACGTATGTTTGATATTAATTTGTAGTAATTTTATAAAATTTAAATTATCACCGGGAACCAACTTAAATACAGACATAGAATGTTTTATAAATATGTTAAGAACTAACTTGAGAATATAATCAGTAATTTGTTATTATATTTACAGAACATTTTTAAAAAATTAGGAACAATTTTTTAAAAAATTTAAAAAAAAAATCAGTTTCAGCTGCAAGTTGTTAATACTTTAGTTATTTTTGATTTGTATCAAATACTTTTAAATCTTTATCATCAAATAATCATATCGTCTTAATAACCATGGGTGGTGCGTATGATTGATATTAATTTGTAGTTATTTTATTAAAATGAAATTATCACCGGGAACCAACTTAAATAAAGACCTTAAATGTTGTAACAGTTTGTTAAGAACAAACAAAAGTACATTATCAGCAGTTTGGTTTTACATTTATGGAACATTTTTAAAAACTTATGAACGATTTTTTGCAAAACTTTCAAATAAAATCTAAATATGAGTTATATTTTTTTAGCTTAAAATGTAAAATTTTAGCTATGATTTTGTCCAAATTACCCAGAACTGCTGGGTGGTAATAACTACAAATTATAAATAATTTTTAAAAATACATTAATGACAAATGCACTTAAACAAACTATACAATTAAATACATTGCCACCTACATACAGCTAAATAAATTGAAAATTTAGAAATGGTAATATTTTTTTAATATTTATATGTACATACTTATGTATGTACATATGTATACAAAGTATTTTTGTTCAACATGCATAAACATGTTTGAATGGATAAATGGATGGCCTCTAACAACATACTCGTACATACATATGTAGGATTAAAATTTCTAATAACATGCAAATATTGTCTTTATTGTTATTATTTTAATACATATATACATATGTATGTATGTAGAAAAAAATATAAGAAATGTCTTTGTTTATTTATTTACTTTTCTGCACATAGTTTTAATATTGTCACAGAAATGTATGTAACTAAAATAAAGTATTTAAGCAGAGTGTCACATGCCTCAAGTTGATTGAAAAATATACATACATTTTAGTTACATATATATAAACATATTGTATATATGTATGTTTGTCATTTATTGTTTATTGGTATGTTTATTGGAGTTGGATTTATGTTGTTTCTAGCTAAGCATACAAATTTAACATTTAGCTGCATGTTGAACTTGATTGTATTTCCTTAACTACTGGCGCTATTAAAAAACTGTGTATGTGATAATTATAGAGCAGGAGATAAGCTTTGAGAAAATTTAAACAAAAAAACAAAGTATGCTTTCTAATAATATATAAATTATATTTAAGTCTATCAAATTATAAAATCATATAATTTGTTTTGTTCTTCTAACTAGCACTCCCAGTTCTGCTATTGTTTAAATTTTAAATTTATTTTAACTTGTAAAACACTTAAAAACCTTTAGTCATTCTTGAATTCTATTAAACATTTTAAAATCCTCTATAGTTTTAAAGAAAATAAAATTTTTTTAAAATTGTTCATGGTTGCGTATGACTGATATTAATTTCTAGCAATTTCATAAAAACGCAATTATCACAAGAAACTAAGTTTAATAGAGCCATGGAATGTTCTATAAATATGTTAAGAACATATTTGGAAATTTACATTTACGTAACATTTTTAAAAACTTTTCAACGATTTTTTTAAACCAGAATATTTTCTATTAAATTTCTGCTGAAACAGTTTTACTGTACTTTGTTAAAACAGTCCATAGTAATTGTATTTCCACTTAAAAACTAGCTATATTCTAAACAATGCAAGGTAATTGTAGTTATTTAAAAAAATCTTTAAATAATTCTAATACTTGAATATATAAGTATTTATAAAAATTATTAAACTCTTTAAAAAAATTTAAAATAGTTCTTTATAATGTTTGCTTAAATTATTGAAATTATTTATTTTTTTGTATATTTCTGAAAAGTTGATTCAATTTTCTTTCGAATAATATGAGATATATTTGTATTTTGTTTCCATCATGTGTAATAAATTAACACAGGCTTTAATTGCACTTTCCTCACTATAGGGAGTTAAATTTATAACTATTTAATTGGTACATTTGGCAAATTAACAGTAATATTTATTATTAGAAAGGCTTTTGTGTCTACTTTTCAATAAAAAGCTCATATCATAGTGTAACTATACAAGCTGAGTGCAGTAGCACAGCTGATTGACTCTGTTTACAATTTACTTATGTCAAAAGTAATACTTTTTCAAGTGTTTTTGACAGTAGTACATTATTTTATACAAACAAAATGCCTGTCGATTTGCACTCAACTTGTATAGTTAGACCATGGATCATAGATTTCATTTTCTTAAAACTTAGGTTTTTCCCTTTATAATTTATTCATACATTTTCTAACAATCAAACAAATAGTTTAGTAGTTATACTTAAAAACATATTTATTAACATTTTAATTTAAAACTCATCTACTTAACTTTACCCCCAACCAACACACTAGCCTACTAAATTTTTTAACAATTCACCTCAACACATTGTTATAAGATCTCTTAAAATGAATGTGTAAATCTACATGTTTATATCACAGTGTTTGTTGTTATATTTCCTAACAAAAGTTGTTGTAGTTATTGTAGCAAGTAGGACTCTTTAATATAAGCATATTATTGTCATAAATTATAAACATGTGAAATTATAATACACACAACCAAACATTTCGCAGTGTTTACGTTTTGTTTTTCTTCTCTCGCTCTCATCTTTGTAAAAAATAATGGAGGTTTATTGCTGTTTGTTGTTGTGGCGCTCATATATGTGGGAGAAAAATAAATATATAACGGTATTTTCATTTGGTTTGTGTTGTTATTGCAAATTCTACATAAACTTTGTTTTATAATAATTTTCATTCGTGTTGTAACTATTATTATTTATCTGTCAAAACTGGTAAAAAGCAAAATAAAATTCAACTAAACGAAAATACAAAATACTGAAAGAGAGGGTGTAACAAAAAAAAAAAACATAATTTAACTGTTTATCATGTACATACATACATACATCCATACATACATGTACATACATATATGTTTTTTTTCGATTTTAATTCGAGGGAATTTATTACCAAAAGCAGACAAAACTTTAAAAGGATATTATTATTTTTTAGTTTTTGAATAAAATATATGTACATATGTGCGAGTATATGGATAAATATATATATGTGTGCATACTACATATGTACATACATACATATATAAAAACACATCATTAGCAATAGTTTGTGGCGTCAAACAGACTGATAGTTTTATATTATTATTTTATATATATTTTTATATATTTTTTTTTTTTAACAGTGTATGCAGGATTTCTGTTTTTTCGAAAGCTAAAATAATGTACTTAAGACAAAATTATATCATTTTATATACATACATAACGATTTTTACATATATACAAGTACATAAATGTGGATACATACATACATACATACATACATATGTAGATATAGTTTTGCTTTTTTAACACACGAGTATCAACTGAAAACTATTTACGAAATATTAGGGGAAAACTACTTAAAAGTTTTATACCAAAAGTAAGGAAATTGTGTCTACTTTCCAAAAATATACAAATCATTCTAATATTTGAACATAAATTCTCGTATTAAAAAAATATATAAAAAAACTTTTGTAAAAAATACAAAATTTTTAAATTTTTTATTTGCAGATTTACTAAAGTTATTTTAAATTTATATATTAAATAATAGTATTATTTTTAAATTTTAAAAAAGTAGACACAATTTCCTTTACAATAATATAAAATAGTGTTAAATGTTAATTAAATGGGCCCAAACCTAACGTCAATTCCTTTTTTAATACTTTTCAAGAAATTGCCATTTTGTTTAGGTTAAAAATGGAAAGCTAGACAAATTTTATATAAAAAAGAAGGGACATTTTTTGTAGTTTTTATAAATAAATAAATAATTCTATTATTTAAACATACGTATTGAAGAATTATAAAAAAAACATTTGCAAAATATGACAGATTTTAAATGTTTTACATAAGTTATGTAATTTTTTTTTATATAATTTAAATGTTTACATAATGTTTAAATTATTGAAAAGTACATAGAATTTCTTTTCCAATGATATAAAATATATCACATTTCCTTTCTTACTTGTTAACAAAATACATAAAAAACTTTACATCAGTTTACAAAATTTTACTTTCTGTAACAAGTAAAGTGTATTTGCTATAAGACAGAAAAAATGTAGTGTTAAGATTTAAATTGTAAATCATTTAAAAGCCTTTACTGTTTCTGGAACTGTATTAAAAAATTTCAAATAAATTGTAGTTTTCAGGAAAATTAAAAATTTATGAAATTGTTAAGGGGTGCGTATGATTAATATTAATTTTGGGTAATTTTATAAAAATGCAATTTTCACCAGGAACCGAGGTAAATAGAGAAATGCAATGTTCTACAAATATGTTAACAAAAATTTAAAGAATATCACCAATAGTTTAGTTTGACATTTATGGAATATTTTTAAAAAGTTATGTGGTTTTTTTTTAAACTTTCAATAAAATGATGAATTTCTTATGAACTTAAAATATTATATACTGGACTATAAATATCAATTGCTATAATTACTTAGCCCTAGTTAGTGGTTTAAAGTTTAAAGCACTTTTCTATCTGCTTTTCTCTCTTATGATTTGTTAAAAGTTGAAAAAGTTTATTTTTTCTTTTAGCTTTTTCTGTCAGTTTTTTTTTGTGTTTTTCAAAGAAACAAAAACTCCAACTAGAAGTAAAAACTTTATATATCTTTTCATGTGTAAATGTCTGTTTGGGGTCATATCTTAACCCCTTTAAAATGTGTATGTGTTTTTTTTTTGGTTTCATAAACATATCAGCGTTTTTTTCAGCTTGTACTGTATGTACTTATAAATAATGCTTAAGTTTGTGGAAGTTATTTCAAAAAAGTTTCTTTAAGACAAGTGTATTTGCAAAGTGACAAATAAATTTTGTTGAAATCACAAAGTTTTTATGCATTTGCAATTTTGTTTAAGAAAAAAAAAACAGACATTTTTTGTACAGCAAAAGTTATAAATTTTTCTGGCACTAAAACTTTTAAAATGAAACATAATTAAAAATTGTATAAAAACAAGTTGCTAACTCTTGAACGTTAAGGCTTTTAGAGCGAAACTAATGTGTTAAAGTGCCAGTTAAATAGAATGTTTTAATAAGTTATGCTTAAACTATAATGTGAGAAATAAAGATTTGTTAAAGTTTTGTCCCCACATAGATTACAAAGAGTCTAACTGGTAGCTAATACAATGTTTGAGTTTAAAAATCTATTATTTTTAGTTAGTTTTCCTTTGCAATTTTTAATTCATTTAAATAGTTTAAAAATATTTATTTTTTATATATTTATTTAAATTCGCACTGACATCATTGTGGAATTAATAATACCTCTGCTTTGCACTGACACTTGCAATAAATTACACTCTCTTCCTTTAATTATTCATACAGTTTGTTTGAAAATGTGTGACCTCCAGCTTTTAAAGCAGCAGAATACTTATTTCAGCCATTTAATTACCATTCCTAAGTTGGACACTAAAATGTCAGCAACTTTTAAACTTGTTACTACTTTTTATTTTAAATTTGTTTCCCGCCACCATATTAAAGACAGTGAGTAAACGAATGTGCACGACTTTTAGTTTTATATAAGTTTTATAACCAGGCAGCCAGCCAGCCAGCAACATAAAATAATATTAATTTTATACAAAATCAAGATATTGACACTAAAATGTTATGAAAAAAAAGACCTGAATGTGAAAGGAAAACGACTAGTTAAAATAATGACAATGTGGTTAAAGGTAATTTAGGAGTTGGCTGGACATTATGCAGAAAACTAAATCATCTACACAGCGATTTTTTGTGTGTTATAAAAAAGGGAAAGGTTTCACAGGTTGTGTTTAAAATTTAAAGTTTAGCAAGAGTTCTTTAATATTTTGCAATATTTGAGTACGATTTCAACTTAGTTGTAAAATAGAAGCAATTTTCGATTTAATGATAAAAAATATGTTTAATTTTTCTCTTCCAAATGCAGAAAAGAAATGATTTCGAACTTCAACTAATACATTTTTCATGTTGTCTCAGTTCCAACTTCTTAATTTACAGGTCGGTTTGAAAAGTACTGTACTTAAAAAAATAGAGCAGGATGTAAGCTTACAGAATATCGTGGTATTTTTACCATTGCAGTGCAAGACATAGGTAGGCCGCAGTTAGTCAAATATGACTATATTGATTTCAAAAAGTTTTAAAAATTGCGGCTATATTTATTTATAAATCTTTTCTAAACTATTGGTGAGATTGTTAATAATGTACATGAAACTTGTAGGGGAGACTGTAAGTTTTATAATTTATACTGTTGAATACTGTTTTAGAATATACACCATATTGAGTTAGTAAAAGCTTTATACACTTTTTGCATATACGAGTATGTATAATTTTCTGAATTATTGGTAAAATTTAAGAAGACAATATCTTTCATAAAAGTTTTTTTGAAACCAATGTTTTACAATATACAGGGATCTACAGAGAGTTAAAGATGATCGCCTTTCTTAAAAAAACAAACTTTACTTTTTATTAATGAAACTTGAACTTTTAAAGTCTATTTCAAAAGAAAACTCTATAAAAATTGTAAATAGTTAAAATTAAAGTCGATTTTGAATTGTACTGTACCGGCGGCATTGTCTTAAAATGGTAAATTTCTTCAGAAAATTCACAGAGTTTAAACGTTTGTATCTTTTAAAAACAGTATTCCTTTTAATTGCAAAATAAAAACATCAAGAAGTTCAAAATTATAACGAGTCCTTATTTATGCAAATGTACACAAAACAATTTTGATAATCACCCTGTCTTTTAACAGTCTTTTACAATTTACTTTAAACACACACTTAAATTACAGTTTGTGAACGCTTTGGTGTTCACTCAACGATGACTCACAATAAACTCAACTTTGAGTGGTTCTGTTTGTTCTATTTAAAAACTAGCGTCATTCGGCATCTATAGAAGACCGTTAAAACTTAAGCTAGATTTACACGATTGAAATTTTCTTCAAAATTGCTCTTCAAAATGCTTCCAACTCGTGTAAACGGCAAAAATTCTTCAAAATTTATTTATTTAATAGTTATTAATAGTTGAAGCATTTTGAAGAAAATTTAAATCTTGTAAATCTAGCTTTAATGTTGCCATACTGCGTGTTATCAATAATGTTTGTAAATAGAAACTTTTACTAATGCAAATTTTGATAATCATGTTGCATAAACTTTTGTCAGGTCTCTCTAAATTAAAACATCTTATCATAGTTATTTATGTTTACAAGAAAGAAATGATATTGTGCAAATACTTAATATTTATAATATATAAATAATACCTTTTTTAAGTAAAAAATCTTATATTTATCTATATTTAATATAAAAACCATTTTAATAACTGTTAGGTTTAAGGCAAACATTTTGGTTTGAGATTTTAGAAAAACTTGAAAAAATGCACTATAAAAAAATTTACTACAAACAAAGTTTTGCACAAAATCTTTATATGAAATTATTTTTTTAATTATTTACACATTTTTGATAAGCAGCCACAATCTCCTTTCTTTTAATATAAAATATGTTTATCAGTTATTTTTTCTTATAAAAATTAATGGCTTGTTGACCTTTTTTGGTTCAGAAAGAATTTAATATTTTAAAATTTTTTAACATTTTTAAAAATTAGACATGATTTAACTTGTCTTGGTCTTATAACAAATTAATTGACCTAAACCATAATTTTTCGGTATGAGCTTAAGTTTGTGTCTAAATATTTGACATGTAGCAAAAGAATGTTAGGCATGTATATACCTTATTATAAACTTCTACTTTAAAAATAATTTCTAATTGCAATATAAAAGTATAATTTCAAAATAGACTTTTGTAAAAAATTAACAAAAATAATTAAGAAAATATATTTCTCACACATTCGTTTATCATTTTTTTTAATATACCTAAAAAAAATTACTATTTGTAAATTTTTTAAAAGTTGACAATTCCTTTTCTAATAACATAAAATATGTTTAACTTGTATTTGTTTAAAAACAAATAAATTGGCCTTCAAATAAAACTGACAATTTTAAGTTGACTTGTTTTGTTTGGAAAAACTCAGTTGCAATTTTTCGATTTCAGGTTAATTTTGTGTTTCAATTTTGGTAAAGATAAGTTAGAATTTTTTTTACCATAAGAAAGATAATAAGGTCTACTTTTATAAAATGTATAAATAACATTAAAAAAATAATCACTAAATATTTGTAAAAGAAAAAATTCACTAATAATTATTAAAAAATTTTTTTTTTACAAAATCGTTTAAAATTTTTTAGTGTATAAAAATTTTACAATTATTTCAAGCTTTTGGAAAAGTAGACAGAATTTCCTTTGCATTGATATAAAATACATAAGTTTAACTTGTCTTTGTCACATAATAAAACATAAGATCTCCAAAAAAATTACAATTTCATGTTGACTTGTTTTGTGCTTTAAATTGAAATTATTTAAACAGTTTTGTAAAGAAGACACAATTTCCCATGGTGCAACTATACAAGGTGAGTGCAAATCGATAACAAATACAACACAAAACAGAAACAACAGGCATTTTGTTTGTGTAAAATAATGTACTGCTGTCAAAAATACTTGAAAAAGTATTACTTTTGACATAAGTAAATTGTAAAGAAAGTCAGTCAGCTGGGCTACTGCACTCACCTTGTATACTTGCACCATGCAATTTCCTTTACATTAATATTAAATATGTTTAATATTTTTTATTCCATTACAAAATAATGTATGCAAAATCACACTTTTTCGTTGTGATGTTAAGTTTGTGTCAAAATATTTTGTAATTAAATCTACTTTTCACAGCTGTGTATATAATTGAATTTTTTTATACATACCTATTAACACGATATTAAGGTAAAAAAGGAGAGTTGCATACATCTATGATATGAATGACATTAGCTTCTTCATCCCGAAAATATTATTCACTTGCAACTGATAACATAAAATTGTTATGATTTTCTTCATGATCATATCTGTCTACAGAAGTGTTTAATGCATTTTAAAACAGAATGCACTTACAAAATTTTGTAGATTTTTGTATATTATAATAACATTTGCAAATAGTTTAGGTAGGTATTTTACTTTAATGTTTGGTTATTAAATGACTTTAGCTGGTAATTAATTAAAGTGTGTGTAGTGTGAAAATGACCCCAAATAGTTAAGCCAAAAAATGTGCCAGGCAAAAAAAAATGAGAAAGAAGAATTAATGATATACGCATTTCCTATCCAAAACTAATGGCTACAAATAGTGAATCATTTCCGCTAAATTTCTCTTTATATATATATTCCAACAGAAAATTAACATTATTGGGCAAAACTAAATTTAAATAAAGGACATTATCACACAAACACACCAGTTACGAATTATAAATACGAGTATGTTACCAAAAGATTTACGTAAAACTTTTTTTAACTAAATTTAGCCAACAAAAAAAAAAAACCTTATTTAAAGTGACTACATTGCATTTTAGTTTGCTCAACAAACTTGTAGTTTTTTTTATAACGATAAATATAATTAAATATAAAACACCAACTAAAAGAAGCAATATTTTATAAGCTTTAAGGCTAACAAAGGCCAGTTTATGCCAAACTAGACAAGGCAAACTGTAAAGATTTGCCTTCAAAATAAACTACAAAAAAATGTTTGTTGAAATGGCCAAAAAGATTTATAGTTTTTGCTAAATTTATGGGCTTGATTTTTTTTTTTTTGTATTTTATTTAATTGAAGTGTTTTATTTTCTATTATTCAATTCAATAAAACTAAATGTCAAACTGTTTATAATCAAGGGTTTCAGTTTTCTTTGTTGCTCTTTAATAAATTATATAGGCATAACGCCTTTTTTTCTTAGCTGGAGTATAAAATATTACGCTTTTTATGGTTTTTTTGTTGCGAATTTTTCCTGGGGTGTTTGCAAAATGATTTTTCAGATTTTTTTTTGTTTGCCTTCATCATCAGCCAAGTTCCTTTAATTGTTTAAATAAAGGGTGTTTCTTAAGGAGTAAATCTCTTTGAAATAATTTAATAGCAAATTTGGTGTAAACATATAATTAAGTAAACAGTTAGGCATGCTAATGGTAAAACAAGTTTTATTTTAAATTCATTGTTTATATATTAGAGAAACTTTATTGTGTTAATGATCAAAAATTCAACTGTCCAGCCCTGATTGGGATATCAGGTTATGCTGAATTACAATTTCTTGTTGAATTATTTTGTTGCATTGAAATTCTTGGCAGTGAATTTGTGTTTACATATTTGATATGTGACAAAGAAGAGTTACATAAATTTCATATCATTAGAAAGGTAATTAAGTCTACTTTAAAAAAATAATATACTAATATAATTATAAACTAATTATTAAGAGTATTGTCAAAAGAAATGGAAAAAATTTCACAATATTGTTTATAATGTTTGAATGTATACAAATTTTAAAATTATTTTAACATTTTTGAAAAGTAGACACATTTCTTTTCTACTGATAGAAAATATGTTTAACAAATTAATGGAAACAAAAGTATAGGTCTGATTTGAGAAAACTCTAGTTAAATTTTTCATAGTGAGGTTTAGTTTGTGTTGATAAGTTGCAAGGTAAATAGATCTACTTTTCAAAACTGTATAAATACAATATATAAATATAATTATTAAAAAGTTATTAAGACTTTTGTAAAAATAAATGCCAAAAATTATTGAAAACATTTATATTTTTTTCGACAAAAATGTTTATAATTTATATAATATATAAAAATGTTCTAATTATTATAGCAGTTTTAAAAAATAGACAGAATTTTCTCTCCACTGATATAAAATATGTGTAGTATTGCTTCTTCTCATAACCTTTTAAACAACCAAAACTATTGGTCTTATAAAAAAAAACGGAATTTAATGTTGGCTTGTTTTGGTTTGTAAAGGTTTTAACATTTTAAAATTATTTGAACATTTGTGAAAAGTAGATACAATTTCCTTTCCATTGATATAATATAGGTTTAAATCTTTATTTTCTCATAACAGTATAATATACTGCGAACTTAAGGT
Organism: Bellardia bayeri; assembly: GCA_950370525.1. Lineage (NCBI taxonomy): Eukaryota > Metazoa > Arthropoda > Insecta > Diptera > Calliphoridae > Bellardia > Bellardia bayeri. The sequence goes on along the minus strand of OX493264.1, from coordinate 8,457,444 downwards.
CTCCTGGTAAAGTAGCGATTTCTTGTTGATTAAAGTGACTTGTTGACTTTACGATGTGAAGTTAGGTTTCTGCCGAAAAGTTTGACATATGGTAAAGAAAAGCTGGACATATTTTATATCATTAGAAAGGTTTTTAAGTCTAGTTTGCAAAGCTGTATATACAAATGTATTTTCATATATCTATTAAAATCTTATTGTTTAGTAAAAATAGGAGAAAATGGTAATCACCCTTTAGTAATCAATGAAATGACTAGTTGTGTGTTGATAACTTTCCCTCTTCCCTAGCAACCAATCACGGGACTAGCTCTGTGTCAATTTTCTCTACGAATATTTCCATATGTGTTTTAAATTCGAGTCTTACTTCATTTTGCTCTAAGTAACTGTCAGTCCTAATTGAAATATTTTATTACAGCCTTACTCTATCATCTTTCAATTTAAGGTATAAACTGTTGCCTGTTCGAAAAAACCTACTCCTAATAAAACACCCTTTAACTTAAAAATACGAAATATTTCGTCTATTTTTTTAATACTTAAAGACAATATTAGTTTTTAGTTCAACTTTTTATTTCTTTTTATTAAATTTGATTTTGGCAAAAGCCAATATTAGAGAACAAGTTGTTCTAACACCAACAACAATTAAAATTGGAAATTGAAAATGAACTCTCTGAATACACAAGACATTTTGGAATAGTTTTTTTTTTGCTTGTGGGTTCTTGTTGCAATAAAATTCTTTGCCAAAAATTCACATTCATTATCTGGTCTTCAACACAATGTAACAATGTTTTAGTTTTTTTCTTATAATTTTTATGAAGTATAAAGACTAGTTTACATGGACGTGGGTGATAAGATTGGCATCAGAAAAGCAGTAAGGATAATGGAGCGTTTTTTTTTTAATTTGTTGGTAATATTAGAGATTTATAATTATAATTAAAATTGTATAAAGATTTATAACTAAATTTTACGTAACAGTTGCAAATGAAGAATATTTGTAAGAAAAAGTGGCAACAGCCAAACAACAAGCGAACTAAATACAACTTACCCTTTAACGCCTAAGGCCGTCTGTAGACTGGAACTGAAATTCGTAATTTGTAGATGAAATACATGCTAGAACAAAAATTTATTTCTGCAATTTGAACGTATTTTCAATTTCAGGTATTTAATATTTTTATTAATATTTCTATTAATAATATTTTTTTTAATAATAAATATTATATTTGTATAAAAATTTGTTTATAAATTTCCTTGTGTTAATATTATATGCTAGTTTTGATTGTTTCAATTTAATACTGCACTGCAAGTAGAAGAAGAAGATTTACATTCTTCTTCTTTTTGTTGATGTCATTCACCTGAAACTGTTAGGTTAATAGTGGTACGCTGATTTATAGGTTATTATTATTTTTTTGGCAGCACGTAAAATTTATGTCCCTTTACTTGACATAGAAGGACCAAAATTATCTATGCATATTTTATAATGTTAGAAAGGTTATTGTGTCTAGTTTGATAGAATGTACAAATATGTTAAATATGTTATTATATTACCGAAAAATATAAAATTGTAAAAAGTAGGTTTAAAATAAAAATCTTTAATAATATTTTAATATGTATATTAAAATTTGTATATATGTATGTTTGTAAAGTGGACACAATGTTACATATTTACTTATGATATAAATGGAGGTAAACTTGGAGGTCAGTCTTTGAGATTTTACATTCTTGTTGTTTTCTGCTAACACATTAATTTGCGTGTCTTATTAAGATACACATATTTTATATCATTAGAAAGGATATTGTGTTCTATTTTTCAGAAATGTACAAATAGTTTTAATATTTTAAAATATTAAAGAATTATAAACAATTTTCTTAACAAAATTATAGAAATTTTGAAAAGTGTGTTTTTAATTAAAAATCGTTATTAATTTGTTTAATATAATAATATTTCTCTATATATTTGTAAAGCAGACATAATCACCTTTCTAATAACATAAATATGTCTAAAGTTTTTTTTCTCTTATGTCAAAAAAATAAACGCAAACTAAGCATTATCGAGTTTAATTGTACTTTCTTTTTTCCTGCCAGGACTTTAAGTAATAAACAAAAGTTAGACATATTTTATATGATTAGAAAAGTAATTGTGTCTACTTTGCTAAAGCACATAAATATTTTAAAAAACAAATTTCATATTTAAGTTTTCATACAAAAATTATTTAATATTTGTTAGCCGCATTTTTATCAGGTCTCGTTATTTCTTACCTAAAGTTTTTTTAAAAACAATTTTAACTTTCAGTATAACTTTAAGTTAAAAATAACTAGACTTGGTAAAAATGGCGGTTAATTATAAAAATTTTTATAAATATTTTTTAATTAATTTCCTTTTTAATGATATAAAATAGCTAGTTTTACTTTCTGCTTAAAAGAAATAAATGAAAGCAAACTTAAGTTTTATTTTCTTGTTGGTTTCACTTATCTCATATCTGGACTTTGAGTTTGAGTCTATTGATTTGATACAAAATTGCTCTATTAGCGGCTATCTGACATGTAACAAGATTACTAGTTCTCAATTGTAGTGTAATCCAATTTGTTCTCCCCCTTTCTTTTCACTACTCTACTGCCTTCTAACCAGAATTTATTAAAATTCTCAAGAATATTCTTACGCACACACACACAAATAGTCCATAATTTGTATGCAAATTTTGGCATTAACTCCATTACTGTATTGTAAAAATGTGTTAAGTCTATAAAAAGAAAAATGTTTATAATTGGCGTTGATTTATGGCTGTCGTCTACATCATGCCTACACTTCATCTTTCCAAACATACGCTAACATTTAGAAGACCATTGTTGTTGTGTGGCTGCCACTTTGTACTCAAACAAACTAATGGCAGCACTACCGATATTGGTTGCCAAAAATGTTCTCCATAAAAATGTTAAAGAAAACAAAGAAAACAAAATTTGATTTTAAACCAAAAATTTAAAAGGATAATGTAGTAAGAGCGAATTTCTATTTTTCCCAATATACTCGTAGTTCATGGTTAAACGAGTGCCTTATATGATAACTGAAAACTGAAAACAGAGTGCCAAATGTAACACCAAAACCACAAAATCTATAAATCCACCTCAGACCAACAATCATACCAAGAAATCTAAAAAAAAGAAGTTAAAATTGTGGTAAAACCAAACAAAACCAAACCCTAGTAAATAAACGAATAAATGAATATATGAATGGCCAAAGTAGTGACTGGTTGAATAGAAGCATACCAAAATGGTTTAATATATTCGGAGAAGTAACATCTTTACACCATTTCCAAAAATTTCGAATAGAATTAAATTAACAACAATTGGGTATAGTTTTTTATGGTTTTTAAAAGTAGACACAATTGCCTTTCCAAGGATATGAAATAAGACTGACTTTTAGTTTTTATAGGTCTAGAAAATAGACACAAACTGAACGTCCTGTTTAAAAAAGGAAATTTTATGCAATGAGGTTAAGTTTGACTACATTTATTTGCCATGTGGAAAAATAATATACATATTGTATATCATTAGAAAGGAAATTCTCTCAGCTTTTCAGAAATGTACAAACAATTTCATAATTTCAAAAATTATAAACGAATTTTAAAAAAAGAATTAATACAAATTTAAATTTAATTTTCACTTTTTTTTTAAATTTATTTTATGGTTTTTATCTTTTATAATTCTTCAATATATAACAATCTTTAAATTAATTATAAATCTAAGAATACAGAACTTAAAGCAATTTCCATGAGAGCTATGAACACATGTTAAATTTCTTTTCGATCTGGCAACTCTTTAATATAGAGACAGGTGTTCAAAAAAGACGCATTCGCGATTTTTTTACAATGGGAAAATTAGAAATTCATGGTATATTAAATATTTAAATAAAAAAGGTTTATCGAGACAAGAACTTCATAATGATATGGTGCATATGTTAGGTGAAAGTGCTTCTTCATATGCAACAGTAAAAAATTGGGTTGCATTTAAACGTGGTCGTACAAGCATTGAGGATGAACCATATAGTGGACGTCCAAAAACAGCAACAACAACAAAAATTGTAGCCAAACTGCAAGATATGGTATTAAATGATCAACAAATAAAAGTGCGCGAAATAGCTAATATCATGGGCATCTCAAATGATCGAGTCCATTTAATTTTGCATGAAGAACTTGAGGAAAACTATGTTAATCAAGGGATAGAATTGCTAGATAAGCGATTATCTATATATATAAAAATGAAATGGTCCATGTATGTAATGGCATCACGTGAGAACGGCTGGAGCGATTTGGCTGATTGTTTTTATTCGATTCGAAATTCTCAGGAGATGGTTTGGAATTGTTTTTTTTTGTGAGTCCAGTCAACTTAAAAAAAGCCCCCAAATTTAGATATTTTATTTCCAAATAAATAAGAACAGGCAGGTTGTGAATACATCTTATTCTATATCTATATATTAAAAAATTCCGAGCGAAGACGGGGCAGTCAGCTAGTTGAAAAATAAAAAAGGTTTTGAAAATCTAACTATTCTCTTTCTGTTCTAGGCTAAGAAGTTTCCAAACCAACCTCGTATGTATTAAAATAAAGAATTGAAATTGAACAAAACAAAAAAAAAACAATCATGACGACTTTTTATATTCCAGACTTGAAATGTCTGCCAAAATTCAACTATTTCAATCCATGTCGGGTGGATGTCGAGTATATGCTATATATGCACATATATAAGTATATGAATAACTATTATTAATTATTAAGGTGTTCTCTTGTGTAATAGGCAAAACAAATATGTATTGCCTTTAAAAAGAACATCAAATTTTAAAAAGACACTTTTTGTTGTTATTCAATCAAGGCACTCATTACTTTTTAATTGAATTAAATTTTATTAATTCTTTTTAATACAATTTACAATTTACAGAATTTTTCCATATTTCATGTAAAATGTTAATGAATTGTTCTTTTCTTTAATATATTTATTCCACCTAGAAAATATTCTTTGGTCTGCGGTGTAATAATGTACACACTAGTAAATAAATTTTATGTAAAGTAAAAACGCCAGAACTACAAACATAAATAGCAATTTAAATGAAACACTCCCATTTGTATATTTTTGTTGTTTATTCTTCATTGTTTTTGATAAGTTTTGCTAGTGAAAACGGTAAATTTTTGCTCTGCAGCACTCCCTGCCTGCCGCCCTGTCTCTTTTTCATTGCGTTACGCTATTGTAGGACATAAACAAAACATTCATATAGAAACATGCAAACAAACAAACATGCGAATAGAAAAGTACTTATGTATGTCTGTCTGTCTGTTTGTATGTAGGAGAGTAATGTTTTTATATTAAAACTCTTATTCTTATTCTTATTACATTTTAAGGTTTTGCCTTTACACGTCGTTGTTGTTGTTGTGGTTGTTGTTATGTACTCGTATTTGCTGTTTTAGTTGTTTGTTATTGTTATGGTTTTGCTTAGTTTTTGTTAGTGCTGGTAGATGTTTTATCACATGCGAAATATTTATTATTACATGCAAGCAACTATTGTCCTTCATTTTTTTTGTTATTGTAGTTGTTGTTGTTGTTTTGTTACTACTTACTAAATGTTACACTCATCAAAACAAACATTCAAGCAATCTCAATCTCTTACAATTCCATATAAATACATACATTCATATGTAGTATGTACTCGTATGAATGTTTATTTCTGTAACTGAAACCACATTGCGAGAGAGGGACAAACATTGGGGCCATTTTTTTGTTCTTGTTTGTAAACAACTATTCATGTATTCATAACTACTTGCAATTGTTTAAGTAACTGAGTTGTTTTGTATAAATTTTTATGGGAATTTTTTTGTTTTAAATTTCTTGTTATTGCTTATTTAGTTAAGGACTTGTATGGCAAATATTTAAGTTATAGGAATTCAAGATAAATTAATATTATAAATAAAATGTCTTTCTGAAACTTACTGCTAGTTACGCCTTTTTTTGGCAAATATTTGCCAAGTGTGAACGTACCTTAAGTTTAAGAGCGAATCTATGCAAATTTGTGAAAGTCAAAACTTTTCCACAACAATTTGTTTATAATTGTGGCTAAATTCCAATGACGCAATGTTGAAATTCCTAATTTAATACACGTCTGGTTGTGGACTAGTTGGCTTCAATTAACATACAAATTAACATGTAATAACACAAAAATAAATCATGTGCTGTTAAATAAACCGATTTAGATGACTAATTCTGATCAGCTATACAAGATAGAAATATCTCTCATGTGGTTAAAAATTCAAATGTTTCACGAGCTATGTGGCATGTTGCATACATGCTATATGCAACCACATATCATCCACAATACGGTCATGCATTTTAAGTAGAACGAACTTTCTTATCATGCCGCGAAATCGACCATGAGTTACAGTTATTGTTTGATCCATTAATGTAAAATCCACAACAAACAGTCACACCTAGCGAAAGCAATTGCTTTACGACAATCATTTTGTTTGAAAAACTATAAAATAAGTTATATAATACAAACCGAAAGCAGTACAATCGTTCACTATCAGACTTGAACTATCAGCATTAAAAAAATTTATTTAAACCAACAAACCATTTGAACGCAAATTCTTTCAAAAACTTGAAAATTTCTTAAAATTTAGCTTTACAGGAACTGATTATTAAAACTTGTATTTATAACCGAAAGCCTTAGTTTACATACAACGTTAAAGTTTTTAAAATCCCTTCATAAATGCTTAAGTTATGGGCATTTTTCCAAGCTAACCTCTCAAGTAATATTAACCATACGTCTAGTAGGTTCAAAAGTTTTCTTTTATCAATAAATATGATAAATATGTAGAGATTTTTAAAATTGTTATGGAATATAAAAGCTTAAGTATTAATCTATGATTTCAATAAAACAAAATTTCTATAAACTTTTTGTTTGACATTTACCATGAAGTAAAATAGGAAAATTTTCGATTAAGGTAAAAATGTGCTTGATGATTTGTCAGGAAACTGTGTCGATAATTAAATACATTCAATATATTCTTAAAATTTATAAGGACTTCTATCAATGCTTCGGTTATACTGTGATCGCTTAATTAAATGGAATGAGTTAGATGTAGTGTGTTAATTATTTGACCTTTTTTTTGTTTATAAATTTTAGACGATTTTTGATCGTAAAAATAGCGATGTTTCTTAGATGTTAGTATTTTTACTTGCAATTTTGCATTGAAATTTGAAATTGTACTCAGTAGTAGTCTGTAAAGTTTTTTAAAGTATGATCGGTTGCTACTTTGGTAGCGTTTAATTTAAAGATTTCTGTTTGTGTGTGTTGAAATCAAGTTTTCTTTTAATCAAATTTATTAGTTTTTAATGTTCTTTATTTTCTTAGTTAGATTGCTATTTAAAATTATCTAAATCTTTTCTCCAATTGCTGAGATATAATTATTATTTTCATACTTTGTTTGTTCTATAACTTCCTTTAATTGGCTTAATTCCTTTTATATAGTCGTTTCTATTTAAAAATTTTTTAATTGAAAACATTAAAATTATACAAAATATTTAGTTGTTGTTTCTAAAACCAAGTTTGTCTGTGTGGTGTGTTTTTCTGGGTTAAATTTTTTTTTTAAGTAGGAATTGTTGTTGTGGTTTTGTGTCTATTTGTTTTTTTCTTTAGTTTTATTATGGCAGTTATTTTAAATAAATGTTGTTATTTAAAAACATTCCAAACACCAAATCTCTCTCTCTCTCTCTGTCAGAATATACATAAATTTGGCGCTTTTTTTTTCTTGCTATTGCTTGGCTTATTTGGTGTTTGAATCATCACAATCATTTATTTAGTTTGGTTTTTTATTATTTTTTTTAAGAGATTTTGTTTTTTATGAGATGTCCTTCCCAGATTTCATTACAGTTTTGGTCTTTAGTTTTTTTTTAAGAACTAAATATACAAAGTATTGTTTTGCTGTTGTTGGTTTTTTTTGCATATAGCCATAAAAGTTGTGAACTTTTTTCCCTAGAATTAAAATAAAAAGAGTGTTATACATGTCTTTACCACAACAGTTAGCAACATTGTTTGTTTGTGTTTTTGTTGATTTACAGTTTCCTTTTCCTTTAAGCTTAACTGTGTGTTTCTCCCTCTCTCTCTTTCTCTCTTTCTCTCTATGTATGTAATTTATAGTTGGCAATCAGTTTTAACAACATTGTTATTCTTGATTTGCTTGTTTCAACATTTCAGCAACATTTTATGTTTTTTTATGTCTTCTTTTATTTTGTTTTAAATTTTTTTGTTGCTGTTGAGATTTTTCTCATTTAAAAAAGACACAAAGACTGAGTGACGGATATACCGTTTGACAAACATAGAAAAAACCCTTTAACTTAAGTTTATTTTCTTTTATGATTTTGGTTTTCTTGAGCAGCTGTGTGTGGCCCTGATAGCAAAAAACACATTGTTTTTCATGCTAGCAACAAGGGGAGGTTAAATTGTTAATAAAACTCATAATTTTCTTGAAAATATAAAAAAGTATTTGACTTAGTTTAACTAATTAAAATACTGGTGGAAATGTGTCTTGAATTGTTTCAGCTGCTTTAAATACTTTTAGTTTATTTTAAAAGAAATCTCTAAAAAGTAGTTAAATTAAATATATTTAAATGTTCATTAAAGTTGTCGAATACTTTATAAAATTTAACAAATGTTCTCAAATAAAATAAATTATGGCCATAATGATCAACACTTTATGTTATTTTTAAAATTTGCTTTAGATGAATTAATTATTAAAACTTGTTTTTATAGCCGGAAGTCTTAGCTTTCATATGACGTCAAAGTTTTTAAAATCCCTTCATATATGCTTAAGCATTTTTCTAAGCTAACCTCTAAATTAATATTAATCATACGTCTAGTAGCTTACAAAATTGTCTTTTATCAATAACTATGACAAATGTGTAGAGATTTTTATGGAACATAAAAGCTTAAACACTAAGCTATGATTCCAGCAAAACAAAATTTCAAAACACTTTTTTGTTTGACATTGACAATGAAGTTAAATGGGGAAATTTATTAAGAAAAGTTCTTAGAACTTTGTGCACTCATAACAATGGTTTAGTTCTACTGTGACCGCCTTGGAATGAGTTGATATTAGTCTGTTTCTATGGCTATTTTTTGTAAGCTTAGATGATCTTTGATGTTATAAGAAAAAAGTTTTTTAGATCTCAGTATTTTTATTTGAAATTTGCCATTGACCTTCTAAGATATTGAAATTGCATTCAGTAATCAGAAATAGTACTTTTTGTGAAATTACCTTTTCAAAATGTACATCTTTACCTTTTCAAATAGAACTTTTCTAAGTAGTATTTTAATGTAAAAGACCTGTTTCAAATAGTAGATTTTTTAAAGAACTTTTCTAAATAGTATTTTCATGTAAAAGTACCTGTTACAATACATAGTACATTTTTTAAAAGTACTTTTCGAAATAGTACATTTTTTAACAGTACTTTTTTAAATAGTACTTTCGTGTAAGAGTTCCTTTTCAAATATTACTTTTTTGTAAAAGTACCTTTTTAAATAGTACTTTTTTCTATAAAGTACAATCTTTTATATCACTTTCTTGAAAAAGTACTTTCTTTAAGTAGTACTTTTTTAAAATAATAATATTTTTTTTAAGAGTTCTGTTTTTAACATTACTTTTTTGTAATGTGAAATTTTCTAATTAAAGGTATGTATTAAATAAATTGAAAATTCACCTCCCCCCAACCCACTTTTATCAGCTATTTAATTTTAAATTTCATAAAACTTACGCCATTTAAAACTACATTTTAACTTTACATTTATTTGGGAAACAAAGTTTTGTAAAACAGCAGCAAAATTAAAAATAAAAACGTCATTTCATTCACTCATTTGTAACAAGTTCCAAACAAATTATGATTGATTGTCTACAATTTTTAACTGTGATTTAACTGTAATTTGAAATTTTTGAAAAAGTTTTTTAAGTGGTTTTCTTTTCATTCCTTTTCTCGTTGCAGTCGAATGTCGTCGTTTCATTTTTATTATTTTTGAGATCGTCATCGAAAAACAAAAGACAAAAAAATAAAAAAACAAACATCAACTGCAATCAAGAAGAAACTACAACTAAAACTAATATTAAACCAAAGTACACCGAGGTAAAAACAAAAGTTAACAACAAATGTTACAACAGAAACCCAAAAAAAAAATAAAAATCTAAAAACAATAATAATAAATAAGAACTTAATGCTAAACGACTGTTAAAATATATAAATAATTAAATACAAAAGAAAAAAAAAACACCAACACAACAACTGCAACCACCAATGGCTAATACATAAATTACAAAAACCAACATTTGCAACAAACTGTAAAACTTAATTAAGAGAGAGAGAGAGAGAGACAGTTTAAAAAAGCGAATTTAGAAGATTACTTTTAATGGCCAAAACCCCCAAAAACCAACAACAAAAATCAATTTAAAATCCACTTGTAAACCTCAAACTGAGCAGAGAAAAAACGCAGCCAAAAACCTTCTTAATGTTGCCGCACTAAACTAAATCATCATCCATCATACAACAGCCTCATCAGCCCCATATCCCTAAAACTAAATCTCAAACACACACACACACACACACGAAGAAACAAGAAACGCAAATATTTAACAACATTGTTTAAATAAATATGGCTTCGCCACCTGAAAGTCCCATCGAGGAAGTGGTTTATGAACTAGAACAAACACGAGTGCCTAAACCAATACCCGTTGCACTGGAGGATTTGTGCCGTCAAACAAAATTCACAAAACAGGAAATACGTGTTATGTATAGAGGATTTAAAACGGTAAGATTTTCTTTTCATTTTTTCATGTTTTTCTATTATTTATTTTAATTTCGTTTTGTCTTTTTTATTTTTAATTCCATTACGAATTCATTTCATGCGATTTTTATCGCATTTGTGAAAGCATTGTGCATGAATGCAGGCAGGCAATCTTGCTTAAGTACTGATGCAGATAAACAATATGCAGGCAGCCTGTGATGTGGCCAGGTGTTTAAAGGAATGAAAGCTTTAGATATCGAGATTAAAATTGAAATTTATTAGTTTTTAAGAAATTAGAGGCTAAACTAACTTAATCTTGTTTATAGTCTAGTCCTTAAGTTACGGCCACACTTGGCAAATATTTGCCAAAAAAGACGTAACCACTAAATAAAATATATTTGAACTCGTTTATTTATTAAAAAAAAATCCGTTTATTTAGAACAAGACACGACAAATGTTTAGTTTTATTTTATTTGAAGCTGTTTGATCTTGCAAAACTCTTGTAAGAGTAAACAACGTCAAACAAATTTGTGCTAAAACAAGTGGTTACGCTTTTTTGAGTAAATATTTGCCAAGTGTGACCGTACCTTTAGACTAGTGTAGTCCATAGTCTACTTTATCGTCAACTCCATAGTTTTCTCTATAGTCTGGTTCATGGTCTAGTCTTTAATCTAATCCATATTCTACTTCTTAGTCTTGATAAAAGTCTGGTTCATAGTCTAGTCCATAGTCTACTCCACAGTCAAGTTCATAGTCTAGTCCATAATTTAATCCCTAGTCTACTTCTTAGTCTTGATCATAGTCTAGTCCATAGTCTGGTTAATAGTCTAGTCCTTATTCTAGTCTATAGTGAAGTCTGCATCCTAGTCCTTAGTCTTGTCCAAAGTTTAGTCCATAGTCTATTTCATAGTTAACCGCATAGTTGCCTCTATAGTATAGTCTGGTCCGTAGTCTAGTCCATAGTCAACTTCGTAGGCTAGATCATACTCAAATTTTTAGTTTACTTCATAGTCTACTCCATAGTCTAGTCAATAATTTAGACCTTATTCTAATCTACAGTGAAGTCTGCAACCTAGTTCTTAGTCTTGTTCAAAGTTAAGTCCATAGTCTATTTCATAGTTAACCGCATAGTTTTCTCTATAGTCTGGTCCGTAGTCTACATCATACAGTCATGTCACAGAACTCAATTCCGATTGAAAGTGGTTTTGATTCCGTAAATTGAGTCTTTAGAAAACAAAAAACGAATTTTTTCGGAATGAAACCACTTTAGATTTCTAAAGTGAAATTGTTATTCTTTATGGTTTTATATTGTAAAAACGGGAACTACTAATTTATAATGACAATTAAATAATTAATTTTATTATTTCATTGTTTTTTTTTTAATTATCTCATTAATATTTAAAAATAATGTTAAGAATTTCAAAGTTGGTGTCAGCAACAAGAAAACTTTTGTCAAAAAATTAAAAATATCAGATATATCTCTTAAATTTATTCTTCGTAGCTTTTCAACTGCGTTTGATGTCCTTGTTCATTTAAAACAGCAACAATTGCAGATCTGGGCATTTTTAAAACAAATTGATAGCATGAAAGAATGGAGAAAGAAGTAAATTATGGGAAAAGATCTTATATTGAAATTGCAAACACGGAATTGAAACCATTCCGATTGAATTATGTGACATGCCTGATAGTCTAGTTCATAGTGAAGTCCATTATTTACTTTATAGTCACGTCCATAGTTAACTTTATAGTCTAGTCTGTAGTTTACTCTGTAGTTTAGTTTGTTGTTAAGCCCATATTTATATCCTACACCACCATAGTGGGGAGGGTATATTGGATTTGTGCTGATGTGTGTAACACCCAGAAATATTGGTCTAACACCCACCTTAAAGTATACCGATCGACTCAGAATCACTTTTGAAGTTATTTCGATAAAATTTGGTACGTGATATTTTTTCGGCCCTAGGATAAATGGGATTAAAACTGGTGGAAATCGGTCCATTATTTCACCTGGCCACCATACAAATGTCCTTCCGAAATTGGGGCTTACCGATCATAAATATTTGAGTTATGCAAGTATCCAAACAAATTTCATCACAAATGAGTAATAAATGAAGCTAAATCACATCTACAAATTTTGTACAGATCGGTTCATAATTGATTATAGCTCCCATATAAGGCCCACTTCCGAAAATCACTTTAAAGAGCATAACTCTCGCAAAAATGTTGGTATCCAAATAATATTGAACCCAAATATGTCTAATATATACAAATATGTAATACGGTACAATTTTATTATGATCGGTCCATAATTAGTCGTAGCTCCCATATAAGGACAACTTTCGAAATTCACTTTAACCTCTATAAATCTTTTAAAAGTATTTATATCGAGATAAAGTATAACAAACATACTATAATATTTATATTCACAAAAATCAGGACACTAAATTTATGGATGATCGGTCCATAATAGTTCATATCTCCCATATAACGCCCATTTCTGAAAAACTGCTTTATACATATACTGAGTGTAGGGTAATATATGGTCGGGCTTGACCGACTATATTTTCTTACTTGTTTAGGTTACAAACTAATCAAAATGTTTTCATTCCTTGCCACCTCTTCACATCAAATCTACTTGAAACAATAAAAAAAAAGAACATTTCTCTTGACATTTGTTTACGTACATATGTATATATACGTATGTATGCGAACATATGCAAATACTTTACACAAGCACACTAAAATACAAAAATAATAAAAAAAAAACAACAACAAGTAGATTTGGCATCACAGACTGACTGTCTGGTCGACAAACTGACTTTCTTTAAAATGTAGTTTCCGTTGTTCACTTAAAGTTCTATTTTTTACAATCTTCCCCGCTCTCTCACTCTCTCTCTCTCTCTCTCTGCCTCGCTCTCTCTCCTACCATCGCTAACAACTAACAGGAATGTCCTGAAGGTGTGGTGCACGAAGACAGTTTCAAGGATATTTATGCAAAATTTTTTCCACATGGCAGTAAGTAAATAATACAAAAGTACACACATGTTTTTATTTTGTGAGTTTTATAGCTTGCTTAACTACATAAATAGAATAAAAATGTTAGACAGTGGAGCCTGCTTAAAGCGAATTTTAAAATTTAAACACAAGTGTTAAATTTATAGCATTATTGCGTCGCCGTTCTACTGTCTAACCTCAACTGTGCAAAATGTACATGCTTTATCTATAATGTTGTTACACTTGCACATTTTTTTTTAATGTCACTTCCCTCTTATATTTGTTTTATCTATTTATTTTAATGCTGTCTGTCTGTATGTTTTTTTTTTCTTTTATTATAGATTCAAGTTTATACGCTCATTATGTGTTCAAAGCATTCGATGTGAACTGCAATGGTGCCATCAGTTTTCGGGTAATAAATTTTATAGAATCAACATAAATATTTGCTTATTATTTTATAATCTCTATTTACTTTTACAATTTGGTTTTGTGACATTCTGTTGCTTACTTTTCTGTGTAAATTTTATTGTTGTTGTTTTTCTTGTTGTCATTGTTTGGTTGGTGTCGCTATTTACAGGATTTATTGGTTACGCTGTCAACATTATTACGTGGTTCAGTTTACGAGCGTTTACGTTGGACATTTAAGCTTTACGATTTAAATGGTGATGGTCGCATCAGTCGTTCGGAATTAAGTGAAATTGTTTTGGCCATACACGAACTGATGGGTCGGAGGGCACATCAGCCGGAGGATGATCGAAAAGCCAGAGATCAGGTGGGTTTATGATCTATGTACAAGATTAAGGACTAGTCTGCAGACTCGATTATGTACTATTCTATCAACTAGACTATGGTGGCAAACTATGGACCAGTCTATAAAATAGACTAAAAACTGGACTTTGCCTCAGACTATAGACTAGACTAGGGGCTAGCCTATGGAATATATTATAGACTAAACTATAAACTAGATTATGGACTACTCTATGGAGTAGACTATAGACTAGACTATAGAGTAAAAAATGGATTTGACTATGGACTAGTCTACGACCAAGCTATGGACCAGACTATTGACCAGACTTTTGAATAGACTATGGACTTGAATAGACTATGGACTTTGAATAAGTGTGGACTAGACTATGATTAAACTATGGACTCGACTATGGGCAACACTTAGGACTAGACTATTGACCAGAGTCTGGTGTATACTATGGCATATACTATTTACCAGACTATAGAGTAAACTATGGACTTGCCAATGGTCTGGACTATGACCACACAATTGACTAGACTAAGGACTAGCCTATGGAATATATTATAGACTAAACTATAAACTAGATTATGACTACTCTATGGAGCAGACTATAGATCAGACTATAGAGTAAACAATATACTCTAGTCCATAGACTATAGACTAAATATAGACTAGACTAAGGAGCAGACTATGGACTAGTCTAAGACCAAGCTATGGACTAGACTATTGACCAGAGTTTTGAATAGAGTATGGACTTGATTATGACTTAAGTATGGACTAGAGTGTGACCTAGACTATGATCAAACTATGGACTCGACTATGGGCAACACTAAGGACTAGACTATTGACCAGACTTTGGAGTACTTGTAGACTATGGACTTGATTATGACTATAGGTTAGACTAAAGTATGGAATAGAGTGTAGAATATGGACTAGACCAGACTATGGACTAGTCTGTAGTCTAGACTATGGACTGCAAACTTGACTATAGACTAGACTAAGGACTTGAGTATTCACCAGACTATGAAAATACTAACATTAATTGATTTAAATATTTTAGTAATTGTTCAAGCTTAAGGTCTTTTTTTTAATTTTTAAATTTTTATTTTAACATTTACTAAAATATTGATAATAATAAAAAAGCTCAAATAAACTATAAAAAGAAATTGATTGATTTTCTTTAACTTTATTCATTTACCAGGTCGATCGTGTTTTTCGCAAACTCGATCTCAATCAAGACGGTATCATAACAATTGAAGAATTTCTGGAGGCATGCCTTAAAGATGATCTTGTCACAAGATCTTTACAAATGTTCGACAATGACCTTTGATGACCCGCAACCGATTATGAAATACGAAATAATCGTAACACAATATCTTTAATAGATCTTTAAACAGCAACATTAACAAAAAAAAAATTAACTAAAAAATCTCCAAAAAAAAAAAAATATTAACAAAAAAATATGTTGTTAATTAAAGTAAGTATTTAAAATTAAATAATTAAATTAACAGAAAAGTAAATAAAACCCAACCAAAAAGTGAACGAGAGAGCTCATACACCAGTCAACAAATATTAGTAATATTTTTGTTTAGTAAATAAAATTTAAATTAAAAAAAAAAAACAGTTTTAGATAAAAAAATTCAAATTATTGGTATTGAAATAAAAAACTTAACACAGAAATAAAACCATTAATTAAAAAAATTATTAATCCTGCCATAATTACAAATATAAAAAAATAATAATAATAATATTTATAAAGAAATTGGCAAATGAAATAAACTAAATAATAAAAAGACAATTAAACTAAAGGAATAAAAAAGGCAACCAACCAATAAAACCACCAATTAAAAAAGCAAAACCTAACCTAACGAATTGAAATAGTGAATAAAATTAAATACTTAAACAATAATTAACATAATTAAATACACACATACATACTCGTACACAAAATTATGGCTTACAAAATTGTTAATAATTGTAAGAAATTGAGTTTAGTTTTACAAAATGGCTGCCAAAGGCGTTTAAAGTTATTTCATTTTGTTATTGTTTAAATGTTAAGTATCTTTTCAGTTCCCTTTAAGCTTTTTCATAAAACGGACCAAGTACTTGTATATGTTAGGTTTATGAGATGTTATCTAATAATGCAAATATATTTGAGGCTTATAGTTACTTTTAAGATTACAATAGAAATTTATATAACTTTCTATAGAAAACTTTGTTCCCTACGAAGGGATAATAGACTATGACTAGACTTTTCTATACAAAGCTGGGAAACCTCAAGGAGGACTTGGAATTTTTTATAGAAAACTGGGAGCCCTCAGGGAGGACTTAGAATTTTCTATAGAAAACTGGGTGACCTCAAAGGCGACACACAATTTTCTATACAAAATTGGATGCCCTCAAGGAGGACCTAGAATTTTCTATAGAAAACTGGGTGACCTCAAGGGGGATACAAAATTTTCTATGCAAAACTGGGTGCCCTCAAAGGCGACATACAATTTTCTATACAAAATTGGATGCCCTCAAGGAGGACCTAGAATTTTCTATAGAAAACTGGGTGACCTCAAGGGGGATACAAAATTTTCTATACAAAACTGGGTGCCCTCAAGGGGGATACACAATTTTCTATGCAAAACTGGGCGCCCTCAAAGGCGCAACACAACTTTCTATACAAAATTGGATACCCTCAAGGAGAACTTAGAATTCTATAGAAAACTGGGTGCCCTCAAGGGGGATACACAATTTTCTATACAAAATTGGACGCCCTCAAGGAGGACTTAGAATTTTCTATACAAAACTGGGTGCCCTCAAGGGGGATACACAATTTTCTATGCAAAACTGGGTGCCCTCAAGGGGGATACACAATTTTCTATGCAAAACTGGGTGCCCTCAAAGGCGACACACAATTTTCTATACAAAATTGGATGCCCTCAAGGAGGACCTAGAATTTTCTATAGAAAACTGTTTGCACTCAAGGGCGATAAACAATTTTCTATGCAAAACTGGGTGCACTCAAGGGGGACACTAAGTCTCAGGGAGGACTTACAATTTTTTATAGAATATACTTTCAAAAATTAGCTTTTTAAAGGAAATTGATGTATTGAAAAAACGCAGCATTTTCATACTTTTGTTTTAAACAATCAAATCTATTCAAAACAAATATAACACTTTTTTCCTCAATTTCATACAATTATGTAACAAAATGGTTTTGCATACAAACATTAAAACGGAATTGTTGAAAATAACAATAATGAAACAGGAATTTCAAAATAATAACAAATAAATGATTAAAATGATTAACAATTGATAATAAACATAAACATATAGAATAGAAGAAGAAAACAACAGCAACATTAATTACTTTATAAATTTAACAAAACTAAACAGAAAAATTAAAAACAATAAATTGAGGAAAACAATTAAATTTATAATTATGTAAAATTGTTAAAAACGATTCGAATTTTAAATTTCACGACGCCCCCCCTCCCTTCCTGTTTTGTACAAACTTAGGCAATAATACTTAAATTTATTGAAGTAATTTCCAATTTCCAATTTTATAAATAAAAGTTCTAAACAATTAGAAAAACTATTTCAAAATTAATTGTCATTATTTGGAAAATATTTTACATACTCGTATACTTTATTAATTCTGTAAATCTTTATTATCCAACATACCTTAACACATTTTTCTAATAAAATATATGACAATCATTCTGTATTCTAATTAAGTTTAAGAGACTTTTCAATCTTTGCATATAAATTACTTTTAACATTCTTGCTTTTTTTGAAAACCGAACAATTTTAAACAGTTTCGCATGAAGACAGTCCCCAGACAAAGTCATTGGTATTCAATAGTACTGGAAAAAAATCATCATTATCATATCAGTAATAATGACAACCTGCAGGAGAATGCCAGCTTCGGGCACGTAACCTGTAAGTTATTAAATAGTTCCATTCAAATCGGTTAAATCAAAACCAAAATTTAAAATAAACTATGTAATTTGCCATAATTTTTAATTTTCCCTTAAATAGATTTTAAATCTGTTTGAGAAGCATAACAAAGTTGTTTATCACATTCCAAAATAAATGTTTATAATTTAAATTCTTTGTTTTACATGCTTCTTTTAAAGGCTTTCTAATTTCTTAAACTGATCCTTGGTATTCATTAAATTTGCACAAAGCTGTTTCTTTCTTACTATCTCTACTACTAATATTCCCTTCCAATTTGATTAATTTAAACCAAACTAAAAACTAAACTTGAAACTTTTCCAACTTTATAATTTATAAGAAAAGTTGAGTAAAGACTTCCTTAAACAATGTTACAGAGGGAAGGATGTCATTTAAAAAGTGACAATCATATTGTTTGAACAGACAATTTTATATAGATAACTGGGTGCCCACAGTTGAAACAGAAATTTGTTATAGAAAACAGCCTGCCCTAAAGGGGAGCACTGTTAGCTCCCTTGGGGAACACAACATTTTCTGTAGAACACCGGCTACCCTGAAGGGGAACACAAAATTTTCTATAGAAAAGTATTGACCATCAAGGGGCACAACATTTTTTCTAAAAAAATTGTTGGCCCCCGAGAGGAACACAACATTTTCTAAAGAGAACTGTTGGCTCCCAGGGGAACACAAAGTTTTCTAAAGAATGAATTCAATAATGAAACAAAAATTCTAAAGAAAACTGTTAGCCAAAAGGGGAACACAAAATTTTCTATAGAAAACTGTTGGCCTCCAAGGAGAACACAACATTTTCTATTGAAACCTATTGGTCACCAAGGGGAACACAAAATTTTCTTTAGAAAACTATTGGCCTCCAAAGAAAACACAACATTTTCTATAAAAACTGTTGTCCCCAAGGGGAACACAACATTTTCTAAAGAAAACTGTTAACCCCCAAGGGGAACATAACATTTTCTAAACTGTTTTCCCCAAGGGGAACACGAAATTTTCTAAATAAAACTGTTGGTCCCAAGGGAAACACAACATTTTCTATAGAAAACTGTTGACCCCCAAGGGGAACACAACATTTTCTAAAGAAAACTGTTAACCCCCAAGGGGAACATAACATTTTCTAAACTGTTGTCCCCAAGGGGAACACGAAATTTTCTAAATAAAACTGTTGGTCCCAAGGGAAACAACATTTTCTAAAGAAAACTGTTGATCCCCAAAGGGAACACAAAATTTTCTATAGAAAACTGTTGGCCCCCAAGGGGAACACAACATTTTCTAAAGAAAACTGTTGGCCTTCAAGTAAAACACAACATTTTCTATAAAAAACTGCTGGCACCCAAAGTGAACACTCAATTTTCTGTATACCCAAGGGTAATTTTAAAAGTTCTCCTTCTTCTTGTAGTTGGTAATAAATATTTTCTAAAATTTCTTAATTTAAAACAGTAAATTTAATTTTTTTTACAAACTAATACAGATTTCATGAATTCAATAATGACAAATTAATCATATTTAAAGACTAAAGTAAAGTTTTTGAGTTTTTATTAAATCAAACATAGAGACCAATAAACATTTAACAGTTAAGCAAATACATATTTTTTAAAATTCCCAACATTTTGCAACATTTCTTTAATAAAACCCGCAAAACAATGACTATAACTCCTTGAAAAAATACAATGCAACTATTCTGAAAGAATTTATGTAAAATTAATTTAATTATTATAAATTAAACTTAAATTAAAATTTAAACAAGCAACTAAAATCTAATAAAACTTTAAAAACAAATGAAAAAGAACAAACCCTTAACTAAAACTATAAATCAAATTTATGACATTAAGTTTAAGTTTAACAAGATTTTTTTTATCAAATCAAATTATAATAAACCGATTTCTAATTAATTGGCCAATCAGTCAGTCAGTCAGTCAGTAGTTTGTTTATACTCGTATAAATGTAAAAAACAAAACAGAAACCCACGAAAAAAAAATTAACTTATTCCAAATATGTGTGTAATTCAATAAACAAATTAAAAATATAAAAATAATTAAAAGAAATTTAAAGAGGAACGGCCTTCCAATAGTTTTAGTGACAAATAAACAAAAAAAAAATCAAACCAAAATCTACTTAGAAATACGTTTTTATTTTTTTTTTTTGTTATTTCTATCGATGTATAATTTAGATTTTATGATAAAAAAATTAGAAACTTGGCATAACTAGAAAAAAAATATTTTAAAATGAGATTATAATTAAAATTTTTGTTAGACCACTAAATAATGGATATAATTATTATATGTATATATTTCTGTAAACAGAATTTACCATTCACTTATTTAATTAATACTTATTCGATATCAAAATTATGCTATTCTAAATTAAAATTATTAAGAAAACAAACAATAACCATAATTATATAAATAGAATATTTGTTTATACGCTAAGAACAGCCTGGGGGTCAACCATTTTCTTAAGGAAATTGTGTACTTCTCCATGGGGGCCAATACTTTTCTTTAGGAAATTGTGTATTTTCCCTGAGGGGCTTTAGTTTTCTAAAGAAAATTATGTGTTTCCCTAGGGAATTCAGGTTTCTATGAAAATTTGTATGTTCCCCTTGGGGGCAAACAGATTCCTATAGAAAATTGTGTGTTTGCCTGAGAGGCTTTAGTTTTTTAAAGAAAATTATGTGTTTCCCTTTGGGGGCGAACAGTTTTCTTTAGAAAATTCTGTGTTTCCCCTGAGGGGCTTTAGTTTTTTAAAGGAAATTGTGTGTTTCCCTTGAGGACCAACAATTTTTTTTAGAAAATTGTGTGTTTCCCCTAAGGGGCTTTAGTTTTTTAAGGAAAATTATGTGTGTTCCCTTTGGGGGCGAACAGTTTTCTATAGAAAATTGTGTGTTTTCCCTGATGGCTTTAGTTTTGTAAAGGAAATAGTGTGTTCCCCTTGAGGGCCAACAATTTTTTTTAGAAAATTGTGTGTTTCCTCTAAGGAGCTATAGTTTTTTAAAGAAAATTGTGTGTTCTCCTTGGGGGCGAACAGTTTTCTTTGGAAAATTCTGTGTTTCCTCTAAGGGGCGTCAGTTTTCTATAGAAAATTTTATGTTTCCCTGAGGGGCTTTAGTTCTTTAAAGAAAATTTTGTGTTCCCCTTGGGGGCCAACAATTTTTTTTAGAAAATTTCTGTTTCCCCTGAGGGGATTTAGTTTTCTAAAGAAATATGTGTGTTCCCCTTGGGGGCGAACAGTTTTCTTTGGAAAATTCTGTGTTTCCTCTAAGGGGCGTCAGTTTTCTATAGAAAATTTTATGTTTCCCCTGAGGGGCTTTAGTTTTTTAAAGAAAATTGTGTGTTCCCCTTGGGGGTGAACAGTTTTCTTTAGAGAATTCTGTGTTAAAAAAGTTTTTTTTTTTTTTAGAAAATTGTGCTTCCCCTGAGGGGTTTCAGTTCTCTATGTAACTTTGTGTGTTCCCCTTGGGGGTCAACAGTTTTCTTTAGAAAATTCTCTGTACACATAAGAAATGATAAAATTGATTTCAAAATCTTGGTTTTTATTCATTTTTATTATAAATTTTATTTTCTTTCTTGTTTTTCAAACAATAAAACCTAAACTTAAAAAAAAAGTTAAAATAATAAACAAATAACAACAAAATGTGGTTAGTGATTTCGGAATGTTTTTGAAAACTGCTATTTTTTTTTAAAAAAAGTTTTCATTCAACAGTTTTTGTTAAATAATTTTTTGTAAAATAAAAGAATATTTTTTCGAAATATTTTTAAAAACTTTAAGATAAAAACAACAATTAAACTAAAGTAAAATGATAAAAAATATTTGAAAGCTAAAAACTCTATTTAAAAGAAAACCACTAGAAAATAATAAAAAAAAAACTCAATGAAAACTCCTTTCTTTTTATAAACTGGTCCACACAGTTGCAAATACGATGGCTTTCAAAACAGATATTAAACAATTTTGTATAAATTTATTTTGTAAACTTGTGTGTTCTTTTCCGTTTCTCTTCTTTTTATAAACATTTTTATTTTCACATTTTAACTTAATTTTAAGGCAAAGCTAGACAAACAAAAACACAACAAATTATATTTAAATTCTTTAAAAATTAAAATAAAAGAAATAAATTTAATTAAAGCAAAAAAAAAAAACTGACATTAAATGATGATAAACTTTTATTATATATTGTACTATATTTGTTAATAATAATTTATTTATTTTTCATAAATAATCTTAAAAATAACAAACAAATAAAAGAATAAATGAATAAAAATGAAAGAAAATAAAAACATTACAAATAACTGAATAAAGACGTAAAATTGTAAAAAATTAAAGAAAAAGAGAAATATTGAAATTTTCAAGGGAATTATTTTCAAATAGAAAACAAAAGTAAGTATTTGCTAATTTGGGAATATATTGAAATTAAATTCTTAAAAAAAAGTAGACTTAAATTTTGTTTGAAATTTTTTTTTTTTTTTATTCAACAAACACAAACTGCGAAGCTTTTTGGCTTGTGTGCAGAAAACACCCAGAGTCTTTGGCGGGAATCGAACCCTCTGACTGATAGTCCGGCACACTATCGCCTAGTCTATTTTTGAATAATTTCTACAAAAGTCTTTTACAATTTGTTAAATATTAAAATCAGTTGTAACTAGACACAGTTACCTTTCAAATGATATACAATAAGTCTATGTTAACTAAAAATTATGTTAAAAAAAACTCAAGCAAACTTGCCGACCTCCGGCGAAATTATAAAATTCTATTTAACAGAGGCTGTGTAAGTTTGTCAGGCAATCTTTGAGTTTTCAAATAGAAAAGCCAGACATATTTTATATCATTGGAAAGGAAATTGTGTCTAGTTTTTAAACATGTATAATTAACTTGAACTTTAAAGAATTTTTTTCAGACTTTTTGTGTAATAAAGGCAAAAAATAAAAAAAAAATACGTTTTGGAAAATTTTACCCCAAGTTAAACCCAGATATTGCCGTCTTAGTTATAGATATTAATTGGATTTTTATATACTTAGATTTAGAAACTTTAGAAAACTTATTCAGAATTGCCTTGTCGGTGTAAAAAAAGTACTGAGATTTTATATTTTATAAACTCTAATCGCTAGATTTGCTAAATTCACATATTCTCACAAAATTTATATAGGACAGGATTATATTTTAGGGTTTTTGGAAACTAGTTAAGGAGCAAAATTCATTCTAAATTTATTACATTAATTCTATATTTATTACATTTGGAAAAAGTTAGCCGAGGATTGTTATTTCAAATTGAAAATATGCATTTCATTTTAAACTATTGTGTCAATTATTGTTTAATGTAGGGTACAGCTTCCCATCCGCTTAAAATATCTTTAATTATGTTTTTTTTTAAACACTTTTCTTTTGAAATATAACAAACGATATACAAAAATCTGCCTATTGGATCTTTTAAAAACCATAAATATATGTAAACAACATTAAAGCCGTAAACATGCTATTAAAACACTGCAATATTTACAACTCGATCTAGTTAAAACTAAATATTGGCTCAAAGACCTTTGTTGTTCTTAGTACCTAAGACTTCTTTGTATTCATAATTAATTATGTCTATAAACTTTGTAAATAAATAAATAAATAAATAAATAGATATAATTTTATTAACAAAACCTTTAAAAATAAAACATATTAATTACACCAATACCTCGCTTTGCGTTTTTTCGAAGTGGCGTCGCTGCTTATTTAGTACTAAATTTCACTGTGCGTCGTTAGATTTTCGTAAGCTGCAGTTCGTTGTTTAAATGATGAAACAGAACTGGAGCTGAACGCTGTTTTCCATACAGTTTGATATAAAATTTTGCCAGAGAATGCGGTCGTGAAATAGAATCTATTTTATTTTGACAGCGATTTTTCTTATGCTCTCACTTTAAAACACAATATTACCATACTTTTATTAAATTTTATACATTTTGTAAACAAAACCATATGTTTTTAAAGCTTTGGCACAAGAAAAATAAAAACAAAAGAAAATCAAAAGAAACGTTTCAAAGTGAATTTAAAAGTGAGATTTTGTAATTTAAAAAAAAATATGAATGATATTATAGAAAAATTAATTGAAGAAGTACAAAAGCATGAGCATATATAATTTGCAGTCGCCATTGTACAAAAATTTTTATTTAAAACAAGATTTGTGGAGAAAAATTGGAAAAGCTGTCGGCATTACGGGTTGGTACACAGAAGAAATATATTAAATGACAGTTCGTGAAGTTGCAGCCTTCGTTTCAATTATGGCCCTGTTTTCTCTGAGAGTCGCTTTTGCTTGAAGTTGCGGTCGTGTTCTGTTTCATCATTAATAATTAAAAACGAGATCAAAGCTTCGACTCCTGGTCGTTCTAGTTATTCCATATAATAGCTTTGACAATAAACTATATACAAACTACTACTATTTTCGAGTTATGTTTAGGTCACCATCAGAAAATTTTTAAAACTTCGCTTCTAACCAAATTTATTTAAGCTTTTTATATACATATAAAAATGCACACAAACAATTTGAGAATTATAACAAATTTAAGACGTCTGCCTATGAAATCTATTCTAATCCATTGCATTACAAAATTTCAGTCATATACTCATACTAAATTTGCACAATCCACGCAGGCAAAACTTAAAGAACTCCAATTGAATATATATGTATGCTAATGCCGAGGCACATCGACTACCGAGAATCAATGTTCCTGACAACCATATGTTATGTTTTACACACAGAGACCAGAGCCTTTTATTCTCCCCTATCTGATCGGCATAAATCTAAACCTGTCTATAGCATTTTCTGGGCTACAAGTATTGTGAAATCCTGAAGTGTCGTTCAACAATACAATACGACAATACCATTCAAATATTAAACATTCACTAACTAAATGTTGAAGCTGTGAAAGCTACATTTCGTAAAATTCGTGATATTTCCGACAACATAATTGTCCTTTTGAGATTGTTATTAAGATATGAGAGATATTTAAAAAAAAAACATTAATTTATAATGAAAGTTTAGAAATTAAACCTTTTATTGCTTATCTTAATAATCGCTATTAGAATTTCTATGTCGAAATGAAAACTTTTTAAACATGTGACCAATTAGCAAAAGGTTTTATTTCTTAAGAAATCTCGTTTTTAAATGCTATAGTCTTTTTAATAGTTTATTTTAAACAAACTACTTACCTTTTAAAAGTCTTTTGATTCTAAAAAATACTTTAAACCAATTTTTTTAAATAATTTTATTTCATTTCTTTTACTTTATTTCAGTTTTCAATTTATTTTTTAATTATAATGATTTTTGTTAATAATTCATGAGATTTTTTTACCATTTCAATTTTTACAATGATAAATTAAATTTATGAAAATTCAAGTATCTTAACTGGCGCTGGGCTTTTACTTGTCAATTAAATGCAATTTAAAAATTTCATAGAAATGACACATGGGTTTAGCAGTTACTACAATTTAAATGAATCAAATTTATTAATTGTATGGGATGTTTTAATGTATATGTTTAATTTATTAATTAATTTTAATTATTATTATATTTGTTTTCAAGTATTTTTTTTTCATTTAATATAAATTTAATGAATTTTTTAATTTTTTGCATGTATTTCGTATATGTTTTTTTGTTAATTACTATAAACGACATTTAGTTCTTATATGTATGTATTTTTAAATGCTAAAACATGTGTTTTCTTTTGTTTGTTTTTAATTTTGTTTTTATGAAATTCTATAAAATTGTTTTAAATTTGTAACTAGTTCTAGAAAAAGTTGTTTTGAGTATTTATTTATTTAAAAATTCTAGTTCAACAGCTAGAATTTCTAGTCAATTGTAAGTGGCTTTTTTATAAATTGTTGTAAATATTCGCAAAGTTTTTTTTTGATGATTTTTAATGTTTTTTTTTTTAGATATTTTTCAAAAAAGTACGAGTGTTATGTATAAACTACAGACATTTTTAAGGTTTTCTTGAGTTACTTTTGTGTGAAATTTTGTTTGGTGCTAGAGTAAAGGTTTTAAGCACAAGGCAAATTATGTTTGCTTATGCATTTTTCCCAATTCCCAATGTTCTCTGTTATATGTATTTACAATTCCTTCGTTTGAATGCGTGCTAGTGTAATTGCAAGTTTACAGCTCTGGCCTTACAGTTTGTTTATTTGTTTGCCATCTTTAAAAATGTCTGCTTTTGCAGCTCTGTGTTGGTGGTTTATTTATGCGGCCGTCTTTAAAAATGGCGGAATGTTTGTTATGTTTGTTAAATTGCTTTAAGCATGGTTAACAGTTTCATATAAATCATTATAACTTGAAAAGTTTAAAAGATATTAAAATGAAACTGATTTTAAATGAAAGCGTATAAATTAGTCTTTTGGATAGTGAATACAGATTTTAATTTTTAGCGAACTTTATGTTAGAATTTTTACAAATTCCAACACATTATTATTTTTATAAACTATGTAAGCGGCCGTGGCTTTTTGCTAATTAATATTTCGCCTTGTCTTCTGTGTTTATCAGCAACATTGGGTAATACTAGCATAAAAAGCCGAAGTTATGAACGAATAAGAAACATGATTTTAAGCAAAAATTGTTGGAAATTTCTTTCTATTTCAATAGTGTCACTTTCTTTCATTAAATGTAAAGACCATTTAGTTAACATAACATAATTGTTTCTCTTTAAAATTTCTGCAAACTTATTTATTTTAAAGAATTGTAAAATGTTGTTAATTTGCACAAAATAACTTTAGTAAACTGTAGAAACTCTTTAAGTTTCTAGATTATTTTTATATTCAGCCAATTTATTTTGTAGTTTTGCCATAATTGTAATAAATTTTTTTACTGCTTTAAATTTTTTTTAAATTCCCTTAAATTTCTGTAGTTTACGCTATAGTCGTTCTTTTACGACCTTTTAATTTCATACTAACTTTTATTTTGTGTATGTTGGCTGTAAATTGTATGAAGTCTTTTTTGTTTTACTGTAAATTGTATGAAAAGTTGTTGTTTTTCTGTTTATGCTAATAGATTCCATATAAAATTGTTTAAATATTAAA
Organism: Bellardia bayeri; assembly: GCA_950370525.1. Taxonomy (NCBI): domain Eukaryota; kingdom Metazoa; phylum Arthropoda; class Insecta; order Diptera; family Calliphoridae; genus Bellardia; species Bellardia bayeri. Next base: position 8,429,898 of record OX493264.1, on the reverse strand, counting down.
AATTATTACTGGTTTTCTGTTTATTATTAGTGTGTTTATTTGTTTAAGTTTTATTACAATTAAAGTAAATATGTTGTATGTGTTTTTATTTAGTTTAATATTTAAATATTTTAGTTAATTTTTTAAGATTTTAATGAGTTTTTTTAAGAGAAAAAATTCTAAGTAAGAGAGAGTGTTTATAAAGGGAGACAGAGAGAAAGGGAAAGAGAGGTTGTAAAATGTTTGATGATAGAATATATTTAAGTTGGTTAGCATAAAGAGAAATTACACAATAAGCAGAGATATTATCAAATGCTTTAAGGTCCTACGAACCTTGGCACTCAAACATTAGAGTTTTAAAAATTAGTTACTGCTAGTCCAAGACAATTACATTATTATATATTAGAATTCTTATGGTCCTACAAACTTTTGCTAACTAACGCCAGCTCAGTTATTTTAGAAAGATTTACCGGTTGGAAGGAATATATTAATATGTATTTTTTTTTAATTTTCTTTTATAAATGCAGAAACTCATTTATTTTAGAGAATTTTAGGTAAAACCTTAAAAACCTTAGGTAAAACCTTAAAATTTTAATAGAATATGAATTATTTTTAAAAAGAATATTCTAGATTTATATTGTAACAAGTGTAAATTTAAAACATTTTCTTGTAGATTTTGCAAACAATTTGCTATTTCAATAGAAATTAAGAGTATTTGATATTGTTTTATATAATTTAGTAATTTATGTTTAGTTTACGAAATTTTTGTGTAAATTTTATGAGCAAATAAGCAATATTAATTTGCTTAAAATTTGAAGCTACATTTTTAAGAATTACTTAAAAAAACTGGAAATTTAAATACAATTTCATAAATTTTTATATAATTCAATTAATTTAGTAATTTGTGTTTGATTAACAGTGTCTTAGATCTAAGTTTACTGTTTTTAATTAAATATTTTATGAACATTGAGTTTTATATTATTTGCTAAAAGTTTGAAGAACTGATATTTAAAAATAAAAAGTACATGAAAACCTAAAATTTTTAATAGAAATTATTAAAATTCAATGTATTTTTATATAATTCAATTGTTTTAGTAAATTATGTTAGTTTGATATTGTGCTAAGTGCAAATTTATACCTTTGAATTAAAAAATGTTTAAAACATTTTCAAAATTCGTGGGAAAATCTTTGAAATTTTTAGAATTCATAGTAGTTTTAAAAGATTCTATTAATTTAGTAATTAATTCTTGATTTACTTTATACTAAATTTAAATTTAGTTTATTTTGTAGTAGATTTTATAAACTCACCAGAGTTATTATTATCAGGCATTTGATGGAAATCGAAATCGAAAACGGTCAGTTTTGGAAATACATTTTAATGCATTTATAAACTAATTTTTAAAAACTTTTGTTTTAAGATTCTCTTAGTAGTCTAATATCTTTATATTTTATGTGATAAAAGTTTTTCAATACAGAAATATTACGAAAAATTGACTTCTAAAACTCATTCCTTTTCGATTTCCCTCACACGCCTGTGTATTTACTAAAAGTTCGCAGAACCATTTTTGAAATTTTAATACAAACAAAATAGAATTCAAAGTGTTTTTATATGATTCAATTGATTTCGTATTTATGTTTGATTTACATGGTAAACAATAAGTTTAAATAACTCTATTTAAATTGTTGTTTAATGTGGAATTACCAAGTTATAATCAAGGGAGTTTTATTTTGAGTTCGTAGGACCATTTTTAAATCTTTTTTGCTTATTGTTTTGAAATTTTTCTTTAAATTTAAGAATTAACTATGTTTATTATTTCTATGAGCTTTTCTTTACCATTTCCTTAACTTTTCTCTTTAACACCTAAACAATTATACATATTTTGAGCCTTGACTTACTTAATTATTACTTTATTCATTTCTTTAATTCTTTTTATTTTGCTTTTGTTTACAAACAAATTCTACTACTGGTATTTATTTTAAATTGTTTATAACATGTATTAATATATAAATTTCATGATTATTTCACCAACTGAACTGTTTTTAACGAACCCGAAATAGTTACAAAATCAAGAGTAACCAACATATTTTTGGTTCGTTTAATAGCATTTTAATACTTCAAAATGTTTTTTATATGTATACATTTGTATACCTAATAAATTGTGCTTTTTTCCGGCTCTAATTTTAATGAAAAATTTGTAAATAATTTTGGATTTTTTTTAACGTTTGTATGTTTATGAGTTAATGTTTATAATATTTAATGGTTTTTATTTTATTTAGAGTTGTTGTTAGAAATATGAAATGTTTTTTTTTTGTTTATTATATATTATTAATATAATGATTTCAACAAAAAAGGTTTGTTTTTTATAAGTTTTGATAATTAAATAACAAATATTTTGTAAGATTTTTCTTTTGATTTTTTTTTATTAAATAAGTAAATATATTTCTTTTATATTTGGTAAATTGTAAATAAAAACAAATTATGTAAATAGTTATAATTATTATTTTAGGTTTTAAACACAAACAAAAATAATACAGCAATTCACAAGCTAAGTTAAGAGTTTTCATTTGTGTGTAAAAATATTCATTTTAGTATTATTTTAATATACATTTAATACCTTACAAATATTCGTTTTTCCATCCCTGTATATATAGCCTGCCTAACAATTCATTGTGACTGCCAGCTTTTAACAAGAAGAAAACAACAACAACAACATTTAACTGTGGTTTGCAGTTTGTGAATTGTACAAATATTTTGGAGTTTTTCTATAATAAATTGTGTGTGGGTGTGTGTGTTGTAAATTGTATAAAAAACTCAATTCTAAAAGCAGGTAAATAGTTACAAATTTTAAGGTTTCATTTTGAATTTGAAGTACAGGTTTTTTGTGTCTTTTTTAAGTAAATATTTTGTTTAAAAAAATTTTACTAACAACTTGGTATTTTTTTGGTTTTGTTAAAGTTAAAGGTAAATGTAAATATTTACTAACATTTAAAGATATTTTCTTTTAATTTCAACTAAATATGTATGAATGTACATATGTATATGTAAGTATGTATGAATAAATGTTTTTTCAATTTTGGCCATTATTTAAAAGAGTTTGGTTTTTATTATATTTAAGGGGGTTTTAAAACAAATTTTTCAAGATTTTATTTCCATTTGGTTTAGGTTCTAAATGATTTTAAAGACTTAAGTGAATTGTAAACAATAAAATTTTCAAATAGCAAATTGCCTTGAAATGTAACAATACGTTTCCCTTTTTTAAAACTATTTCAATGAAAAGTTTTCAAAAAGTTTCAAATGAAATCTGGAAATTTGTATTTAAAACCAATTCACTTATTGTCCTTAAAACATTAAAAATTTCCTTACTTTAGCTCTTAGTTTTACATTCACAAGTAAAAATGTTTACAATTATTCTACAACAAATGTTTCTGTATTTTTTTTTTTGGGTTGTGGTTTTGGTACATTGTGCAGGGACTTCTTTAACAACAATTTTTATTTCATTTTCTGTATTGTTATACATATCACCCAAAATTTACTTTTAATTGTGCTTCATTTTGAACTTGTGGAATGTTTAATTTCATATAAAAAAATTCTCTATACTATTGAAACTAGTTAATAACAAAAAAATATAAACTTATTTAATTAAACAATTAATTTTGGCATTTATGAAATTATTGCAAATAAGCGGAAGACTTAAAATAGTGTAAAAAATTGTAATGAAATGAAATTGATATAATGAAATAAATAACTATAAAACATAAAATGGACGCTTGAAATTATACTAATGGCAGACTGAGCTTTTGTTTTATTTTAATGATTAATACTAAAAATCGCTATAAATTTTATATGTATATAAAAAAAAGAGATTTTCAGCTTAAATTTTAGTTAAATAAGATTCATAGATTTATTAGGTTAATAAAAGTAAAAGGAATTCATATAATTTCAGGTTTAAAGAAGTTAACCTCAAAAATACCCTTTTCAGGTTAAGTTTTTTATATATAAATTTTTCAAGCCGTTAAAGGCATGTCTAATTTTTTAACTATTTTTAAAATACATTTAAACTAATTTTCAAATAAATTCTATGGAAATTTAGTTTAATTTTCAAAAAGCTTTTAATACATTTTTGGTAATTTAGAAAAATTCTTCAAATTTTAATATTTATGTATATTCAATTTATATTTTAATAGCTTAAAACTTGAAAATGCTTCAATTTAAACTTGATTTATTTAATTATTTATGGTTTTTCATTAGAGAAGAAGCTGTATTTCTATTAAGAAATTTCTAACCTCAAAAAAAAAAAAAACTTTTTTAAGGTTAGGTTTTAAATTTTTTTAAATCTTGCTATATGTATCTCTAACGTTTTAAGGATTTTAAAACTTCTTGCTTAAGAGCACATAAAGCTTATTTATCAAGAAATTCTAAACAATTTGTTTTTAATTTTTTAAATTTTAACACAAAATTGTGGAACTTTTGTTGAATTTTTTAAAATTTTTATTAAAATTTGTTTTATTTGTATTAAATTTTAAGTTGTTTTGTGTTTTATCCACATTTTCAAATGTTATTATTGAAATTTATTGTATTATTGTTTTGTGAAAAATAAGTGAAATTATTATTTTGAAATTTCTAACCTCAACATTTTTTTTTCTAAATTTGAAAATCTTGTTTAATTTTAAACATATACAGGAGTTAATTTTTTTTACAATTTTTGACCTTAATTTACTTAAATTTCTTATAAATTCTATACAATTTGTTAATTATTTTTGAAATGTTTTTAAAAACTGTCAAGATTTAGTTTTAGGAAAAAAAAAACCAAATTTCAACTAAAAATCTAAGAACTATTTATTTTTTTTATGAATTAAAAGGAATTTTAAATAAAACAGTAGTTTTTTAAGCATTAATATATTTTTATATACTTTCGGTCTAATTCATAAAAAATTAAAGTAGACTTCAAATGTACTTTAAGAAAATTTTGTCTAAAAACACACTTTAAACCTACTTTATTTTTTATGACTACGGCAGTTTATCTGCGGAGAATTTGAATTAAATTGATTTTGAAAATTCTAACCTCAAAAAAAAAAAATCAACAAATTTTGAAACTTTAGATTTTTTTTTAGATTTTAACAAACTTTAATTCCTTTAACTGTTACAAAACAAACTTGTTATTATATTTGTTTTGTTTATACCACAAATTCTGTTTCAGATTTTCAGTTAAAAGTGAAACAAAGTTTAAATTTCAACTAAAAATCTAAGAAATCCCAATATTTTTGAAAGTTTTTTATGAAATCAAAGGAATTTTAAATAAAACGATAGTTTTTTAAGCATTAATATATATAATATGTTTTTATATACCATGTCTGCAGAGAATTTGAATTAAATTGATTTTGAAAATTCTAACCTCAAAAAAATTTTAAACTTTAGATTTTTTCTAGATTTTAACAAATTTTAATTGCTATAACTGCTACAAAACAAACTTGTGATTATATTTGTTTTATTTACACCACAATTTCTGTTTAAGATATTCAGTTTAATATGAAACAAAGTTTAAAGGTACCCAAATTTCAACTATAAATCTAAGAAATTCTAAAATTTTGGAAAATTTTTCGGAACAAGTCATCAAATAGGGCTTTTAGAGGAGATGACACCAAAAAAAATTTGTTGGCGGGCACGCCTTTTTTCTAGGGGGCGGGCCGTTAAAATTGAAAATATATAGAGCTATATCTCGGGAACTACTGGGTGTCTGATAAGTTATAATACATTAAATACATTAAAAACGAAAATAATATTTTTGACCCGAATTTTTTTTTAATATCTAAAAAAATTAAAAAAAAGTCTATATAAGTGTAATTTTAGTTTATTAATATAAATAGCCAAGACATTAAGCATTAATTTAAGGTATCATATGTGTCTGTAGGATCTATAATAATAGAATTATAAGATCTGAAAAATTAAAAAAACATATTTTTTCAAAATTTTGTATGCAGGATAGGATTTTTTGCTCTATGGTATACAAAACACTGGCTTCGCATAGTACAGATTGTATTTTTTATGGTGAAATGTCATAATCTTTTTTTATTATCTTCGGATTTATATTTATATTACATGTTATACCTTAAATTAAAGCTTAATTTCTTGACTTGAATATATTGTAATTTATCTACTTACTCATATAGACCTCTTTTTTAGATTTTTTAAAATAATTTCGGATCAAAAAATAAAATGTAAATATATTACAAACTTTGGAGCCCGCCCACTCGAAAATAGAATTTAAAATTTTGGTAGTGATTTGAAAAAAGTCACTAAAACCGACTTAGGTCAATTTTTCATTATAAATCAATAAAGTTTTAATTTAAAACCGTAGTTTTCTTCATCATAAATATATTTAACTTGTTTATGTTGCATTTATTTAAAGAGAATTTAAATAAATTTGATTTTGAAAATTCTAACCCTAAAAGAAAGTCGAAAAAATAAAAAAAATTGGAGAAGTATTAAATTTTCTTTTACATTTTCACAAATTTTATATCTATTATCTATGTAAAACAAAGTGTTGATTATAAATTTTATAAAAATTGGTTGCATTTAAGAAAATGTTTAAAATTTTTTCAAAAAATTTTAAATTACTTTTAAGTTTTTCTAAAAACTTTGTTGGTTTGCTTTCTTTTTATTAAGTTTTACTTATTATGATTTAAAATTTCTTAAAAAATTTAAGTTTTGTTAAGAAAATCTAATTAGAATTGTTTAATTTAAGAAAATTTTTAATAAATTTTAAAAAATATTTAAAATTTCTTTCAAGTTTTTTTAAAAAAAAATTTCAGTTTTTCTTAAAATTTCTGTATGCTTTTTTTAATTTGATATAAAATTTCTATAAATTTTAAGTTTTCCTAAGAAAATCTTTTTAAAAATTGTAAGAAATTCCCAAAAACCATTTAAAGATTAAAGGTTGTTTTATAAAATTTAAAATTTTCCAGTTTTAACTTTCGTTTAAACAAAATTAAAACTTTTAAGTGTCAGTTAACTTTAGTAGAAGTTATTAGAACTTATTGCAATGGTAGCCTTTAAAATTAGTTTGTTATTACTCATTTAATTAAAATAAAAAACTATTTTGAATTCCTTTTAAATTTAAACCATTTTCTCTCCATTCTTATTTATGTAGGTTGTTTTAATAAATAAAAATATTTTCTAGTTTCATTATTTATTTCGTTTAATTACTACAGGTGGTGAAATTTAGTCTGTAAGTGATGTTTTTATTAAAAATTTTTATGAAAAATTTTCTTTCTTGGTTTTCTTTGTTTAAAAAATTAACATATAATTTCTTATAAAAAATTGCTTGTTTTCCTTTTTATTAAATTTATTAATTAGTCTTCCATAAGGCTTAAATAATTTCAAAAAAATTCTTTTTATATTGTTTTGTTTTTCTTGTGTTTTATTTATAAAGTAAGTTTTTTTCTGGTCTAAAGTATTAAATTTATCGAAAAAACTTTAGTTTATAGTAAAATTATGTTTTCTTTGAGTTTCCCTTAATTTGCTAAAGTAATAATTTATTTACTTTTGTTTTCTTGTGTGTGAGTTTTTAAAGTATTATTTAACTAATAAATTATGGTTTGAAGAGAGTTGTATTAAAATAAAGAAAAGTTCTCAGTTTGTGACTCAATTTATTAAAATTTTTTTCCAAATTATTTGGAATTTTGGTTATTTCTAAGAACTTTATTTCTTTTCATTATTTAAATAATTTTCTATGAATTTTTCTTTAAAAAACAAGGTTTTTTTGTTTGATTCTTTTAAGAAAATCAAGGTTTTTTTGATGAAAAGAATTTTTAGTATTTACAAAAAAAATATTGCTAATGATTTTTATGGTTTTACTTTACGACCACGCAAAAAGTGCGAGATTCTTTTTTTTGCAAACAAATTGATTTAATTGCTTCTTAGTTTTATACTTTTCAATTTGTTTAACCAAACATGCTTCCTTTAAACACCTTTAACACGTTTTAAACTTTCTAACTTTTTCCAAATTTAAATTCTTGTCCAATTCATTTGCTTACAATTCGTTTCTTACATTCTTTTTGCTCTTCGTTATCAATCAGGTTTTTTTCTTTTACTTAATTTTGTTTTATTCTTAATTTATTTTTGTGCTGCTGTTGTTCTTGTTGTTTTTGTTTCCTTAAAGAATATGGTTAGTACTTTTCATCATCAGATATTTCCCTTTGGGAATTCTGTAATTCTCAGGCTTTGTACTGTTGACTTCTGACGGCACAGCATAAACTTAAAGAGAAGGTCAGAGCCAGTAATTCCAACAAAATGACGCCACCAGTAATGCCGAATATCAACACCCAGTTTTCGTATATCAATTCAATGAGTTTATCAACGCAACCCTGAAAAAAGATTATGTTATTAATGAAGAAAGCAGTTTAAAAAGTAATAATTCATTTCCTCTTACCTGTTGATGTATGGCCGGATTTAGAGCTCCGCCAAATTTCAATTTCCTAGACATTTCACAGACATTTTCCTTTAGCTCATCTTTACAGCAAGATTCAGGTATGTTATAGAATACATTCATAGATGATATGGCTATATCTACGATATTTGTGCGATCTACATTGTTGAAACGACTGGTGGCCCAATCACCGGGACCATCGGCACCACAACATTTCAGCTGTAAGGTAAGAAAAACGAAAATATGTTAAATGTTGTAAGAGTTTTATATTCAAAAGATTTATCAAAAAAAAATTACGAAAATTCTTTTAGCTGCCAGTTTGATCTGAAAATATCGGATTTTTAAGCAAAGAAATAGTTTTATGAATTTTGTGGTTATTTGAGTCACATGATTTGATGATTTCTTTATTTTAGACTTTTTATACCCTACACCACCATAGTGGGGAGGGTATATGGGATTTGTGCTGATGTTTGTAACGCCCAGAAATATTGCTCTAACATCCACCTTAAAGTATACCGATCGACTCAGAATCACTTTCTGAGTCGATTTAACGATGTCCGTCCGTCCGTCTGGCTGGCTGTCCATGTAAAGCTTGTGCGCAGAGTACAGGTCGCAATTTTGAAGATATTTTGATAAAATTTGGTACATGATATTTTTTCGGCCCAAGGATGGATGGGATTGAAATTGGTGGAAATTGGTCCATTATTTCACCTGGCCCACATACAAATGTCCTCCCGAAATTGTGGTTTGCCGGTCATAAATCTTTGAATTATGCAAGTATGCAAACAAAATTTACCACAGATGAGTAGTAAATGAAGCACACCTATAATTAGTCATAGCTCCCATATAAAGCCCACTTCCGAAAATCACTTAAAAGAGCATTACTCTTTTAAAAATGTTGGTATCCAAATAATATTGAATACAAATATGTTTTGTGTATATACATATAACATGGTACAATTTAATTGTGATCGGTCCATAATTAGTCGTAGCTTCCATATAAGGCCCACTTCCGAAAATCATTTTAAAGGGCATAACTCACTCAAAAATGTTGGTATTCAAATAATATTTAACACAAATATATTTCATGTATATACAAATATTACGGTACAATTTTATTATGATCGGTCCATAATTAGTCGTAGCTCCCATATAAGACCCACTTCCGAAAATCACTTTAAAGAGCATAACTCTCTTAAAAATGTTGGTAACCAAATAATATTCGACACAAATAAGTTTCTTATATACAGAAATAACGACACCTAATTTTGTAATGGTCGGTCCATAATTAGTCGTAACTCCCATATAAGACCCTTTCCGTAATTCACTTTAACTTCCATAAATCTTTTAAAAGTATTTATATCGAGATAAAGTTTAACACATTATTATATTCACAGAAATCATGACACTGAATTTTGCTCCAAAATAGGTGATATCTCCCATATAACGCCCATTTCTGAAAAACTGTTTTATACATATACTAGGTGTAGGGTATTATATGGTCGGGCTTGACCGACTATACTTTCTTGCTTGTTTTTTTTTTTTTTTTTGAATTCTTGCGAAATTTTGAGGCTTTTAGTTAGTTTCTTTGTATTTAGGCGTTATTTTGGAGTTCTGTGATTTTTTGCAAAGTGAATAATTTTTATATACCAGCGTTTTTTCAATTCAAATCACTAAATTTTAAAATAACGACAAAATACATTTAAAACATCAACTACTTCATAGGCGACTTAAGCTTCTATGGTTTTAAATTTTATCGGCTATCTCTTATTTAGACCACTGTAAAACAAATACAACAAAGTCTTCAAGCACACCAAGAAAAATCTATGTACATACAAGTAGAAGTGTAATTTACAATCAGATAATAAATCTAACATATCATATTTTGACATTGACAGCTGATAGTGTGACAGGTTAAGATACACATACATATGTAAACAAATTTTCTAAAGTAAACTTTCTTTTCCATTTCATAATAAGACTTCTTTAAATCTTTAATAATCCATAACTAAAGCGTGGGAGTATTTCAATTGTTGTTTTATTTTATCTGAAAGACAATACTAAACATAAACTACTCACATTCTTTTGTAGCGTATCGAATGTAACTGTACGTGAACTCATGCTTGATTGGCCATACTCCTCTTGCACGGAATATTTCACTGAAGCTCTAACAATGTCATCAAGTTTGTCTCTATTGTGGAATGCCCAGGCGCCGGCAGCGATTTGTGCAACCATCACCACCAAAATCACACAGAAGAACTATAAAAGAAAAGAAGAAAAAGATTTATAAAAAAAAAAACTAAAGATGAAAAAATGTCTACCAAACAATTTCAAATGAAACTATAATTCAATCAAAATAAATTGAATCAAACCAATTTTATGGTGGGTAGGCGTTGTTAATATCTTTATACAAAATCAAAAAACAAATCTGATTAAACGTTTAATATTTAAATTTCCCGCGTGAGCGTTGCAGTTTGCAACAAATTTAAAATTGTTAGATAAATTCAAACTCGACTAAACGATTAGCTAGTTATTTGGTAAATGAGTGGGCTAAGAGTTTTTTGTTCAATAACTTACCGACACCAGAAGACACTGCGACTCCTTCAACACCCCACAACAGCCAAAGAAGGCTCCGACTGTGATTAAAATACCAATGCCCAAAAACACATACAGTGCGATGTAATAGTGATTGTACGATTGTGTCATTGACAGCACGAATGTGGGATCTGTCAGCATCCAGGCCGAGGCGATAACAATTGTTAAACCAATGATCTGTAAATATATTCAACATAAAATAAACAAACTATTAGACAAATACATACATACATACATATGTAAATAAGCTAAATATTAAATTAAATTTCATAAAAAAAACAGTGGGTGCAGGAAAAAGTAATTTATTAATTATGTTATGGAAAATCCTATTGCAAAATCCATTTAAATAAATATATAGAACTGTAGAAAGATTGATGCGAGAGTTAATAAAGGAGCTCCCGGGTAAATATTAATTGTGGAAAGTCAACTACTTGACTAAAATAACCTAAATTCTCAAATATACTGTGAGTTATGGCTTTGTTTTTTTTTGCTGATTTTTAATAAACTTGTGATTTTTAATTGTTATTGGCAGTTTCCTGTTAATTCAGAGATTTTTGGTTGAAATTAGAGATATTTTGTAAATTTCTAAAGCTTTTTGAAATTGGCGATTTTTGTACTTTTAGCGTTATTTACAAAATTTTTTTAAGATTTGGTGATTTATTGTAAAATTTAAGATCTGTTGTAATGTTTTTTTGCGTTTTTTGCCTAATATTTGGTGAATTTTATTGAAATTGTTGAATATTTTTCAAAATTGGTGATTTTTTTGTTTTAGCGTTTATTCCAAAATGTTTGTAAAATTTATCGATTTATACTGAAATTTAAGTTTTTTTGATTCATAAAGCGTTATGGTGAATTATAGAGAAATTTAAGATTTTTTGTGAAATTGTTGAAACTATTTATTGACAATTTGGCGATTTTTTCTAAAATTTTAGTGAAATTTAAGATCTTTTGTAAAATTGTTTGTACAAATTTGTGATTTTTGTATTTTGGCGTTTTTAAAATTTTCTTAGTTTTTTTTTCTAAAATTTGGCGATTTATAGTGAAATTTAATAACTTTTGAAGGTAATTGTTATAGTTGAACTGTTTATTCTTGATATATTTATTTAATTAGGCATGAGTTCATTAAATTTACTTTTCATTAAATTAACTGAAGGTAAGAATTGTTTTTACAACATGAAAAAATGTTTATTAAAATTTTTATTGATAATTTTCTTGGCTGAGCTGGGGATCGAAATTGTTGAAATTATTGACAAATTGGCAGTTTTCGGTTTTAGCATTTTTTCTAAAATTTGGCGATTTATAGTGAAATTTTAGAGCTTTTGTGAAATTGTTGAAACTATTGACAATTTGGCGATATTCGGCTTTGGCGTTTTTCTAAAATTTTGTTAAATATGGTGATTTATAATAAAATTTCAGATCTTTTGATTTACGAAGCAATTTTTTTGAGGTTTTCATAAAATATTGTAAAATTTGGTAAATTTGAAGATCTTTTGTGAAATTTTTGAATTTGCTTCCAAATTTTTCTAAAATGTTTATAAAATACGGCGATTTATAGTGAAATTCAAAATCTTTTTTGATATTATATTTTTTTAATTGGCGATATTTGTGTTTTAGCGTTTTTATCAATTTAGTGTTTTATAGTAAAATTTAAGACAATTTGTGACCGTTTTTTGCAAATCTTTTAGAATTTGGTGATTTATAGCTAAATTAAAATTTGTTGTAAAATTTTTTTAATATTTTCACAAATTGGCGATTTTTGAATTTTGGCGTTTTTCCAAAATTTTGCAAAATCTAGTGATTATTGAAATTTGAGATCTTTTTTGAAATTTTTGAATATCCTTACAAATCAACGATTTTGAGTTTTAGCTTTTATTTTAAAAATTGGTTATTTATTGCGAAAGTTAAGTTTTGTGAAATTGGGGATTTTTGTGTTTTAGAGTTTTTTCTATAATTTTTTTTTAAATTTGGCAATAAATAGTTAACTTTTTGAGATCTTTTGTGAAATTGTAAAACCTTTTTTCAAATTAGCGATTTTTAGTTTTAGCAATTTTTAGTGATTTTATTTTATTATTAGTGATTTTTATAAATTTTGAAATTTAACAAATTTTTGTGAAATTTTTAATTTTTTTTTAACAAATTGTTTGCGATTTTATGTGAAACTAGTGAAAGATCTTTAAAATTTGTTATTAAATACTTGTTTCGCAAAACAATCATTAAATTTTATTCACAATTAGAACAATTTCACTAAAAAAACGTGAAATTTCTCAAAAAACGTTTAAACACAAAAATCTCCAATTTCAAAAAAAAAAAATTATTGAAAAACAAAATCTATTTTACTATAAATCAGAAAATTTCAGAAAAAAATAAAATTTTATAAAAAATCGTACATTTATTTACATAAATAAATTGTTAACAAAACGCTAATTTACTTAAAAATTCTACAATTTTATGAAAAAACTTAAATTTTTATATTACATAAAATTACTACTATATACTTTTCACAAAAAATCACTAATTAAAAAAAATGCTTAAACACAAAAATCACAAATTTGGTGATTTTTATGTAAAATGCTGTAATCTTAGGGTTTTTTGTTAATAAATTTGAGATTTTTTGTAAAATTGGAGATTTTTTTGTTTAGGCGATTTTTTTTAATTGCTGAATTTTTGTGAAATTTGAGGATTTTTTATTCAATTGGTGATTTATAATTAATTTTATTGATGTTCTGTAAAATGTTGTTTGTGAAATTTTTTAATCTGGCGATTTTTAGCGTGACATTGTGTTTTAGCGTTTTTTTTTTCAGAAATTTGCATTTGTAGCAAAATTAAAAATTTTTAGTGAAATTGTTACTTTTTTTATGAAAGTTTGTATATAAATTTGCGATTTTTATAAGAAATATTGTTTTGATTTGTTTAAAATTAAACTTGCTTTAACTCCTCCTTAGCAGATTTCAGCGAAATGTTTGTTGGTTTATAACAAAAAATCCTTTTTTTTTTTCTTTGAGAACAAACTGTTCGTTTATTATAAAAAACCCTATTAAAATATTATAGATCACAGAAAAATGTGTGAAAATCTAATGAAAATGTTTTAATCAGTAAACACAATATGTTCAGTGTTAGTTAAATGAAATGTAAAAACGAGGACAACATTAAAATTTAGCTTTTTTACAACTGGGCAATAAAGTATTGATGGAAAACTAAATATAAAATTTATTGCATTTTCGAAAATAAACAAAATTTGTTAAAAACGTAAATTTTCTTTAAATTGCTACAACGACAGTGGGCCTGCTTATTAACTAAATTCTTAAAATAAAAATTGAGCTTGTAATTTTTCGATAATACTAGAAATTTTAATTACGCTACAACTAGCATTAGCGTTTTTAGAGCTAGAGTTTACAAATTAACTCCCAATGAAAATTAATAGAATTCGGGAATTTTTTTGAATTTTTCATTTATTCACGAAAAGAATTCGGGAGTGTTATTACTAGCTAATGTTTACAACTCAAATCTCATTATAAAATAATAGAATTCGGGAATTGTAAATCATCATTTCTTTATGTATTAAAAGAAGAATTCGGGAGTTGTAATACTTGCTAATGTTTACAACTTATTGTAAAGCAACAGAATTCGGGAGTTGTAAATCATTATTTCTTTTAGTATTTTAGTATTAAAAGAATTCGGAAGTTGTATTACTTGCTAATACAACTTTAATCTTATTATAAATTAATAGAATTAGGGAATTGTAAATCATCATTTCTTTAAGTATTAAAACAAGAATTCGGGAGTTTTATTACTTGCTAATGTTAACAACTTAACACTCTTTATAAAGCAATAGAATTCGTGAGTTGTAAATTATATTTTTCAACCAGCTTCTAATCTTATTCAGAACTTTTAAAAGGCAATATTTTTATTAAATTCAAACAAATCAATTCGTTATAATTTACTATAATGAACCAGTTATAGATACAATCTATTAAAGACCCTACAAAATGCAAGTAATTTAAACAAATTTAAATTTTATAACACAGAAATTCCTCAGCACACATCAATAGAAAAATAAATAAAATCTACAAAAGAAAAAAAAAATGAAAACAACATGCCGACAATCTATCATCAATTGATTGACTGAAACAATATTGTAGATAAAGGGAGAATGTCTGTCAGTCCATGCGTCCGTCAAGTAATGCTAACTTTTTTTCTTTTCGTTGCCTGATTATTTTTTATGCTCGTTTACAGCAGGGAATTTTATGGAAAGAAAGAATAATATAAATTCGAATTATTGTAATGTGTGTGTGTGTGTTATTTTTATTGTTGTTAACAAATTCCCTTAAGAACATGAAATTAAAGTGATACGACATGACAATAATAATGTCAAATTAAACACAAAAAAACATTAAGAAAAAAAAAAACATCATCTGACACTTGAAGATTTGTTAAATATTAACAGAGTCCGTCCATACATAAATATAGATGACTAAATATATTTTGGAAACATACAATATTTTCAAATAATTTATATTGTTTAATTAAAGAACTTTTAAAGAAGATGAAACAGAAAATACAGCCTACTAATTAAAATAAAAACACACAAAACTTTCAAGACTTGTGCGTACAATAGTGTTACATATAATGTGGCAGAGTAACGAGTAGTTGGTAGAAATATGAATTCATTTTAGAAAAATCCCTTTATTACTGGTATTAATCAGTGTTTGCCAATCTTAGCAAATAGGGAACGAGCAAGTTCGGTTTAATTATATGTAAACACCTGGAATGTTAAAGAAGTTCATAAATAAGATCAAATAAGTAACAAAAATCACAATAAATAACTGATCAGTTAAAAAAAAAACAAGAAAGCCCATTACCACTGCTGTTAATACATACTATAAGGGGTTGGCTTTGCTTAGCGTAGACACAACCCCGAGAATTATAATCCCTTTTCCCATTTTTCCTATTAAAATTCAATGTTAAAAAAATAAAAGGGAACAAATTTCATGTGGAATTTTTATTCACGATAGGGGTAAATATCGAATTATAATAAAAAATCGCTGGATTACTAGAATAGATCAGTGATCGGCACTTATAGCCTAAAGGTGGAGAACATGATCTGTTAGTTACCAGAAAATTACAATAAAGAACTTAACAGTTTAAAACAGAGAAAGAAACACTTTAATAAATTAATATAAACCAAGTTCCTTTTATGTCGAGAGCCTAGATAGATACATACATTTAGTGTAAAGCTTTGCTAAGTATTGACACTAACCCGGAAAATTAGAAAACAGTTTCCTTTTATTCCTAAATTAAAGAAGTCAAATTTAAGGTCACACACTTAATAAATAAGTCCATAAAATAGTTAAAGTAAAGTTTTATTTGTTTCAAGTCATGTCTCTTTTGCAGTTATTCTAAACGATAATCGAATAATTTATCACATTTCTATTACAGACACAAACCCCCATTTCTAAACTAATCATTCTCTACAAAGTATAACAATTAGTAAAAATTACTCAACACTCTTTACATTACACACTTACTCGTACATGAGTGAGCGAATTAACGAATAAATGACTGACTGAATGATTGCAATAAAATAGAAATAAATTATAAATCTTGTAAAAAAAAACAACCACACATTTTTGTGCCAGCAAGAGAATTTAGTAATAGTTTTTCAACACAGCAAGTGTAAATTATGATGTCAGCAAAATGTTTTTAACGAAATATTTATGAATTGAAAACAAACAAACCAACAAAAAAGCTTTGAGTAAAATATGCATTTTTTCGTTCGATATACAGAAACAAAAAAAAAAAACAATCATAATTATTTATTTTCAGGCAATTATAAGCCATAAATAACCCTTAGAGGATCAAAGGTATGAAATTGGAAAATAAATGTATTAAATACATTATAGATAAATCTGTGTATAACAATATTTCCTATAGAAACAATTCAAAACAATGAAATTTATAGCAGTTTTTTTTTTTAAGAAAAAATTCAGTATAACATTTTTATAGAATTTTCAGTATAACAGTTTTGTTCTATAGAAAAATGTCTGTATAACAGGTTTCTTTATAGAAAATTGGTACAAAACAGTCTTTTTTATAAGAAAATTCATGTATAACAGTTTTTTTCCATAGAAAAATATCTGTATAACAGCTTTCTCTATAGAAAAATTGGTGTAAAACCGTTTTTTAAAAGAAATCTGTATAACATTTTTTTTCTATAGAAAATTTTTAGTATACCAGTTTTTTTCTGTAGAAAAATGTCTGCATAACTGTTTTCTCTATAGAAAAATTGGTGTATAAAAGTTTTTTCTATAGAAAAATCTTATAATAGTTTTCATATTAAAACATTTTTATACACGAGTTTTTTCTATAGAAAATGTTTTTTCTATAAAAAAAATTCTGAATAACAGTCTCTTTTTGTAGAAAATTGTCTGTATAATAGTTTTCTGTATAGAAAATTAGTTTCTAAAAGTTTTTTATAGGCAAATTCGTGTATAAAAGTTTTTTCTATAGAAAAATTACTGTATAACAGTGTTCTCTATTGAAAAATGTCTGTTTAACAGTTTTATATATTAAACAATTTTTATACAGTTTTTTTCTATAGAAAAATGTCTATATAATAGTTTTCTCTTAAAAACAGTTTTTATAGAAAAATGTCTGAATAACACGTTTCTCTATTGAAAAAAATATCTGAAAAACTAGATAAGTTTTTTCTATAGAAAAATTTTTACGCAGATGTTTTTCAGATTTTTCTGTATAACAGTTTTTTTTATAAAAAATGTCTGTATAACAGTTAATTCTATAGAAAAATGTCAAGTTTCTTTTACAGTCAACTTGATGTATAAGGCATTAAACACATTCGAGACAGCTACACGAGTGCAAATGCGACTGGGTACTTATGCCACCCTGTAGCCAGCTACTTAATTATTTTGAAAGCGACAGCTACACAGTCAGCAGCTGATCCCGAAATCTGACGTTTTAATAAAAAAATAAATTTTTTCTTCGAATTGTTTAAATAACATAATGGCTGAAGAGAATTTTGTTGATTTTATAGAAGCTATTACTGAAATACAACAAAAAAGTAAATAAAAACATTAAAAATTATAAAAAACTTACAAACTTTAATCAAACAAAACAATGAAAATATTAACAGCTGTTGACGCAATTAATTTATATTTTAGTATATTGTATTTTTTTTAAAGTAGCGTTTTTTCATGGAAGGTTCCCTGAAAATTTAAAAAAAAATCCCATTGAATAAAGCCTTAAAGACCAAAGAAAACTGTTAAATTTTCTTTTTCTTGGTAACGCTTATAACATAATAGAAATATAATAACATAGTATAATAATAAATATTATACTATGTGAATTTAATTTACATATTTTTCTAGCATGGACAACAACCTGCAGTCGTGTTGCCTGCTGTCGTCAATATAGTCACTCTCATATAAACGTGTGTATTTTATTTTTGACATATTGTAGTCGGTAGCATGCAGTCTCGAATGTGTTTAATGCTTAAGAGTTTAATTTTAATTTTATGTCATCATTATTATGAATTTCCATTAAAACTTGCAACAAAACGTTTCTTTACATTTAAAAGCTTTGATGGGTTAATTTATTTGTAAAAGAAATATTTAAATATGTATATGAATTTATGTATGTAAATTCCAACAATAATAATAATAGGTTTGTATGCGCATTTCACATTAATTTATGTGCATTATAATAATATAAAAATAAACATAAAACGATTTTACAAGCAAGTACAATGTAAAAATGTCTACAATTTTGCCTGATTTGAGCAAAAAATATAACAAACGATATTTTGAATTTAATGTAAAGTTCAGGGACAGAGTTTCTTTAAAACATACTTTTTAAAAAAAATTGATTTCGGAACATTATTAAAAATAATTTATTTTTTAAATAAATATGTTTCGCACATTTTTTTAATTTTAAATAGAATACAAGCATTATCATTAAAAAGAATCAACTAACAAGTTGTTTTAAATTGAAAATAAAAAGAAAAAAAAAACAAAAGTGTTTTTCAAAATAAACAATAAATTATGTCACTATTTAAATTTATTTATTAGATGAGAGAATTTTCTTTAAAAAAAAACAAGAAAACAAACAGAAACGCTAAATTAAACGAATGTAAAATACCCTACAGTTGTTTGCCAGAATGGGGCATATTTTTTGCTTAATTTAAAATTTTTTTAAAAATTAGTGAAAGAAATTTTATAAATTGGCTATAATTTCTTGCAAATTTTATTAAGAACTCATGAAATAATAAGAATAAAGCAAAAATGTTGGCAGTGAGAGTGTGATGAACTTACTTTATTTTGTAAAAATTTTAATTTTTACGTTTAAAACTTGTTAAAACAAGTTAAAATTATCGTGTTATTGTAATTTTTTTATTTTATAAATATGTATTAGAAAAAATAAATTATAATTTCAGGAGTAATTTTGCTTAATTAGCCATTTTCAGTGTCAAGGTCAAAGGTCATAATTTTAAATATTTATAATTTTCAAACTTCAAACATGAAAAACGAGTTAAAATTTTATGTGTAAAACGATATTATTAAAAGGAACGGCAAAATAGTTCACTATGAAATTAAGCTCAAATTGGCACTATTCTTAATAAGGTCAAAGATCAAAAAAATATTTTTAATTTTGAATATTAAACATGATAAAGTAATATAAATTTGATATTTGCAGCATAATTACTCCCATTATTTTCAAACTAATATAATTACCTACAAAATTAAGCCTAACCCTTTTCAGTGTTAAGGTCAAAGGTCAACATATTTAAATTTTATAAATTGAATTGAAATTATTCAAATTATCTTTAAATTTTGATGTTTAACTGACAAATTGAGCTGAATTAATCATTTTCATTACTAAGGTCAAAGGTCAGCATTTAATATATTTAAAATTTTCAACCCCAAACTCGAGAAACTTGTCTAAATTTAATAAATTAAAGTGAAATTATTAAAATTATCTTGAAATTTACATATTATATGTTGCAAATAAAGCTGTATTAACCCTTTTCAAGCTTAAGGTCAAAGATCAAAATTTGATATATTTGGAATGTTCAACTTCAAACTCAAAAAACGTGTCTGAATTTGATATTTTAAGTGAAATTATTTAAATTATTTTTCAATTAACATGTTTCACTAACAAACTTAGCCAAAATTAGAAAGGTCAAAAATTGGAAAGGTCAAAGGTCAACAGTTTAAATATTCATAATTTTTTAATATTAAACTTAGGTATACGAGTATATTTAATATTCAAAGTGAAATTAGTGAAATCAACCAGAAATTACAATAAAATGTTTCACTATTAAAGCGTAAGTGCAAATTTGTTTAAAATATATGAACTAATCAAGAAAATATAATAAACTTTCCATAAAAGTGTAAAAGTATGTTTTTTAGTCACCAACCAATTTAGATGTTCCTAACACCTGTCCTATTCAGTATTTTTATTTTTAAAAATAACTAAATACGTTGTTTCAATATTATTTATGAAACATCAGCATCATTTATTGTCGTTCTCATTTAAATATTTATTATCTCATTGCATTGATATCACTCACCCATTTGATTACTCATAATGCAATTTTGAATTTAAATAAAAAAAATGATTTAATTTCCATAGATTATTTAAATTTTATAGAAAGAAACTAGAGAGAAAAAGAAATTTATATCAATTCTAGAGGAGTAAAATTTAACTAAAAAAGTTATTAAAGATTTAACAACAAAAACAAATGCAAGTTCTAAAAAGTAAGAAAAAAAGGAAAAATCTCAACTTAAATATTTTTCTATTAAATTTCCACTATAATTATTCTCATATGAAATTTTTATTTTTTAAAACATTCGTGTCATCCTTACTGTAATAAAATTTGTTTCAATACAATATTTACCCATTAAACGGTAACAAACAAAAATAAAATAAATAACTGCTACTCGTATTGTACATATTACAGCATTTAATTAATAATTTTTTAATTGAAAGAACGTAAAATCGTGCAAAAGGAATGGAATCCCTTCCATTCATCTCATGAATTTCTGCATATGTATCATTAGCATGTCTGCTCTAGATATACATATGCTCTGCTCTGGTTTCGCTTCATTTTACACTGGGCAACAGAGATTTTTGCAAACAATAATACTAAAAAAAAATGTTTATATAAAGTAAAAACTGTTATACACAGATTTTTAATAAACTATAAAAACTATTATACTAAATTTTTCTATAAAAAAACATTTTTACAGAAAATTTTCTATAGAAAAAACTGTTATGCAGAAACTTTTCTATAGAAAATACTGTTATTTAAAGTGTTTCTATAGAAAAAACTGTTATGCAGAAACTTTTCTATAGAAAATACTGTTATTTAAAGTGTTTCTATAGAAAAGCTCTTATACTGAAAATTTTCTATACAAAAAACTTTTATACAAAAATTTTTCTATAGAAAAAACTTTTATACAGAATATTTTCTATAGAAAGAACTGTTATACAGATAATTTTCTATAGAAATAATTGTTTTACTGAAGTTTTTTATAGAAAAACTGTTACACTGAAATTATTTTTTATAGAGCGAACTGATATATAGAAAATTTTCTATGGAAAAAAACTGTTATAAAGTTATACTGTTAAACTGAAGTTTTTCTATAGAAAAAACTTTTATACAGAAATGATTCTTTGAAAAAACTCTTATACTGAAGTTTTTCTATAGAAAAAAATTATATACAGAATTTTTTTACAGAAAATATTGTTATGCAGAAATGTTTCTATAGAGAAAACTGTTATACTGAAGCTTTTCTATAGAAAAACTGTTATACTGAAATTTTTCAATAAAAAGAACTGTTATACAGACAATTCTCTACAGAAAAAACTGTTATACAGACACTTTTCTATAGAGAAAACTATTACACTAAAATTTTTTATTGAGGAAACTGTTATACACAATTTTTTCTCTGGAAAAAATTGCTATACTGGCATTTTTCTATAGAGAAACTGTTATACTGAAATTTTTTCTGTAAAAAAACCCGTTATATACCAATTTTTCCATTGAAAATCTTTTCAACTACATGCATATTTATATATACGTACATATTTCCATGGTCACGAATGTGACATTTATACGTCTATGAAGTGGAAAATATTTAAAATTTTCAGTAGCATATCAGTAGTACAAAAAATATAGATTTTTTTCGATTAGTTGTTTCCAATATATTAGCAATAAACATAGGATCGCAAACGTGACAAAAAATATAAGTCGTTTACGAATGCCTTCAGAAAAATAAAAACAAATTGAGCAAAGAATTTAAATGGAATAATGTAACTAATAAATTTTAAATTCTGTTCTGAAAACAGCTATTCTCAGTTTTATTTGTAATTAATAGTACTCGTATATGAATGTAATGGTTTAAAAATGTAATAAAAAACATTTGTATTTAAACAGTTGTTCCACAAATTTATTTTAAATAAAAAGTTATTAATTTAAGAAAAAAGTAAATACTAAAAAAAATGTCATTAAGCAAATAAATAGACTTGTTAAAAAAGTTAAATTGCCTACAATACGAACGAGTACAATGATTTTCTTAACAAAAAAAAATTAAAGTTTATTGACTTGTTTGAGCTGGAAAATAAAAAAAGTTTTTATGTTGGCAAAATAAATTCAACAAATACTGTCAGTTTAAACAAGTTATTTGAGTTGGTTGAAGCGTTTAAAAAAGAAAATTAATAAATATATCAATTAATAAATATATAACTTAGGTTAAACTGCACTCTATAAGAAGTTGCACTAACAATTGTTTAATTTCATTGTGTAATCATAAGTTTAAATTTATTTGACATGCAGTAAAGAAAAGCTGGGCTTTTTCATATTATTTAAAAGCTAATTGTGTGTACAAATACTTTTAATGACAATAAAAATTAGGCCCCGATTCACAACACTATAATGTTGTGTTGTCTCGACTACAACACAACATGCATTTATTGAAGTCTACAAGTGTTGTGAATCGTAATCGCAGTTTACAACATACAACATCAAAATACTTACTGCCGTATTTATAAAAAATTAAAGTAGACTTCAAGTGTACTTTAAGAAAATTTTGTATGAAAATTTTGTCTTAAAGCACACTTCAAGTCTACTTTATTTTTTATAAATACGGCAGTTAGTATTGTGAACGGTAATCGGGACCATAAATATTGTCTTAAAACGTTGTAAAAGAATCTTGCGAGAAATTAAATTGAAATGTTTTAAATGAAAAAGAAAAAAATTGTATAGAATCTCGACAGGGTTATTTTATGTGTAAATTTACAAAAATGTTAAATTTTTATTAAAAAAATAGTAAAATTGAACTTGTCCGTAAATTTCATACAATTCGATGCTTTTAAGAAATACATATGATATCAAATTTATACACTACTACTTTGAGAAAAAAAACTAAAAAGAGTTAACCTTTGACCTTACCCAATTTACAGCTAGCTCTAAAACTAAATTTATTAGAAGTAATAGCTTCAAATTTATCAAACTTTAATTATAGTTTCAGAAATCCACTTAAATTCTTACTAAAACAGTTCCAGAATTATTGCGAGTGTTTCTATAATTATGTGCAAAAGTGTTTTTTAAATAACAATGATTCTTTCTATCCAATGCTACATTAAAATATCTTTCATATACCACCCAATTTACATACTAATCCTTTGGCACCAAGATGAGCAAAACCAGAAAAATAAACTGTTTGACCTTTGACCTAACACAGCTGACCACCTACAGCTATCCTAAAAACAAAAAATTATTAGAAATAATACCTTAAAACTAATCAAACACAGGTATTATCAACTTTAATTCTTCTTAAAATATTTCCTTAATTATTCAAGGTGGCTGTATAATTATATGTAAGAGTGTTGTATATCACGTCATATTCAAGTTATTAAAAGGAAATCCTCGTATAATTAATAAATTTAATTAAATAAAAAGGAATTCTAATACTGTTAACCTGTGTAAATGTGTAAATAAACCCTTTTTTATTTGCCATAAAAATACACGGCAAGAAAATATAAAAATAAAAGAAATGCCACTGCAGTAACAAATTCACACTCGCTCCTACTAACCATTTATTGCCACCCTTTTTTTCCAAGTTTCTATGTAGCAATGTGTGTGTGTGTGAATATATGAAATGAAAATTGCATGTGTGAGTTTTTTTTTGAATTTTCGCAAGTATGAAGGTGTGTCTTGTGACCGCTTAACACAGTTACGGTGTTTTTACACTTTTTTTGCGATTTTTTTTTTTGTATTGTTATTCGTGTGCTGCTTTGTTTTTTCTTTTATGTTTTATTGTTGTTCCATGTGTGATGCTTGTTTTTGTTGCCATAGTCGTTAGTTGTTCGTATTGTTGTAGTTGTTCATAACGGATATACATAAGGATAAGTTGACAACACTGTGGCAATATTTACAAAACTTCATACAAAGTTAAATGTTTGATGGAGGGAGTTGTGTAAAGAGTGTTTGGTTAGTTAGCATTTGAAATATTAGCAATTGACATGAAAGGAAAATGGGGAAAACACATAATATTTCTTATGAGTGTATTTCAACACCTACTGGATTAATAGAATTTGGAGTTTAATCCTTCCAGTTGGAAATTGTTTTAATATTGTGATGTAAATTTTAATGTTGGAAGAGATTATCAGTGTGAAAGGACTATATTATTAATTATTATATTTGGTGGATCTTTTTCAAACAAATTATCATTGTTTTTTTTTTCTAAAAAGTGCTTAAAAATCGTTGCTGTAGCAAGAAAAAATATCTGGTAATTATGTATTTGAAAAATTACTAATTTGAAATGTAAATTTTTTAATAAGTATAATAAGTACATATTTAGTACTTTGGAAAAAAGTACTTATTTAGTACTTTTGGAAAAAATATTTATTTAGTACTTTTGGAAAAAGTATTCATTTAGAATTTTTGAAATAAGTATTAATTCAGTACTTCTGGAAAAAATCTTGAAAAGTACCTTTTAAAAAACATACTTATTATTACTTTATGAAAAAGTACTTTTTTAGAACTTAAAAAAATACTTACTTTTAGAAAAAATTTAAACCCTTTCCGTAAATTATAGAAAAAGACATCATTGGTACTTTTTCTATTTAGTATTTTATAAAAAGTACTTGTTTAGTTCTTAAAAAACAATTAATTTAGTTTTTAGTAAAAATCTACATTTTTAGTACCTAATTGGTACTTTTGGAAGAAGTACTTATTTAGTAATTTTGGACAAAGTACTTATTTAGAACTTTTTTATATTTAGTACTATTGGATAAATTCAAAGTAACTTTTGAAAAAAGTATTTATTTAGTACTTTTTGAAAAAATACTTATTTACTACTTTTAGAAAAAGTACATATTTAGTACTTTTAGAAAAAAATCTATAAAAATACCTTTATAGTAAGATATAGAAAAAGTAACTCATTTGTACTTTTAGAAAAAAAGTATTTATTTAGAACTTTTAGTAGAAATCTATAAAAGTGCCTTTATAGTAAAATATAGCAAAAGTACCACTTTTGAAGTACCTTTATAATAAGTTATATAAAATGTACATCAGTGGTACTTTAGGCACAAAGTATTTATTTAGAACTTTTAGTAGAAATCTATAAATGTGCCTTTATAGTAAGATATAGAAAAAGTTACTCATTTGTACTTTTAGAAAAAAGTATTTATTTAGAACTTTTAGAAGAAATACTTGTTTGGAACTTTTGGAAAGAGTACTTATTTAGTACTTTCGGCAAAAAACCCGGGGACTGTGTGGCATGGGAGTCGTTTAGGCTTTAAATAAAGAATAACAAACTTCTATATTCCTTAATTTCTTAATTGTTTACAATAATTGAATTGTATCACCTTAAAAACCGGATTTGATGATTCCCTTCTCATGGGACCCCTGAGGGGTTTGAAGGTTTGTATAAAGACTCAAAACAAAATCTCTGTAACAACAATTTCTAGCTAAACAAATCATATTTATTTTTTAAATTTTGTTAAATATCTTCTTTTAGGAATTCCTAAAAATTAGCTTTAGTCCCCGTCCCCTCTGGACATTTAAGGATTTAAGGCAAAATGTCTATATCAACAATTTCTTGCAAAAAAAAAATATATTTTTTTAAAGTTTTCTCTCTTCTTTTAGAATTCCAAAGAATTAGCTTTAGAATCCTCTGGACATTTACCCCCTGGCCCGCGATGTCGAACGATAACGTTCGCTTAAATAAGATTTAAGACACAAACTTTTTATCGTATCTATTTTTTACTCAATCAAGTTTGTTTATTCCACAATCAAGTTTGTGTCTTAAGTCTTATCTAAGTGAACGTTATCGTTCGACATCGTGGGCCAGGGTGATAAGCTTACATACAGATTGAAGGCAAAAATATCTAGTATCTAACAAATTTTATTCAATATGTAGTTATTTACCATATAATACAGATTTGGCACCATTGAATTCTGTGACCCTAAAGGGGATGTACAATTTTAAATTAAGATTTTAAGCATACATTCCTTATGATTTGTATTTTTCCTAGTTTTTATTAGAAGTCTTCCTTTAGAAAGACTTAAGGGATTTTAAAGGGTTAAATAAAGATTAAAGCCAAAATGTCTACAACACCAATTTGTTTTTTTTTTTCATAAAAAACTGCAACATTTTGTTGATAGTAGTTGCTGTTAATAAGCTAAAATTTTGTGTGATTTGGTAAAACGTATTTGACATACTTGAAAGTATTTCAGTTTATTTTTTTTTTAATAATTGATTTTATTCTTACCGAAAAAAGAATTGCATAAAATAAATCTACCAATATTAAATCTGAAGGAGTGTGGGAAGAGCAGCAGCATGTTGTCAACTTAAAAAAAAAATTAAATAAAACTGTTAAAAATTCTTTTTTTTTGTTCGTTTGTTTGAAAAGAAAAAAAGGCTGGTTGAGATTTGGCTGGCTGGCAGACATTCTCTAAGGCTTGTAGTATCTATATGTTAGTGTTTGTGTATGTATGTATATCTGTATGTATGTAGTTACAAATGGCGGGTAAATTGTATATCAGATGTATGCATGTACTATATAATGTATATTGTGTCAGGCATGTACGAGTAGGTATATAATATAATTATGGCTTTTGCAGATACAAACATTCAGTCATATTTCTCTCCATACTATACTTATTCGCATATTCTTATATACTGATAACCCAGCACAACTATTCAAATTATTGAAGATTCTAACAGTATAGACTTGATATTACAGCTACTAGGTTTGCAAAAGATACTAAAATTTTGTACCATACCCAAAATATATGAATTTGGTACTTTTTGAAAAGAGTACTAAACATTTTATGTTTAAAATTAAAAATGTAAAAGTATTTGAAAGAAGACGGAAAATCAAAAATAAGTAATTAGTTATTGCTATTTCGGAAATTCTAAAAATCGTCCAGTACCTTTCTTAAAAATGGTACTTTCACCTTTTAAAGTACTTAATTATAACTTTTGTTTTTTAAGAAATATGTTAACAAATTATTTAAAAGAATTTTAGAGAATTTTTTATCTATTTCAATTTCAAAAGAGCTGAAATTGCAACAAATACGTTTAAAAAAAGTCTAAAAACAATATTTTTAAAACAAATTTAGCTGTTGCTTTTTAATTTCGAATATATTTTATATGACCCCATTAGGTTTAAAGGTTTAAATAATAATTTACTATCAGCAATAAATTGCTTAGGAACTCATACTTTTAAGAGAAAAGTTTTTATTCATTTTTATAGTTTTATAAAGTATCATCTATTAAACAGACATAATCTCTAATGCACTTATTCATAAAACTTACAACAGGTTTATAAGAGGTTTATAAAGCAAATTTTATATGGAAATTTGTTTTATAAACCTGTTGTAAGTTTTTATTTATATTGAATCATATATATGATTATAGCAATTATGTAATGTTTATGGTAATCAGTTCATAATAAAATTTTTTATCATATTGTGTTGTTCTCTATCATAATCAAAGAGCATAAAGAGATAAACATGATTGCAACAAATATATACCTAGTTACTACAAATTGTATATATGATTGTAGTAACTTAACCATATTATGGTTATCGCAATCATAAAAATAATTAGAGTGACCATAATACTGTTTAAACACTTGTAAAATTATTGACATTGTGGTAAACATGTACAACTATATTTTTTTCTCTGTGTGTATGAGGGGTTTTTAAGGCCGAACTTAATATCCATTTTATTAGCTTGGGAAAATTTTTTATTTTAGTTTACTGCCTATCTAAATACTGAAACATTTCTAATTTAAAGCCTGCTAAAGAAATCCAGCCAATTTATTGCTGGGTTAACCATGTATTCCTACATAAATAATGTTTGGTAGTCTAGGCAAAAAGTATGTCTGTATGTAAACATAAAAAGAATATACAGAATATACAAAAGTAAAGAGCAAAGCCCTGTTGTAATCAATGTAAAGTTGACCCAGTTTCAAAAACATTTTGTATGGATAATCCATATGTTTTGTATATTGAACATTTACGAATTCGTTTATATTAAAAGAAATATAACAAACCATGTTCTTGCAAGTGTGTAAAGAAAGAAATAAATAAATATTTAGTACTTGCTGGGAAAAGAAAAATTGTATAGCATTTAAGAGCAACTTCAAACTCGGCTAAAATTTCAAGTGTTTTCTTTTTTTTTTATATGCCACAAATTACAAATTACATCAAATTCGTTTAATGCGTTGTATTACTTAAGGAAATAGGTTTTAAGTATTTGTAAATACACATTTATGGGAAGAGAATAAATTGTTCTAATTGAAATTTATTTTGTATTTAAGAAATATACAAACACAATTTATTTCGTAATCTCAACAAATAGAGGATGTTTGGAATCAATTTTGAAAATTTAGAAAAACTAAAAAAACATATTTGTTAGTTTTAACACTAAGGGGAACAATATTTCACCACAAATTAATTTCTTTACCCTTGAAATCAAGAAAATGTTTAAAAATTTCTAACGGTTTATATATGAAATTTTTCATATGGTTCGAACGACAAACAAATCAAGAACTACACAAATGTTATCTTATGTTCATCCATTTGATTGAGTATTTCTAGTATTTTTCAACAAGTTCGAAGGACCCTCTATGCTTCAAAGGACCAAAATAAAATGTATTTTGGAAATCTGTTCTGAAAGTGTCACATTTTTTTAAATGCTTTATTGTGTATCAAACAACTTCACACATGTTGTTACATATTTATTAATTTTTAAATGCTTTATTGTGGATCAAACAACTTTACACGTGTTGGTACATATTTATTTATTTTAATGAGTATTTCAAGTCTTTTTTTTTAACAAGTTCGAAGGACCATTTTTAAATTCAAGCCTTCTCTATAAATATTGACTTGAAAATTAATTTGTTTGATTACTTTTTATTAACACAACATTGAAACTATATAACGTCCTACAAAATGTTTATTCTAACTGTGTTCAAGTCAAATATGAAATGGTAAAATGGTCCTACGAACTTTTCAAAAAATACATAAACTACTTATTATTCACACTCACATATAATTATACATATAATTTTTTTATTTTTTTTGAGTTTAATTCTATACAAATTTGCTCAACACTTTTTCTTAATAAAATGTTTTTTGCTAATTTTTTAGCTAATTGTGCGTAGGAAGTTTTTGGTAGCAAAATATATCTGTTTTTTTATTTCAACAAAATTTTCAGATAAGCGTGTGTGTGAATAAATTTTAAGATCAATGTCTAGGGGTAATTGCTTAATTTTTCTGTTAAATGTTTATTTAAAAAACAACAGTTTGGATGTTATCCAAACATTTTCCAATTGATAGATTTCAATTGTCAACAACTTTACAAATCTTTAGTTAAAAAAAATTAATTTTCAATTGTTTGTCAATATTAAAAGAAAATAACAAAACGCAATGATTCAGATAAATAAAACGGAAAAGAATAATTTGAAAAAAAACGGCTTCAAAGTTCAATTGAAAGAATTAGAATGTATCTTTTCCAAATACCCCCTGAGGGGGTTCTAAGTTATAAATAAAGATTTTGAGCAAACAAACTATAAAAATTGTATAATATATCACAAATTACATAAAAAGTCATACAAAAACATTTATGTAAATAATATTGAAATTATTTCTTATTAAATGACCCCTGGGGGTTTTAAAGGTTTAAATAGTATTTTTATAAGTCAAATGTCCTACAATTTATTTTTTTGCTTACAAATTCATATTTTTGAATAACATTTGTTGTGTTTCTTCTTTTAGTAAGTCTTTACTTCGAATATATTTCATATGACCCCTAAGAGCGTGTAAAGGTTTAAATAAAGACTTGCCACACAGAAAAAAAAATCATGTTTTTTTTCAATTAAACCTTTAATTGATTTTAAAATAATTTTCAATTAAAATTTTAATTGATTCAATTACTTTTTCTGATATTTTCAATTAAATCTCACATTTTTTTTAATTGATACTATCATTTTGTTTACAGAACCGATTTCAATTAAATGTTTAATTGATTCCACAAATATTTTAATTGAAACTCATTTTTATTTTTTTCTGTGCACAACCTGTCTATATAAGCAATAGTTTGTTTAGAAACTCACATTTTATATAATTAAAATTAGTATCATATTTTAAAAAGACTTAATATCTAAGAAATTTCCTATGACCCCTAAGGGTCTCAAGGGGTTTAAATAATAATTTTAACAAAGTTTTCTATATTTCTAATTTAGTGGCTAAAATTGCATCATATTTCTGTTAGTTTTTCTTATGATTTTTATTTTAGTAAACAAAAATTCCTTTATGATCCCTGAGGGACCTCCTAAGGGGTCCAGGAGTTTTAATAATAATTTTAACAACATTTTCTATATTTCTAATTTATTGGCTAAAAGTGCATCATATTGTGATTCTTATTATTTTTATTTTAACAAGAAAAAATTCCTTTATGGCCCCTGAGGGGTTTACAAGTTTAAATAAATATTTACTGAAAACTGTGTTTATCAGCAATATATTGAGTTCCTTAGCAGGCTTTACAAATGCTTAATATTAACAGAAAGCCATAGAAAAGCAGTAAAATAAATAAAAACTTCACCAAACTCAATAAAATATACATTAATTTCGGACATAAACCCCTTAGGAGTATATGTTGCTACTTAAAGAACTCTATTTCCTTGGGAATATACAACTTAAATCATAAACCTTATTTTAGCCTTGGAACCCCTTACAAGTCACATGTAATTTTAGACGTTCTGAAAGAAATATTTAAAAGAAAACTATTAAAAATTTTAGTTATTAGAAGCAAAATTTGTTAATAGAGGCTTTTTGACTTAAATAATTATTTAAACCTTTAAGCCCCTAAAGGATCAGAGAAAATATTTCAGACAGCAGACTCTGTAAATGAGTAATCACAAAATAAACTGACAAAATTCTGAGATTTTAGAAAGCAAATTTAATAATATAGACTTTATTGTTTATATCTTTATTTAAATCTTTAAACCCACCAAGGATCATATGAGATTTCTTAGAGACCAAGCCTTAATCAAAGTAGTATCGTAAGAAAAACTAACAGACATATTATTTTTTAACCAATAAAATAGAAATATAAACAATTTCACTTAAATCCCTAAACCCCTCAGGGGAATCTAAGAATTTTCAAACATTAAGATTTAAAGAAGTATCACAAGAAAATCTGCTTTAGATATTCTACCTTCAATCATAATTTAAACATTTGAAATCCTCTTAGGTCATATGAAAATTGTTAGTTAGCAAGACTTTCTAAATTAATAATTTACCAAAAATTTCGATTTTAGGTAACAAATTCAATAATATAGAAATTTTTGTTTAAAACTTTTTATAAAACCGTGAACCCCTTAGGGGAATTTAAGAGTTCTCAGACATCAATTCTTACTTAAATAAGTATCACATATTATCACATATTAGTAGTACTGCTAATTTTGGACCCATGGGATTGCGGCATATTTTTTAAATAAATAAATAAAGGTTCGATCCCCAGCTTAGCCAAGAAAATTATCAGTAAAAATTTTAATACAAATTTTAATAAAAATTTCATGTTGTAAAACAATTCCTACCTTCAGTAAAAATAATTTAATAAAAATTAAATTTAATGAACTCATGCCTAACTAAACAAATATATCATAAATAAATAAATTAAAATTAAAACTGGCAAAATTATGAGTTTTAAGAAAATAAATTCAATAAAGTAGACATTTTTGTTTAATTCTTTGTTTACACTTTTAAACCCCACGGAGCATCTGAGATTTCTTCGAAATCAAGTCTTATAAACAGAAGAATCACAGTAAAAACTGTCAAAACTATGAGCTTTCAAGACATAAATTCAATGGTATAGACATATTTTATTTAGTCTTTACATAAACCCCTGAACCCCGCAGGGGTCAATTGAAATTAGAAATAGAAATCGGCATTTAATCACAAAAAAAGTACTTAACATTAAAAGTACTTTACATTTTTAAAACAGTTTATTGTAGGTACTATCAAGTAACAGTCTTATTCAGAAAAAATTAAAGTAGGCTTCAAATGTACTTTAAGAAAATTTTGTCTGAAAGCACACTTCAAACCTACTTTAGTTTTTATGAATACGGCAGTAAATATTTGAAAATTATATTAATAAACTTAATTGTAGTTATAATTTCATAATTTGTTATGTACACTTGTAATTTTTTTTAACAAAAAATGCTAAAAAAAAGTTTTAAATTAATTAACAAATAAGCATTTATTTAAATCACAACCAAACCCCTCATTTTAACTCATGTTTATTCAAATTTTTCTTATTCTTCTTAATTTATGCACGAAATTGTGTGAGTAAAATATATTTTAATTAAAAAATCTAAATAATAATTCTACAAATGAAACATGACCGTATTAAGAAAAGTTTGTGTATACATATGTATAAAAAATAAAATAAATATAATAAAAATTAATTTTTAAATAAACTACAAAACAAACATGACGCCAAATCTAAAAAGGCGCACTGTTGTGAATGCGAAATTTTCAGAATATATACATTTGAATAATAACTAAAATCTCATATAGAATTTGGTGAAAATTGAACGCAATCGTCAGTAGAAACAGTGTGCAGCTAAATTCCCTGTGAATACTTTTTGTTAGAAAATTTCCTTTAAATTATACACAAAATTTCTTGTTTAAAAGTTGAGGGGGCACAAAAACCACTATTTTTAAAAACACTTCTTTGTTACAAATTTTTTTTTTTGAAAAATCAAATATTTCAAGTAAATGTTTTGCATTGTTTTGCTCTCTATTGCACCCATTATTTCTGTACATTATTGCTGTTATTTTTAATATTTATTGTTATTGTGATTTTTTATAGATAATTTTTATTTTTTGCATAAAAATAGACTTTTGACTAATCAGTTTTTTTTAAATGTTTTAAAACAAACACTATATTGTAAAGAAAAACAAACAAATTTATTTACATGAAATATATAAAATACAATTTTAGAAAAAATTTGCTCCGTATTAGGAAATTTCAAAATTAAGTTAAAATTTTCATTCTTAAAATAAGTATTAAAATTTGAAAAAATGCTGTTAAACTTCAACAAACTGAAAAATTGGCTCATTTAAGCAAAATTTAAGCAATATCTAAAATTCGAAATTAAGTTCGAATTTTCAAATTTACCAAAAATATTAAATTTAAACAAAAATCTCAGCAAATTTAATAGCACTGATCAAACTAAACAATTTCAATTTTAACATTTTCAACAAAATAAGAATTTTCGAAATTAACTTCTAATTTTCGAACTTAACAAAAAGTGTTAAAATTTTGAGAAAATGCTCGAAAAACATAATAATACTGAAACATTTTTTTTAAGCAAAATACAAGCTAGACCGAAAATTCGAAATTAAGTTCAAATTATCGAACTTAAAAAAAGTGATAAAATTTGAAGAAAATGCTTGGTAAACATAATAATACTCAAAAGTTTACATATTTAGGCAGAATTCAAGCCATATCTAAAATTCGAAATTAAATTCGAATTTCCAAAGTTAACAACAAATTTTAAATTTAAATAAAAATCTCTGCAAACGTAATAGAACTGATAAAACTATTTATTTAATTAAAATTTTCGAAATTAAGTTCGAATTTTCGAACGTAACAAAGAGTACTAAAATTTTACAAAAAACATAATAATACTGAAAATTTTTTTTATTTAAGCAAAATACAATTTATATATACCTACAAGCTATGTATATATAAATTCGAAATTAAGTTCGAATATTCGAAAAACACAAAATCTCAGCAAACTTAAAAAAACTATAAGAATTATGAAATTCAAATAAAATACCTATTCCACAAATTTTCAAACTTAAATTAGCTTCAATCGTAGGTCTTTTATAAGTCCAACTTTAGCTTCAATCTTAGGTCTTTTATAAAGTTAACCAAATTTTCTCTGGCAATTAATGGCTTTGAAATTCACTTAACTGTCAACTTGTCAATCAGTTTCTGTTTGTATTAAATACAGTTTTATTTTCATAGTTTTATTCAAAATCGTTTTCATTACACGTTTTTCAAATCACAGTAAAGTATTTTGTTGACTTTTTATTTAATTGATTTAGATACTAATTCTCGTACACATATTTTATATATGTACATACATACATACATATATACCTATAAAATATCAACATTTTTCTAACATTTTCCTTTTATTTTAATTATGAAATACAAAAACTAATCATTATAATATTTATAATTTTGTTACCTAGTGTAAAATTCACTAGTTACACATTTCAATAATTTGTATTCCCAGCATAAATAATCATTTCTACAGACATTTGTTGTCGCTGTTGTTGTTGCTATTGCATTTTTATATTTAACTGTATTTGTAGGAAATGCAAATATAGTAGGAGTATTTTCTTCTTTTTCTTCTCTCTCTCTCTCTCTCTCTCTAAAGACCTGAAAATAACGTGATTTAATTGTAGTGTTGAGTAAGTTAATGCCCTGTTGTTTTTTATTTTTTATTTTTTATGCCTTCCTTATTTTTTACATTTTCCTAGTGTCTGTACTTCTTTTTTGTTACAGCATAAAATAAAAAGAGAGTCAGTCGTTTTATTTATTACTTTTAAAACGACAATAGGCCGTTGTTTTCTTGCTTCTTCCTATTTGCAGCTCTTTGTCTTTTGCTTGCGTTACCCTCGCTATCTTGCTCCCAGCCCACAAGTTTAATGTTGGTTAAAAGACAGATAGACAGACATACAATTTCAGTGACGACAGTTAAACAGTCTAATGGTGGCAT
Source organism: Bellardia bayeri (assembly GCA_950370525.1). NCBI lineage: Eukaryota > Metazoa > Arthropoda > Insecta > Diptera > Calliphoridae > Bellardia > Bellardia bayeri. The sequence continues at coordinate 8,394,565 of OX493264.1, read as the reverse complement.
GACGGACACACAGGCAAATAAACAAACCAACAAGCAAACATATTTATAGCAATAAATTCTTCCTTATTTTGTGAATATTATAACTTACATGAAAGCCAACATCGACGACGAAATGGAGACGGTTATAAAAGAAATAAACTCCAAATACAGAAAGAAGTATGTTTCTTTTTTGCAGAAACTTTAAGTTAGACGTTCTTTTGGTGTATGTACGTGTAAACAGTCAAACATTTCCAAGCCAGTAAAAGACCACTAGGAACGAAAAAGTGACAACATTTTTGTGTGAGTTTTGTTTTGAAAACTATTACACCATGGCCCAAAGTATTAAAAAAATAGAACTAATATTTTACTAGTCTAAGTACCTATGACTTTAACCTCTATCGTAGGTCTTTTGCAAGTTAAACTACTTCAACTTCAATCATGGATCCTTGACAAGTCTTATTAATTTTAGTTTAGCTTCTTCAATCGTGGATCTTTTACTAGTCCAAGTTTAGCTTCAACCATGGATCTTTTATTATTTAAAATTTAGCTTCAATCCATGATGCTAAGTTTCAATCATGGATCTTTTACTTTAAACGCGGATTTTTACTTGTCAAAGTTTCAATAGTGGATATTTTACTAGTACAAGTTTAGCTTTAATCACGGATATTTTACTATTTAAACTTTAGCTTTAATCCATGATGCTAAGTTCCAAACGTGGATCTTTTACTAACTAGTTCAAGTTAAGCTTCATTCGTCAGTCTATTACCTAAATCGCGCATATTTTGATTGTCCAACTTTAACTTCAATCGTAAATCTTTTACTTGTCCAAGTTTAGCTTCAATCGTTTATATTTTACTAGTCTAACTTTAACTTTAATCATGAATCTTTTACTAGTTCTAGTTTAGCTTCAATAGTGGATATTTTATTAAACCATGTTTTAACTTCTTTTGTTTCTTATGACAACTTATAACAATCATTTTTTGAGAAATGGTGTAAACATTTGTATTATCAGACCTTCACAGCTACAATACAACTATTACTTACTTACTAGCTCTGTTTTGCCTGGTACTAAACTCGTAGCATTCAGTGTACATGTTTGTAAATGATGGCGATAAAACCTCTTCCGAGTGTGAGAATAATTTTACGGTATTATTTTGTATGTGTAAAATTAACGACAATAACAACGACATTAACAATAAGTTCAGCATGAGAGAAAGAAGATTTTTACTACATTCTGTTTTTTTATTTGTTATGGGGAAGTGATAACAAAATAACTTAGTATGGGAATGATGTAGTAAGGCGAAGACGAAGCAGATGTCATAAAAAAGAACAGTGTGTTTGTTGCAAGTAGCTATTTTGTGTAGAACTTGTTAATAATAAAAAAAATGAAATAAAACTAAATAAAAAATTTAAAAAATACACTTACTAACACACATTAAAACAAATAATAACAATAGAAATGATATTAAGTCCAAGAAAGGGAATCAGTAAACTAAATTAAGAACACACTACGATATTTTCGAAAAAGATGGCTGGAAGTATAGAAAAGACGGAAAGAAGTTTGTTTTACGTTATGAAAACCTATGTAAATGTTGTTAGTTTAGTTAATAATGTTGCGCTATGTTTTTTTAAATGGCAGCTATAAAAATTTAGTAAAAAGATTTAATTTATAGCTTAAAAACATTTCGCATACAACTTTAATGCTTTTTAAACAGAAAATAAAGTTTCGTTAAGTTTTATAAATTGTCAGAATTAAGAATTTTTTGGTGGATTTCTATATTAACTGATATAGTAACAGGAATACAATATTAACTTGGTCCCGGATCACACAATGCAACTTTTGCTGCTCAACTTTTGAGTTTGTTGGTGAGAAAGGAAAGAAGAGTGGTCCCCTCTCTCTCTTTTTTCACCAAAAACTCAAAAGTTGAGCAGCAAAAGTTGCATTGTGTGATCCGGGACTTATTTAAAGTGCTTTTGGTTTAGAAAAAAAAAGTTGCATTGTGTGATCCGGCACTTATTTAAAGTGCTTTTGGTTTAGAAAAAAGGTTTCGTTGAGTTTTTTAAATCTCCAATAATTTTAAAATTTTTTGTGAATTTGAAAATTATTTTACTAAACTAAAGCGTAAAACCAGTGCCCAAATGCTTTTGGTTGAGAAAACCAGTTTCGTTAAGTGTTTTATTTTGCAAAAATTTTGAAAATTTTTTGAATTTACATATTATAATATCTAATTAAAATAAATACAGCAATAACTTTTTTCAAATACTTTTGGTATAGAAAATAAAGTTTCGTTAAGTTTTTTAAATTTTCGAAAATTAATTTTTTTTGTGGATTTATATATTACTTGATCTAAGGAAAATTATTATATTATTATCTTTTCTTAAATACTTTTAGTTCAGAAAATAAAGTGTCGTTAAGTTTTTTTTATATCTTCAAAATTTAGAAATTTTTGTGGATTTAAATATTACATTATCGTACTTAGTTTAATATAGCATTAGCTTTTATCAAATATCTTTCTTTAAAAAAATAAAGGTTCGTTAAGTTTTTATAAATTGTAAAAATTTTAACATTTTTGTGAATTTAAATATTGCATTATCTAAGCAAAATGACTAAAGCATTACATTTTTTAAAATACTTTCAATTTAGAAAATAAAGTTTCGTTATGTTTTTTAAATCATCAAAATTGGAACAAAATTTTAGGTTTAAAAACCATATAAATATTTTAAACAAATAAAAAGTTCCATTTAAATACTTTCAGTTTAGAAAGTAAAGTTTCGTTAAGTTTTTTTTTTAAATTATCAAAATTGAGAAATTTTTTACACATTTATTTTGTATTTTCTAACCACTGTCCTTTATCATACTAAAAAAATAAACTCATTTGCAAGTTCACCACAATCTTTAAAACATTTTTTTTTTTGCTTTTAATAAATTTCTTTAACGCCAACAATTTAATCAAGAAACATATTAATACACTCCCTATTTATTTATTCCTTTATTTTTCAATATTGTTTCACATTTTCTTCTATTTTTCCATGTCACAACGACTATTTTAAAACTCTCCACCACTAAAAGAGAAGGGTCACATTAAAAACCCCCACTCCAACAAAGCCAAACAAAAAAAAATAAATAGGGAAATTAGTACAACAATATAAAAAATCCAAATGAATAAAACAAAAACTAACGGAAACAAGAGGGAGTTGAATGAATGAAGCAAGAAAATAATAGTACAAGAAAGACGAGGGGAGGGGTGATGTAGAAACGGAAGAATAAAAAAAGAAACAAGGTGGAGGGATGTCATGTCATTAAATGAGAATTTGTGGTAGAGATTTTTCAGATGCCAGACAAATACAAATACATATGTATGTACGTATAATAGGTATGTATGTACATACATACATATGTACGTACATACATATGCTTAAGAAAAATAGAAGTAGGGTCATTTTTTTTAAATTTTCAAATATCTTTAATATTACATAATTATAAATATGAAGGTAGGTATATTTAGATAAAAACTTACCCAAAATAAAATATTTATTAAAACCATCAAAAATTTTACACATGAACAACAGCCGTTGAGACCCATTTTTGTTTTTGTTATTTTCTTGCTTTATATTACAGTGGTTGTTGTCGTTGTTGTTTTTGTCGTTTTATTTGTTTAATATTAGAGATATTTCCCTTTTTATTGTCCTGCTCTTCTTTTTGTGGAGTTTTCTTTTTGTAATTTTGTTATTTCGTTTTGCTTTTTAATAACAAGGAGTAGTTAACGCAACACACAAACACATACTCTAATTACTTTCTTTTTTATAAAGAAATTTTCACACATACCGTTACATTGGCAGCTGTATATTTTGCTTTGTTTTTGTTGTTGGTTGTATATTCTTTTATCGCTGCTGTACAACTCTATTTAGTTGAGTACCTGTTTAAAGAGGGATTTTTTTCTTGTTATAGAGAGGACGTAAAATGTAAACAAATTGTTAAAATGGTACTTTTTAAGAATTTCAAGATTAATTGAGAGATAAAAGAATAATTCAACTTATTTAATAATAAATTTTACTAAAACTTAAGATTTTTATTAATTTAGTGAAAAACAATTTAATATTGTAATTAAAAATTTGTTTGTCTTTGCACTAAATCAGTATTTTTTACACATTAAAGACCTAACAAGTAAAGCACTTGATGATTTTTATAGGTTTGTACCTACCTATAAATTGAACTTGAAATCATTTAGAAAAATGTTTTATGTTTGAGAAAATCTAATATTTTTCTTACAATAATAGTTTGACTTTGCCTAGAACCGGCTGTCATGGCAATGTAAAAGCTATTTGTCTGATTTTTCTTTTCTAATCTAACTATAAAAATTCATTTGGCAAAAATGAATTAAGTTCCAAACATCCTTAATTTTATTTTATCCACAGTGCGAAAAAAAGTTTTTTTTTTGCGGTTCTAGCAACAGGAAATCAGTGGCAAAGATGGATTATGTTAAAGACATCCGTAATATTGTATATCCATGTAAAACTATGCAGCCAATATTGGAGACTCCGAAAATTAGAGTTGAAAATCATGAATTTATGAACAAACGTAGGCCTTTTTCTCTGCGTACCCTTGACAATCTGCAGATGGTTGCACTATTGACATTTCATCATTTGTTGGGGAATTTATAAATTTAGCCAGGACATAATAAAATATCTAATTGGCTGTTAGAAATATATAAATTTATCAATTAACACATTTCACAGGCTAAAAGTACAATTTTTTGGGTAAAAATTACTCTAATAATATTAATTTTTGTTTACTGCTATAAAAAACTAAAGACTAATTAAAATCTGAATTAAAAAGTATTCACTTTAGTAAACAATTCTGTTTTCTTGGTAAAAGTACAAAAAAAATATATTATGTAGGTAGGTATTCTTTCACATTTATTTCTTTTATAAAAGTAACAAATTGGCAACAAGTGAAATTATTTATAAACAATTAAGTATTTTTATGTAAAAAAATATTAATTTCTTTCAAAATAGTTTTTGTTTTTGCAAAAATCCTCTTTAAATTTTGTTAAATTACAATTTTTTTGCATATTTTATTTGTTATCCCTGTTTTGGCCACCTAAACCACATTGTTTTTGTAAATTCTTCTTCTTCACTTTAACTCTTGCACAGTTGTTGTTGCTATTTTTTTTGTTATGAATATGTTTTGTTCTTTTTACTCAACAAAAGCACACACACACACTCAAAAGCAATACACTATTTAAAACTCAACTCTCATCTCATCTCAAATACTAAACTGGGGCTTCCTTTGACCTCTTTTAACTTTTTCTATCTTGTACGTGTGTTTGTTGCTTGTGTTGTTGCTTTTTCCTGCCGTTTTTTTCTGCTTCTTTCTTTTTTAATATTTGCAAGTAAAATGTGAGTCTGCCGTCGTCGTTATATTGAATGACTTTTTGTTACTGGATTGATTCATTGACTTCTTTTATTGTTTTATTTACTTTATTTTCACTTTTTATTTCTTTGATTTATAAATAAAATTTTATTTATAGGTATCAAATTTATTTTGAAGTTAATTCACCCACCACCACCCTTGCAACCCTTTAAATTTTTTTTTTTTTAAACAGGAAATAGAATATTTTTCTTTTGTGGAAAATAATTTGTAATATTCTTTACTTTCTCTACGTTTTTTTAATAACAATTTTATTTTATTCACACACTTATCAGCTTCTTCGATTTTAAAATGCGTCTCTTCGTTGTAGGCTAGGTATTTTGTTGGTTTTATTAAGATTTTTTCTTATAATATCTGCTATAATTTCTTTTTCTTCAACAATTTTTCTAACAAAGCAACTTCTCTACCGCTCTGTTCGTTCTCTCACAACTGTCTGATTTTAAAATTAATAGAAACTGTTTTCCCTTCTGAGGATTTTCCAAATACATAACAAAAACCACACAAGTAGACACACATGTAGAGTGAAGATTTAGAAGCAACAACAACAGCAATTGAAATATACACACTGCAGGCATGGGAAGTAGTAAACTAATGTCAAAATAGTACTTTTTGGAGATTAAAAAGTACTATAATATTTACAAACATATTTAATGCTTAAAAGAAAAGAAAATTTAACAACCAAAATATTATTTATATTATAATGAACATTCGAAGTTGAGTTTGAGCGTTAAATATAATGAAATTATCAAAAATGTATTAAAGATGTTATTAGTCTACTGTTATGTCCATCCCTGCTATACACTGTATATATTTTGTTGAGATAATTGAGTAAATACAGGGTTTTCCAATAAGGACTTGACAACTTTTTTTTTAAATAAAACGCAAACCGTTTGAGATATTTCCAAAACTTTATTACCGACTTGAAATACATTCAAAACATTTATGAATGGAACTCGACTTCGTTCATATGGGCACCGCGGCCACGTCGACAGTGGTCGATTCGTTGGACCCAATTTTGGATGACTCGGTCACACATTTCGGCCGGAATGGCCGCTATTTCGCGTTCAATGTTGGCTCTAAGTTCTTCCAACGTTGTCGGCTTGTTGGCATAGACCAATGATTTGACGTAGCCCCAAAGAAAAAAATCTAGAGGCGTTAAATCGCAAGAACGAGGCGGCCAATTGACTGGTCCATTTCTTGAGATAACACGCTCGTCAAACTTACTCTTCAGTAAATCGATTGTAACGTGTGCTGTGTGGCTTGTGGCACCGTCTTGTTGAAACCACATGTCATCCAAGTCCATGTGTTCCAATTCGGGCCAAAAATAATCGCTAATCATTGCGCGATAACGATCGCCATTCACAGTAACGTGACGATCGTTATTGTCGACGAAAAAATATGGCCCAATGACGCCGCCGGCATGCAAAGCGCACCAAACAGTAATTTTTTGTGGATGAAGTGGTGATTCGTGAAGCACATGTGGATTTTCAGCAGACCAATAACGCATATTTTGCTTATTGACGAACCCATTGAGCCAAAAATGAGCTTCGTCACTGAAGATGATTTTGCGATGAAATTCATCATCTTGGTGCATCTTCTCCAGAGCCCAATCGGAGAACGTACGTCGACTCAAATGGTCCATCGGCTTCAATTCTTGAGTCAGCTTAATCTTGTATGGGTGTAAACCCAGATCCTTACGCAAAATTCGCCATAAAGTGGTCTTGGGGATGCCCAGTTCTTGAGAACGCCGCGGAATCGACTGATTTGAATCGTTTGCTACGGACGCCTGAACGGCAGCGATATTTTCGGAACTTCGACCAGGCCGTTGTCTCACTGGCACGACAGCATCACACAATGAATATGTAGACTCAAATTTTTGCACTAAACTTGTTATTGCTTGTCTACTAGGGCGATAATTACGACCGAAAATTGGAGTTAACGCTCTTAAAGTTGCGGTCACCGACTCCGAATTTCGGTAGTACATTTTTATAATTTCCAAACGTTGTTCCTTCGTGTACTTTACCATAACGAAAATGTTAAGTTTACTGAAAAAAAAGAAAGCAACAATTAGATGATCAGTGAAATAGTGCGTTCACAATTTAAATTCAGAGTTGTCAAGTAGCTATTGGAAAACCCGATACAAGAAGAAGAAATAAAGCATGCTTACTAAACTCTCTCTCTCTTCCTACTTATATTTACTCTTAATCTCAATAGGTTTGGTTTGGTCTGGGAACAAGTGTGTTAATAAAGTGTTAGTGTTGGGTTTTGGTAAATGTAACGTATTTTTGAATTTGTTTTAAATTTCGATATACATATTTTTAAATGAAAAAACGAATAAACATTTTGAAAATAATTAAGTAAAACAATAAATTTTTTTTAAACAAACAATTTAAAAATATTTAAAATCCTCGAAATGTTTGCCACTAGAAACATGATTTTGTTTGAGTAATTTGTAAAAGTTATTACTTATAACTACTGAAAACTTATTTAGTTTTAGTTTGTTAAAAGTTGCAATTTTAGAGGGCAATTCAGACAATTATATTGACTACAGAGTCTTATAGTTAATTATACGATAATAGTTTTAAAATGGTTAATAAATTTCCAATATATAAATATATAAAAAAATAATTTATGTATGTATTAAAATTTTTTTAGAGAATCTAAACTTTTAAATAACTATAAAAGCTGGCAACTTATAAATATTACAAATTTGAAACAATTTGACAAAAGTTATTTTTTAATCCGCTTAAAGAGCAGAGTTAACTCTTGAAGTAATTCCTTTGCTTTGCGAAACTAATAAAAACCAAACTCGCAGTTATAAATTTTCTTGAGATATTAATATAGAAATTTAAAATTTTGAAAAATCATTTTGAATTCTTGAATATTTGTTTGAAGATGCATAAACTCTTCAATTATGGCAACAATCGCGTGTACTGTGGTTTAAACCCCATTTCACTTATGAAATTATTCGTTAGTTTGCGGTTCATTAAAGATATGTAGCTTAATGAAATTTCACACAGATGGAGCTGAAAAGGTTCTGAGTCGCATGATTATTTAGTAAGTATAAAGAATATTCACCAGGCTCCTTAACGTACTCATAAAGTTTCTAAATTATAATCTAAATTTGTATAACAGTTTAGTATACAGAAAAAAGTTTGTACAACAGTTCTATCTATAGAAACAAGTTTGTATAACAGTTTTTTTAACTAAGTTTGTGTAATAGTTTTGTTTACAGAAAAATGTTTGTATAACAGTTTTTTTCTATAAAAAGTTTGTATAACATTTTTTTCTGTGAAAAATTTGTATAACAGTTTTTTCTATAAAAAAATTGTATAAAAGTTGTTTCTATATTAAAAAATTTTTATAACAGTTTTTCTATAGAAACAAATTTTTATAACAGTCTTTCTATAGAAACAAATTTTTATAACAATTTTTTCTATAGAATCAAACAAACAAAACAAGTTAATAACCGTTTTTTATAGCAAATATTGCGTATAACAGTTGTTATACAGCAATTATTGCGTATATTTTTTTCTATAAATATTATGTACAATAGTGTGTTTTGTATTGAAAAAATGGTGTATGTCAGTTTATTGTAGTAAAATATATAAATTATGCAAGAATTATTGATATCTAATTCTATTTAATGTTAATTAAATAAAATATTACAACATAATCCTAATAAATGAAACGATAAAATTTCTCGATTTTTAAATACAATTTTAATTTCTAACGGTTATTTTTATTTTGTGCCATGAATACAATTTCTATAAAGAACCCAACACTGTTTACTAAAAAAAGATAAACAAAGAGAGCCAGAATGAGAACAACTCAGACAATAAATAAGCAGAGTTGCATTCTACAACGTTGTGTATAAAGGTAGCAAAAGAACAACAGCAACACTAGGGAAATTAAAAATCTTTTTTGACATTTTGCCGATGAAGAGCAGAAGACAGAAGAAGTAAAAAACGTCCACTACTGGTTGCAAAAGATTCAATAATTTCTGGCTTTTTCTCCACAAAAAAAGTTTTATAATATCGCAAGAAAACGGTAAAATAAAGAAATAAAAAGTATGTTTTGTTAATATTTGTAAAGAAAAGTTAATAAAGTGTATAAAATTAAGGCACTCTTAACAAATTATAAGTGAACAAACGATAAGAAAATCTCAAAAAAAAGATAGAAATCGAAAAGTGGAGAACAAAAAATAGTAAAAAACTAATGAACAAAAATATTTGATTCAAGAATTTAAGGCAAGAAAGAAGGAACAAAAAAATACTGTGTAAAATAAAAAAAATTAATATACGAAGGTGTTGAAAGCAAACAAGGAAAAAGAGAATGGGGGTATTTTAGCCAAAAAAAATTATACTACAACAAAAAATTTAAAGAAAATAGAAAAAATTGTACAAAAATAAAAAAAAACAACAGTAAGGGGCATCCACTACTAATGTACGAATGTCTACAATTCATAGAAAATATCATAGATTTTATGGCAAAACAGCAACAATTTCAATAATTGTAAAGATAAATCTACTTTAACAAAAAAAAAAAAAAAAAAAACAACAATAATACTAAGCATATTTAACAACTACAACAAAACTATGGCCAATAATGTTGTGTCTACATCGCTTGCTGTAGCACCCTACATCAAAATGCCTGTTTGTTTTCTGCCCAGCCATCAAAGTTATATTCAACAGCTGACGGTGGTGTGTGTTATAGACACCCAGTTGGGTGATCATTTGAAGGATCGTGAATGTGCCTTGGAGGAAATACAGCAGGCTGTGTTGTCGGTGGGGGCGAAATTTCAAAGAGTTCAGGTAAGCTTTTTTTTTTTTTTTGAAATTTTGTGAATTACTGGAATTTTGTTTGTGTTTTTATTCCACAGCAGTTAGTTTTTCTTTTAAATATGTACTTTTGTTTAAAAAATAAAGTTTCATTGAATTTAAGAAATACTTAAAAACCATAAGTTCTTTGGGGATTCAAGTAAAGAATATGATTTGAAGATATTTTATATGGCCGGAATTAGAATTATTTTGAAATTCAAAACAAGTTTCGTTATAGTTTTAATAAACAATAAAATTTAATAAATTTAGTAATTTAAAAATAATAATGAATGAATGAATGAAATAATGAAATGCGTGAAAATAATTATTTGTTTTATATTTTAGTAGCAGCTTTGCTAGAGTTTAGACAAATAGTTAAGAAACCAATTCCATACAATTTGATTTAAAAATAAAGCTTCGTTAAGTTCTTTAAATAAGGGAAAATACCTACAAAAAAAATCCAAAGAAATTTATCTAAATTACCTAACTAAGGAAAAATATCACTATTACTAACCTCGGTTTAAAAATTAAAGTTTCGTTAAGTTTTTTAAATGGCCAAAAGTTTAAATTTTGTTTATTTTCATAGTAGTTTAAATAAATTAAATGATAGGTATAGGAAAATAATGTTCAAAAACTTTAAGCTTGGTTAAGTTTTTTATTTTATTCTTCAAAACTGAAATTTATTTCTGGATTTAAAAATTAGCGTTTCAATGTTCAATGAAATAAACATTTGGTACTTTTGTTTTAGACAAAAAAGTTTCTTTAAGTTCTTTATAAAGGCAAAAAAATTTTAGATTTGTATGTAGGTATATTTAAATAGTAATTAATCTTAGCTAAATGTCTATGACAAAAACACCTGAAAATTTATTTTGGTTTAGAAAAAAATTTCGTCAAGCTTTTTATTATTTTATTCAAATTGAAATTATTGTCTCGAAAATATATTTTTAAATCCTTTTTATTTAGAAAATAAAATTTCGTTAAGTTTTTCAAATCATTAAAAATTATTTTTTTTTTCTGGATTTTAATCACCTTCTTGGTATGCTCAATAAATATATAAAAATATCTGTTGAAATGCATTTATGTAATTTAAAATATTTTTAAATCGTGAAAGAGGAATTTTTTCTGGATTTAAATTATCTGCTTGACATGTTTCATCAATATACATAAAAATCGGGTTTTAAATGCTTTTGGTTTAGAAAATAAAGTTTCGTTAAGTTTTTTAGCTTGTGGAAATTTTCATTATTTTTCTTGATTTAAATAATAACTGCTTTTCCGTGCTCAACTAATATATAAAAATATACCTTGAAATAAGTTTAGTTTAGAAAATAACGTTTCGTTAAGTTTTTTAAATCGTCAAAATTAATTTTTTATTCTTGTTTTAAATATAAGCTTTTTCCATGTTCAATGAATATATAGGTACATATATATATTATATATAAAAATCTCAATTAAAATACTTTTAGTTTAGAAAATAAAGTTTAGTTAAGTTTTTTTAATTATCAAAAATTAATTTTTTTTTTTTAAGCTGCTATTTCGTGCTCCATGAATATAAAAAAAATTTTCGAATTGATTTTGGTGTTGAAAATAAAGTTTCGTTAAGATTTTTAAATTGCCAAAAATTATTTTTTTTGTCGTTTTAAATATAAGCATGTTCAATGAATCTATAAAAATTTCCCTGAAAAGCTTTTAGTTAAAAAATTAAGTTTCGTTAAGTTTTTTAAATTGCGATTTTTTTTTTTAATTTTGATTAATTAAAGTACATACATACAATTTCTATATTCAATGAATATGTATATAAAAATCTCTGTTCAAATATTTTTGTTTTAAGTTTTTAATTAAGTTTTAATTAAAATCGCGTTAAATATAGACCCTTTAACGAATATTGGAAAAATTTCATTTAAATTGCTGTTTAAAAAAGAATGTTTCGTTAAGTTCAAAAAATGTTAAAAATATGTTTCATTCATAAAATTTTCTTTCGATTACCAAATTTCTATAGAAATGTAAACTTTCCTCACCCCTACACCTCTTCTCTAAATTTAGGACTTTGATCTTAAACCAGAAAAAAGATGCTATTACATCAATAACCGATTTAAAAAAATTATATTTATTTCAACAACATTTTCTAAATTGTCTTCTTGTATTTAATTATTTATTTTGGCATTTCTTTGCAGTTTGACAAATTAGATTTCGGTGAAACTAAAAAATTGGAAACATTTTACAATGCTGATGTCGCTGTCATCGATTTGAGCATACAGGCTCATCAAAGATCTCTGTCGTATCATTTGGGTGTACGAGAATCGTTCAATATGAAAGAGAATATTTTGATCTACAATGATGTACACTCGAAACAGACCTTAAGTTTAAAGGTAAGTGGCGTCAAGATCATGAATGCATTTTACTTTTTCTTTGTAATTTTGTTATTTTTATTGATTGTATTTCCGTTTGAAAGTTTTTTGAATTGCATTTTTATAAAGTGCATTTATTTATTGAAAACAAAATGTAATATGTAAAGGTATGATATACGAGTATGATTGTTTCTAAATAAGTGTTTTTGTATGACACCTACACTTTTAAGATTAATTTACATATTGTTGTTGATTTTGTTGTTTTGTTATATTGAATTTTCGATTCATATACAATATATGTATATTTAATTTTAAATTTGTTGTTAAACACAGAGTAGAACAGTAGTTTTTCTGCCTTAATTAATACCTTAATTTTGCCACAGGTTCAAATTTTGCCTTTAAACTCTAATCTTTTAGTAAGAAATTTTATATTTTGGTTCAGTTTTTTATAATTTTGGAATTTTAAATTTGAAATTCTTAAGAAAAGTTTCCAATATTTAGTTTATCTTATAATTTTTAATAAATATATAAATACATAAATCGAACATAATTTCAAAAAAAATATATATATATATATATGTATATTTTTAATAAAATTTATTAAAATAATAAATTTTATTTCTATTAAAATAATAAATTTTATTTCCCTGAAGATGCTACACATGTTGTAGCGAAATATTGGATTAAATAAGAAATATATAAAAAAATGTTTATAAAGATAAAAAGGTCGATCAATTAGTTAAATAATCTATAATTTCGAAAATTTTATTTTTATTCCTAAATATTGTACTTTGCTTAAATATTGTGAATCAAAAAGATTTTTGTGTTCATTTTTACCCAACATTCGTATTTCGATATTCGAAAATTTTAACAAAATTTCCTAAAATTTACTTTTTATTTATTATTTTTAATAAATATTGAAAATGTTAAATTTGGAGACATGTGCGAAAATTCGAACTTAATTTCGAAAATTCAAAATTGATTTTGAAAATTTTATTTTTATTCCAAAAAATTCTATTTCGTTTGAATATAATGGAAACAACAACATTTTTTGTGTGTTTTTTTTTTAATTTTTGCCCAACATTCGAATTTCGAAATTAGAAAATCTCAACAAAAGTTCCTAAAATTTAATTTTTTTATTATTTTTAATCAATCAAATTTAGACATATTGACACATGTTCGAAAATTCAAACTTAATTTGGAAAATGTAATTTTTGTACGAAAAAATTATATTTTACTCAACTATGATGAAAATAAAAATATGTTTTTGTTACCGTTAATTTTGCCTAATATTCGAATTTCGAAAACTTAAAATCTCAAAAAAAAAAAAACAAACTTTCAAAAAGTTTTCTTTTATCGTTTTTAAGATTTCCAACCGCATAATTTCACGAAATTCAGCTGTTAATTGTCATCACTGGTTTCATTTTTGTGGGACTATGTTAAAGATATACACATATGTACATATACATACTATATGTACAGAGTCAATCCAATCTATTACAGCCTTGACTTGAGTAACGAAATAGGCTCACCATTTTGTAATTTTTCCAATACAATACAAATTTGAATGATTTCTATATACCTAAATTCGCCCTTTTCTTTAAGCTTTTTTTTTTAAATAGGAAATGGTTTGAATACTTTCAATCACTTTTCAATTGCATAAATATTATGCGACCGGATTTTATGTGAACAATACTTTTGCATTACACAGCATTATCAACTTAGAATGATTCCTAAAAATAATTAGTAGGTACCTATATCACTAGTTCGAAAGCTTTCCATATAGGTATGAAAGGATTCTTATTAGTTATTTTATAATTAATTCTAAAATTGTTCCTAGAAAAATATTTTTGTGTTATTTTGTTTTAATTAAGTAATTCCTTTTAAATATTTCTTTTAGACAATTATTAATTGTTATAATTAAAACTATTTTCCTAATCTTACTAAAAATTAAAAGTAAATACACAAATCTTTAAATACCTACCTACATATAGGTACATACCTAGTTTTTCTTTATCAATTTAAAAATGCCTTAAAGTTTCAATAATTCCTAGTTATTAACAGCTCTGATAATCTTTAAAATATCAACTCAATTGATTGTTGTTATTATTGTTGGTAGTTTTTATTTTGCCATAACAACAGTTGCTGTATTATTGTATAACAACAGTGTGTCCTATCTGCACATACAAATACATAATACATAATATAAGAAGAAGAATAAATTGTAATTTACAAAATGTAAAAAAGATGTAGAAAATTTCTTCATGCTTAAAGTTTTGGAAGCCTTTATCATGACAGACTTCTTTTTATGCGAAATTACATTTGCCATGTTTGAAGGCATGAAGTGAAACATTTGTAATAAAATGTCAAATACATAGTTTTTATTGTTGTTTTTAATGTGGGTTGCTTGTTTGGTGCCTGCATGTATGTTTATTTGTTTGTAATTGTAAAGTTTTTAGTTGTTGTTGCTTTATTATTTGTTCGCCATTAAAACTGGTTTTGTTTACATTTTATTTTATTTCTCTTGTTTCACCTCCCACTTGTCTGTCTGTCTGTATTTTTTCTCTCTACTTTTGATTCATTTATATGTTCACTTCATTCATGTATTTATTTTGATTTAGTTTTTTTCTTTCTAGTTTTTTTTCCATTTATTTGCGGTTTTTTGTTTTGCTCTTTATTTTTGGTTTTGTTTACATTACACATGGTATTTTTTCATTGTTGAATTTTTATTATTGTATTAATACATTTAATTTTTCAGGTTTGTTATTTAATTCTTTGTTTTTGTTGTTGTTGTTGTTGTTGTTGTTGTTATTGTTGTTGTTAGTAGGAAGTTGTTGTTGTTTATTTAAGCTAGTCATTAAAAGCACCTAGAAAATATTATTCTTTTTATTTTTTTTTCGGGCGCGCTGCCCGGGATGTTATTAATCTTTTATTCCTGGCCGTTGATCATTTAACATTTTGGTAATCTGTTTTAAGAATAGCACACAAATGAAGCATGTTTCATGTGTCAAGTGGCAGTTTATTCTGTAGGAGAAAAAAAACATTCATACAATTCAAATTCTTTTATGGGACAGAATTTTTTCGAAACAAATTCTTTAACTACCTATTTCGAAAAATAAATTTTTGAACAACGCAATGTTGTTATCTGTCTGGTTGATGATAACTGTTAAATTTATTTTCTCAATTTTCCCTTTCTAAACGTACCTATGTACATACATATGTACATATTTACACATATTTGAGCTTGTTCATATGTACATATGTACATATTATTGAAAATGAATAAAATTTGAATAGTCTTCGTTATTTTCACGTCTTTGACCATAATGTATAAGATCTTAATTGCTATTGAAAATTGTGTGCTAATAAATTTTTTCATTATTAAAGGAACAGATGACCCCCGATTTCCCTTTTTAAGTATTTTTATGTATGTACATATGTAAGACTACTGTTTATATAAATAAATATGGGTAACATCAAAAAACATTAAGTTCATCAATTCTAGTAGACTATTAAACTTTTGATCCCTCAATAAGAAATACATACATAAATATACATACATATGTATGTATTTAATTCTTATGTACTTAATAACCCTTAAAGGTTGACTACCGAAAAAGACCTTTCCTAAAAAATATTTTTCTGATTGCAGAGAGCGACAATTTTTTTTTATCAGTTTAGAACAAAGTATACAAAAAGTATACTTTTTCAGTTTTTGGTCCTCTAATTTAAGGTTTAACTTATATTTCATTGTAAGAATCCATATTTAGAACTGTAAGTCTGTTAGTGTTTCATTTTAAAGAAATGCAAAATTTCCATTTTTAACCGTTATTACTACATATTTAGGTGTCGTATTATGAAAAATAAACTTCTCACAAATTTCGTTGTCTTAAAACAACAGATACAAATGGTACCAAAAAAGTACAAAAACACAAATCTTTACCCTCTTTTTAGTTTGTATGTTTTTACTAAGTTTTTTGTCTTTTAATATATGTATGTTTCAATATTTAAAGGTTCTAGTCTGTAGATCACTTATTAAGATTAAATTCCACTTCTTACTCGTTTTTATTCCCTTTAAGATAGACTTACAAAGAACTATTCTTCTAATACACAACTTTGTGACAACAGAAATGTAAAATAAAAATGCTGTTTCTTCAAGCAATCATTATTTCAGAGACAAATTTTAAAAAGTTTCAACTTTTTGTCCCTTCCCGGTATCAACATTATATTAAATTACCGGTTTTTATCCAATTTATCACTTTCTGATCCAAGTCTTGCAAATAGATCTATCTGCGTTCTACATTTCAATAAATTTAGTTTAGCCGTTTTTTTTTACCGGTTTTTCCCCTTTTTATCCCAACCTGGTCTAAAATATATAGCCTGTTGACGCTTTCAAGTATGAATATATTTACGTTTAAAATTTTAATAAAATCGGTTCAGCCGTTTGGTCTTACCGGTTTTCCCCGTTTTTATCCCGACCTGGTACAAGTAATGAAAAATAATATAGCCTATTGAGGCTTCCGAGCCTAGATCTATCTACGTCATAAATTTCATTAAAAATCGGTTCAGCCTTTAGACGTGATTGCGGAACAAACAAACTTACAAAGCCATTTATAATATGTACATATGTATGTATATTGATAAATATTTAATTTGTAGTATTTGCTTTTACATTAACCCATTCTCAAGACATAAGTTTGAGTAAATTAAAAAGTTAAAAGTTTGTATTATTTTGCCATTTTATAATTAATAAAATAATAATTTCTTTGTTAAAATTTTTTAACATTTTAAGACATAATCGAATATACTACAAACATTTTTTCGTTTTTTTTCTTATTACAGAAATATTAAAAAAGGATATTTACATACATATGTTTTTGTTGATTTATTTATTTATTTATTTATTTATTTATTTATTTATTTATTTATTTATTCATTGAAATTTTCAATAATTTTGCTATTAGAAATACACAACAAAGTTCATAAAATATACATTTTCTTTAATATTTTCATTTAATATTGAAAATGGAGGGACTTTAAAACATGTTCGAAAATTCGAACTTAATTTCGAAATTTTAATTTTTGAAAATTGAGAAAAATTGTAATTTTCGTTAATTTATGTATTATTTCAAATTTCGAAATTATAAATTCTAAATAAAAATTGAAAAAATTTCCTTTTTGTTAAATTTTCTAATTCAAATTTAGAAATAACAAATTTTGAGACATGTTCGAAAATTCGAAATTAATTTCAATAATTTTATTTTTATTTCAAAATGTTATATTTCGCTTAAATATTTAAAAATTAAGAGGATTTTTGTGTTTTCATTAATTTTTGCGTTATTTTCGAATTTCGAAATTAGGAATTTTCAACAGAAATTCAAAAAATATACTTTTTATTTATAACTTCTAGTTAAAATTGAGAAATAACAAATCGAAAATTCAAAATTAATTTAAAAAATTCGAACTTAATTTCGACATTTAATTTATTTTACAAAATATTGTAATTTGCTTAAATATTATAAAAATAAAAATATTTTGAAATTTTCTTAAAACTTTAAATAATTTTCGAATTTCGAAATTCTCAACAAACTATGGATAATTAAGACATTTTAAGACGTGTTCGAAAATTAAAACTTAATTTAATTAAACTTAAATTAATTTTACTCTCTCAATTACTCAAATTAGTAATTGTTAACTGTTTCTATATTAAGTAACTTCACAGCTATAGTTTTGTTTAAAGATTTTTTAATTACCAGGTTCTTTTTCCTAAAACTTGTACCATTAAATTCTTTATCAAATTTGAAATTTTACAGTCTCTTTAAAAATTCTAATATTTTTGTGGCAATTTTTGTTCCTCTTTGCAGCTTTCATTTCCCAACTACACATTTTTATCGTACAAACTGAATACAGAATATAATGTTTGTAATTTAACCAATTTCAACAAAGAGTTACCAGCTGATACAAAAATACCCACTCTACAGGCAAGAATTAGACGTTTGCTGCAAGATGTGGAAATACAATCCAAGTAAATATATTATGCCAACTATTCTTTTCATACTTAATCCTAATACCGGCTTTTTATTCTGCTTTACAGAGCCCATATGCGTGAAAAATTTCTTATTGATCTGAGACAGGCGCGCGAAACTTACGCCACCAACTCAAAGCAATTGCAAAGTATTTTACATGAAATGCGCAAACGTTTAGACGATGCCCATGTTTTATCGGGCGAAGTAGTGCACAGTTTTATGTGTTCTCTGCGTGATGTTCAGGACTATGATGCCATGGTGTGTTTGGTGAATGATTTGAAAAATATACCCAATACCCGTAAATATGTGGAAACGGGTAATATGAGCTTCCTGTATGCCTTCGCTTTAAATCGCCGCAATAAGAAGGGAGATCGAGAGAAAGCTTTGGAGTCTTCCCTAAAAGCTTTGGAAAAGAAAGAAAATGAATTTCCCGATATGTTGTGTCTATGCGGTCGCATCTATAAGGATATATTTGTCGAATCCGACTACACTGATACGATCAGTCTGCGTAATGCCATCAAATGGTATCGCCAAAGTTTCGAAGTACAACCCAATGAATATGCTGGCATTAATCTGGCCACACTGTTGGTCATTGATGGCAAGGAGTTTTCGAATACTGAGGAGCTACAGCATATTGGCATGACTCTGAATAATTTGATTGGTAAAAAGGGTAGTTTATCTTCTTTGACAGAATACTGGGATGTGGCCACATTCTTTGAGATTTCCGTATTGGCCGAAGATTATGCTAAAGCTATTAAGGCGGCTGAGTGTATGTTTAAGTTGAAACCGCCGAATTGGTATTTGAAATCGACTATTGGCAATATCAGTTTAATACATTGTTTTCGCAAGAAGGGCGATGATCATCAGCCCACCATAGAGGAGCAAATTTTTCAATTCTGGATGGATTTCTTTCTGGTGGCCACCGATAGCAGCGAAATAAGTAATATTCGGTTTCCGATATTGGTTAGTTGCAGAAGGATATTTAAGAAATATAAAATTATTTGACAAATGTATGTATGTGTATCTTTTCAGATCGTTGAACCCCAAAAAATCTATATGCCCAGTTATGTCAACATCAACATGGATGCCGAAGAGAAGTCCATACAAATCATAAACGTTTGTTTGGCTCATGCCAAAAACGAATGCAAAAAAGTTCATGATTTTGTATTCACTGCCTCACAAATCAAATCGGTCAGTTTGTATAAGCGAGACGATCGCTGTGCGTATTTGTATGTGCATCACAATTCCGATGATTTTCAAATCTACTTCCCATCGACCGAGTGTCGTCAACGATTCTATGAATTGATATGGGAAATGGCTTCCGATCAGGATGTGTTTGTGAATCTTAATGAAGAGGAGCCGCCGCAAATAGAGGTACCTAATTGATTTATTGACTTGAAAATTTTAAAAAATAGTGAAATTTCTTTTACAACCAACAATGTTTTAAACATTTCAGTATGAATATGATTATGATGATCAAAATCGTAAAATTGTCTTGGGCAAGGGTACTTACGGTACTGTGTATGCGGCCCGTGATAAACACACACAAGTTAGAATAGCCATCAAGGAAGTGCCGGAAAAGAACTCACAAGATGTACAGCCCTTGCATGAGGAAATCAAATTGCATTCACAGCTAAGGCATCGTAATATTGTTAGGGTAGGTTTGCTTTTAAAAATGCAATAGTAAAGGAATTTTATTAATTTTAAATTCAAATTTCAGTACATTGGCTCCTTGTCGGAGGATGGCTTTTTCAAAATCTTCATGGAACAAGTGCCGGGCGGTTCTCTTTCCGATTTGCTGGAAAAGAAATGGGGCCCTTTGAAGGACAACGAATCTACCATGGCATTTTATTCTAAGCAAATTCTCGAAGGTCTCAAATATTTGCATGAACAGAAAATTGTGCATCGTGATATTAAGGGTGACAATGTTCTGGTCAACACTTACAGTGGTGTGGTGAAAATATCGGACTTTGGCACTTCCAAACGTTTGGCAGGCATTAATCCCATGGTCTCTACATTTACTGGCACCTTGCAGTACATGGCGCCCGAGGTTATAGACTTGGGTTTTCGTGGCTATGGACCGGCAGCTGATATCTGGTCATTTGGTTGTACCAATGTGGAAATGGCCACCGGTAAAAGACCCTTCATAGAGTTGGGCTCGGCCCAGGCGGCCATGTTTAAAGTGGGTTATTATAAAAAACATCCCACAATACCGGATGAATTGTCGCCGGCCGCTAAGAGTTTCATATTAAGATGTTTTGTTATACAGGAATCGGAAAGGCCTACAGCGGCCCAGCTTTTGGAAGATCCATTTTTAACAGAGTGAGTTTGGCAGTACATATTGTAGTTGTGTAGATGTAGAATGGTTCATGTTTTGTTGTTGCTTTATTTTTAGTAAACATCGTAAACTCAGGTTGGGTACACCTTCCAGTACAGACTTTAGCCGCAGTATATCGGTACCAGCTGATCGTTTAGTCAATCGGCCGAGGTCTGGCAATACGCCAACAACACCGGAAATAGAGTGAGTAGATAATTTGGAACTAAAATACAAAAATTCTCAACAAAAATTTTAAGTTTTAAAAGAATTTTTATCAGTAACTTTTCAAATTAAAATTTTCATTGGAACTTTTTTATCTTATTTTAAATTTCCCAAACATAAATTAAAAAGAATTCTCTTTCACTTTACAGAGGCTTCCACAGTACTTCTGTGGACATTGAAAATTTACCCAGCCACCAATCGTTCACCATGGAGAGACGCAATTCTTCGGGCACTTTATTGTCACCAGAAATCGAAGTCTCCACACCCTCGCTACGCACCGGCGCTAGTTCAGAGACCAGCGAAACTAATGACTTCTATCATCTGAAAAAAGAATCTCAACGTCGTACGACTTTATCGAAAGTCCTAACGACGGATGAGTCGAAAATATGTGATCTATGGCTGGATAAGCTAAACCCTGAACACAACAGCATAGTGACCTTAACAAAAAGTCAATTGCAAAAACTCTTGCACGGCATACGAGAGTACATAATGAATGAAAAGGAAAAACACTTGGAGGCATGTATAAATAGTTTGAAGGAGGAATTAAACTACGATGCGGCCGCCTTGGATCATTTGCATTTGGCTTTGTATTCATTTCAAGATGCTGTCATCTCAGTGCTAAGACTGCACTCTATAAAACCCCATTGGATGTTTGCCTTAGATAATCTTGTAAAACAGGCAGTGCAGGCTTGTGTTATGATTCTATCACCCGAACTGGGCGCCAATCTGTTGGGCAAAGAACTTTCCTTGATCGATGATGAAAGTGTTCACAATCAACCGCATACTTCCACGGATAGCCAGGAGAAAATTACCGCTTTTGATCCCAATCACATAGCTTCCAGTAATACGCCTGCCATGGAAGAGGACAGCAATAGTTTCTCCTCCACGGAATGTGTAAGGCTGCTCAGAGACATTAAGGAATCTAATCGCAAATTTCATCATCAACATTTAGAACATCAAAAGCAAAGTCTGAAGGCTTTACAAAATATCAGCAAAGAATTGGCTCATTTCTATATGGGCCGCAAACGTACTAGGCGCACTAAGTATACGGCCTGCAATAAAAAGCCCAATCGCCAGCTAAAACGTCAATTTTCCCGCCATTCTGTTAGCAATGTTAGTTCGTATAATGGTGGCCTGGAAGAGGTCGACGAACAATTGGAGGAATGGTTGACTCAGCATGACATTGATGAAATTTCTAAGACTGCCATTTTAAATGAGGGTTTCTCCTATGAGGATTTTATTTACAATATGGAAAAGTTGGATTTAATGAGATTAGATTTGAGGTAAGTATAGAAATGTACATTCTTTTTTTTAATAGCTAAGACATAAACCTAATGGGTGGTAAATCCATGGTACCACAAATATTCGAATTGATATCTTTCCTTAGCAAATTTAGTTTATGAATTTTTCTTTTTGATTCGCGTATCTTATTTATTAAGAAAGAAAGAAATTAAATAACTCTTCTAACTCAAACCTAACTAACCCAAACGGCGAATTGACGAATTGATTTCCTTTGCCAGCGAATTTAATTTACGAATTTTTTATTTTCGGTAACCGAACTTTATTTATTAAGAAAAAAATTAAGTAACTTTTCTTGAATGCAAATAGATTTCGTTAACAAATTGAATTAAAAACCCAAATGATTCTAATAAAAACTAAATTATTTTAGTTTTTTTTTATCTAAGACACAAACCTAACTAACCCAAACGGCGAATTCACAAATTGATTTCCTTTGTCAGCGAATTTAATTTAGGATTTTTTATTTTCGGTTAGCGAATTTTATTTATTAAGAAAAAAATTAAGTAACTTTTCTTGAATGCAAATAGATTTCGTTAACAAATTGAATTAAAAAACCCAATTGATTCTAATAAAAACTAAATTATTTTAGATTTTTTTTTTTAATCTAAGATACAAACCTAACCCAAATGGCGAATACTTGAATTGATTTCTTTTATCAGTAAATTTACGAATTTTTTCTTTTCGATTCGCGAATTTTATTTATTAAATTAAATACCAAGAATGCACAATAGCAAGTGTTAAAAACCTGAAAAAGATGCGAAAAAGTTAAATTGTTGGTTAAAATTTCTTTTTATTTCTTATTTCTTCCAATATTTCGCTACAATAATGTAATGTAGCATCTTCAGGGAAATAAAATTTGTTAACAAATTTATAAAATGTTTGAAAATAACAAAATGAGTATTAAATCCAGGGTGCGTTAAATGCTCGAATTAATTTCTTTCCTCAGCGAATTTAGTTTATGAATTTTTCTTTTCGTGCGAATCGAATTTTATTTATTAAAAAATTACTTAAATAACTTCTTGAATTCAAATAGATAAAGATAGATTGTTAACAAATTTAATTAAAAACCCAAATACTCATTGTTAAAAAATTTCGTCTTCAAAAATTAAAAAAAATGAACCGATTTTATTAATATGTATTGCGAAATATTGGAAGAAATAGGAAATAAATGAAAGAAAATGAAATAAATAAAAGATCTTAAACTTGAAGAAAATATAATTTTTAATAAAGGTAAAAAAGCCGAACAAATAGCTTAATTTATTTATTTATTTCAAGTAATATATATAAGCCTTACTAGGCCAATAAATTAAATATATTACAGTGCAGATTCCTGAATAATGAGTAAATGTATAATACAAAAATAAAAATTATTATAAGCTGAAATTTAGTTTTATTTTTCGAAATTTTATTTTAAATATTTAAAGTTGCGATAAAAAGTTTAATTTTCCAGTAAGTGTAGTGTTTATTTTATCAAGTGAAAATGTCTGTAAAGTTAATTTGTTTAAATTTAACTCTTGATATGTTTTAATTTCATTTAATTATTTCAACATTTACTCTCATTTCTACATTTATTTCATTACTAAACTGGTTTGTATATTTGCTTATTAAGAAACCCAACCTTATTGTACTCAAAATTTTAAAATCTTTTAATAATAACGTTCATTCAATTTTTTCTTATTTCTTACAGATTGGGCGTTGAGGTACGCCTGTGGTCGTTAATCACTCAAAAGCGTTCAGAGAATTTAGCAACTACTGTTAATCTAACTGAGCGTCAGACAAATTCTTATGCTAATAACAATAATAATAATAATAATGTTTATAGCAGCTGCAATAGCACTGGCACAACTAATAACAATAATAATAATTATAATAATTTCAATAATAATAATTCTGTGGCCTTAAATCATAAAAACTCTCGCAGCTCTTTAAGACGCAATAGTAATAAACGTTGTGACAGTGAATATGATTCTTGTAGTGAATAAGTTTAATAAAAAAAACTGTTAAAAATACAAAACAAAGAAATTACATACAATCAAAACAAAACAAAAAAAAACAGAAAATTAAAAATTAATTTTTAATGTTAATGAAATTCAGTTTTATTTTTTACTGCAATGCAAATTTAAACGTTGATATTCTTATTTAAAAAAAAAGAAAAGAAATGCCTTTTAGTGTTTTTTTTTTTGTTAATTATTGTTAATATTTTTTCTAACAATATGTTTTTTATTATTATTGTATAATTTTTTTTTATTATAATTATTTTTTGTAATTTTAATTAAATTTTTTTCTTTTTGTGAAAAAAAGTTTTTATTAACACTCCCCCCCGCCTTATTGTTCTTAACAACCCCGCCCTGCCCCATTAACTAAAACCATTTAAATACACAAGTTGAACATTAATAATTTATTAAGATGAAAGAGAAAGAGAGTAATAAAGAAAGCTTAAAAAGAAAATGTTAAAGAAAAATAAAAATGAATCAATGTAGTTTTAATTTAAATACAGACAGGCAGGAAGATTGAAACTTATTTGAACTTGTATCAAGTCTTGTAAACATTTTAATTTTTAAACATTTTCTATAAAATTCAAATTTTCATTCTAGGATTTTTTTTTCATTCTTAAAAAAAACTACAAATTTTAATTTAAAAATTCGTTAAAAATAAAAGCAATTTCTGGGTTTTCTTGCATTGCCATATGTTTTTCATTTACGCTTTTTTTTAGTGATATTCGAACAATGGATTTTTGTTATAAAAATTAACATTTCTAAAATGTTTTGTAAAATTTGAATATGTATGTATGAGAAAACTTAACTTTTTAAGCCATTTTTGAAAGTTCGAAATTAATTTCGATAATTCGTACTCAATTACGAATTTCTAAAATTCAGAAAAATATTGTTTTGCTATTGTATTTAATAAAAATATATAAAAAAATTTGGATTCTTTTAATATTTCCACTTGTTTCTCATATTCAAACGAAAAAATTTTAATATTTCGAAATTCCAACATAGAATTTTTGGCTCAAAATATAACGTTTCCTAAATTTTTGCCTTTATTCGCAATGTTTGCGAAAATTTCAACTTTTAGATACATTTTCGAAAATTTCATATTAATTTCTAAAATTCGAACTTAATTGCGAATTTTCAAAATTCACCACAAATAAAGTTTAAAACTTAAACTTAATAAAAATAAAGAAATTTTGAGATTTTTCCAATATACATATTGACATGTTTCTCATTTTTGAAGTTGATTTCAAAAATTTTAACATAATTTCGAATTTCTGTAATTTATCAGATTTCATTATATTGGTGCTTGTATTTAATAAAAATAAAGCAATTATTTAAAATTTCCATTAATTTGACAGGTTTTTCAATTTTCGAACAAAAGATTTCACTTATTTTGAAATTCTAACATAGAAATTTTTGGCTCAAAATTTAAACTTTGAACATTTTAGAAGCATTTTTAAAAATTCAAATTTAATTTCGAAAATTAGAATCCAAAATTATGCTCTTATATATTATTTTAGTTAAAATAAGGGAATTTTCAGGAAAAATATTTTCTCACGTTTCTCATTTCGGTACAAAAGATTTATTTTACTTATTTTGAAATTCGAACATGGAAATTTTTGTGATAAAATTTAAAATTTCCTAAAATTATTGCTTAAATTCTTAAAGTCTCTAAAAAATTCCAACTTTTAGAAGCATATTCAAAAATTTCGAATTTTCAAAATTCATTGGAAAATATTAATTTTTACTTGTAATGAATAAAAATAAAAAAAGTTTTTCTAATTTTTCAAATACATAATTTAATACTTTTTCATTTACGAACTTATATTTTGAAATTCGAACATGAAATGTGTGGTTCAAAAATTAAAATTCTTAAAATATTAAAACTTTTGAAGACATTTTTGACAATACGAATTTAATTTCGAAAATTCGAACTTAATTTCGAATTTCGAAAATTCTTGAAAAATTATTTGAGTTTCACGAAATTTACTCGAAACATAGAATTTTTGATATTTTGTTGAAATTTTAATTTTCCATTCAAATCAGGCGGTTAAAAAAATGTCGCTTTTTGTTTTGAGAAATTTAAAATTTTGTGAATTTTTAATTAAAGTTTCGCTTTGAAATTAAACTACTTAGTAGAGTTTTAATTTTTCTAACTTTTTTACAAGTTTGCATGCTCTTTATTTTTGTTTAAATTCCTTTTTTTTATATTTTTTTCGTCTTTAATGACATTGCAAGTATTACAGTTTTTTTTTTTTTTTTTTTTTGTTTAACTATTTTTTATAAATCTTTGTTTCTGTTTTATAATAATAGTGCTTTTTTGATGTTTATAAATAATACATAATCGGTTTAACATTAATTAACACTTGACAAATACAACAATTAAAAAAATAGTTAAAAGTTGTTTTTGTTTTATCTTTTTTGTTGCTTAAAGTTGTATGTATGTATACTACGAAAGCGTTCGTTATGTTGCTGCAGTTGCGAATAAATAATAATTATAAGAGGAGTTTGTTACTGTAGTTAATTTCCTGTTTAAAATATTGTGGTGGTACTGGTGGTGGTGACAGTGTTTTAAACGGTAGGCGTATAATTTAAGCCTTGCTTTCGGATTCATTGTTGGTGGCCTGGGAGGTGGCATCGCTCGATTTGCCATCATCAACTTTGCCAAAGACACAGCAGGGACATTTCTCTTTCAAAGCAATGCGGTATTTGGGATGACTGCAAACAAAAATAAGAATTTTGAATGAATAATTTTAATGAATATTCATAAATAAATTGTTTGTATTACCTGATACCATAGACAATGGGATTGTAGCAGGCTGCTGATTTGGCAAAGCAAGCTCCCCAGATGGTATTCAAGGGTGTAAGACCTTCATATTTGAATAGACCCAGGGTATTGATGATGGTGTAAGGTGTCCAGGCCATGAACCACAAGGAGATGGTAACCAAAGCTACTTTGGCCAATTTGCCCTCAGCGCTCTTATCGGCATCCTCAGAAGAGCGCAAGGATTTGACATTCATTTTCTTGGCTTGTTCGCGCATGGCTTTTTCGTGAGCCGATACAGCCTAAGCAAAATACCAGATAATATTATATTATAATGTTCAGTTAAATGAGATAATAAAAATCGTATAACTTACCGCAATGATGAACCAATAGGAATAGCAGATCAGGAACAATGGCAGATAGTATACAAATATCGAATAGAAGATCAAATATGAACGTGGATTCCAGTCACGTTCCAAATAATCAATACCGCATGAGGTCAAGTTGCCCTCGGGCACATACCTAATAAATTATGTTTATGTTAAAAACTAATTTCACAAAAAATATTTAAGTAAATGAATTTGTCATAAATTACCTGCTCCAGCCAAATATTGGTGCCAAGGTCCAAATGCTAGCCATAAACCAGATCAGGGCAATTTTCATGATGGCCAATTTAATGGTCATGGGCTGACCGGCCATACCCTTGACAATGACATTGTAACGATCCAATGAGATCATGCACATGGACAATATCGAGCTGCAGCCGAAGGCCGAACCCAGGCCGGCGTAAACATCGCACATCAATGGACCCAAGACCCATGTCTCGTAAAAGAGATTTATGCCCATCATGGGCGTATTGGTGATCATGATGCCAAAGTCGGATATCGCTAGATTAATAACTAATAAATTTGCAGGCGTACGCAGTGATTTGGTGCTGGAGAATATGTAAATCACCACACCGTTTCCGCACCAAGAAATCAAGCCAATCACAACCATATAGGCGGCCAAAAATTTAGACCACATCGGGTCCATGGCGGGAAATTGATTCCAGTATGGATGTACCAAGTGGGCCATGTCAGGTGTAACCTAGAAAAATTTTTCTTTATTAAATTTAATATCTAATAATGTTTGCTAAATGATTTTGAAAAAAATATTTTCGGATTTTCAATAAAACTGAAAAATTTTAGTATAGAAGTATTTTATATATATAATTTATATTTATATGTATAATTTACTAACTAGTTCAATTTAATGCTTTATATTCAATTTTTAATAATTTTCACTATTAGCCGGTAAATCTAGTGGTTATTTTTAAATTTATTTATAAAAATATTAAATTTTTTTAGCAAAAAAATTTGTTTCGAAAAATTTTGAAATTTTTATAAAAAAAATTAAAAAATATATGTACATATACTAATATTTTTAAACAATTTATATTTAATTTAGTTTATTAAATTATTGGCCGTCAATTTACGAAAAACTATTTTTGGATTTTCAATTTAAATAATTTTTGGCCAGTAAATTCAAAGGGTTTTTAGTTTTGAAAATTTTTGAATTTTTTTTTTAAATTTTCAAATGTTGGTTTTATTTTCAAAAAATCTAAACTGAAATTTGTAAGCACTTAAATTTAAATTTAATTTAATTCGTAATAACATTTTGCGAGTTTTCCAAAAAATTAATATTTAAAAAAAAAACTACTTAAAGATTTTAGAAAACCTATTTGAAATCTTACCCACCTTATCTGTTACAGATCCATTTGTTAGGGCGGCAAAGCTTGGCCCTATTAGCGGTGTTGAGTATCTGTTATTAAGCAAAAACAAATCATTTAAAAATCACTTAAAACTTTTCAAAACACAATTTCCTGAAAGGTTAATACTTTTTTTTTAAATTCTATTTAAATCATTAATTAATACCTTTCCATTTTGTGAAATAAATCAAAATTGATATTTAAAAACTAGTCTTTCTCTTTTGTTAAAGCAACAATTTAACAATTTCAAAATCTCATTTCAAAACCACAAAAAAATCCGTAAATTTTTGTTTCACTAAGTTAACAATTTTTTTTAATTTGTTTTTTTTTTTTTGACCGGCGAGTACTACAAATGGTGATTTGGTGCTAGTTATCAACCTGCAAGCCGAACCTTAGAATACACTAGTTTATATAGTTTTGGTTTGGGACATTTGGCTAGAAAATTGGTTTTGAAAAAGAAAATTAAATTAAGTACTTGGGTTTTTAAGTGTTTAAATAAGTGGCAGACAGACAGACATAATACTCGTATATAAAGATTTGTTTCTATATATCTACTTACCCTTCTATACATATGTATATATATATGTACATCCATGCATGCTAATATACATACATATGTATGTATGTATATAGAAATAGCCAGTCGTTGGTATTATTTTATTTTTAAGCTTTTCACTTTATTTTCATATTTCTGTCTCAGGGTGATGATTTTTTTTCAAACATTTCAATGTCAATATTTCAGTTAAAGGGTTTCCTTGGCTTTCTTTTAAATTCGTTCTTAAAGATGATGATGTTTGGTGATGATTGATTGATGATGTCTTTGCCCAAAACAAAGACAATTTAAAAGAAAGAAAAAGGAAACAAATTAGCCAAAACGTGGCCAATGTTTTTGTATTCTTAAACACTTTGTAAAATTTGCAAAGTTTATGGTATTTTGAAATGTTTTTCTTTTAAATACTCGTACACACAGCAACGACAAAACATTTATTTTGCTGTTGTTGCTTAAAAAAAAAAACAAAAACGAAAAGCCTAAAAGTATGCAACATGAAAATCAATAGACAATAATGATTAATTGATGTGAGAGAAGTTCAATAAAATGCTAGAAAAGTTTAAGAAATCAAAGTTCAATAATTACATACTTTGATTACAGAAAATTATTTTTGTGCTAAATGTTGTTGGTATTTATTTAAAAAAAAAAAAATATAAAAATTAGTTCCTTTCTTCTTGTTTTTTTGCCTGTTATTTGTGTCCTTTTCCTAAAAAAAATTGCTCTATTCTAAAAGAATGCCTAGTTCTTGCCCTTATTTGTTTTAATTTCCTCTTTACTTTGTAATTTCCTTTCTACAATGTTGAAAAATGGAAACATTGTGCAACACAGGATATCTCTAAAACATTACAAAACAAGTAAGAAAGTCGGACCAAATAATACCCTACACCCAGTATATGTATGAAACAGTTTTTCAGAAATGGACGTTATATGGGAGATATAACCTATTGTGGACCGATCATCCAAAAATTTAGTGTCATGATGTCTGTGAATATTATATGTGTTAAACTTTATCTCGATATAAATACTTTTAAACGATTTATGGAGCTTAAAAGGAATTACGGAGAGGGTCTTATGAGGGAGTTTCGAATAATTATGAACTGACTATTATAAAATTAGGTGTCATCATTTCTGTGCATAAGAAACTCATTTTTGTTAAATTTTATTCGGATAACAACATTTTTAAGAGATTTATGGTCATTAAAGTGATTTTCGGAAGTGGTCCTTATATGGGAGCTACGAGTAATTATGGACCGATCATAATAAAATTGTACCGTAGTATTTGTATATACATATATGAAATATATTTTCGTTCAATATTATTTGGATATCAACATTTTTGAGCGAGTGATTTTCGGAGCTACGAGTAATTATGGACCGATCATAATAAAATTGTACCGTAGTATTTGTATATACATATATGAAATATATTTTCGTTCAATATTATTTGGATATCAACATTTTTGAGCGAGTGATTTTCGGAGCTACGAGTAATTATGAACCGATCTGTACAAAACTCGTAGATGTGATTTGGCTTTATTTACCATTCATTTGTGATGAAATTTGTTTGGATACTTGCATAATTCAAACATTTATGATCATTAAACTCCAATTTCGGGAGGACACTTGTGTGTGGTCCAAGTGAAATAATGAACCGATTTCCACCAGTTTCAATTCCATCCATCCTGGGGCCGAAAAATATCACGTACCAAATTTGATCAAAATATGTATCTTCAAAATTGCGACGTGTACTCTGCGCACAAGCTTTACGTGGATAGCCAGCCAGACGGACGAAGTGATTCTGAGTCGATCGGTGTACTTTAAGGTGGGTGTTGGATCAATATATCTGGGAGTTACAAACATCAGCACAATTCCAATATATCCTCCCCACTATGGTGGTGTAGGGTATAACAAATACAAATTTAAACTGGCCAGCTTAATTTTGCCGCAAAAAACGCTAAATTTTCACCCCTGCTTTTCAACTAAAAACCGCTAAAATTAAGTAAATTGTAAATATTTTGTTAATTGTTGTTAATTTTAAACACAACATTCTAATTTGTTAAATATATGATGTTTTATAGCTGAAATATACTAGAAGTTACAAATGACAGACAAAAAACAATGAAAAAAAACATCATCTAAGATACAAAGAGATAAATATTAACCCAAAAATAAACAAAAAAAAAAAAAAACAAGTAAAATTGAAATACACTACTCGTACACTCCACTACTCTAACCCCAAGTATGCAGTCGTCTATGCTAAATGTAAATGGGCTATAAAAACACACAAACACACATACAAAACTAAAACTCAAGTGGGAGAACAAGAAACACAAATTTTTAGACAGAAAGCAAAAAAAAAAAAAAGAATTGAAATTGTATTGAAAACCACCACAAAAAAAAAATAAGAAATAAAATTAAACTCAACAAGATCAACCAACGACTGACTGACTACGTTTTTGTACTCGTGCGAGTACCACATTTAAACATTTTAAATAAATATTAAAATATGGACACAAAAATAAAACTTAACTACAACATGATGCATCAAGAAGTTTAAATTTAAAACAGATGTGTTTTTTTTTTTTGTTCTTATTATATTTTTCGGTTTTGTGGTGTCTTGTTATATTGGTTAGAATTTAAATAGAAAGAGAGGAATTTGTAAAAATTTTAAGAAATTGTGTATTTCAAAACAAAAGCGCAGAATCAGAAAAATAATGTAAAATATTTTAAGTATTGAAAGTAGTTTTAGTTTAACTAAACAACTGAGTGAGAATAAACAGTGAGGGAAGCTGGCTGATCATGTTTTGTTTTTTTTTTTTTTTCAATTTTTAAATTTTGAAACGGCTGAATTCAAATGAGTTGGGGTTTTCAATAAAAATGGAAAATGTAAAGTGCAATTAACTAAAGGAAAAACACATGGCTGAATAGTATTAGCCAAGTGAGAGAGAGCGATATAGAGCAAGAGCGAGAGAGTGCAACTAAACGAGAGTTTGTTTTAAAAACCAGGAACTAATTTTCTTAAAATTTGTTTTTTTTTCGGGTAAAAAATATTGAAAATAATGCGTGAGTTTTCATAAAACACGGAGAATTCATAACGTCTACATGTTTCCTTAACTAAAAAATAAAACGAACGCCGAAAAAACCGTGTGCTTGAAAGAAAAATACATACATATATTAAAGAAAATATTTAAATAAAATTCAAAAATTCAAACCTACATATAGAAATTATTTTGGAAAATACAAAGAAAATTTGTAAGAAAAAAAAAAAGTTTAACAACGAAAATTTATCACTTTAATAAGATGAAATATTGAAAATGTGAAAAAGAAATTGCAAAACGTGTTGAAGTGATATAAGAATTGAAATTAAAAATTCGAAAAAGAAATTTTGAAATTTAAAAATAAAAAACTAAAATCTGTTAGAAAAAAAATACAAAAAATACATACAATATAAATTTCTATATAAAAATTGAAATAAAAGTGTTGGTTTATTACATATTAAAATAAATAAACGAAATTTTGAATAAATTACAAATTTCTAAAATTAATACTTCGTAACAAAGCTTTGCTAAAGATGAAACACATTGTTTTGCCTAAAATATATGTATTCAATAAAAAAAAAGAATTCTTTTAAATTTGAAAATTTAAATTTAGTTACACTAAAAAAATTATTAAACACAAGATTTTAATGCATTTTTCTCACAAAATTTGACATATGAATTTTGACTTTAAATTTTGAAAGTGTAACAATAAATCTAAATCACGAAATATTGAAAAATAAAACTACAAAATTTTACTCGTTAAAAAAAAAACATTAAAAAAATCTACTAAATTAAATTATAATATAATTTAATGTGTGTGTAAAGAGTAACTCGTATTTAACTAGCAGAGACAAAAACCCCAATTCTTTACATTGATAATGTTACGGGCAACATGCCACTGTTAAGCACTTAACAGTCATATTACTGAAATTTAAAAAAAATTAACTTTTAGTTAAAAATTCTCTTAAAGAATTTTACCAATATTTCAAACTTGTTTTTCTTTTTAAATTCTAAAATTATTTCAGAAATTCTTCAAATGTAGTTTTATTAAGCACTCTTTGGACAACCCTCTTTATTTAGTATGCAATTCCATATTTGTCCAAATTGTTCTAGAGAATTTCATTCTAAAAATTATTTTTTTTTTCAAAAATTCTATTAATATAACTGTTAAGTGCTTAAAAGTGGTATGTTGTCCGCAACATTATCAATGTTAAAAAATGTGGTTTTTGTCTATGTTTCTAAGGCTAATTAACCATGGAAACAAATATCATCTTTATCTAATTCTTAAAACTAGTTTCAAACACAACTCACCAACGGAAGAACTAGTTTTAGAATTGTCCTAAAAAACATCTGCTTTGTTTCGTCATGACTCTTTAGAAATAATTTCGAGACTGAAAATTTCAAACCAAAATTTAAAAAAACTGTTTTCAGAACTGTTTAAATAACATGTGCTAGATCCTCAAGGATCTAAAGATCCAGTCCAATTTCAAACAAAAAATCATTGAACCCACCAAACGAGTTGCAAACGAGCACAAGTACTGGCTGTATCTAGGCGTTCTAGAACTAGTTGTTGTACTAAATAACCCTTCTCCAAGGGCATTTAAATAAAAATTTAAATAAAACACCTGTAATATTTTAAAGTTTTGAAAAAATTTAACAAAAATTATAGCAATTCAGTGACAAATTCTGTTGAGTATCATAAAAAATTGTCAACTAATAGATTAGGTTATAAAGGCAGCCAGCTATTGTTAGCCAAATCAGGTGAACAAACAGATCTCTTTGCGATACCCGAAAAAATTATGTCTTGTTAGTCAATTGGACCCCCCTGCTGTTCGATAACAAACCAACTCCATACACAAAACCGTACTGCCCTATTTTTCAACTCAAATTCTCTAATACCTATTTTTAAGCCTTTCAACTCAGCATTGATCCGGTAGCTTAAAACTATGCGCCTTCCCAAATCGTTAATTGTAAAAGTCAGAACAATACCGTAGACTTACGCCCAACTATAAAGATATATATTCCAAGGGTTGCAAGAGGACCTAAGGGACAGAGAGTCTTCTACCAATGGAGGGTTTGGGCTTGCTATAGTCAATATTTACAGGGATGTTAGTGAAACATCTCAAAATTATGGTATAAACAGTATTTCCAGGCCATCTGCAATAAAAAACATGAAGGAGATAAAATTACAGGTTCCGTTTTCCAAGATTCACAATAAGCCCAGTGAACTTCCCACACCTTGATGTAGAAAATGGCGAAACCGGTAACATGAGCTTACACAGAGCTTGAAACTGGATAGAGTTTATTTGTTTATTCATTTCAACTTGCAGCTGACCAGAGTTTTTATATGAAGCTTTGCGACCAGTTATCAGCCCGGGAATTTCTCCACAATTGTTAATTGGTGTGGTCTCTTCGGATGTGTGGTGTGTAAGCAAAGATAATCGGAAAGAAGATTATTGGTTGAATGACTGATGCTTGTGCTAGTGGCAAATTTCCGGCAACCAAATAATCTTTAGGAGCTGTTGTCGAAACAACAGAGCTATGAATGTAGTGGAGGCTTGGTTGGTTTCAGAAACGCGTGTTTCACATTTTCACAAATGAACGTAACAGCTCTGATGTCGTCGAAAGTTATTGCTGGGGGAAACAACTTCCGCTTCATACAGCTGTCTGTGAGTTTACAATCGTTAACTCTGAGAGACTCAGCAGGCTGCGGAGCGAAGATACAATTTTTATTTTTATTTAAAAAAATTGAATTTTAATTTTGAATATTTTTTATAAAACCGTTTCCTACTTTCATACTTTAAACAAAGATCACTTAAATGGTTGGCGTTGATATTAACCAAATGATGACATTAATTGCTTATTCCCAATTCACACGAATGAATTCTTTAAGCTAAGCTGATTACATTTTAGATAATAAGACGAGTACACACTTGATTGTACTAGCAATTCGTGTTACTCTCTTATTCGTATTACATACATAGTATGTGTATACAAATGTGTGTATACTCTCCAATAAAAAATACGAGCGATTTAAGCAATTTAACGAATTGTGCTGTGTGAACACCGAAGAAATTTTAAGGAAAAAATTGTATCAATCTTTTCAATAAAAATTGCTTCGTGTAAATTGGGACTTGGTTGTTAGGTTTACCTGGTTGCCTGCTGCCTGTAAGCATTCAAGTACTACACTACTCGTTGAACGATCTATTTCAGATGCTAGTATATAATGGGTACTATATCCAGCCTGCTGCGTTCAGGTATCCGATGAAATTGCAACATCTAATACTTGATGTCTCTGCTAGGTTGTTTAGTATATGATTGTTGAAAAATTTGAGTCTAGAGTTTTGAAAGCGGGACAGTCACAGATAAGATGAGTGGCATCATCCATATAACCCAAAAATTTAAATCGCCATATTTTGGGCATTTCTTGACGTACGTCGGTAATATTTGGTACATATGGTATTGGCATAATTAGGAATACTTACCAGGAGAAAGCCCCTTTTTAGGAAAATTAAAAATTGTAATAAATTCTTAACTACATTTATTGTATACACATACTCAAAAGTTGAGCAGCAAAAGTTGCATTGTGTGATCCGGGACTTACTTATATTTTGAATAATTAAAAACAAAATTATTCAATTAATCGGGGAATTTAATAAACAAAATCTTCAATTACACAAATAATTATTGAATTATAGTTAGAAAAAGATTTAAAATTTAGAAAAAATTTAAGTAAAAACAAAAACTCAAAAACATTTTTGAAAATATTCAGATTTTTAAAAGCAAATGTTTCTTTAAGAAATATTAAAATTTAAAAGAATTCCTTTTTAATTTCCTCAAATTTAAATTAAAATTTCCTTTATTTAATAAAACTCTGCAGCCCCCTCTCAGAACAACAACAACAAAAAGTTGTTGTAAAAATGTATTGCATAAAAAAAATCGTGTAGTATTGAGTGAAACCAGAAATTAGTGCAAAATGTCTGAAAATACCAAATAGGAATTTAAAAAACCAACAAAAAAAAATTAAAACACACAAAAAGAAAATGTGAAAATATTTTAAAAATAGAATTCGCTTAACGGAACGAATAGAAACGAAATAAATACTACAGCCCAAGAAGAGAAAAATCAACACATATTTAATGCGAAAACTCAAAATACAAAAAGCAAAAACAAAAACAAAAGGAAAATTCAAATTAAACAAAAAGAAAATTAAACACAAAAAAAAAAAAGATTATTGAATTGAAAGTGTGTGTTAAATAAAGAAAATGTGAAAATTTATCGAAAAGAAAATTTCAACTCGAAAAAAAGAGCGAAAAAATTCAAAGAATTAAAAAAAGTTTAAAAGAATTTAATAAAAATATTAAAAAAAGAAAACAAAATGCAGTCCTCCTCTTCAGTAAACAATAGCGGCACTAGCACTGCTCCTTTGAATAGCAAGACCAGCAATAAAATACAGCTAAATCCCGGCAAAACTAACAGCATTAAAACCAAATCCACCACCGTATTAAATCTCAGCAAACCCACAAACAGCAAGGATTTAGAAACTTCTTTGGAAATAGAGAAAATATCGAAAAAGATTTCCGAACATGCTGATGCTTTGTACAGAACCTGGAAAAGTCATGGCCTGGCTCCCACCGAAATATTGGATTTATATAATGTTGATACGGGAGTGGCGGCCGGGGCCATAACGGATGATAAAAACACCGAAGATCTACAGAAACTGGTCAATACGTTTGTCAACAAAGACAAGGAGCAGAGGGGTGTAAAAACTGCCGGTGCTAAATTAAAATTAAATGCTACAACTAAAGTGGAAATACAGCCTAAAATAATCGAGCATAAAATAAACACCGGCGTTAGCAGCAACAAGTTGGCAACAGCTTTAACAGCCGGCAGCCATAACAATGTAACGGCGCCTGTACTTAAGGCAGTCAATGTTTTGAAGGAAACACCCACGCAGCAGCAGCAGCACACGGTTCTAAAAAAATCCACACCCTCCCCCAGTAACAAAACAACAAATTTCCAAATAAAAAACTCTTCAACTAGCCAGGCAGACAACACAGATGGCAGCAGCCATTCTAACAGCTCCCCCAAAGTAACAAAATTAAAAACCATCAAACAAGGGGGACAGCTAAACGATAACACAAAATTAGGCGGCCCAGCAAAAACTCCCTCCCTGGCCACAAACTCAAAAACCCTAACAACACCCAGCAAACCTTTAAATATTGATATAGATTTCAATTTAGATTTAGATTTAAATCTAGATGTGCACAAACTCAGTCAACAACAAACAAACAATTTACAAAAAATCAAAGAACTGCTTAAAGAACCCAACAAAGTTATGAACACCGCACAGACTTTAACTTTAACTAACAGCAAAATACCGGCTGCAGTAATGGACTCTACGGCAAATAAAGCGGCAAAAGAGGTGAAAGTCAAGAAATCAGTGGCCGAGAAAAATAAACAAACCGAAGAAACGCCGGGACAAAAGAAAACGGCCAACGAGACACAGGCCACGAAAAAACTTGGCAACAAACTAAAAACAGCAGACTCAACAATACAATCAACGATCAACAACAAAGCACATGATTCGAATCAATCAATTGCATTCAAAGAGGAAACAACAAATAGACACGAACACAATAGAGATGGCAATATTGTCACGGCGACAACGACACCAACAACAACAACAACAACATCACAAATTACACAGCCTCAAATCAATAAAAAACGCACAAATTTAGCAAACGTCAGCAGCAGCGGTGTTAGCAGTCCTCCCCTTAGCATTAATAACGGCAATGTAACGGCTCTCTTAGAAGATCTAAAGCAAACCAACACTACTAACAGCAACGGCGGCACCAGTTCCGATCAATTACAATCGCTCAACATAAAAACACAGAAATCTTCAAGCAAATCGGCGAAAGCGACCAAATTAAAAGAAAAATCCTGCACGAAATTAGAAAACAACAAGGATTCAAACTTGAACAGTGTGGAGGAGCCCGTGCGAAATTCAACGCTTAACGGCGAAACCGCTTCACCAGCACCAGCATTAAAACAGCAGCAGCACAAACCCTCAGCTGACACCACAGCAGAAAGCGATAGTCAAAATATGGAAACACTACGCAGTAGTAATAGTAGTACAACCATGCCAACACCCACGAAATTCAAATCGAATCGTTCCCTTAGCAATGGCCAAGAAAAATCTTGTAAATACAACAAAATTTTATTGTTACAAAAGCAAAAAAGAAACATAATAATAATTTTATTTATTTATTTATTATTTTTTCTGTTTCAAATTTCGTTTGCCATCCAGTACGAAGTCCGTTTCTAACGCGTGGTTCTGTTGCCGAGCGTGTTATGATTTTTGAAAAATGTCCAGATGTGCGAAATTCATTTTTAAATATAAAACGTCCCGATCGGTCCGATGCACCACCCAGATCTTTACTAAAGGTGAGTTCTTTAAAAAATGCCTACACAAAGTTTAAACTTCTTTTACTAAATATATTCAAGAATTCTTTCTCATGAAATCTAATGGTTATCTAACCGTTTCAATTTTTTATATTGAAAAAAATCAAAAAAAAAAGAAAATACTTTTTTCGAATTTTCCTCCTCCTCTCCTCCTCCTCTACATAAACATGTGTATTAACCAAAAAAAAAATACAAAAAACAACAAATTTCAAAAGACATTAAAGCAAAATGTAACAACAACAAGTTGTTGCAAAAGAAATACTACAGATAAATAAAACCAATTACTAAAAGTGAGACAGACAAAAATCGCAAAACAATTAAACATATTCACAACCAACAACTGCAGCACCACTTTCCACTTGATTGATTAATTTTCTTTAAGGTTATTCAAGTGTTTGCCAATCTTACTCACTCACTCACTAACTTACTCTCATACAAACACTCATGCTTAATTTTTGCTCCCTACTCTTTACTTTTGTAGTGTAAAAAGAATTTTCCTCTTAAAATGAATAAAATAAATAAAATGTTTTTAAAAGAAATTGTTTGTTGGGTTGCTTAACAATGGTAACGGTATCTTTTAAATGTAAACAACTCCCGCTCACACGTTAAGTTAAGTGTGAAGTTGATCAAAGAAAATGCTAAGAAAATCTATTTTATGTTACAGAATAGATATTTTTAAATTTTAAGTGTGTGTGAAGACATAAAATTCAAAATCTAATAAAATTTAAAAAAAATCTTATCTCTCAGGGTCTCGTAAATTACTAATTAAAATCTGCTTATTAAATTTGTTTAATTCATTTGCTTCAAAATGTCAAAATATCAACTCCACATTATTACCTAGTGTATTTGCATGGTTGTTATTAACATAATTTCACAAAAAATTCCTTGGAAATATTCGTGATTAGACTGAAAATTTACATATGTATCTTTATTTCGAATTTATACGCACTTTATATTCTTAACAGAAGCTGATTGAAATAAGCTGTGAGCCACTGTATATAGTATATGCCTTCTACTTATCAAAGTTATCTAAAATTACACCCTCTATTCAGTTGCCTGGCAGTTCAGTTCGTCAGCTGTTGTTGTAGAACTATTTATTCGTCAATTCTTTAGTTCCAAGCCGAAATCAAAATTTGTAAGAGAACAGAAGAATAACAACACATTCCATTAGTTATTTTCCTGTATGTTTCTATGCCTCGGTACCTAAATTACAGTAAAACAAGTAAACAAGTATAGCCGGTCAAGCCCGACCATACACAGTGTACTCTCGCTTAAGCGGACACCTAAGGTACTGACGAGTTTGTTCGCTTATGAGAAGTGTCCGTTTATGAGTGAAACACAAAAAGAGTAATCAATAATTCTGTAATATTGTACATACATATATTTATCTTTAAACACTTTTATTTCCAAAACAAAAACATACATATAAAGATAAGACAAAACAAACAGAATTTTCATTTATGTTCTTGCGAAAAACGAAAAAAATTAAAAATAAGGCAAAGTAAACAAAATATTCATTAATATTTTTGCGAATAAAAAAGAAAAAGCTTGAAAGACCAGATATTCAACTGGATTGAAAAAAGTCCGAAATTTTAGCTTGGCGAGTTTTTCCTTTAATTTCAATATCTTGGAAACGCATTTGAAGATCAGTCAGCATTTTAACACTTTCAAGGTCGCTGTGATATAAAAAAAAAACTCTTTAAGTTTTCTTATGACTAAATAAGCCTCTTTATAAGAAGTTAACTTGTCTTAAATTTCATTTTCTAGCTCATCTTCAGACGAGCTTCCCACCATTTCTCCGGAAGCTATTAAAATTTCAGTACTAATGCTTTCCACATCTTCATCATTAATAACTATGTCATTATCGAAATTGATATAATCTTCGAAGTCAACTTGTACTTGCCTCCGAACTCGATTAACGATATCGGAGAGCTGAGCAAGCGCTGATAGTGGAAGCTCATCTTCTGCAGTCCAACAGCCATCATCAGCTAAAAAAAACAGCAAAACAGCAACAAACAATGTCATACATCGTGGAAAAAAGTGTCCGCGTCCTGTTATGAGAGGGTTGTCCGCTTAAGAGGGAGATATTTTTAAAATCCCTTACAAATTTTCTGGTACAGAAAAAAGTGTCCGTATATGGGAAGTGTCCGCTTATGGGAGGTGTTCTTTAGGAGAGAGTACACTGTAATACCCTACACCCAGTATATAAATAAAATAATTTTTCAAAAATGGTCGCTATATGGGCAATATTACCTATTATGGACCGATTATTATACTTTATCTCGATATATGTACATAAATACTTTTAAAAGATTTATGGAGGTTACAGTGAATTACGGAGAGGGTCTTATATGGGAGTTTTGACTAATTATGGACCGACCATTATAAAATTAGGTGTCATCATTTCTGTACATTTGAAACTTATTTTTGTTAAATTTTATTCGGACAACAACATTTTTAAGAGATTTATGGAGATATTTTTAAAAGAGTTATGCTTTTTAAAGTGATTTTCGGAAGTGGGCCTTATATGTGAGCTACGAGTAATTATGGACCGATCTTCACAAAATTTGTAGATGTGATTTGGCTCATTTGCGGTGAAATTTGTTTGGATACTTTCATAATTCAAACATTTATGATCGTTAAACTTCTATTTCGGGAGGACATTTGTATGGGGACCAGGTGAAATAATGGACCGATTTCCACCAGTTTCCCAACTGTACTTGGGCTAAGAAAATATCACGTACCGAATTTTATTAATATATCTTCAAAATTGCGACCTGTACTATGCGCACAAGCTTTACGTAGACAGCCAGCCAGACGGACGGGCGGACATTGTTAAATCGACTGTAAGGACCAATATTTATGGGCGTTAAACATTAAAAAAAAAACACGGTTAAAAACAATTTTTATTGGCAACTATTTTGTATATTTATTTTAAATTATGTAAAGTAAAAATTTACATTATTTACTAAAACATTAAAAAATAAAACGGAACATGGTCACCCAGTATTGTTTGTTAGTCGTTGTAAGAAATACATATATTTCAGATTTTGGTGCGTATGACGAATTCAGCTGACGCCAATATTGCGTGTATTTTCATATAGACCAAAAATTCATCATTCGTCCCAGTTGTGTTTCTAGCATAAAAAGTACTTTTTAAAAAATATTTATAATCATTTCTTTTAATCAATATTAAACTAAAAATACTTGTAAATTCTTCAAAAAATAAAAAAAATATAAAAAACATGAAAACAGCTAGGGAAATGTTTCCAGCAAATATGTTTCAATAAAATTTCCAAAATATTTTCGTAAACAATTAGACAAAAGTATTTGTAAAGACAACAAAATTAAAACCTACCTAATCAAAATAAAGGTGCTAAATTAATTTTTAACAGAAAATAAAGCAGCAATATACATAAGTATGTACATACAGTGGGAAGCAAAACTGTCCGGATGTTTTGCATTAAGGATGGTGCTTTTGGATGCGCTCATGCGGTCTATGCCAATAGTATTCTTTTCCATCAGACTGGTAGCGGTAGACTTTCGTTTTGTCGCTCCAAATTATCCGTTTCCAATCATCTACTGTCCATTTTTTGTGGATTTTACAGAAATGAAGGC
Organism: Bellardia bayeri; assembly: GCA_950370525.1. Classification (NCBI taxonomy): domain Eukaryota; kingdom Metazoa; phylum Arthropoda; class Insecta; order Diptera; family Calliphoridae; genus Bellardia; species Bellardia bayeri. Next base: position 8,351,950 of record OX493264.1, on the reverse strand, counting down.
GTTTTTTCACATTTCTATCGGAAAGTGCAGGTTTTTTCTTTTTTACACTGGCTACTAAAACAATTCTATTTAAAGCGTGTCTAACCGTCCAGGAACTGACATCCTTAACAATACTTTTTGTAGCATTTTTCAGAGTCTTGGTGTCATTATTATGTAGCAAACGTTCAACATGCCGGGCATCAGCATCCGAAAGCAGTCTTGGTCGACCCCATTGGTTATTATTGCAAGCCACATTACGCCGTTTTTTATATCCTTTATCCGTGGATTTGTTTAGCAATTTTACGGCATGAATAATTATTTTGCAACAAATTTATCATATTGTTTTCAATATTAGTTGGCGTTTTTCTCATTTTTAAAGATATTTTATTTTTTTTATTTAAAAATCAAGTTAATTACTTCACAGGTCAAACAGTAATGCGCAAATAGAGCAATAAAAGCTTGATAAAGAGATTGCAACAAAAAAAAAACGGGTCGAATAGAGAATTTTTTCTTTTTATACCCTACACCACTACAGTGGCCTGGCCCCCATACAAATGTCCTCCCGAAATCGGGGTTTAACAATCATAAATGTTTGAATTATGCAAGTATCCACACAAATTTAATCACAAATGAGTGGTAAATGAAGCCAAATCCCGCCAAAAAATTTTGTGCAGATCGGTCCATAATTATTCGTAGCTCCCATATAAGGCCAACTTTCGCAAATCACTTTAAAGAGCATAACTCTCTCAAAAATTTTGGTATATAAATAATATTGAACCCAAATATATTTCATATGTATACAAATAATACGGTATAATTTTATTATGATCGGTCCATAATTAGTCGTAGCTCCCATATAAGGCCCACTTTCGAAATTCACTTTAACGATAATTAATTTCTTAAAAATATTGGTATCCAAATAAAATTTGACACAAATAAGTTTCTTATATACAGAAATACTGACACCTAATTTTATAATGGTCGGTCCATAATTAGTCGAAACTTCCATATAAGACCCTCTACGTAATTAAATTTAACCCCCATAAATCTTTTAAAAGTATTTATATCGATTTAAAGTTTAATATATATAATATTTATATTCACAGACATCATGACACTAAATTTGTAGATGATCGGTCCACAATAGGTTATACCTCCCATATAACGCCCATTTCTGAAAAACTGTTTTATACATATACTGCGTGTATGGTCGGGCTTGACCGACTATACTTTCTTACTTGTTATTAATTTTTTTTTTTTTGAAACAATTTATGTGAGTTTTTGTGCTTTATAATTTAGAATATTTTAATTAAATAAAAAACATCATATATATGATAATATACCTTAATGCAAATCATCCGGACAGTTTTGCTTCCCACTGTACATATGTACATATATGTATAATAAAACAATATGCAGAGATTTCAATTTTCATTGTTTATTTATACTCGAAGCGTTTAAATAAAAGAAACATTTCTATATATTTTGTGTGTTAATTTAAAATTTGTTTTTGTGACTATGGATTTTAAGTAAATTTAGGTGTTGTTCAACCCCCGCACTAACACAAGTAGACAGCAAAAGAGACAGTCAAACGGGCGGACGGACGGATTGACTGTAGATACTGTTGCTTTCTATACGATAAAATCTACATATCAACATCTATGTATAGGTACATATACGAGTATGTATATTTAATCAGTCAGGGTCAAAATAAAAAAAAACATTTTAATAAATTTATCTTTCAATTTATTTACACGCTGTATTTCACTATTTTTTTCTGTTTTAATATTCATTCATACTACAGAATATTGACGACATTGTCTTTGAAACTTTTAAATGTTGGTTTTTATTTTAAAATATATGTATGTATGTACATATGTGCATATGTACTACGTATGATACTTTAAAATTAGCTACATACATATGTACATATGTAGCTGTCTGCCTTCTTTAGCTGTCATAGGTCAGTTTTTTATTATTAATAATTAAAAAATATATGTATGTATGTATGTACATTTATTATTACTAGTATTTTAAAACAAATTGTTTAAACATTGTCGCATTTAGTTAATTAATTGCTTTTAATCTATGCAGAAAAGAATTTAAAATTTTTAATTTATTTCAAAATTCTTTTCTTCTTTCAATGTGCAGCCATTGAAAATAATCAACATTTGAGCATTTATTTATACAATACATATATATGTACGAGTACATACATATGTATGTAAGTTTCTTTGGTGATTTTCAAATAAATAAATAATTTTCACTTACTTTAACGTAAGTGAATTTGTATTTTCGCAATCATTTTTATTGGGCAAACATGAAATGAAAAGAAAATATAAAATTGAAATTATATTTACTTAATTAAAATCCATTTGCTAAAGGAAATAAGAAAATTTATAACATTTTAAATAAACTTATTTTAAACAGACTTTAACATGTTAATAGCAGTATTCAGTAACAGCCCACTGTTATTTGATGTTATGCCCTGTAAAGTTGAACAGACAATAATTTGAAATTTATTTAGTTTTGTTAAAAAAAATCGTGTGTTTGTTCCTGTTGCGTTCACACTATTAGTATAAATCAGTGGTGGGCACTTATAGCCATCAGTGGCAGAACTGGTATGACTATTCTGCTGTATATAACGCAAATGTGGTAAAGTAATCAAATGAAAAAAATTGGAAATTTTGCATCAATAACATAATTGGAAAACCTATCTTATGCAACATGACCATACATTTAACAACGTGTCAGGTTTTGTTTGTGCCGGACACTGCTGTAAATAGAGAGATATTATATTTGTTTATTTCTAAATCAATTCATTAAATTAAGAAACTATAAAGGGTGATTTTTTTATAGCAAATTTCTTTTTAGACAAGACTGTTTTTGCCAGCTCAGCTGTTTTCATGTTTAACAGGTTACTGTTAAATATAGACCAGTTTAGTCTATAATTTAACCAAGAATCGACTTACAAACGAACAATGCCAGCAGATTATTGAATTTAGTTATCAAAATTCAGGCATCCCGAAAAATGCACTGTTTGGTGTGTTTTATAGGCCGCTGGCTGACGACGAAGACAGAAACTGTGTATGTGTACTGTGTATAATACAAATGTTTATACATTTTTCAAAAGAAGACACAATTTCCTATTCACTGGTATATTATAGGTACATATATATATATATTTTATTTCTCTCACGAAATTAACGTAACGTAACCACAGTAAACGTATGCAAAGTTAAAAACTACATAATTACAAAATGATTTAATCTTATTGCTTTCAGTTTTTTTAGTTTTATCTAAAAAACTCTTCTACAATTTCATAAATAATAAAATTTGTAATATTTTGACACAATTTCCTATTTACTGATATGTAATATGTTTATTATATGTATGTTTAAAAAATACAAACTTTTTTAAGTAATTTTAAAATGCGTCAAAACAATCTCGCTGTTGTAGATCATGGCCATTTTAATTTTATGCAGCGCCATCTTTGTTTACATTTGACATCTGCTAAAATACAATCTATTCATACAGTTTCAATTTTTCTATATTGCTTTCCCAACTTTTCTTCAGCACTGATTAGTACACACAGAGATAAAATATAGTTGCACATGTTTACCACAACAATGTCAACAGTTTTACAAGTTTTTCAGCAATATTATGGTCACTGTAAATATTTTTATGATTGCGGTAACCAGTATATGGTTAAGTTACGATCCAGATGATTACTACAATCATATATACGATTGTAGTAACTATGTATATATTTGTTGCAATCATGTTTATGATGAATCAATTTATCATAATTTGTTGCTCTTTGATTATGATAGAGAAAAACATAATATGGTATAATCTTTCATCATAAAACTGATCACCATAAACATACAAAATTACTAAAATCATATACATATATGATTGTTATAATCATTTGAATGGTAACTTGACCTTATTATGGTTGCAGAAATCATATAAATAATAGTTTGAAAAAAAAAAAAATTTAAAAACATGCCCAACTATATTTTTTCTCCGCGTGTAGTGAAGAATAGCACTTAAGAAAACATTAGCAAAGAAATTTTAAGTAAATTGTTTTGTGGAAATTTAAGTAGAACAAAATCACTGAAATGTAATTGTCTATTACATTTTTATTTTAATAACCTGCTGTTTTTGTTGTGAAGTTTTTGTTTTTGTTTAAAGCCAGTGTTGTTAACATTTTAATGTGAATGTTGAAAAATGAAAACAAATTTGACAACTTCCATGTTTTTTAATTTGTTTTTTATATTTTTATAACAAATGCTTGGGGAAATGGTGTATTAACTAATATAAGAGTAAAATTAACAAAAAAAAAAAATCTTAAAATTTCTGTTTTCTGTTGTGTTTAAATTAACATGAGAATTAATTTTCTTTACTTTTCTTTTAATTTTCGCAATTTGTTGTTTTCATGTTCTTTCTTGGCTTGTGTGTTTTTTATTTCTTTTTTGTAATAAAATTTAAATTAAATAAAAATAACAACAACAAAATATTTGATTAAATAAAAGTCTCAGACGGACAGACTATACAACAAATTATTTATTTATACATACATGTTTTTCCTTGTCTTATTTTCATTTAAACTTGAATAATTTATATTGTTTATAATAAATTTTGCTTTAAACATTTAAGGCTTGTTCCATAAGAAAAACACTCTTGTTTTTTTTACAAAAATTCCAATTTAAATTTATTAAGCGTTCAATAAAGAAATCTTATTATTATTATTACTCAAAGTATTTTTATACACTTGAATTTAAAGAAATGTCTTTAATTGTTTTTAAGCTAATTTTATGAAAAATATATTAAGCATTTATTTTTAACATTTTGACATCATTTCAATACTTGTTTTTATTACTCCTGCTGCCATTGAAACCACAGAGTACAATTGAAACGTCATTAAAATGTCAATAAACCCAAAATGTTGAAAAGTTTTTTTTAGATTTTTTTTTTTATTTTCTTTTACGGATTTTTTCTTAAATATTTTGCTTTTAGGTTTTTTGTAAAAGAGAATCCCGAAAGTGTTGACATTTAATGTTATAAATGGCGTGTCATTTCTTTTGTTAGACACTGTTGGGGGAGTCAACTTTATTACTATATATGTTTTAACGTTAATGGTTATATTGCCAGTTAAGATTTATTTACATATAAATACATATGTATATATTGCCCTTTTTACACGCAAGTAGGCAAAATATTCACATGTAATTATGGAATTATGGTATAAAACCACGCAAATCGGAAGCAAAACGACGCAAAGCAGATTGATACAAAATTCCAAAGCCGACGCAAATCGGAATCAAAACGACGCAAAGCGGATAAAACCACATTTAGAAAGGCGACGCAAATCGAAACGACGCAAATAGGATAGACGCAAATCGGGGCTCTAGTGTAGATTAAATAAACATATTGTATATTATGGGATAGGAAATAGTTTATATTTTTTAAAACTTTATAAACAAAGGTTATTTAGTAAATTGTAGAAGAAGTTTGTAGAGAAAATTTTGAAACAAGGTAGAGATGTATTTAACAAAGAGATTGTAGACTTTAAGTCTGCTTTCACACTCATCAAAGAAAGTATTATTGGTTGAGAAGGGAAAAGAGAATAAAAGGGGTACAAACTTGACTATACTAGTCAATTTTCTTATATCCTTTTGTTTTTTTTTTTTTAACTGAAGCTAAAACTGAAGAGTGTGAAACCGGACTATATGTCTTGATTTCAATTGTGTAGATGATAAATAAGACAAATTGTATATCAGTGGATAGGAGATTGTGTCCACTTTTTAATACTTTCTGTAATAAATTTAATTATTTATTTAAAATAAGATGTAAAATTTTACAGAGATATTGTTAAATTTGTATCCCTTAATATGAATTTTAATACAGATAAGATAAACATATTATTCATACGAACACAATTTACTTTAAAAATCGTTTAATTTATGTACTCGTAACATTAATAAAGCGTGATCCATTTCGAGGTTCCTTACTTTTTTAAAGGAAAAAAAAAAACACAGAAAATTCAAATTTAATGGGGAATGTTATCATTTGAAAGAACATTCTTTGGAATTTATTTTTTGAAGATTATGTCTACTAAATGTTGACCATTGCTACGTCGAAGATTGTCTGTCTATTGAGTCCAATTTTCGATGACTTGTTTGATGAGCATTTCGACTGGTAACTGGCGAATGACACGCGTGATGTTTTCGTTCAAGGCCTAAACTTTCCGCATAAACATATCCCCACAGGAGAAACTCTAACAGTGTGATATCACACGATCTTGGTGGCCAATCGACCGGCTCAAAACACGAAATTATGTGCTCACCGAAGTGTTCTTTCAATAAATCCATTTATTGATGCGATGTGTGGGAAGTGGTGCCGTCTTTCAGGCATCAAATAGTCGGTTATCATGGCACGATAACGTTCGCACAGGCATCATTTTTCAAGAAATATGGACCGATGATTCCAACGGCCGACAAACCACACCAAACCGTTGTTTTTTCTGGATGAAGTGGCAGTTCTTGAATCTCTTCAGGTTGCTCTGCGTTACAAATGCGGCAATTTAGTTTGTTTACATACACATTGAGCCAAAAATGAGCCTCATCGTTGAACAAAATTTGCCTCGAAAACGTCGGATCTTCTTGGAACTTTGCAAGAGCCCATAGAGCGAAGCGATTTCGCTTGAGCGGCTTCAATTGTTGTACAAGCTGTATTTTGTACGCTTTCAATTTTCTCAATTTTCAACATGACACTCTCAGCTGCGGCCGCTATATTTTCTTCACAGCGTGCTGGACGTGGTATATTTAGACTGTTTTAAACAAATATTTGTATTTTAAACGCGAATCACAACAACCGTCTTATTTTAAGGTACGGCCACACTTGGCAAATATTTGCCAAAAAAGACGTAACCAATAAATAAAATATATTTTTAAGCTTTTATTTTGTGTTGCCTCTTTAAATCCAATAAAATAAAAAATTATTGTATTTTTTTACAAATTAGACCAATATATTTCAAACATCTTCTGTTCATCTTCAGCAATACAGCAATACAAAATATTAATCAATAAAATATATTTTATTTAAGTCGTTTATTTATTTAAAAAAACTTCATTTATTTAGGACAAGATACAACAAATATTTAGTTTTTTTTTTATTTAATGCTGTTTGATCTTGCAACTCTTGCAAGAGTAAACGTGGGTAAAACAAGTGGTCACGTTTTTTTTTGAGTAAATATTTGCCTTGTGTGACCATACCTTTACACATTTTCGCCAAATGTTTGCAGATTAAAATCCACTAGTTATCACTATTACTGAAGCATCGTAATAACGAAATTTCCAATTACATTCCAATGTAATTATGTATCACTTCAAGTAAATTACATACATACATATGTACAATTCAAATTTAAAATAATTAAGTATTTCCTTATTATACATACATACATATAATGAATCTATTAATCCATTAATATTACTTGAGTTTATTTATTTTTTAAGGTTAAACTACATGCCACACCACCAGCTCCAAACGAACAGAACTTAATACAAAAGGAATTGAAAAATACCAAAAGTGTTTACATACCCAGGTAGATAGTTCATATGTACATACATACATACATACATACATATAAAACGTTCAATATTGTTAAAAAAAATTTGTTTAAAACTCTTCTTCCCCTTAACAGATTCTATTTTCCACATGGCAAACCTCAGCCCACAATTGCTCTGGAACGTACTTTGCGTGGCATTTTATCAGCGTTTGATACATTTCCCAATAATCAGGTTACCAAAGACGAGTTGCCGCGTATTTTGAAAATCTGTGGTCTGCCCTACTACTGGCGCATGCCGGTAATGGTGTTTTGCCAGCAACACAATTCGGGTCTGGTGGAACGGCAAAGATTCGTGGAGTTTTGGAAACAGTGAGTTCTTTAAATAAAATTTTTGAAATATTCTTGAATAATTTTTTTGCAAATGATAATTTAGAATGAATGTTTATTGTCATGATGATGCCTCACGTTTTGTATATATATTGTCGCGTGGCCAACGTTTGCGTTCCTTTATAATGCCCGAAGATTTGGCGCCCTTAGTTCAAGACGTTGTTGATACACATCCGGGTTTGGCGTTTCTCAAAGAGGCCACCGAATTTCATTCCAGATATGTACACACCGTTATAGCACGAATATTTTATTCGGTTAATCGTAGTTGGTCGGGTAAAATTTCCATATCCGAATTGAAAAAATCCGATTTATTAGAGGTGAGTTTAAACAACTAATTTACTTGATAGCTTGCCTTTAACTAACTTTTCTAATGTTACTAGATTATTACCTTACTGGAGGAGGAGGATGACATCAATCAAATCATGGCCTTTTTCAGCTATGAACATTTCTATGTGATCTATTGTAAATTTTGGGAATTGGATAAAGATCATGATCTGCTTATAAATCAAGATGATTTGGCGCGTCACAGTGATCATGCCTTGTCTACACGTATTGTAGAACGCATCTTTTCCGGTTGCGTGACACGCAACGACAATAAGAAAAATTCCCAAGATGAGGCCAAAATGTCCTATACCGATTTCGTTTGGTTCCTATTGTCCGAGGAGGATAAACGCACACCCACCGCCATTGAGTATTGGTTCCGTTGTATGGATATCGATGGCGATGGTTTGTTGTCGATGTATGAGTTGGAATATTTCTATGAGGAACAACAGCAGCGCATGGAATCTATTGGTATTGAATCGTTGCCGTTTGAGGATTGTCTGTGTCAGGTGAGTGAGAAACGTTTCAAAATAAACAAAATATTAGTAAAAAAAAATGTAAAATTGTAATAAATATAAAACTTTTATAATACAGAATAGATCATAACAAAACTTGCTAGATCTATGTATACAGGAAGAGTTAAGCTTTCTGAATACATACTGTTAACAGAAAATTCAAATTTATGTTAGAATGGCAAATTTGTTAACTTTAAAATGTTGTTTTATACTGTAGGGAGCCAATTTTGGCTATTTTTAAATAAACTGTATTTAAATTAGAACCTTTTTAAAATATTAATCTTAAAGTTTAAGTTCTCCCTCTATTGAAGTACCAAGTTTTATAATAATTTGACAAGTCAAATTTCTGCACACAAAGTTTGCTAGAGTGGCAAATGTGTTAACTGCAGAATGTTTTTTATTCTGTAGTGGGTAAATTTTGGCTGTTGTAAAACAAACTGGATTCTCTTGAAAATAATAAACTGAAAGCTTAAGTTCTCCTCTATTGATCTACCTAGTTTTGTAGAGTTTAGAACATTTTCTTCGCAGATATTCAATGAAACTAAATATTTTTTTTTTAGAATTTTTGTAATTTTAGAAAATTTATAATTTATCTTTAATATAAATTTGCTTTTTGTTGTATTTAATAGATGTTGGACATGATCAAACCAAAACGCCGTGATGCCGTCACTTTGAGTGACTTGAAGAACTGTAAAATGACACATGTATTCTTTGATACCTTCTTTAATTTGGAAAAATACTTAGATCATGAACAGCGTGATCCATTTGCCTCACAAAGAGATGAATATGTAAGTTTAAGATTACATCAATTTCTATAGAAATTTAAGCTTAACAAAATGTCTTTGTAATATTTTTATCTTTAGTCTACCGACTGGGATCGTTTTGCCGCCCAAGAATACGAACTCTTAATAACCGAGGAAAATTAGTGATTGCAAAAATGTTATTAACAGCCCGAACGCCCTCCTACTTATATTTTTAATATTTATTATAAAATTTTTATACCTGTTTAAAAATACACAACTTTTATTTCACTCATTTTAAAACTTAGAATTTATAGTTCAAAACCATTAAACTACAAAAACTAACTTTTAAACTTTAAAAACAACAACAAATTTCCTTAATTTATTGTTAAAACCAAAAATTATTAGTTGGAATTTTAGTTAAATACCTTTAATACATAACTGTTATTTAATTTTCTCATTATTTTTTCTTTTTTAATAACTTTTTCTTTTAATTTAATGAATATTTTATATATTTTAAACTAATTCAAAACCTGCAAAATTCCCTTTTATTTAAGTTGAAAACGAAATTTTTGAGATTTATTTTAATTGGAAAACAAACAACAAAAACTATTTAAATATATACATACATACATACATACAATACATATAAAATAAAATCAAGAAATTAAAACCAAAGATTTATTTTGCATATGTTTTTAACATTATTAATAAATAAAGAAAAAGAAAAATAAATAAAAGAAATACTATTTATATTTAAACAAAATACAAAAAAAAAACATAAAATTTTAATTAATTTTAAATGAATAAATAAACTTTTGAAAAATAATCTTTATTTAAAGTTGATAACACGATGTGACTTTTACCTGCAACTTTTCTCCTGTGACTCGAGTTTAGAGATGAAATATGTACGTACGTACGTGGAGAGTACGACTCAGGAAATGAAATGTTATGGAAATACCTTAAAAATTGCGAAATGTTCTCTACGCACAAAGTTTACATAGACAAACAGCCAGCCAGACGGACATTGTTAAATCGACTCAGGAAGTGATTTTGAGTCGATCTATATTAAGGTGTTTATTGGACGTCCATTAATAACGTTACAAACATCAGCACAAATCCAATATACTCCCACTTCCCACTATGCCAGTGTAGGGTATAAAAACTACTTAATTTAAATCTAATTTTACCATAAAAAAAAACAAATGCTGTTAAGTTAGTTCTGTGACGTATCAAGTACATTCACACGACCATTGTAATTACATTCCGTTACGACCAGTTTCTCACTCGGCTAAAGATTGTCAACCCAGTAACAGTTGTAACAACCAAAAGGTTTTCCTAACACAATCAAAAAAAAACTGAGTTTGTCAAATCAATTTGATACGTGGCCACCGTGCTTAAAGGAGCTAAAAGAAAATCTAACGGAATAGTAGTTACGAAACCGAAATCAATTCGAAATGAATGTTTAACAGTCCTACATAATGGATTTTTTTAACAAGAACGTTGTTTACCAATACCAGTAGATTCCTTGACAATTGTTTAACAATTTCGATCGAAAATCTTATTGAAATATTCAGCCCTATCGTAAATAAAAATTCCACATGAAAATTGTTCCCTTTTCAAATTTTCCTATTAAAATTCAATGTTAAAAAAATAAAAGTGAACAAAATTCACGTGGAATTTTTATTCACGATAGGGGTGATTGAAAATTCATTTAACAACAACCCGTTGGTTTTTCAGGAACAATAATTTGGCAAAAAAAAATTCCCGATCGCATAATTTCACAAAATTCAGGCGCTCTTATTATGTGATTTAACACCATTTTTATTTCATCGAGCCGCCCTTATCATGTAATTTAACACCACCGGAATAGTTTATGTGGGGCTATGTTAAAAAAAACAGTCTGTACAGAGCCATATAATCTATAAGTTTTAAAAGTCCCGCCATTTTGCCAAAATGTGATTGAAAACTTTGGCAAACGAATCCACATCTGTTTGCGTGATTGTGATACTCATTCGTTCAATATAATTTTCCATTTGTATTTGCCAAACCTTACACTTTCCAATACAATACAAATTTGGTGATTTTCATATTAATTCTTTGTTTTATTTCGTTTTGAAAAACATAATTCTCTTTGAAAACCCCTCTAAATTCGCAACAAGTTCCATAATCTGATTTTATTTTTCTTTATAATTTTTTTTTATAATTTTATTTTTCGTTCATTTTCAAAAAAAAAATAAAAATAAATTACAACTAATAATATACTTTACAATAACTGAATCTTTAAAATATAAGTAGTTTAATAATAAACGTGTTATTTATGTTTTGCTGTTTTTTTTTTCATTTCATTATTTCGATTTTATTTAAAGTTTGCTTAAAATTTTACTTATATTTTTCTTGATTATCTAATAAAATATTACAATTTCTTTGTTTTGTTTAAATATCTAAAAAAAAAAACGTAATTTCCTAATGGTGTTTGTTGCTTGTTATTAAAAGAACGCAGGAGTAGGATGGAAACTTGCTTTAAAAGTCTCTCTAAGAGATAAATGTTTTAAAAACTCTTTTTTTTCCAGCACAAAAATTTGGTTGAATTTTAACAAATTAAAAACAAAATCAAACAAATATGTTTCTTATACTCCTTTGTAACATAAAACTCTTAAGAAATAAACTATTTATAGTAGAAATAATAAGTAGTATGTTTAAACACAGACAGACAGACTTCGACAATTTAGAGGAGTAGTATCGGGTGGGGTGGAGAGAAGAAAATATAATTTGTTTAATATTGTTGGAGTGAGTGTTTAAAAGAGGGAGAAAAAGTGATAAAAACTTATTGCGTAACACGAACTTTAGCTGTTTCACTATCCTCTGTATCGTCACTAGACTCCGTAGTTGTAGTAGTTTCTTCATTACGTATATAAATGGGCTCGGATTTGCCCTTAACACAGGATGATGTAATATGAACAGTCTTGATATCGGAACCGGGCACCTCAAACATAGGATCGAGTAAAAGTTGTTCCTAAAAAGACAGGTATGTATGAAAAATTAATAAGCAAATATTACAAATAATTATGATTTAATTATTTACCATAATTGAACGTAAACCTCTGGCGCCCGTTTGACGTTCCATGGCCAATTTGGCAATGGCTTTGATGGCATTTTTGGTAAAGGTTAGATCAACATGATCTAAACCAATTAAAGCCTTATACTGAGGTATCAAAGCATTTCTGGGCTCGGTCAAAATGCGCACCAGCATATTTACATTAAGGCTATGGAAGGGCACAATAACCGGGAAGCGACCAACGAATTCCTTTGAACATTATTAAAAATACAAATTTATAAAGTGTTATGTTTTAATAGGCTTATATGTATGTATAATATTACCGGTATCATGCCAAATTCAACGAGATCACGAGCTTGTACTTTAGTCAAACATTTATCACGTTCTTCTTGATCATTGTCCATGGGACTGGCGGCAGATTGGGCAGCACGACGACCAGAAGCACCAGATGTGGGAGCACCAAAACCCAAATACTAAAAATAATCACAATAAATAAAAGTTTTTCATGTAAATAATAGATTTTATCTATGGTGAAATTATGTGATTTCAAGACGTCTTTGAGATATGGTGGGTCATTTGTTGATATGTTTTTAAGTACTGCATTTCTCAACCAAAACTATATTCTTGCTAAAGGACTTAATTAAAACATGCTATTGAGAAAAGAGCTCTCTCAAAACATGTTACCTGATTATTTTAAAAATTGGTGTAATAGTTCCTCCTATTACAACTGTTGCTGAGTTGATAGTCTTTCGCCGAGTAAAACTCTGGTTGTCTTAAAACGTAGATCCAAGTGTTATGGGAATGTATTCTATTTTCAACAGATTCTGGTTCTAACACTTCAGATATATTAACTGGCACTTTAAAGTGCTAAGAGCGAGTCAATTGATATCTTTAGGTACACTGTGAAAGGTCACGGAATTATTTTAAGTGATCTTGTCCATTTTAGATATTACTGATCATAAAATTTTATTAAAATTAATTTGTTTATATAGGTACATACATACATACATATGTATATACTTTTTTTACCAGATTTGTTAAAAATTCATAAAAAAAAATTCAAATATTTGACTCAATTGGACAAGTGATACATGATACAAGTGTATCTTTTTCATGTTACGGGACAAGTTTTTTAAAAAAAAATTAACACAGGGAATGTAGGTATAAAAATATTACTTCAAAATGCAAGTAATTGCTGGAGTATTTTAAAATGAAATGTCAAATTTTATTAGGATAGTCTAGAAGTGGTAAAAGTTTATACCTGGTTGAAAGCAGTTAGGAACAATTTCTAGAATGTGTTCATTGTGCAGTTTTAAATATCCTTTTAAAATACTGTTAATTTCATTCTAATTAAAAAAATACAAAAATTTTACATACATTTTGAAACATTTACTGTTGTTCAGCCATTATTTTGTTTGCATTTACTGAACATACTACCTCACTATAAAACACAAACAATGACACACACACACACTCATTTGCATTTGCACATTTTGCAGTCTCAACAATCCTTTAAGCCAAATTTTAACAAAGATTTCTTACTAAATTTCTAGTGAACATTTTGGTTGAAAATCGAAATAAATAAAACTTATACTAACCTTTTCATTTAACCTTCTGGCTATAAGACGATCTAAGCCAGTGTAAGCACCCGAGGCCACAAACAAAATATTAGTAGTGTCTACTTGTACAGTTTCGCCGCGCAGTTTACGTGGAGAATTCCGTTCGGGTACATTGACAATAGTGCCTTCTAACATTTTTAACATGCCCTGTTGCACTCCCTCACCGCCTACATCTCTCAGTTGATGTATGCCGGGTACAGCACCGATTTTATCCACCTCATCCAAGAAAACAATACCAGTTTGAGCACGTTCCACACTAAAAAAAGAAAATTATTATTACACTCATATTCATACAAATATATATGTATGTAGGTATGTACACAATATAATGTTTAAAAATGTGTTAATTACTTGTAATTCGCATCTTGCAATAACTTTGAGATGACACTCTCTATATCTTCGCCCACGTAACCGGCCTGTGTCAGTGTGGTACAATCACAGATGGCAAATGGTACATCCAAACATTTCGCTATAGTTTGGGCTATCAATGTCTTACCGGAGCCAGTGGGACCCAACATTATGATATTACTCTTCTCCAATTTAATGTCATAATTTTGTTTTTCCAAAATTTCTGAACCCGAATCATGACCATGATGATGATTTTGAGTCTGTTTGGGTGGCAATTCAGTACCGGGTGAATTGGCCATGGTATGACCAATGCCTGTTATGTGCAGCAAATCATTTCTGGTGCCCATGGGATCATTTATCATATTTGAGTTGGTCTGAGAAATCTGTTGCTGCTGTTGCGGACTCAATTGTGGTAGATTGTGATGTATACGTTTATAGTGATTATACACTGCCACCGATAACACTTTTTTTGCAAAATCTTGTCCAACTACATGTTTATCTAAATATTCCATGATCTTCTGTGGCGGAGGTGGGGGTTTACGTTGATTTTTCGGTTCATCTTTAACGCTGCGCTTAGTGTCCACTTCGGAGAGTACCACAAAAAAATGATTGCACTTGGCACATTTGACAAAACGTGTCGAACTGACAAATGTCTCTACCTGTGTACAGGGACTGCCGCATTTAGGACATGAAAGGAAATTTTTGTCATTTGGTGGATCACCAGAGCTGCCAGAGGATGAGCCTGATGTGGGTGCACTACCGCCACTGCCAATACCAACTGAACCTGTGCCGGAACTGGCTGCTCCACCTCCTGCACCAGCGCCAGCTGTTTCATGAGAGAGAGTTATATCAATTTTCGGACTAGTTGCCAAGTGTAGGCAACGCGTTGTTAAAGCAGCTAAACATCCTGCTTGTGTATGATGATTGGAACAGCAAATGCCTGGTGAGAAATAGGTGTTTTAAGTAGAAAATACTTAGTAAATGTTTGTGTTTTAAACCAATAAATTGGTTATATGGATTAACTGTTAAATACATACTTGTAAAGTATTTTTATACACTTAACATAATCTTTAACATTCAACTGTAAACACACTCGTACTACATTAATTTACTCCCACTGTTAAATAACAGTAATCAACGGTTTTACATTTAATTTATTTTTGTTGTTGTTGTTATTGCTGTTGTTAATGTTTTGTTGTTGTTGACAGGTTATACAATTGTAGACTAGACTACTACAAAAATAACCATATGCATCATATATTCAGGCAAATATTAAAAAATTAACATATGTACATAAAGTTAACTTATAAAACCAACTGATGAAATAGATATGAATAATTAAAAAAAATCGGTACAATAACCTTAGCATAGATTAAGACACCTTATCATTACCAAAGACAGGTCGGGTATTAAAATAAAAACATGTTTATTTTCATAATAGGTAGGTACCTACATATTCTAGACTTTAATAACAGCTACGGTTTAGTTTAGTTGTTGTTGCTATTTTAAGACATTATAAATATGTACAAGCAAGAGGTAAACAAAAAAAAAACAATAAATAATTCAGCTAAATTAATTGAAAACAATAACAACAACAGCAACAACTGGGAAATAATAAAGACAGTGATTGAAAATTCAATAGAATGATAAAAATGACCTTGATCGTGTAATTTAACAGTAGAGCGGAGGGAAACTGCTCAAGGAAAGAAATCATTAACGAAGAAATTAAGGTGAATTAATTATAATGCAATATCAGCTGATTTCCAAGGAAATTTATTAAAATGCAATTATTGCAAAATAAATTGCATATTTATTTGCTAAATAAATGATTCCCTCTTAATACTTATTTGTATTTTGCATAACTTGTTTGTTTTATTTTAACAAAGCTAACAATTTCTTAAAATCCCTAGAAATTAAAAAGAAAAACAACGCAAAATAAATACATATGTACGTAAAAAAACACTAATTTTTTGAAAATTAAACAATTGCGATCTTTTTTTAAATTTACTGTATCGTTTTATTTTTTGTTTTCAAAGTTTAATACCTCCTCTATATCACAAATATTTGCTGATATTTTTAATGATGAAGAAGAAAAATTTGCCTATTATGAAATTCTCCCTTTTCCACATCGCTAACCAACAAAAATTTGCCACTAAAAGATAAAAAAAACTCACCTTTTAACCAGTAGTGATAGATTCCAGCTTTCGGCAGTTGGGACAATAACACAATGTGGCGTATAACACTCATAATCAGACCGGAACACTAGTCAGCAGCTCTGTTATCTTTTGATTTTTTTAAATTTCTTCAAAATTAACACAATTGTTTTTCTTAACACAAATTAATTTTATTTTCTGTATGAAATTATCAAACCAAACCAAAAATATGAATTATTTTTCCACGTCAAATTCGTTTTCTTTGTTTTTTATGTCTCTTTGTTTTACCTCCTCTTAAAAAATGGAAAATTTATTTTGTTTTTATTATTTAAATACGCAATTTTTTTAAAGCACTTTTTTGTCAAAATAATATATATAAAAAATTCACTTTTTCTTGCTTTTTCAGTGCTTTATTTTATTTTTTTGTGTAACTTAACTTTTTTGTCATTTCTTTCTTTGCTGTACTAGAAAGGAAATGTCATGACAGCAGGTGGTGTGTTCAGTGGCAGACAGTGTTGTTATGTTTTCTTTTTATCTTTTGAACGCGTTTTTTGCAACAGATGTTTGGAAATTCAAGCACAGTGGTTAAGGGCGCTTGAATTTTGAATTATATAATGCTTAAAATAAAGAAGTTCATTTCAAATAAACAAATCTTAAAGACAAAAAAAAAAAAAAAAAATAAACAACAATTCATTAGTTACTAGACTAAACGATTCCTCTTTTGCTGCAAATTTCTTTACATAAAATGTATACATGATCCGATATAGTTTGATCTTAAACTAAATCTTAAAAAACCTTTTGAAAACGTAAAGTTATGGTCCCGGACAGCCTAGCATTACTAGAAGTTATGGATTGATAACTACAATTCAAGACATCAATCTTATTTATCTCTTATAAACAAATAGTATACAAACATTTTCAATTTAATATCGAATTAAAATTACGAATCGTTTTGCTATATGATTTCATTTGTGGTCCATAGGAATATTACAGAAATAAGAAAGAATAAAACATATTTTACAAGATATTACTAAAGTTAATTTAGAAAAAAATTGCTCTTTTTCGCAACAATTAGTTCATAGTTTACGCATGCAATAGAAATTGATTTCTAAAACGAAACTATTTAAAAACGGGAAATGATGTGATGGATTTATTATTTCCCTTTTGTTAGTTTTTTAATTAAAAAATTAATTTTTGTGATTCTATTCTTGCACGTTTCACTTCTTCAGCCTTAATCTCGATGCAGACGCCTTTTTTATAGGGTTATTCGTTCTGGCTTACCTTATAATCTCTGTTCTGAGTTTTCATTTTCTCACTCTACAAGAAATCCTCAGATTACTATTCCTAGGATCAAGTACAGTATTTTTGAGCGTTCTTTTATTGTAAAAGTGGCCAGAATCTGGAATTTCTTGCCTGTGGATCTTTGTATATTTTCTTATTCTAACAATGCCTTTCGCTTAAAACTTTTAATGTATTTTCCGAGTATTAATTAAATCTTGCTATATTTTTCATGGGGTTACTATTTTACTATTTGTTTCTCTTCCTATTGTTTTCCTTTTTTTTACTACTCTGGGACATATACATATTTAATATTATTCTAATTAAATAATTAATTTGGCTGGGGGCCTCTATTTTGTATGTTTTTAATTTTAAATTTAATTTTTGTATTTATACATTTACTCATTATTCAGGAATCTATATTTATAATATTTAATTTATTGGCTTAGTAAGGCTTTTATATATTACTTGAAATAAATAAATAAAATAACAATAAAACTCCACATTTATTAATAAATGATCTATATATCCCACTAAAAAAAACTTCTTTCAAAATATATTTATAAAAATCTAAAATTTTATTAAAAACCCGGTATAATTCTACCCTTCTTTGTTGCCTTTTTAAGTTTTCTATTTTGGTTGTCCTTAATACGTTTATTAATATTTTCATTGCGTTTCTTCTGGCGTGAAGCAATATCATGTTCCACTTTCTGCTTACGATCCGTCCATTGTTTCTTGGACTTCTTCTTTTCTACCTTACGTTTCTTGATGGCCTTGTACAAAAGCTTTGGATCATCCTTAACCTTCTTACCGTCCACTTTATCGAAAGCTTTCTTCCAGGCAATTTCATTTTTCATTTCCAATGCCTTTTCCGTTTCACCCATTTCTTTCAATTCGTTGATTTTCTTGTCGGTCTCCTTGATTTTTTTTAATATTTCACGGGGATTTTGATGCGAGTTCTTTTTCTTTTGGGCAAAATCGAATTTCGAGAAAACTATTTTACCATCTTCATTGAAGATCGGTTTGGCCATGACTGGTTTAATGTCTTTTTTGAACTCATTCTCCTCCTCGTCGGCGTTGGAGTGCTTGGAGTGTTCATTTTTCATGGATTTGGCGGCGGAGATGAGTACTTTTTTGAATTCTTTATTTTTCTTTAGTTTTTTGGCTTCTTTTTTCTTGCGTGACTTCTCCGAAACCGGTCCTTTTTTCGTTTTCATTTTATTTTTAATGGTATTTAAACGATCTTGCAATTCATCGATGGAGGAAGAGTTTTGTTTAGCAGGCAGAGATTTGGAGACGCTTTTACTGGTGGTCAGTAGGTAGGCATCGCAATCGGTATCTGAAATTAAAAATTTATAAAAGTTTAAATAGAATTTGAGGTTTTTTAAAATATAAGTCAATATTGACCAATGTTAGATTGATAGAAGTTGGACTTGGCTTCTAAACTTCGTCTTGTTCCTAAATTTGAGTTTCTGAATATTCATACTTATAAATTTAAGTGTTTAAACCTATTTGCTTTAAATTTACGTTAAAACCCATTAAAATCAACATGGTGTTAGGACTATGAAATCGCTTTTAAAAAATCAGCCACATCGTCAGAACAATTCATAAGCTATCATCTTGACTTCTTCAAAAGATTTGATTGACTTTTTTAATTAAACAATAATAAGGAACACTTCGAAATTCCCCTACAATCTTCCAAAAACTAAAAACGTTTACTCAAGTTTCCATTCATGCATTCCACGTACCTTCTATTGAATCTGGCACATTGAAAGTCAAAAGTAAATCCATGATTTTGTCATTTTCCGAACGCATAAGCGTTTGTAAATGTTTTTTATCCATTTGTATGGTCATTTTCAATTATTTTTCTTAATAAATTTAAACAGAAATTCTGTTTTAATAAATACTACTACAACACGTGTACGGTGGTTTAAATGAAATCAAAACAAAACTCAAAGCCAAACACAAAAAAGAAATGACAATTGTGGCAAAGCAGTTGTCAAACTCATGAGTATGTTCAGTTAGTGTATGTTCAGTTAGTGAAGTTAAAATAAACAGAGTTGTTCATATGAGCGCACACTGAACGGCTTATAATAAGTGCGAATATTTTTTTTTATTTGTATTGTGACAACTGTCAACGCCTTTGCATTTTTATACGTTGTTCTTGTATTATCAGAGAATGACTAATTTTCGTGAGTGTGTTTTTGTTTAACAAAAAAGTTATAAAAAATAAATTAAAATAAAAGAAAAATTATTATTAATTTTATGGAATATTATAAAAATAATAAAGAATTTTAAAAGCAGTGCATAAAATATTACATAAATAAAAAAACAAGTTATTGTGAGTGTTAAGGATTCAAAATGAAAAAACAATTTACCAAAATTAAAATAGCAGCTGAAAATCTTTCAAGGTAAAAATGCTATTTTTCGTTTGGCTATGTGTGTTTTTTTTGTGGATTTTTTCTGTAAAATTGTCTTATTCGAAACGAAGACAAAGATGATGACAAACGGTTACATAGAGAGCCGCCACATAACCATGGTGTTGCGGAATGTGTCTCTGGCGTAATGCATTCAACATTTAGTTTTTCTTTTCACTTTTATTTTTTGTTTGGCTGTTTCGCCTACAACAAACACAAAGACTTCAAAAAAAAAATTAGCAGTCTGTCATGGTTTTGTGTTTTTGTTGTTGGTGTCGTTATTGCATTTGCCCAAGGGTGTAACTTCTTCTTCTATATTATCATGTAATGGAATTTTCTTTTCCTTGCAGATCTACCAAACCAGATCGCAAGGATTTTGAATTAGACACTATCGAAAAACAGGTGGAAAAATATCGCGATGTCTTGGATAAAATGGTGCGTAAGTTGCCTACTGTGGCCAACAGCAGCAGCAGCGGCGGTTCAGCCGATTTACAGGAACGTGATAAGCGCATCAAAAAACAAACACACTATAAAATTGGCCAGGCCCTGGAAGAGTCATCCAAGGAATTATCAAAAGATATGCCTTTGCATTATGTTTTAGTTAATTGTGGTAAGTTGTATGAATTATTTTGGTTTTAGGGAGTTTCATTTGAACATTTGCGGTGTATTAATAATTTTTTTTTGTAGTTCTTAATAGTTCTATGTTATTTTAAAAACCCTTTAGTTTTTTAATCAATTGCTGATAAGAAGTCTTGTCAATATCCGTCATTTAATATCTATCATAAGCTTTAGCCTTCAAGCAATTGGTTGGTCTATTAAGTTTGTTCGATTGTCATAAAATATAGAAATACCTATAGAGAATCTTATTGGAATTTAATGTTTAATCTCTGTTTAAAGAATTTATAGCTTTATTTGCGATTTATTTAGAGATTTTTGTGTGTAATTTTTGATTTTAATAATATCGTTTCTAAAATTTCTGCTATTTTGCAGAATTCAAAAGCGATAAACTCACACAAATCTGTCCGTATGAAATTTTATAATAACTCTATTTGATTTCTTTGATACAAATCAATTGCAGCTATTGTTATCTTTGCGAAAACTTGAACTGTTGGCATCTAATATGTACTCTTACATAAATACATACATGTCTGCTCTCCAGACCACAGCTGCAAATTGCTTGAGAAACTTTGCCTTTTTATTAATAAAAAAATACATTACCATGCCGCTTTAACTTTCCTTAGCTCAATATTGTTCAATTTGCGGCAGCTGGGGAATATTAAATATATTTTTCTATTACTATTGAGTCTTTTGAATAATGTCAAAGAGCTAAATCGGGCCAAAAATTTACTGAAGAGTAGTGTGTCCAATAAGAGGCAGCAGACATTTCTGCAGGCATTATTTTATATGAATATCCAAAGTCATAGTTTAAGAGGTGACAATGTAGTGCAGGGTCTTTTTATAAAATTTATTTATTTATACCTATATTTATGGTTTGATTTATGTGGGCGAAGATAAATTCCAATTTAACTAGCACGGACAAAAACCACGTTTTTTAACATTGATAATGTTACAGTCAACAGACCACTGTTAAGCACTTAACAGTCATATTTTTAGAATTTTTGAAAAAAGTACATTTTAGGAAGAAATTGGACTACTATAGAGTTGCACACGTATCCCACTATAAAGAGAGGGTAGGCCAAGGGTCCTAAATGAGACTACATTATTTTATTTATTTATTTATTTCAAGTAATATATACAAGCCTTACTAGGTCAATAAATTAAATATATTACAGTGCAGATTCCTGAATAATGAGTAAATGTATAATACAAAAATAAAATTAAATTTAAAATTAAAATCATACAAAATAGAGGCCCCCAGCCAAATTAATTATTTAATTAAAATAATAATAAATATTAAATATATATGTCCCATTAGTTGAATTTCTTTTGAATTTGAATAAAACATTTTGAAAAAAATGCGCTCAAAGAAAAATTCTTGATAAGAAGTACTTTATAAAGTACCTTATAAGAGAAGTACTTTTAAAGATATTTTATTAAGTACAATAAAGTACTTTTAAAGAAAAGTAATTAAATCAGTACTTATTAAAAAAGTACATTTTAACAAAAGTACCTGTAGAAAGTACATTTTAACAAAAGTACCTGTAGAAAGTACCTTTTAACAAAAGTACATTTAGAAAGTACCTTTTAACAAAAGTACCTTTAGAAAGTACCTTTTAACAAAAGTACTTTAAAAATTTGCTTTTTATAAAAGTACTTTAAAAAGTTACTTTTTACAAAAGTACGTTAGAAAGTACCTTTAAACAAAAGTGCTTGGTTTATAGCAACATTATACTGCTTTTCACTATGAACGTTTTGAAATCCAATTGAAACACGTTTTCTTCTGTTGTTACTTGCACTGATGTTGTTGTATTTTTTAGCTTGGTCATTTTTGTAGAGACCCGGTTTTTACTTTATTGAAGGTAGTATGTTCTTTATAAGCTCATGGTTTCCTTTTAACAATGTGAGCTTGAGATTTGCTTGTATCGTTTTATTATACGATTTACAGTAATTTGTGGAAGCTTTAGCTTTTATTTTTGCCAACATTGAAAACCACAGTAAAGGATTTTGTAAAAATTTGTGCACAATTTTCTTTGATATTTAGGTAATAATATTAGTTATGTTTAAAATGAATCAAAAATTAGAGCCTCCAGTTTTTCGGAAACAGCTTCTGTAGTGTGGCCGGATTTTATGTGAACAACGATTAATGTTTTTCCAAATAAATACATTTATTTAAAAGCTCTCTAGTATTCCTCAATATCCTAAAAAATGGTATTTCAAATTTATTACACTTGCCTTAATATGCCAGACATTCTTTATTATAATATTTACACAAAAAACTTGATTAAATTAATTTCCTTAAATATAAATATGAAAAATTTCAAAAGGGTTTATCTATGTCTTTTAGTAGTATTCATTGGGGGAAAACTTTGCGTGTTAATTTCATATTTATATTATCATAACAGTTTCTTTTTTCATTTGGACTTTTTAAGGGTTCTATGAAAGTGTTTCTTTTCAAGTTGTAAATATATTTAGTTGGTCAGTTTGTTATTGTTGCATTGTGTCATATTATCATCATCGCCACTGGCTTTGTGCGTTTTTGTTTTGTTGATTAATACCACCATAATATTGTTTTTATGTTGTTTTTTTTTGTTTGTTTTGAATTTTGTTTATACATATATGCTATATTTATTTGTTTATTTGTCGTTGTTGTTGATGTTGTTGTTGTACAATTTAAGTAGCCTCGCCTCACCTTAGTTCAGCTTGACCTTGTTTTATCATCATGATGTTGATAATGATGATGATTACATGTGGGCCATTTATAGTTACAAAAGTGTTCGTGCTTTGTTGTGTAAAACATTAAAAACTTATAAAAATTTTGTCGTTTGCTGTAAAAATTTCATTTTTTTATAAACAATTTTCGCAGCAAAATAAATTAATTAAAATGGAAGAGTTAAAGTGCTGGTGACCCTTTTTTTGTACAAGTATAAATAGGAGAAGAAGTGGCGGCTTTTTTTATTTTTTAATTATTTATAAAAATTAAAAAGTAGTAAAAACATTCAAGAAACGAAAAACTCTGGCCATGTGATAAGGTCAGGGTTTAGTTAAAATATTAAATACTTAAAACAGTTTCTAATAAAAATATAAATAAACTTAATGTAAGCAAATATTAAAACATTTCATTTTGTAAAGACAGGCATTGTTCAGATAAAAACTGGTGGCATAAATGTTTCAATATTTATGTTACCGGAAAAGCAGTTGTTTACTTATTTAGTAAATAAGAAACGCTAAAATAACCAACAAAAACTCATTTTCTTTTTATAAAATTCTGTGTTTTCGTTTTGCTGGTTTGCATTTAATATTACATTAAATAATAATGCACAACATTTCAATCCATATGTACTGCATATTTTCAAGAACTACACTTTCACTGCTTTTTAACTTTCATTTGACCTGACTTCTTTGATACCCAAACGCTGTAGCTTTTGAATAATGAGAGGTAGCTAAATGGGACCAAAACTTGAACGATCATTACGATTTCCTTTGCTTAACCTTTTATTTTCTATGCCAGATAAAATAATTTTCCAAAGTTACTAGCCCTGGATGGAATTAGCTACAACTGCAGAAAACATATTTCGAAAGGTGGGCCAAGTATTGTAATCGCTAAGGAAGTTATCTATTTCAAACGTTGCACTAAAAACAAACATAATGCGCAATTGCAGAGTTGTTCACCACCTTTACTTCTTCAACTATCCCCTTTCCAAAGCAAGTAACGCATTTATATATAGGCATATTGATTGCCTAAACGTTATTCCTCTTTTTAAAATAAAAAAAAAGTTACACAATGGCAAAGTGCATCCATCGGACAATTCAGATAGTTTTGTTAAGCAATTGCAGTATGTGGTATTATTATATTTAATTTTGAAAGATTCAAGGTTTAGAGGATTTTCGTTATCACCTTCTTAATTTTCTGCATCTATCGAAAACCTCTCATATTATTGCTTAACCTGAATCCAATTAGACCTATGTACTGCAAGCGATACAAACTTACCTTTCACCTGTTCACTTCATTCTTCTCTACCGTTTGTTAAATTGTTCTGAGTACCAACATCTAAACGATTTGGTTTAATCTTAGAGAGTTTTTCAGATAAACATTTGTTTTGTAACATATAATAAAAGTCAGGGGGGTTACTGCGTATTTCGATTCGAAAGCAAAAGCTTTCGAAATACAATGTAAAAAGTATACAAATTCGAATGATTTTCTTTTCGAATCGAAGTACGCAGTAACCCCCAGCAAACGTTTCTTTAGGCATTGTTTTATATAAATAACAAAAGACATACATATGTATTGTTAAAAAGGTTAAGCAGGTGGCCGCAACAATACACAGCTCACTTCAGTTAATTTCACTAGACCCTTTGTGTTCAAAGATGGTTAAAGAAATGACAAATCAGGTTTTTTCTTTTTTAATCTAATCTTTTTAAATTGATTAATATTTTTTCCTTGAATGTAGTGTTGTATGGTCTTAAAGTCCAATTTATGTTTTTTTTAATAACCGCATAAATAATACAGACCTTTTATTTAAAGAATTTATTGATTTGTTTAAAGAAATCTTTGTTTTTGTTTTAATTTAATGAGAAATGCAAATAATTACAGACTTGTATTGTAAGATATTGAAGTAAAACTTTTGGTCATTGGTTAATAGGATAAATGATATTGCTAGTTCTTCAATTTCTGCTCTTTCACGGAGCCGCTTAATAAATCTAACTTATTTGCGAATAATTCAAACATACCGGAAAAACACCATTGCCCGAGCTCTTGAGATAGATGCTATATATATTATTTCACGTGCGCACAGTTAAAAGGGTTTTAAGCGGATCTCAATATGAATAAGTCTCCAGGCCTGGTCTTAAAGCGTTGTTCTTCGATGCTAGTTGGTTCATTTAATGATTCAATAAAGAATTGATTCTTTAAAAAATGAATTCCCAAAGGTAGTCAGTTAGTTGGTTTAGCAGGCCGCCGTTGAGAAATACAAGTACAGCTCACTTGGGTCCATGTGTTTGATACCTTTGTTTTACCAGAAATTGTCATTAAGAAGGAAGAGATAGAGATGAAGGTAGGTAGAGCAGGACGATAGATAAAAAATACGATAATTAGTGGATAAAGATAGAGATAGAAATAGTCTGATAGTTACTCATGGGGAAAGAATACTCCAAGCCAGTTAACTGATTGATTCAAAGTCACCACAGTAAGATTCAAAATGACTGGTTGTGTTAGCCAGTTACTATTTCTTATAAAGGCATATATTCTCTGTAGCTTCAGATCCGATAGTGTGGAGAGATTGTTGCTCGAACTCTACAAATTTCCTACATAAAATTCAAGACAAACAATGTAAATTGCTTTGAATCTTAGTGGGAATTACCAGAAAAATACACAATGATCAAAATTCATACATACTACAAAACCACATTATTGACAGAAAAATTAATTAAAATTATTACAAAAGTACGAGTATGTATTTATAAATCTTGTTTATTTTCCGCATTAGATAATAATCATCATCTATCCGTCACTTTAGTTTGAAAGTAAATTAGCGGTTACTGTCTATCTTAGTGCTGGTCAATTTATGGTCAATTTATTTTAATCCTCTTTTTTTTAGTAGCAAACTAAAAATTTCTCAATTGCATAGAGAAAACAACTTAACAAGTAGGCTAACTAAACAATTAAACACAAACAAAAACCACACAATTTAAATTAAATTCACACATTTAGTGCAGATAAATTGCAAACATCACAACACCCTCTCTACAGCACCAGCTACCTTGCCATAATATAATAGATCCCATATACAGCTATGGTCAGAGAAATAGCGCACTTTATTGTTTTAGTAGGTAGTGTGACGGGGATAGAATTCTTTGTTTTATTGTCGAAGTAAGGCGTGATCCCTTTCGAGGTTCCCTACTTATTTAAAGAAAAAACACAAAAGATTCAAATTTAATGGGGAATGTTTATTATAATTTGAAAGAACATTCCTTGGGCATTTATTTTTTGAAGATTATGACTATTAAATGACGTGACAACATGACACGACTCACACGTGATCTGTCAAAAAAAGGATATTGAAAAAAGTATTTCTACTTGAATCACCCTATACAAACGTTTTTGCGTCAGCACCAATCAGATTAATTTCACTAATTAAGTCACTAATTATTGTTCTCGATGGCTTGAAAGGAAATTTATTACGCAAATATGCAGCTGATTTAACACATTTAATGGCATTATAAACCATTTTTCGCGAACCAATGTATTCCAATTGTGCCAATTGTCTAAAAATAATACTTTATGAATTTTGTTACATTAAAAATGAACTCAAGCCGAATAAAATAAAGTTTCTTTAATAACACTGTGCTCAATTTTGATACGTTTTTTTACCGACAAACGGGGCATCTAGGTGGTTACTCTTTTTTGAGTAAATATTTTGCAAGTGTGACCGTATCTTTACAAACACATTTTTCTCCACTTTTCGAGAAACGAGTAAATAGAATGGAATAATTTGTTTCACATCTTTTCGATGAAAAAGAAGTTTTCACTAAAGTTACAGAACATGGTTACAGAACATATCCAACAAATTTTTGAAAAAAGTAGAGTGGAGCAAAAGAATAGCATAGAATTTCATGTTATTATTATAATTTTTCAATATAAAACGTTTGGCACTTCATTGAACATTGGTGCGCTATTTCTCTGACCATAGCTGTAAATCTAAATAAAATAAATGGAATACACATGAGCTTTTTCTAAATTAAAATGTCTTGTTAAACACATTTAAATGGTATAGAAGAGCTGGAATTTATAATCATTCAGTTACTCTGGACGAGTGTCCATAAACAAGTCATCAACCTTGTTGGATTTGCCACTTAATTTTGAGCAGAATTATTTAATTTTTATACCAGACTTATTTATTTTTCTTTTTTTTTGGTTATTTAAGTAACAAGAAAAAACATATCGCCAACCCAGATTAATAAACAATTTATTTTATTTTAATATTTCCTGTTATTACTTTTACTTTAAGCATCATACTTCAACTTCATTCATGGTCTGTGAATTTGATTCATGTGTCTCTCTGTGTGCTTCTTAAGATTTAATCAGGGGTTTAATCTTTTTCTTGTTGTTTTTCTTTCTTTTTAGGCGAACTTGAAAAGTCAATTGCTGAGTGTATTGTTGACAGTGAATTGGAAACAGAATGCGAAGTGGTGCGGCGTCTTAAATTAATTTTAGACAATGAAATACAAGAGATCTCAACCCTAAAGCGTAATGTCTCCCGTACGCTGCAGGAATATGCATCATTAAAACGAAATTATGAGGTGAGTTTTGTTTTTTTCTGCATGAAATATTTAAAATAGTTTTCCTTAGTTTAAATTTAAGTTTGTAGTTTTTTATTTCATTTAATTTTATTTATACAAGTTTCTCTTCTTGCTACTAATGTATTTTAATATTTATTTTTAAACGCAAGAATTTCGTTATTGATATTTGTATGTATGTTTGTATTTAGTTGACAGATTATAAAAAAGTTTGTGCTTCATTTCATTTATGTTATTTTATATGGTTGTTGATTTGTTTATATTTTGATAAAATAGTTTGTTCATGAATTTATTAAACTGTATGAATGAAAGTCAGCACAATGGGCTGGATTTATACTTTGCTAATAATAATAATAAAAAAGTAAAACGAAAAACCAGCAATGCAGCATTAATATCTTAAAATGTAAATTTTTGCAATAAATTATTTTTGTTTGTTAGACTATAAAATTTTTTCTTTTAAATGACACCAATTTCTTTTTTTTATGGTTTTGTTAGTTTTCTTTTTATGGAGCTTTGAAAAAAATGCACTTGCAAAAAATAAGCTGTGAGCCACTGTACATCTTCCATTTTATATTAAGATGTGTTGAATAGATTTTGTATTATATTGAAGTATTTTCTGGTAAAATGGATCTATAATTTGTTAAATTCGAAAGGTGTTTTTAAAAGGATTATTTTTAGTTTGGAAATTCATTAGATTTCTTAAGGTACGGTCACATTTGGCAAATATTTGCCCAAAAAGGCGTAACTACTAAATAAAAAACTTTGTTTATTTAGGACAAATATTTAGTTTTATTTGATTTTGTTTGATCTTGCAAAACTCTTGTAAGAGTAAACAACACCAAACAAAATTGTACTAAAACAAGGGTTACGCTGTTTTGAGTAAATATTTGCCTTGTGTGAACATAACTTTAGATGTTCCTTTTATAATTTTGTACAGTTGTGGCTTTTTTTTTTTTTTTTTTTTATTTATTTATTTATTTATTTAATCAATACAGTACAACAAGAACTAGTCTTATCTAATAGTACTGGGGAGATAGTGGCACAATATGATTTTTGTTGGTAAAAAAAAAAAAATAAAATCAATTAATACTAATTTTAATGAATTAAATGTAACTCGGATAAAATTGGAAAAAAATTAAACGATATTTCAAAAATTACAAAATTATGATGCTTAAATTAAATAAGAAGAAAGCAAATAATATTACTAACATCAAATAAATATAAGTTAACATATTAAATATGTAAGAGTTATATATAATTAGTTTTTGTTACCCTAAACGATTAAATATTGCAATTTTGAAATGCTTTGCATTGCTAATAATTTGAATATTAGGGGGAAGTTGGCGCCAAAGATTTATAGCATTGAAGAAAAAATGTCTTTTCGATATATCTTTCGATATACGAAAGGTATTTACCCTCTTTCCACGGTCAGACCTTGAAAAGATTATTCTATTGTATAGGTATTCAGGCTGTTTAGTGTAAATTACTTTATGAAAAAATAATAATGTTCGAAGCTTTAATAGGCCATCAAATGGTATATTACATATTTGTCTAGAGTACTGTGAGATTCTGCTTCGTCTACTGCGGCCAAACACATATCTGGCAATATTATTGTACGTAACATTAAGCCTTTTCATACTTAAAGTATCACAGTTAGCGAAAAGTTCACAACCGTACAAGAGCGTAGGCAATAAATATGTTTTAGCAAGTAACATTCGAACATCAAAGGGTGTGTAATGTTGCGATATCCATAGGTTTCTCAACATCGCATATGTTTTACCACATATAGCATTTATGTGATTAGACCAGTCTAATTTCTTGTTAAATATTACTCCTAAATTTCTGGCAGTTTCGTCTATTGTGATTGTAGAGTCTCCGATCAGAATTGGTGGTAAAATAGTTTGCAATGATTCGGTTTTTCCAATTATCATGGCTTTTGACTTCTTGGCATTTATGGAGAGTCCATTGGCTGAAGCCCATTTTTTAACACTATCTAAGTCATTATTGATCCGACAAATGCAATTATTAATATCAGATGGTTCACAACTTATAAAAAGTTGTACATCATCTGCGTACATATGTATTCCACAAGAACTGAGACGAGAATAATAAAATAATAATAAAATAATTTTGTCAAAAAATGTTTCCTTTTAATTCCGTCAACCGGTTTCCTACCTCCCCTAAAAATAGTAAACGAACATTTTTTACGGTTTTTTATTTTATTATCTTCCAACTGTTTTATATTCAAATTATTTTATGTTTATCTTTATGTTTGGTAACCCATTAAATTATTATGCAAGAAACCTTTCTCTTTTTATATTTATTTATAACTAAAAAGATTAACTTTTGCTTAAAAAAACTCACACCTTTTTTAATTATAACAATGAGGATTTGATTTGAATTGGTTTTGTTTTAATTTTTGTTTGTTTCTTTCTTTGTTTTTCAATTATTGTATTTTAAACAATTAATATCTCATTATAAATTACTATTTTTTTCTATTTCTTGTATGTTATTCTTGTTGTTGTAGCTGTCGTTTTTTGTTATATTGTAGTTAATTATAATATTTTAAACCGCATTGTGTCATAACATCCACTTTACTTTATAAGTAGTATTTGAAACTATAATTGCTTTTTTAGCCTTAAATGGCAAGACACACAAATTTATTAAGGGTATTCAGTTCAGATATTTCTAATGTTTTTATACCCTACACCACCATAATGGGATTGGATTAGTGCTAATGTTTGCAACGCCCATAAATATTGTTCCAACACCCATCTTAAATTACACCGATCGACTGGGAATCACTTCCTGAGTCAATTTGTCCGTCCGTCCGTTCGTCTGGCTGGCTGTCCATGTAAAGCTTGTGTGCAGAGTACAAGTCGCAATTTTGAAGATATTTCGATAAAATTTGGTACGTGATATTTTTTCGGAAATCGGTCCATTATTTCACCTGGCCACCATACAAATGCCTTTCCGAAATAGGGGTTTAACAATCCTAAATGTTTGAATTATGCAAGTATCCACACAAATTACACCACAAATAAGTGGTAAATGAAGCCAAATTTCATCTACAAATTTTGTGCAGATTGGTTCATAATTGATCATAGCTCCCATATAAGGCCCACTTCCGAAAATCACTTTAAAGAGCATAACTCTCTCAAAAATGTAGGTATACAAATAATATTGAACACAAATATGTTTCGTATACATACAAATGATATAGTAGAATTTAATGCTGATCGGTCCATAATTAGTCGTAGCTCCCATATAAATTCCACTTCCGAAAATCATTTTAAGGAGCATAACTCTCAAAAATATTGGTATCCAAATAATATTTAACGAAAGTATATTTCATATATATATATATATAATATATACAAATAATACGGTACCATTTTATTATGATCAGTCCATAATTAGTCGTAGCTCCCATATAAGGACCACTTCCGAAAATCTCTTTAAGGAGCATAACTCTCTCAAAAATGTAGGTATACAAATAATATTTAACGAAAATATGTTTCGTATACATACAAATAATATAGTAGTATTTAATACTGATCGGTCCATAATTTGTCGTAGCTCCCATATAAATTCCACTTCCGAAAATTATTTTAAGGAGCATAAATATCCTAAAAATGTTAGCATCCAAATAAAATTCAACACAAATAAGTTTCATATGTACATAATGGTCGGTGCATAATTAATAAAATCTCCCATATAAGACTCTCTCCGTAATTCCTCCATAAATTTTTTTAATAGTATTTACTATATCGTTTAACATACATAATATTTATATTCACAGAAGTCGTGACAATCAATTTTTAGATGACCATATAGCGCGCATTTGTGAAAAATTTTTTTTTATACCTAAACTGGGTGTAGGGTATTATATAGTCTTTCTTACTTATTTTTTTTTTAATCACCCCTATCGTGAATAAAAATTCCACATGAAATTTGTTCCCTTTTCACATTTTTTCCTATTAAAATTCAATGTTAAAAAAATAAAAGGGAACATATTTTGTATATTTTAATAAGTTTAGGCAGCAGCCTAAATCAGACTTCTTTAAAATATCAGCAATTCAGGCCTTTATTTCTTAAAGACCATAAATACTTTAATAAGAATTCTTTAAACTGGCAATGAAGCTCAAAACATTTTTTAATAATTTATCCATAAACCCAAGTCTTGATCAGCCATCTTTTAGTTCGCACAAAAACAAATCTTCAGCATAATTCCAGGCACATATTTAATCATATTCTTCTGTGTGGTGAAAACGTTTCAATAGTTTTCTTTGTTATTTTATTTATTTTTCGTGTGAAAATTCATGTGCGCAGAAGAAATTGTTCACCAAGTCAAACAATTAATGGCATATCAAGTTTTTGTTTCTTTTTTTTAATTTTGAATTCTCCCCGTTCATTGCATACCCCTATTGTATGTCTCATTATGGCAGGGCTTTAAATTGTACACCTACTAAAATAGTAGAAAAAGAGAAATTGTAACACAGCAAAAATACTCGTAACTAATAAAAAAGACAAATTTAAATTTATAAATAACAAAAAATAACAGATTATAGACAATTCATGACAAACGTTTATTTTCTATACACCCT
Organism: Bellardia bayeri; assembly: GCA_950370525.1. Lineage (NCBI taxonomy): Eukaryota > Metazoa > Arthropoda > Insecta > Diptera > Calliphoridae > Bellardia > Bellardia bayeri. The sequence continues at coordinate 8,319,038 of OX493264.1, read as the reverse complement.
ACCTTTAGTGCTTTAAATGAAAAGGAAACATTTCTAATGAACCATATTTTCATTACACTAAAAATAGAAGACTGTTTTGTAGTTGAAATTAGGGTTTTCCCAACTGTATTTCATTATAAAAAGTAATTATATTTTATTTTTCGAAAATAAGGTCTAATATTCTTTTTATTTTTGTTTTATTTCTTCCGATATTTCGCTACAACAATGCTACACATTGTTGTAGAAAATAAAATATAATTGTTTAATAAATAAAAAGGTCGAAAAATCAGTTAAATAATTATAAAATGTATTTATTTTTTAAAAATATATGAGGGCATATTTGCTGTCATTATTTGGAATTTATTTAAGAAATCTGAACCATAGAGTGTTTTAGTCATATGGAATGTTTGAGAATTCTAAAGATAAAATTAAATAAATTGTTTATCTATACATTCAACGCATCTAATATCTAATATTTATGCCAGCTGATTCATTTTGCTTACTTTTTTTTTGGTAAAAATATTTTTGAATAAATAAATGCTTTGGAAAAATGTTGACAAGTCCACAATTGAAATTTATATGGACACGACGCCAGACAGTTTAAGTGTGGTGATTATCTTTCGAAAGTGTTGCCTTTTGTGATTTAAAATGCATTTTTGTTCCTTTTAAAAAGGCAACATTGTGAGCCGTTAAAAATGTAAAAAGTTAGCTCATATTGTATAGGGTGTTTTTTTTAGATGTGTAGAACTTTGAAATGGAATAAAACAAAGATGATTTTTTTTTAAATTGACATGAAATTTACTTTATTAGAAAAATAATCGCCTGGCATTATAGTTTAAATATGACTTCTGGCATATGACTAATAATAAGCTTAAAACGAAATCACTTGGAGGACAACATTCGCCGTGTTATTGCCGATATAAGGCCACAAATGTTAAAAAAAATTATTGAAAATTGGACCTACAGATTAGTTTTTTTTTTAAGTTTTTTACACATACTGCTTGTTAAAATTCCTAAAAATTGAAAGCTGTGACGAAGGAGAAGGTTTTTTGATTTCAGCCTATGAGCTGGTTCACACCATAATCTTTTTCGCTTCTTGCAATTTTTGAGTTCACATTTTGACTCGTCTGATCAAATAGTTCTGTGCAAAGTTTAACCACTTTTTTTTAGCGAATGTACTTTTTAGACCGCTTTCGTTAAGTCTTCTTTGGACAGTTTGAGTTGAAATATTTAATTCTAGTTCCTCCTTTATATCTCTTGCTGCCATAAAAGGATTTCTTTTTGATCTGGTATGGGAGATGGCGATGTCTACTTTGTTTGTACCCCTTTTATTCTCTCTTCCCTTGAAGAGTGTGAAATCGGACTTACATTCTGCCAATTTCTAAAAATTATTCAACAAGTACCTACATACTGTAAAAATTATAATAAAATAACCGTGAATATCTAACGCTTGTGTATTTTCTTCTACCCCATTGTGCAATAAGTAATTGCCAGTGTTACAAATGAACTAATGAAATGAGCAGACCTCCAATTTTAACAATTAGCTGGGTGTAAGACAAAAACAAGAAAAGTAAATGAACGTTTTAATGATAAGATTTGCCTTTATCTAATAAAATTGAAATGAAAACATTATTTGTAATTAAAAAAAAGAAACTAAAACAAGACAGTAACTGAAAAATAAACGACAGACAATAATTTCTGTTTTTTTTTTAACAAAACTGCATTTAAGTCATGACAACTCAAAGAGGAAATTGGTTTATTAGGTCATAAGCATATGCTGCATATTTGTTAAACAAAAGCACAGAAATCAATCAATAAACTTTTACATACATACATAGTCATTTACAGCTATAAACAACATACATATATGAGTACATACATATAACAATAACTCAAATAGAAATAGAAAACACAGCTAAAATTTCCGCCATAGTTTTACAAATAATAATAATTGTAATTGCAATAATAGTTATTGATTTTATTACTTTTAGGCTGCCATACGTTTAGACGAGCCCTTGGCGAAAATTAATCACATTAAAGATCAACAGGAGCAATGTGAGATAAAATTGGAAAAGGAGCGTGACTCGTGGGCTGCTCAAATGTTTGAACTGATCGCCAAAGAAGATGTCATTGTCCAATGCATACGAGATTATGTACTCAACCAAAGAAACTATCATGAGCGTGCTTTACAAAAGGTCAACAGCTCATTGGCCAACATACAAGATATCATACAGTCCACGGTGAAGACACGCTTTGGCACCTCGCTAACCGATCACTTGGACTCGACAAATCGCGAAATATCCTACATTATTGAATTGTGTGTCTGCTGTCTGGTAGAGAATGGCCTGAGCGAGGAGGGTTTGTTGCGTGTGGGCTGTGCTAGCACGAAATTGAGACGCATGAAACATGCTCTGGAGGCCCAGTATGTCAAGACCCCTCTGCCGCTTGACTATCAGGATCCTCATGTTATTGGTTCTATTTTGAAATTGTATTTACGCGAACTACCTGAACCGCTGTTGACCTTCAAATGCTACAAAGAGTTTTTACGGGCCGTGGAAAAACACTCCGAGGAGGAGCGTAAAATTGAGATTAAAAACACTTTGGCCAAACTGCCAACTGCTAACTATTTAAATTTACGTTATCTAACCAAATTTCTGTGGTTGGTTACCCAGAATGTCGACTGCAATAAAATGAGCTCACACAATTTGGCCATTGTTATGTCGCCGAATATGCTGTGGCCACGTGTGGATAAAAACAATCCGGCCGACTATATGGGCCAGGTGAATAGTTCATCGGCTGTAAATATCATTGTGGAGCTTTTAATTAGCCAGTGGGATTATTTCTTTGAGGGCGAGGTGGATTTCTTTGTCACATTACAGCGTGGCAAGTTGTTTGTGGAGGATAAAAGTAAATCGAGTTCATCGAATGAGAATTTAGATCGTCATGATATGTGTGGTGAGTGTGTTATTTTAAATATTTTATATAGAAAGAAAACTGTTATACTGTTATATACATAATTTTTCTTGTATCATACAATCTACAATCCACAACATACAACATCACTTGTGAACTGAACATATATTTTCTAAAGAAATTTTTTATACACAATATTGTTTATAGTAAAGAACTATTGAGCTATTTCTATTCAAAATACTTAAATCAATAACCGCCTTCTTTTTATCTTTTGTGCAGATTTTTTTCTAATTGTTCTTATTTTCCAGACATCTCTGAAAGTCCCCGCTATGGTACCATAAGACGCCAAAAGCCCTGTGCTCCCTCACCACCTACAAAACTACAAAATATTGTTAGCTCCGATCCCAATGGTTCATCAACGGCCGACACTGTGGCAAATAAAAACAATGGAGAATTACAGCATAATAATCACCAAAGAGCTAAAGAATTATTTCCCACAAACAACACAACCACTGTAGCAGTGGCAGTGGCTAACAATAACAACAATAGCACAGGCGGCCATACAGAAAAACCTGAAATACCACCACTACCTAAACAACTGCTCCTACAACAACAGCAGCAGCAACAACAACAGACTCAACCCGCATCCATTAATATTACGAACTCACAACATCCTCCCATTTCAGCCAAACCGGTACCCATGACTCGTACACAATTCTTCGGTTTGGATAATCTACCCTCACCCACTGCTGATCGCAAAAGTAATGACAGTGTTGGTTCCTTAAACTTTAAACCAGATCTCCCACAAAAACCAAAAATTCCCAAACGGCCCATGGTATTGGGTTTAACATCGACCACGGCTACGGGCGGAGGCGGCGGCATGGGCTATAAAAGTGATGAAGAATGCACACCCACAAACAACAGCCAAACTGTAGCAGATTGTACTGCCACAAATGGCACCCTGCGTGGCCATAAAACCGCCGAACAATTGGTGCAAGAACATTGTGATAATGTTACAGCTTTACAGGCCAATATTGGCAGCAGCAATACCTCCATACCCTCAGCTATACTTAAAGAAACCAATCATAATAATCACTTAAATAACACTACTACTACTGCTACTGCTAATCAAGCTAATTTGGAAGTGAATGCTAATGCTTTGCCTCCACCCGTTATACCCCCTCCTCCGGCTGTTACAGTAGCAAAAGTTATGACAACTAATACTAATAATTCTAATGTAACAAATCTTACTAACATTAATACTTTAACAAACATTAACATGTCATCATCGTCCGCAACTGCAGATAAACCTTTAGAGTTACGACTAGCCACCCCCACAACCCCGGTATCTCCCAATATGATTATGACACCCAAACGGCCAACAGTGCCTGCTCCACCCCCGCCCATTAGTGTTAAAAAACAGGTCGAATGATTTCATTTTCATTAAGACAAAGTGATTGTGAGAGTGAGTGATTGTGTTAAGTGTGTGTAGCAGAAGATTTTTTTTATTATTATTATTATTTTGATTTCAAAAGAAGATTTATTATTTTAAGTATTTACAAAAAGCAGGTTATGAAAATAAACAATTTTACAGTGATTTATTTCGAAATAAAATTGCTTAAATGTTGAGGCATAATTGAAATATGTATCTGAAATTTCAAAAAGCTGAAGAAAATACATTTTTAATTATTTAATTTTTAAAGAAAATGCATTTCTTTTGAATAAAGTACTTTTTGAAAAAAGTTCCTTTTGGAGAAAGTACCTTTTGAAGAAAGTAGCTATTGAAGAAAGTACCTCTTGAAGAAAGTAGCTATTGAAGAATGTACCTCTTGAAGAAAGTAGCTATTGAAGAAAGTACCTTTGAAGAAAGTACCTTTTGATAAAAGTATCTTTTTTAAGAAAGTACATTTTGAATAATGTTTATTTTTTAAAGAAAGCAGCTTTTTAAAGAAAGTCCATTTTTTAAAGAAAGTACATTTTGGAGAAAGTACATTTTTTAAAGAAAGTACCTTTTTTAAGAAAGTACCTTTTGAAGAATGTTTTTTTTAAAGAAATTACCTTTTAAAGAATGTTTTTTTTTAAAGAAAGTACCTTTTGTAAAAGTACCTTTTTGAAGAAAGTACATTTTGAATAATGTTTCTTTTTTAAAGAAAGTCCCTTTTTTAAAGAAAGTACCTTTTGAAGAAAGTACGTATTTTAAAGAAATAACCTTTTTTAAAGAAAGTACTTTTTGTAAAAGTAACTTTTTAAAGAAAGTCCATTTTTTAAAGAAAGTACCTTTTGAAGAATGTTTCCTTTTTAAAAAATAACCTTTTTTTTAAAAAAATCCCTTTTTAAAGAAAGTCTCTTTTTTAAAGAAAGTACCTTTTGTAAAAGTACCTTTTGAAGAATGTTTCTTTGTTAAAGAAAGAACCTTTTTTAAAGAAAGTACGTTTTGAAGAAAGTATCCTTTTTAAAGAAAGTACCATTTTTAAAGAAAGTACATTTTGAAGAATGTTTCTTTTGTTAAAGAAAGTACCTTTTTGAAGAAAGTACCCTTTTTAAAGAAAGTACCATTTTTAAAGAAAGTACATTTTGAAGAATGTTGCTTTTGTTAAAGAAAGTACCTTTTTAAAGAAAGTACTTTATCTTTTAGAAAATACTTTCTAGTAAGGTACTCTTTGAAAATATCTTTTAAACAAAGTTTTCTTTTACTACTTGCCTTCAACGCTTTCAAACCTGCCTGACCTTACATTACTCCCTGCCTATTCCTAAGTGTGTGTAGTAGTCCTTTTGTTAAAATGTTCATTTGATTTTAGTAATTAATCCTTATATTTCGTAAGACGCTTTAGTGTTTTTTAAAAAACCTTTTTGTAGCTTTCATAATTTTATTATTTCTTTATTTACCTTTGTTCTAATTCCCAAAAAAAACATGTTCCTTTTTTATGTAAATAAAACCTTAAACAATTTAAATTAAATACTTATAAAGTTAAACTTGTATGTTTTAAATATTATTATAAACAAAGAAAAATTTAAGCGCACATCTTATAAAAGAAAATTTTTGTTTTAGGATAAAAGAAAAAATGATTAAATAAAAAAAAAAAAAGACATGAAACTCTTGTCTTAATTATTGGCATTTCTTTAAGCATTTTTCTAAACCTTCCCTTAAAACTACATATTTAACATTACTTAATATAATAATTGAGCTTTTAAAAAATGTTCTTTTAAGAATGTTTAACACATAAACAAATAAATAAATGAAATAAATATATTTTTAAATACAATTCTGAATGCTTTAAAAAGTGCTATAATAACCACAATATTGATTAAAACTTACATATATATTTTATTATTATTATTATAATTATTATTATTTAGTCATATTATTTAAACTTAACAAAAAATCAAATATTTATAATAAATAATTATGAAATATAAACTTTATTATTTAATAAATAATACTTACATACATACATATATCAAACAGCATAAGAAATATGTAAGAGAACATATTCGTATACATACTTACAATACATATATTTTCTTTTTATTGTATTTACTACATACATACTTAACTTATACTTGAACTATATCAAATATTATTTTATGATAAATCTAACATTATACATATAATAGTTATTTATGTTTAGAGTTTGTAGTAGTATTATCATAATTTATAACTATGTGTCTATCTACATACATATACAGTTGGGCCTTGATTATCCGTGATGGTCGGGACCAGAAGCATTATGGATAATTGATTTTCACGGTTAATCGAATAATTCTTTTTAAAACTGCATTTTTGAGCTAGCATTTTAACACTCACAATATATTTTAAATGCTCGTTAATTATTTTAACTTTATCTTCAACATTTAAAACGTTTCTGTGTCTTTTTACCACTGGTAACGATGCCATACTAAATATATTTAGATCTAATGTAAACAAGGGATTTTCTCGTTTTCATGTTTATTATATTGTACATATGTATGTATGAATTTGAAGTTAATAAAAAAAAATCTGTCATCACGTATATTAGAGGTGAACACGGTTAATCAAAGCAAGCAAACAATTTGAAAACATTGCAAAAAAAAAAAAAAAACAAACAATAGACTGATATTTGCCCATCACAGTTAATTGGGGTTACCGGTTAACCAGATCACGGATAATCGAGGCCCGACTGTATATCTATCTATTTGTATTTTCTACCTTTCTATCCTTTCCAATTTGTTATTATGACTTTTCTTTTAAGACTTTCTATTAGTGTGTGTCTTTGAGTATGTTTTATGTTTTAATATGCCTCTTTATTATTGTTTTATTTCATTTTCTTTTGTCTTTTTTATTTATTTAATATTTGTATGTCCTTTTATTTTATTTTTATTTTTTTTTGTATATACACTAATTAGTTTTCAATTAAAATAAATGTATGTATTCATAATCTGAAATTTTTATTTGTTTATTATATAAAATCTATTGTGAATTATGATGTGTTTGTAAAAAACTGCTCAAAAAGTTAATTGTGCAGGTATGTGATGGAAATCGATTGGTTATCAAATAAAATCGAACGGTTTTATTTTCCATTTTTTTTTTTCAAATTGTTTCAAGTGAAAATGACAACTTTTGTTAAAAAATTAACAAATTTATGAAGGTGTTTTTTAATAATAAATAATTTGAATTACAACGAAAAAGATTGAGGGATGCTTCAGACCCATTGAATATGCAGGAAACTAGTTTCAAAGAATGTTTTCGTATAAACAATATCGGTTTTATTTGGCTTCTCCAAATCTTTCAAACGTGGACCAAGTTTATTTAACTCCTGAGCGAAAGTTTGACAAAGCCTTTCGACTTCAACTCGTATCACCTTTAAAATTTTGTTTTGCCAGTTGTGGGTGTTTTTCCATAAAATTTACCTTGAACTCTTCCTGATTTCAAGTTATTTAAATATACATATGTATGTACGTACATATTTTAAAGTGTTTACATACATTTTCGTTTAAATATTTTCCAAATATTTGAAATTTGAGCTTAAATTTCCTTTTTTTTTTCTTTTAAACGTAGACAGTTATCTTCTCGGTTTAAAAACAGTTTAAACAGAGAATTTTCTTCACATTCTTTTTACACATTTTGGTAGAAAGAAATGGAACATGACATCGAATTCGCTTTTAAAAATAAATCAAATTAAAAACAAAACTAAAGATAATCAAGTCTTGCCATTACAACTGTTTTTAGAACGAAATCGACTTCCATCACATACCTGACAATGGAAGATTTCAAAATTTTATGTTTTTGGTGATTGGTATCATTACTTTGATGATGTTGCAATAGGAATGGTCTTGAACTGCCAACAGTTGATGATTTCGTGATGTAACCCCTTTTGTATTTAGGACTGTAAATGATGTCTGGAAAGATTGTCTGACTGTTATGCTCCATTAGAGTACTTAATCTGCCAAGTATTACTTACCTTCTTGTTTTCTTTAAAACTCTTGAAAAGTAAGTGTAATTTACTTTAAACCTTCTCAAATATAATTATTAAAATCAGTTAATTGTTATGTCTTTTTAACAACATTAAAAAGGTAACAAAAATAAACTTTCCATTATGGCAACTGTAAAATTCGGGTGCGTTCAATGGTTCTGCAGAGAAATTCTATGTTACAATTTATATATTGATTCAAAAAGTAACAAAATTGATTTATTCCTGTCTTACATTCACCAAAATTCCTGTCCATTGTAAAGTACTATATCGATGAACTGAGCTCCTTCTTTATAATCTTAGGATCATTGCGGGCAAGTAAGTAAAGAAAGCGATAGTAGCTATTTAATCCTACCAGATTTGGGGGTTGGTCTATCTCCAAAGATCTTTCAAAAGTTCTACAAAGAAATTGTTTGTCAGCTCCAATAAAATGTTCAAATTCATATTTTGATTTATATTCTATAAATTGTTTTTTCAAGCAATTAGGTCACTTTTAATATTTATATAAAAATGTTTTATATATTTATATATTTTTTTATATATTTTAATATCCAATATTTCGCTATCACAATGGATAGCTTCCTCAGGGATAATACAATTTTTGAATTATAATAAATTAATAATTATAATATTAATAATTTGGATTTGTGCTGATGTTTGCAAAGCCCAGAAATATTGCTCCAACACCTACCTTAAAGTATAGCGATCGACTCAGTTCTGATTTAACGGTGTCCGTCCGTCCGGCTGGCTGTCCATGTAAAGCTTGTGCGCAGAGTACAGGTCGCAATTTTGAAGATATATCGATAAAATTTGGTACGTGGTATTTTTTCGGCCCAAGGATGGGTGGGATTGAAACTGATGGAAATCGGTCCATTATTTCACCTGGCCCCCATACAAATGTCCTCCCGAAATTGAGGTTTACCGATCATAAATGTTTGAATTATGCAATTATTCAAACAAATTTCATCACAAATGAATAGTAAATGAAGCCAAATCACATCAACAAATTTTCTGCAGATCGAAATTCACTTTTACGATCATAATTTTTTTAAGAATGTTGGTATCCAAATAAAATTTGACACAAATAAGTTTCTTATATACAGATATAATGGCACTTAACTTTATAACTTTCGGTCCATAATTATTCGAAACACCCGTATAAGACTCTGTCCGTAATTCAATTTAATCTTTTAAAAGTTTATAACGAGATAAAGTTTAACACATATAATATTTATATACACAGACATCATGACACTAGATTCTTGGATGATCGGTACACAATAGATTATATCTCCCATATAACGCCCATTTCTGAAAAACTGTTTTATACACATACTGGGTGTAGGGCATTATATGGTCGGGCTTGACCGGCTATACTTTCTTACATGTTTTCATTTGACTTTTTCACTAAACTCTTTCTCCATCAATAAAAAAAATGTGCGTTCAACGTTCAACCATTTTAAATACGTTTGAAAATTGTTGCCACAAAAATTTATACACCACTAAATTGTTTAAAGATTTACTAAAAAAATGTAAACAAATCCAAGCAGCTGATTCGTATATGGGTTTGGCTTAAACTCGAAACAAGACAAAACCAAGACTGTTACATGACACCAATTTAAATCAGAATCGATTTTTAATACTGATAAATGACAATTCTGACTTGGCTTCCAATAATAATTGTCTTGCCTTGAAGAGTCAGAATTGAAACGTGTGAAAGCGTGTCTCGTCAAGGCAAGTATTTTTCAATGAGAAGGAAAAAGATAAAAGATAATTCTCTCTTTCCTTCTAATTGAAAAATACTTGCCTTGACGAGACAGAATTGAAGAGTGTGAAAGCGGACTAATAAATTTTTGTTCTCTGTTGTTGTTTTTTTTTGTATTATTTCTTTTAATTTTTAATTTTCTTTGTGTAAAATTAACTTTAAATTTTATTTTATGGTTGTGATTTGAAAGGTTTGTAATTTGTGTTGTGTTTAAAACCCAGTGCTTAAATGTAGTGTTAAAGCAATAAACCAATTACACCATTTCCAAACCAGCTATGGTAAACTATAATTGCATTTAAATAAATTTAAAAGAATTTTTTAGTTTTGTAACATTCTAAAATTTAATTGGAAATGGTGTTGATCTAAATAAAGCATTGTTTATTTAAAATCCTATTATTAAATTGAAATGACACTGTAATTATTTGGAAAAAATTAAACAAATTGTTAAATAAATAATGTTTAACAACACAGTGTTAAAATATAGTTAAGAATAAGAGAAATTTAGAAAGCAAACAAACAAACAAACATATTTAATATATACCTACTTATATTTATATATACATATATAACATAATAATAATAATTAGATTATCAATAGATATTTTTGAAATGATATACAAACAAACAACAATAACATACATTATTATTAAAGTATATAAGGAAAATACTTAAACTACATATTAGTTGCTACTAAAATGAACTACATATAAGAATTATTCTAAACAAATCAATAAAAATAACTTGAAAGAAAAATAAATAAAACGATACAAATTATTATTAAATATGTAACACAAGAACTTAGCAAAGTTTTTGAAATACTGTTTGCAAATGAAAACCCAAATAGGTTAAAAAGCCACTAAAGCACTAGAAATCGATTTGTTAAGAAACCTTAGAAATCTTTACAAATCCCCTTTAAAATTTTAAACTCAAAGCAAAATATTTCAAAGGTTGCATTTAACTCAATTTTAATTTAGTTGTTTTTTAGCTGTTGCAGCTACAGCTAACATTACATATCAATAAATTTGATTCATTTCATATTGCAAAACTAAATTTTACAAAAATTTACTTAATCCATATGTTCTGCTTTTGAGAATGAAATCGAAAAAAGGCGCTTTTGCCAATTCATCGACCGGTTACAGTAAACGCCATAATAATTCCCATTCAACTAAATCAAATTCAACTAAAACCCCCAAATCTTCGGATTCTTTTGGAAACCACAGAAAATGCAAGCCAGCTGAGAAGGCAACAACTGCTGCTGAGAAACCAATTGTGGACGATCCAGATAATGATTTGAATTCGGGTTTTGGTAATTACTTGAGATCTAATGAGGGTGAGTTAATATTTTAGTTAAGTTAAGCGTTTTCAATTTTAATTTAAAATTTCAAGCAAGATTTTCGATTTTAGTTAGCTAAAGAAAGAGTTTCTTAAAATGTTGATGAGTGAAAAATTCAGGTTTTTTTTCTATTTTCATTGTATCAGGGAACAGCATAGGGATGGTTTCCAACACCATTTGGCCTAAATTTAATTGAGGCAACGTTGCATTTCCTCCTTTCATAAAACATTTAGGAATTTCTCTTGTAATAGAAATTTGTGACTGATTGTGACCCATAAAAAGATCTGAAATTAATAAGCCCCATCCATTTATCAAGTCTAGTTAATTTTTATTCTAAACTTATTTTGTCTGTTAAAATGTGTTTTCATATAAAAATTATTTTATTTGTCAGTATAATTTCAAATTAAAAATAACTAGATTTGCTGAAAATGTGAGTAAATTTAATCGAATTTAAAAACTAAAAAAAAAAAATTTATATTTTTTCTTGTTTCAACTTCCCCAGAAATTGTAATTTTTTTCGTTTGGTTTTTGGAAATTTTTGAATCAGCTTAAATTCATTTTAAACATAATTTTAGTTAAAATATTAAAGCTTCTATAAAAAATTTCAATGAAATTCAAAAAAATAGAAATTCCAGTTGAGGAATTTTTAAAAATACTTAAAATTTGTTTAAATTTAAAGTCTATGCTGTATAAAATTATTATTTTGAATAGTTTTAACTGTTTTTCACTTCCCCAGAAATTGGAATTTTATAGCCAGTTTTTGGGAAATTTTAAAATTCAGCTTAAACACCTATAATTTAACCTATAATTTTCGACTTCTCTAGAAATTGGGGGTTTGCCGCTTGTTTTTAGGAATTCTTAAAACTTATCTGAAATACTTACAATTTATGTAAATTCAAAGTTTAGTTGTGCTAAATTATTATTTGGCACTTTTTCGAATTCTCTAGAAATTGGGTTTTTGCCGCTTGTTTTTGGGAATTCTTAAAATTCATCTTAAAATACCTACAATTTATTTAAATTTAAAATTTAGTTGTGTTTAAAGATTATTTTACATAGATTTGTGATTTTTCGACATTGCCCAGAAACTGGGATTTTTTTTTAAAATTTTTGGGAATTCTTAAAATTCACCTAAAACACCTACAATTTATGTAAATTCAAAGTTTAGTTGTGTTAAATTATAATTTTGCATAGATTTGTGAGTTTTCGACTTTCCTCAGATATTGGGATTTTGAAACTTGTTATTGGAAATTCTTAAAATTTATCTAAAATACCTACAATTTATGTAAATTCAAAGTATAGTTGTGTGTTATTTTTCATAAATTTGTGTGCTTTCCGAATCCCTCAAAAGGTGGGATTTTTTTGAACGCTTTTAGGAATTCTTAAAATACCTACAATTTGTTTAAATTTATAGTTTATTTGTGTGAAAAGATTAATTTGCATAGATTTGTGAGTTTTCGACATTCCCCAGATATTGGGATTTTTTTTAGCATGTTTTTGGGAATTCTTAAAATACCTAAAATTTGTGTTAATTTAAAAAATAAGTTATGTTAAAAGATTATTTTGCATAGATTTGTAAGTTTTCGACTTCCCCAGATACTGGGATATTGAAGCATGTTTTTGGGAATCCTTAAAAATCATCTAAAATATCTTCAATTTATGTAAATACAAATATTAGTTGTGTTAAATTATTATTTTGTAGACATGTTTTTGGGAACTCTTACAATTTATCTTAAAATACCCACATTTCGTTTAAATGCAACGTTTAGTTGTGTTAAAAGATAATTTTCCATAAATTTGTGTGTTTTCCACTTCCCCAGAAATTGAGATTTTAAAGTTTGATTTTGGGAATTCTTAGAATTCATTTAAATTATTGCTAAAAAGTTTTTAGTAACAAAATTTATGGATTTACTTAAGAATTTAACTGAATCCCAGAAAACATAGATTCCGGTTGGGGAATTTTCGGGTATTTTTTTTATGAGAGACGAATTTTAGGAATTTTTAAAATTTTTAATTAACGATGTGTTAAATTAATATTTTGAATAGTTTTGTATGTTTTTGACTTCCCCGGAAATTCGGATTTTTTTTTTTGCTTGTTTTGGGAGTTTTTGGGAATTGATAAATCTTTAAAATGATTTTAATAACAAAATGTAATTTTAAAGAAATCTCCAAAATTTTAAAACAAAATTCAAGGCAAAAATTAATCAGTTATTACAAAATAATATATTGCCAAAAATTCCCGATAATTGGGGGTATTCTGCTAATAAGCTGGTGACATATTGACGTATGTAGATGCAGTTATGTTATACTGCGAAGGGCGAGTTTTGTCTGCCACTTGAGACCGTGAAAAGCGTAAGATTTTGCAACAGGGCAACATTAATGCTTTGTTTAAAATGAAACAATCATATGAGTGAAACCTCCAAACTTTACACAACTAATGTTTAAATTCTCATTGCAGGCATTGAAATGATGAAAATCTTTGTGTTCGCCAATACGGTTATGGTGATAATTACAATGGCCTGGCCTCATGTAAAAATGCAATATTTTTGGTTTATGGAATGGTTGGAATCATATACGAGTAATCTAGAAATAAACTAAAAACTAAACAAAAAACATTTAATATTATTGAACAAAAAAAAAAAAAAAAAAACAGAAAAAACAAAACAAAATGGTGGGACCGTTCATGCAAGGCATGCTGCTAATGGGCATCATCTACTGGTACTCCAAGGGTCTAATCAACATGATCAACGACTACTATAGAGAAGAATTTAATCAGAAACTAAAACATGAAATAAATGAACAGAAAATTGCACTAAATCGAGCACCCACATACGATTTAAGTGACATGGAACAACTGGTCAATATAGAAATGCTAAAAGACACACTGAACACTGCAGACGAACAGCAGCAACTGGGTTTTACGGACACAAAGGATCAATATAATTTTAATTTTACAGCTTTCGATAACAAGAGTTATTGTTATCGTTTAGATAGCAAGCAAGAGTTTTTAAATATTTTATTTACAATTGTTTATAATTATTATAAAATGCAAACATTCAAAAATCCCATTTGTGCGTTAAATGAATATGAAAATATTCCCCAATCAATGGCTTACAGTAAAACTGAACTTTAAGAGGAATTAGTTTAAGTAATATTAATTAATTTGTATATTTTTATGTGTGTATGTAGTAAATGTTATAATCTAAATGCCAGTTTAAATAAATAAATAAATAAATATTTTGAAAATTAAAGCAACATCACACGAAATAAACACATGATAGATAAATGTATGCTAGAGAGCTGTGTCGTTCACGAACGAACGGGTTAAAATGAACGGAATGAGCCGGTCATTTAACTGAACGGCTTTCGTTCAATAGTGTACGGATCAATTTCGTTCAGCTGCGGTTTATCAAAAGACAAGAAGAAAATCACATTCAATAAGGGTTGTATTCATTCGTTCAAAGTGAACGATTGAACGAATTGAATGAACGAATCAGTCTTGGATAAATGAACGAAAATGACCGGTCACTGAAATGAACGTTGTATGCAAACCATTAAGCATGGTGTAATTATTTTAGGTGAGTGCAAATTGGCAACACAACACAGAAACAACAGGCATTTTGTTTGTGTCAAATAATGTACTACTGTCAAAAACACTTGACAAAGTATTACTTTTGACATACAAAGTAAATTGTAAACAAAGTCAGTCAGCTGTGCTACTGCACTCGCACCATGGTTCCATTGTTATTTTACAACAATTTTTTTATATATTGTTAGCTTGAATATGATTGGTTTTTGCGTGACGTCATTTGTGCGACCTGTGCAGAAGTTTAAAATTTTGTGTTCGGAATGGCATAATCTTTATTTATTTCCATCATTCTTGGCTCGAACTGCATCATATTTAATTCCCATACTGTTCTCATTCTTCCCACCACAACAGACTGTTTCCGAATCATTTCAAATTAATTTATTTATTTACCATGGTAACCGGGCACTTGATATTTACCGTCAAGTTTTAATAATTTGTAGAAAATTCTTTAACAAACACAATTAAAAAAAACATATTTTATTAAAAACAAAACAAAGAAAATTTTATTTTCCAATAAAAATATCAACCAAATATTGAAAGATTTTCATCTACAAACACAAATACTTGAAATACAGAAAGTATTTGCAATAAAGTTTGTTAAAATGGTCTCCACAGTGGCGTAAGTGCAACTAAATTTAACAAACTCCTCCCTCTTTAACTGTCATAAAAATTAAAAATCTTTGTAAATTTTTTAGATGGACCACTTTTGCTGTACCCTCTACCCTTGTCAATGTGGGCTCTGAGGCCGTGTGCATGTTGTGTGATAATATTTTATGTTTTACCGATTTAAAAACTTACAGAATTTCTTACTACAAAGCTGAAAGTCCCCAGTTGGGTTTGAGTATTTCCGTAATGACGGGCCATAATAAATTCGCTTTGGTGGCTTTTTCAGAAGTGGTTTTAAGACCGTCAGTGCATATAATTCAATATCCCGGTTTTGCCAAATATGCAGTGTTCAGTAGTAAGTAAAAAGAAAAATAAATTGAAGCAGTTACAGACCTAAGATTGAAGCTAAAATTAAAGGACGTAAAGAGCTAAAATTCAAAGTTAAAAAATTCTAGTCCATACTTCAGTCCTTAGTCTAATTTAAAGTCTAGTCCTTAATCTAGTCTCTAGTTTAATTCTAATTTTAGTCCATATTTTAGTCCCTAGTCTAATTAAAAGTCTGGTCCTTAATCCAGTCTCCAGTTTAGTTCTAATTCTAGTCCCTAGTCTAATTAAAAGTCTGGTCTTAATCTAGTCTCCAATGTAGTCTCTAGCCTAGTCTCCTGTCGTTAGTCCTTAATCTGGTCTCTAATGTAGTCTCCAGTGTAGTCACTAGTTTAGTCTAATCACAATCTAATCCTTTCTTACAGCCCAAAAAATTATCACTTTTGTGGACATACGCTTCAACGAACACGATTTACTATTGGCCCTCTCGGGTTATCCTCACTACACTTTGTGCATCTGGAATTTTCGCACGGGCCAGCTGCTAGTACAACACGATACTTTTAAGCAATCTTTATCACACTCTCTGCTCTGTTCCTTTCATCATATACCACAAATAGTACAACTCTCCGAATGGCATCGTGAGATATTAGTATGGGAATTGTGTTATTCCTCTACGGGAGTGGATTTACATGAAGTCTCCAATATAGAGCTGAGCAAAGAGTTTACCTTGAGCAATATCAACAGCATGTGCTACAGCGAGGACAATAGTTTATATGTGGTGGACAATTTGGCAAATGTTTTCCTGGTAAGTAGGATTACAAATCACTTTAAGAGCAATTGCTGAAAAGATTATGTTTGCATGTTCCAGGTTGAAGTGGCTCAGTTCTATTTAAAGCCCCAGTGGTCCAGATTAGATCCTTTGGAAGTTAGCAGCAATTTTACAGCTTTCCATGTAGAATCACATAAACAAGGTCTGCTGGTGTACAGCAATGATATAGTTTATTATTTGCGCAAGAAACTTAACAAATGGATGTGCGAGTGGAAGCTTTTAAATAATGCAATGCCTGAAGCAGGTCTACGCAAATGTCTAGGCAATCATAATGGAGAAATTTATGCCTCTGCGGCTCTAGGTAACCTATATCGTTTGGAAGTTTTAAGCGAAGAAGTAAAGTTGACAGCCGTTAATGATTATCATGAGAATAGCTTAGATTTTGTGGTGCTTAAGGGGGTCAAGGAAGAGTGTTTAATACAACTGACCATGCAGTCCACTGTAAAGGCCTTGGAAGTGAGAAATTTTACACAATATTCCCTAATTGAAATAGCTGATGCTAATACCATAGTTGCTCATAATGTGGCACCGTTTGTTATGGTGGGCAGCTCCAGGGGAAAATTACACTTTCTCAACTACTCCAACGTAAGAGAACCTTTTGAAATGGCCTGCATAGAAACTGCCAATGGTTGTGCCCTGGGATCTTTACAACTCATGGATAAATTGGCGGTATATCGCACTATTTATTATGATTTTTATTTGGTGAAAACCGACTTTAATGAAAATTCTTTCTTTGAAATTGGCCCTATTGAACATATTGACGAAAAGGTGGGCGTTTGCCAGTATTTTCTGGCCGAGAATAATCGCATTTTTATGTTTATCAATCGCGATTTGAAAACTTTATTGCCTCATTGCAATGTTTTGCGCTGTTATCAGTGGCTGCCTGATCAGAAGTATGTAAAACTTGTGGAATATCAATTGCCCTATAGCTATCGTGATGTGGGTCAGGTTTCGCTGTCCTTGAAGAATATTGTAGAGTTCTTTGCTGTACGTTTGGAATCGAATGTGCTGGACTATTTGCAATTCAAAACGGATACAAATGAATTGGTTTTAGTTAGTTCTTTGCAGACCAATCACTTGTCCAGCATTAATGGTATTGTAAGCTCCAGAAATCTTTTAACTTGGGGTGTTGATGGCACTTATATACACCATCGCACGCATAGGAAGTCGTCCAGGTTATATGGTATTTGCCAAATACTGCAGATTAAGTACCGGCCGAGAGTGGTGCAAAAGGTGGTGGACTGTTTTAATGCCAAGTAAAAAGTAAAGATTTGAAAAGAAAATTCAAATAACTAATAAGTATTTGCTATTTCAGGTACCTGGTCTACTTGTATTCCTTGGGGGGCATAAAAGTAATACGTGTTGTCTCCAGCTCATTACCCACCATCGAAAATCAGTTCATCAATGACACGCCTCTCATCATAGAACCTCAACTCAGCACAACCCAAGCCATAAATCAAATAACTAATGAAGCTATCACAGAACATACAGCACAGGAAGTTCTAGCTAGGGATAAGCTTTTGCAAAATTTTGCAGACCTTGGCCAAGAGCTGACTGCCCTTATCAACTATGATATGTCAGTAACGGGCAAGTCTCAGGGCATATTCAAGAAATTCTGCTTAAATCACAAATGGTTGGTGAAATTGCTCAAAGAAGCGGGAAAACTTTGCGAAGCCGAACGCACCAGTTTGGAGGCTGCCATACAGGACCAGTGCCGTATAAGAGATTGGCTTTATTTTACCATCATGTCCACAAATAGTGGCATTAGTTTTAAAATTCGTGCCATATTCTCCAACTTTTCTTTTGAAAATTATGGTTTGCGCAAAGGAAATGATAACTTTGCCCAGTTATTTGAACTGTACAGGTTTTATGATTTGGATACTTTGCAGGCAGAGGATAATGAAGAAGGAAATGAGCCTAGGGAAGCCGAGGAAGTAGCTGAACTTAAAAGGCAGCAGCCCTTGGACTATTTTCAGGTCCAGGGCTCCACCTATGAGCATATAATGAATGAGCTCTTGGCCCTGCAGGATTTGAATTGTGTGACCGGCAATCAAATGTATAATCAAGATGCCAAAATACGTATCTTACTAACCGATCGCTTGAAATATGATTTTAATCAGAAATTCGAGGAAATAAGGAAAATTAAAAGCGAGCTAATGTCAGCCATATTGGCCACCAATAACTCTTTAATAGAAATCTACGACAACATGAATTGCATGCTTAAGCTCTTGGGCCAAACACAATTTGAACCTCCCCGGCTATCCCAGCCCGCATGGCAAAAGGATGAATTTGTTAAAAGCATCCTACAAGTAGATGAGTCGGAGATTAAGGCCGTCAATCGTCGTAAAAAGAAAACTGAAATACAGGCTTCCAAAAGAGGACGTTTGCTGCTATGGACGGTAGACTTCTGGCTGCAATCCTTAAACACCATGATGGATGGTGTCTTGGAAAAGTTATGGCAAGAGGAAATCAAGAAAAATATATCCATGCCAGAGTTCTTAACAAAAAAAGATCCCGCCGAATATAGCCTAGAAGATCAGAAAGCCTTCAGGGACTACGAGCAAAAATGTCGTATTTTGCAAGAAGATCGCCAGAAATATTTGCAAATCCTAACAGAAAATGAAGCCAAGATCAATGAACTCAAAAGTACTTACATTTTAAAATTAAATGAAAATGTCACTGAAATGATGATCTTGAAGCTGAAATATGATTTTGCCATAAAGCATGTGCGTCTAAGAAATCAGAATACCAAAATCATGTACTTCAAAAAGCTACAGTGGCTCAACCGTATTAATATGTTAAGGTTAGTGTTGACGTTCTTTGAAATAATATCGTATTAAAGCTTTTGTAATATTTACAGAACAGACATTGATTTATTAAGCGAGTATGTACAGAAATATGGCAAACTCTTCGAGTTTTGGGCCAAATCTGTGGAAGATTTACGCTTGAAAGTTGACAGCTTAATGCTGAAAGAGAAATCCATAGAACGCCAGTTTAAGGGACAATATCTTAATAGTATACCGCAACATTTGGGTCCGGAAATGTTTAAATTGTTTAAAAAACGTGCCAAAAGTCAGCCCAAGCTTTTGCACTCCACTCTTATCTGCAAAGAGCTGTCGTTGCGTGTTAATACTAAAACGCAACCGAAATTTCCGTTTCCTTTGCCCAAAGATGTCTATGAATATTTGGAGGGTTTGAATACGTTGGATGAGTTGGGGCCCAATATACCCGTTTCCTTGGAGTTCAAGCATTGGGATCAATTTGTTAGATTGCGCCGGCAAAAAGTGGAAATAGAATTGAAAATACGGGCTGTCAATTTACAATTGGCCGATTGCAGTGCGGACATGAATTCTTACGGCCGTGAGTTGGCCAATTTAAAGAGTATCAAAACAGAGGCAACCAAGAGACTGCATGAGGCTCAAGAGGAGTATGTAAGTGACAGGTTAGATTGTAAAAAAACTTTTTTGTATTAAATTATTACTTTTTGTAGCTGAAACTAGTTCAAAACCAGACTCTGGAATTACGTTTAACCATGGGCCAGGTCGAGTTAAACATCATGGGCTCTTTAGAGAATCTACAGAACTGTGTTCTAATGCATCAAGATGATGTCAATGATATAAACGCCTTAATTATCGTTAGTTTTCTCATAAAAATTGCAAACAAATTCAATAACTTTCTTTTATACCACAGAAAGCCGGTCAAATGAAAGTAAAGGCCATGCAACGAGTTGCTTTCTTTCGTCGCCAAGTCATCTACAAAGAATGGGAACATAAAGTGGTCAGCGTTAATATAGAATATTTAAAAAATATGCTGTATGTCATAGGCAAATGTAAAGTTTCCATAGAATTCTTAAATATTTTACGTAACTGGAAGAAGGTTAAGTCTGATAAGCTTAAAATACTTAATGCCATGGGTCTGCTCGAAAAAGTGGCTGAAGAGAAGCTTACAGGTTTTAGAAGGCAGATAATAAGAATGTAAGTAAATATTAATGGAACTAAGATTTCAGCAACAAGCATTAAGATTTATTTACATTCAGAACTGAGAAGATTTCAGCAGTGCGTCAACAAATCGATGAAATGAAGAGAAGCAATAAACGCATAAATAGACAAATCGATGATCTTAAAGTGGTGGTATCGTTTGCACATACAAATCGGGACGTTATGATAGAGGAAAAAAAGCGTAGAGAACAAAATGAAAAGTAAGTATTTGAAAAGACTTTCAGTTAAAATTAAGACATAAGCAAATTATGAAGATTTAAAGATTTTAGAGAGTTTGAAAGAAATTAACTCGTTTAAAATGTATAATTTTTTTTTATCATACACAGAATGGAGAAAATCAAACGGCATTGTAATCTAATAGAGACCGTACGTCGTGATTATGTGCACATAATGGAATTAAAAACTATATTGGAATTGCAACGTTTGCGTACTTATCCAACACTGGGACCCAATCCAAATCACTGTTTGGCCTAAAACAGCTATACTTATTTTAGTTTTGTTTTAAAATACCTCACGATATCAAGAATAATATGAAGCAAATAACACAATCTTAAAAATATAAATTTAATTCTTTATTGAATATATTCTTTAATCCTTAAAACCTTAAAATAAACAGTATAAAACTGAATTTATTCAATAATCACAATAAAATATACATTAAAATTAAAATCATGAAGGTGTGCACAAAAATCCAGGACCAATACAATCTGTAAATATAAAAATAATTTTATAAATTTTCTTTAGTGCAACATAAATACTCAAGGAGTATGTTCAGTGTAGCTAAAAAGGTAAACAAACACAAAGTACTGTGCCTAGAGTCGATAATAATGTTTATCTTTCCGTTATTAAGTGTTTATAAATTTAATTTTAAAGGCTTTAGTAAAAAAAGGAGACTACTATAATATTATTAGCAATATATTTTATAAACAAAATCCTTTAATTTACTTGATTGTTTTATACAAATATTTATTTCAAATTGTTGTACACATCCAGCCAGTTAATTTTGGCCGGTGTATCAAAGTAAATAAAGCAGTACGTTCAGTGTTCAGTATTTTTCAGTCTATCGTAATGGCGCCTTGTGTCAACAAGTGAATTTCTTTTACTTCCTTCATTAAAAGTGTTTAAGTTTAATTTAAAATTATTTTCAAGTATAAAAACGTTACTAAAGTAGTGTTAAGTGTTTATTAATATTTAAATAATGTTAAAGGCAAAGATGTTAATGAAAATAAATTAGACACAGTTAAATATATCTGCTAAAAG
Organism: Bellardia bayeri; assembly: GCA_950370525.1. Classification (NCBI taxonomy): domain Eukaryota; kingdom Metazoa; phylum Arthropoda; class Insecta; order Diptera; family Calliphoridae; genus Bellardia; species Bellardia bayeri. The sequence goes on along the minus strand of OX493264.1, from coordinate 8,296,998 downwards.
TAAGTTTCGTTTTAAAGAAAATTATTTTATAATTTTTAACTTTAATTAAAGTTTTAGTAATAAATAAGAAATTGGTAAAATTTAAAAAGTTGGCCAAAGAGCACAGATTCTTTTAGTTGTGTTATTGAAAGCTTTATTGTTTTCGTTGCGTTACTAAAGTTTGATAGTTCATATTCGTTCTGGGAGCTGTTTGTGTACATCGAATTGTTTGTGCAATTGTTGGCACAAAAGCATTGTTGTTGTTTTTGTATTTTTTTTAGCAAAAGAAAAACTTGACATCTACATAGTTTTTAATAAAATCTTTTAACAATAATCGATTTTATTAGAAATAATTACAGCGTTTTCCATATTTTAGCTAAAAATCTTAAATCGTTAAGATTATAGAATTTTTATAAATTTGTGATCAAAAATTTATTCATAAGATGAATTTGTAATCACTCAAATTTCAAAATAAAAATTAAACAGTGGCTGATTGCTTATTTTATGCAATGTATTTTTTGTTTGTTTTCAAAGCTCTATAAAAAGAAAACTAACAGGAAAAAGAAAAATATAATGAAAATAAAATGATAGCATTTAAAAGAAAAAATGTTATAGTCTAACAAACAAAAATCATTTTAATATATTAAAACTAAAAACACAAAAGAAATACTCGTTTATTCACGTCAACTCTTGCAAAACTCTTGCAAACAACTTAAGTTGTATTTAAATAGAAGTAGTCAGTGAGTGATTTAAGTTATATATAAATATGATCTATAACAATTAATTTGGTATTTAAACAGAACTTAAGTTTAAAAACACTTTAATTTTTCAGGTAAAAACTGGCCATTAGTACTGCTTTAAACTTCTTAATTTTGTTTTAGAACAAATGCTTTCTTTAATACCCTAAATATTACACATCCATTTTGCCCGGTGTAACAAAGTAAAACAGCAGTACGTTCAGTGTTCAGTTTTACTTTATTTTTCAGTCTATCGCAATGGCGCGTCGCCTAAACAGGTGATTTTCGTTTAGTTACGTCTTTAGAAGTTTAAAAGTATAATTTAAAAGCTGTTTTAAATATAAAAACGTTACTAAAGTGTTATTGAAGTAGAATTAAGTGTTAAGTACTATTTAAATAATGTTAATAGCAATTATTTTAATAATAAATATTGAAAGAAAGAAAATTGTCACGAAAAAGTTTGTGTGTCAAAAGTAAGTTTCTTTTTAAAGAATTTTATTTTATAATTTGTGACTTAAATTCAAGTTTATGTTTTTGTAATGTTTGTTAAGTTATTTTTTTATTGGCCGCAGAGCACAATTGGACTCTGTTAGTTTTGAAATTAAATTAATGTTTATGTTTTTTTTTAATGTTTGTTAAGAAAATACATACCTATGTATGTATGTATGTACTCGTATGTAAGTTGGTCACAGCACAAACAGACTCTGTTAGTTTTGATCGTTCATGTCTGACACATGTGTTTGTAGGTATGTGAATTTGTTTTCTTGGCTGTGTAATTGTTGGTACAAAGCCTTGTTGTTGCATTTTATAATTTGAGTTCAAATAATTAAAGTTTTTGATTAAAAAATTCAAAGAAATTCTATTTCTTTCCGAAGAATGAAACTTAAATCATTTATAACTTTGTAAATATTGCGCTTTTTAGAAGATTATTACCCCTTTTAAATACATATGTATGTATGCATGTACATATAACTTCTCTAACAACTCACCTTGTTATCTTGTATTTATGCGAATTTTCCTGCTGTATCTGTTCATTATGCAAATACTTTTGTATGCCCAATACAAATTGTCGTATATAGTTGTCGTAGTTCAAAGTTTGTAAATTCCAATCCAGACTAGCATATAAACCATTACTAGTCGCATCAGCAAAATAATAACGGCTGCTATTCAAAAATATCCACTCATTAAGGGAGAAACATTTGCCTGGCAATAAATTTAGCACTTTCACAATAAGTTCGCTTAAAAAATAGCACACTTAAACTTACCCGCCAAACATGCCTGCCTAAACTTCTTGGCTATGGGCAAAATCATTCTGCGCTTGCCGCCCTGCAACAAGGTTAAAAGATCCATGAGTATAGCCGGTACATAGTGTAATAGATAGACTGCCATATCATGGAAAAAATAACTCTTGCGATATTTGAAATAGGGATACATGAGTAATTTCTTGGTGGGATAAATGCGTGACCATTTAAGGGTCAGGTTGCCCAATTGTTGCCAGGTTATAGGATTGGTGTCACCCGAAGTGGAGTTGGATATAAAAACTCTGTAAAGTATTAAGAAATTGTACAATATTTTAATTTGTTTGTTTTGTTTGTTTGAATTAACTTCTTACGTTTCTTTTATGGCCCTGGGGGCTGTCAAAATCATAGAGTTTACTACAAAATCCACCGGTATTATGTCGCATATAACATCTTTATCTCCCAAAATGCTGCTTATGGAACCTTTACCGATTTCCATCATTATGCCCGTTATACCCTGTATATTATCTATCCAGCCCGGATAGGGTTCTCGATGAGCGGCTGTCACTATAGAGGGCCTTACTATGACTATGGGTATCAAGTGTTTGTAGTCATTCACTATTTGCTCGGCTATGGATTTGGTAAAGGTGTAAGTGTTTGGATGAGGTCCCTGGCAAATAAAAGAAATGGTTAAAATCAAGTAGAGATTTTGTAGATTTCATTAATTTTAAACCTTTATATAGTTGGCCAAACTGTTAAAGTATTCATCTGGTATTTTCAAAGTACAATCAACAAAATGTTTCCAATTTACTGGTGGCAAAGTGGGGTAAATCTGCTCATCTACATATTTGCGTCCAGGATTGCAATAGGCCGTGGAAACGTACACAAAACTCTAAAAAAAAAACAATTTATTATAACGTTCTTGTTTAAGGAAATTAAGGAAACTTTAAGTTAAAAACTTTTAATCGTTTGAAAGAAGTCTTCTTTGAGTCATAGAAACTTTGTTATGAAGACTTACTCGATTTGTCGGGACTTTGTTAGGAAACTTCAAGTTGAAGGAAATCTTTCTTTCAAACTATTCAGCATTTTAAGGAAGTTTTTCTTGATTTGTTTGAAATTTGTCAGGATCAAAATCTTTTATCGTTTTAAGGAAAACTTTCTTAATTTGACCGGACTTTGTTAGGAAAGATGTCTTGCTTAATTTGTTCGGAATTTGTTAGGAAATATCAGGTTAATAACTTTTGATTCTTTTATGGAAGACTTTCTTAATTTGTTCGGCCTTTGTTAGGAAACTTCAAGTTCAAAACTTTTCAATGCTTTAATGAAGACTTCCTTAATTTGTCTGGTTCAAAACTTGTCAACGTTTTAAGGACGACTTCCTTGATTTGTGGGGACTTTGTAAAGAAATGTAAGGTTCAAATCTATTCATTGTTTTAAAGAAGACTTTTTTGGGAAACGTCTGGTTTAAAGAAGTTTTTATTGATTAGCTCAAAACTGTTAATAGTTTCAAAGAAGACTTTCCTTGATTTTGTTAAAACATTTCTACATTATTTTAAGAAAGACTTCCTTGGTTTGCCGGGACTTTGTTACCTACCTTTAGTAAAGGCATATCACTACACATTTCCAATAAATTCCATGTAGCCACTGCGTTGACACGCGCCGCCACTTTAAGTCTTTCATTAAAGCGCACAGTAGCGGCACTGTGGAAAATAATATTGACTTCAGCACACAACATTTTCTTGTCTACATTACTGAGACCTGTTTTTTTTTTTAAATAGTTACACATTAATATCAACTTCAAATAGCCACCAAAAGAAAGCTTACCGAAATTCTCTCTCTCTATATTTCCCGCCAAAAATTTCAGCTTATTCAAACGCTCTGGATAAGATGATCTCAAACGTTCAAAGATTCTATGCTGCACAAACTCTTGAAAACGTTGCTCCACGCCTTTATTATGTTTCTCGCGTATCAGCATGTAAATACACTGCAATTGAGGAAAACTCCAAAGTAGTTTTTCCAACAATGTTTTACCCACAAAACCAGTGGCTCCTAAGTGGCTCAACGAAAACCAGAAAAGAAGAAAACATGAAACAGAAAATGAAAACATGAATGAAAAGATACTTGAAAATTATGAAAGTTTTTTCTATGGTTTTGCATTTGAAATGTTTAACTAACATGATGAAAGAAATTTTATTAGATAAGATCACAGTTATTAAAGCAAAAGATGATGAAATCTTTGTATTTAATAATTAATAATTAAATAATTATTATTAGTTTAAGATGAAAATTATTAAGTTTGAATAAGGCATACATTTAGAAATGAAGTGTTTTGAAATCATTTTATAGCAATGACCCACTTACCCGTTACAAAGATTACGGCATTATTGTAAAAATCCATGTTGATGAATGATAATCTCTAAAATCTAATAACTCAAAACCCTAAAAATTTATGTTTGGAATTTTGTTCAGGATTTTCCTTTTTTTTTATAATTGTTCACTAACTTTTCTTTTTTTTATAAGGCTTTCAACTAAAACGTTTTCACTGGTCAACGGCTGTAAAACAACTGTTTGTTTGCTTGACTGGTACAACGTTTTCAACCAGTATAAAAAGCTTTTTTAGAAAATCCTCTTAAACAAGTTCCACTTGTGGTAAATGAATGGGAAATTATGCAGGTCTTCTGTTTGATTTCTCGTTTGATTATTCTTTCAACATTTCAAGATAATTTAATAGAAAATTCTAAGATTTTTTTAACGGTCAACAGTTTAAGTGTAGTAAACAGATAATACAATGATAATTTGAGGAAATTTGTACAGTCTACTATATCTTTGTTTTAAGCTAAAAACTCAATTATGTTTTGGTGTACCTTCATTGTTGTTTAATCCTGAATACATTGAATAAAATATATTTCTGAACTTAGGAATCTTAAGAGATCTTTTTATTGAAGTCATAGAATGTAAATTATACCAAAAGATTTGTGAAAATAAAGCTTTGAAACTCGATCTGTAGAACCTATCAAATGAATATATCAGAATCGACAAACAAGTTTTGTATGAGTTTCTCATCATTTCAAATGTTCCTTAACGAAATCATGAACTCGTAAGATATCTCAGATAGAATCCTTCTATACGAAGGGATAATAGGGAACTTTATGCAGCATTTCCTTGATCGTAGCTCAGAAACTCCATCTATTTCACTTACGACAAAACTATTAGGCAGCTGAAAACAGGTCGAGCGAAAAATGTTCAATTTATTAATTGTCCAGCAAATCCTGATTCACTTCATCCAATGGATTTTTGCTTAACTCAGTTCTAGTTGAGATTCTAGTTTAATATCTAGTTCAAGATCTTATTCATATTCTAATTCAGGTTGTAGTTCAAGATCTAGTTTAGGTTCTAGATAATGTTCTAGTTAAGAGTCTAGTTCTGCTCCAATTCAGATTTTAGTTAGGCTTTTAGTCCAGATTCTAGTTCTGTTTCAGTTCAGGTTCTAGTTCAGGTTCTAATCCAGATTATAGTTCTATTCGAGTTCAGGTTCTAGTTCAGGTTCAGGTTCTAGTTCACATTCTAATTCTGTTCCAATTCTGGTTCTAGGCCAGGTTCTAGTCCAGATTCTAGTTCTGTTCTAGTTCAAGATCTAGTTCAGGTTCTAGTTTAGATTCTAGTTCTGTTCCAATTCAGGTTCTAGTTCAGGTTCTAATCCAGATTCTAGTTCTGTTCTAGTTCAGGTTCTAGTTCACATTCTAATTCTCTTCAAATTCTGGTTCTAGATCAGGTTCTAGTCCAGATTCTAGTTCTGTTCCAGTTCAGGTTTTACTTCAAGATCTAGTTCAGGTTCTAGTTTAGGTTCTAATTCTGTTCCAATTCAGGTTCTAGGTCAGGTTCTAGTTCAGGTTCTAATCCAGATTCTAGTTCTGTTCCAGTTCAGGTTTTACTTCAAGATCTAGTTCAGGTTCTAGTTTAGGTTTACATTCTAATTCTGTTCCAATTCTGGTTCTAGGTCAGGTTCTAATCCAGATTATAGTTCTATTCCAGTTCAGGATCTAGTTCAGGTTCAGGTTCTAGTTCACATTCTAATTCTGTTCCAATTCTGGTTCTAGGTCAGGTTCTAGTCCAGATTCTAGTTCTGTTCTAGTTCAAGATCTAGTTCAGGTTCTAGTTTAGATTCTAGTTCTGTTCCAATTTAGGTTCTAGTTCAGGTTCTAATCCAGATTCTAGTTCTGTTCCAGGTCAGGTTCTAGTTCACATTCTAATTCTGTTCCAATTCTGGTTCTAGATCAGGTTCTAGTCCAGATTCTAGTTCTGTTCCAGTTCAGGTTTTACTTCAAGATCTAGTTCCGGTTCTAATTTACATTCTAATTCTGATCCAATTCTGGTTCTAGGTCAGGTTCTAGTTCAGGTTCTAGTTCTGTGCTAGTTCTGTTCTTGTTCAGGGTCTTAATTAGATTCTAGTTCAAGATCTAGTTCAGTTTCTAGGTCAGGTTCTAGTCCAGATTCTGGTTGAGATTCTTGTTCTGTTCCAATTCAGGTTCTTGTCCAGATTCTAGTTCTGTTCTAGTTCAAATTCTTGTTCAGATTCTAGTTGAGATTCTAGTTCTGTTCCAATTCAGTTTCTAGTTCTGTTCTACTTTAGATTCTAGTTTTGTTCTAGTTTCAGGTTCTAGTTTAGGATATAGTTCATATTGACAATTAATACACCACGTTTTAAACAGCTTAATATGGTAAAATCACATTTTTTTATTAGTTGATTTCATTTGTTATAAAAAATAAAACTTTACATTAATTCTTACAATTAGTTTAAGTACGTCTACAATGCACGCGTTTCATTTCATTCATCCTGTCATTTGCTTTTAGCTAAACTCTGTTTTTATTCTCATATTGTTGTAATTAAGTTTTCTTTTCGATTAAACTAAATTAACTTCCTATTATTTCCTCCGGCAATTGTTGCCCACCTCCCTTGCTGCCTTAAAGGCGAGTATTATTTACATTCGTTTCCGTAGTCCAGACAGTTTTTGCTAGTGGTGATGCATTCTTATTATTATTTCTAGAATTGCCTTGTTCTGCTGTTGCAGTAGGGGTTGGCGTCCGGGGTGTTAATATAAGACAGGTGAAAAACCCACCAAATATACTTAGAAGACAATAAGAACTTAAGGACATGGCTACATCGATTTTCTTAAGGACATTAACAAAGGGAGCGGACAGCAGCCAGATGCGAGCCCACGTCACCACCGAAAAGACAAAGGGTACTTTTTTATTGGCCGGCATTACTTCATGCATGCAGGCTAGTATCATGGATTGGGCACAGGAGACAGCAGCCTTGGGTATCGTGGCAATTATCATCCAGAGGGTGACCTTTAGTTCGGGATCCACTAAGAGACGAAGAAATGTGTTTTAATTTAAGAGATATTTTGTTATTATTAAAGTCTATGCGGATTGCTTACTGTCTGCTGCAGTAAATAGCCAGCCTAGGCAGCCTAATACACCCGCCAATATATTAAAACCACCGGCCCACTGCCATTTCCAATTATTGTGTTTCAAAGTAAAGTGTAAAGCCAAAAAGCAGCCAAATATTTCGGAAAAGCCTGTGAAAAAGGTTTAACACTGGAAATAAAGCAAATTTAAATCAAATTCTTAGCCTTACCCATTGCCACAGTATTCGGCACCAAATAATCGCGGCCAAATGAACGCATATTTAGCAACATGCCCATGAAGTTAATAATAAACGCTGCCAAGGCCAAATGAGCCGCTATCATGTGCACTTTTGCTCTGGGACCCTGCCACAACGCCAACCACTTGGCCGGCGGTGGAGCCGATTTCAATTTTGTTCTCAAACTCTGTAATTGTTGAAGAAAATCTTCTGGTATTTTATCGAGACGTTGATTTATGGCTGCCCCCTCTTTAACAATATCCGCCACTCGATTAATCACTTTATCGTCGCCGTTTTTCAAAAGCCAACGTGGAGATTCGGGTGTCCATTGTAGTAGCAATGTTAAAAATAATGTAGGGAATGTAATGCCGAGATAAATGTGCGACCAATTGGTGAAAAAGGCCGAAAGGGAGGGTAAAAATATGACTCCTAGTGACCAGAATGTATCGTAGACTATAATGGCACCGGCTCGGTAAATACCGGCGGTGATGTCGGCAACTGGAAGGATAGAGATAAGTTAAATAGGAATAGAATATTTTCTTTCTTAAAATATCAAAATATAATTGTTAGTTCAGATTATAGATCAGGTTCCTGTTCAGATTATAGATCCGGTTCTGATTTAGATTTTTGTTCAGAATCTAGTTTAGATTCTAGTTCATGCTCCAGGTCAGGTTCTAGTTTAGGTTCAAGTTTAGATCCCAGTTTAGATTCTAGTTCTGAATACTTACATATCGCTTGACCCGAAGTAAACATGATAGCACAACAAACGGCCGACAAACAGCGAAAGGCACAATGTAAACTAAAGTCCCGGGCGTAACCCGTCACTACTCCACATATAATCTGGGCTATTTGGCCTATAAAATACACATTGCGCGGGCTTATACTGCAAATAAAATATAGATTAACTAATCGTTTGTATTCGAATTAACTTTCCAACTACCACTTACAATAACATCATTTTCGTGCCAACCACACCGCCCACCAAAACTCCAAACAAATGCCAGTACTGGGTCCACGCAACAAATATATCCCTTAAACACACCAGATCGAATTGCATGATAAGAGACTGGAAATTAAAATCATATAAAAATTGCGTACACTCCTGGCGATCACCGGTCACTGCATCATCTATGTAACATTGATCCGGGGAAATACTTTGATTTGGCATTAAAGATGTCGAGTCACAAATGAACTCTGTGCGTGGATACAGTTCGGGAGCGGTGAATATTATGCAGGCCATAAACCAAGAGGCGGGTATTTTACACAGGAATATAATGAGTATCGTTCTGATTTGCCACACACCAAAGTCGCCGGTAATTTCAGCTATAATATCAGCAGCTGGAGGCGTGGCTGCCAGCGGAGGAGTATGTGTGTGCTGCTGTGTTGTTACATGATCGATATCGGGGCCCTCTGATATATAAGCTAAATTACGTTGGCCCACTTTGGGAGAGACTTTTGGCGAGGATTTTGGGCCATTTGTGTGATTCATTTTGAAGTTTTTTTTTTTTTAATTTGTATTTCAAACTTTAGCACTTTGGAAGAGATTATTTCTAGGTTTTCGGATTAAAGCTTAAAGTCTCTCATAATTCTGACCCTGAAAATTCATTTTAAAATAAAATGTGGATAAATTAAACGCATGTTTGAAATTGTTTAATAAACATTAGCGCAATTCACAATTCACACTAACAAAATACACAGCAAGAGCAAAAATATGCTAAACCTTTTATAATTTAATTTTATATAATATAATTTATAATTTTACTCTGTTGGCTTTGCAACACTTTCAGTCTTCCATTCATGCATGAAACCACAATTTCAAATTCTATAACAATCATTAATTTATTTACTTTCATGTGTAATTGACATTTATTCCTTTTCCCTAGACTATTTGATATTGTTTATGCTCTTGTTTTAATTATTATCAGTTGTTGATCTTTGCTGCAACAAATTGTTCTTTTGCCGAATCCTCTTTTCATCTCTGTTCACTTGAAAACATGGTGTAACTATACAAGGTGAGTGCAGTAGCACAGCTGACTGACTTTGTTTACAATTTACTTATGTCAAAAGTAATACTTTGTCAAGTGTTTTTGACAGTAGTACATTATTTTACACAAACAAAATGCCTGTTGTTACTGTATTGTGTTGTATTTGTTGCCGATTTGCACTCACCTAAACTAATTACACCATGCATGTAAATTTGAGTAAAATCGTTTAGGAGCTAAAGAAAATTATAAAATTATTGAATTAAAGACAAACGTCAAAGTTCCTAATTTAAAATTTCTCGTTTCAGTATCGTTTTTTTTTACATAGTTTATTTTTATATAAAGGGTGTTTTTTTAAATGTCTAGAACTTTGAAATGGAATAAAACAAAGATGATTTTTTTTAATTGACATGAAATTTGCTTTATTCAAAAGATAATCGTCTGGCATTATAATTTAAATATGACTTCTGGCATATGACGGGCTCGGACGTAATCTAAACTGTAGCTCCAATTTTCGTTGTGTTATTCCAACATTTGTGGCCGTATATCGGCGATAAAGCGGCGAATGTTATCCTCCAAGTAGTCAATCGTTTTATCGGCGTAGACTAGTGACTTTACATATTCCCACAGAAAACAGTCAAGTGGATTTTCAAATCACCGGTCCGAAACGTAAAACTATGCGGTTACCAAACGTTTCCTTCAATTAATCAATTGTGACACGAGCTGCGTGACATGTTGCGCCGTTTTGTTGAAACCATAATAATGTAAAAAGTAATGTAAATTAAAAAAAAATCATCTCTGTTTAATTAAATTTTAAAGTACTATACATCTAAAAAAAACACCCTCGATACGTATTTCAAAAAGAACCATGATTTTCAAAATAAATTTATTCATGTTGAAATGCTAAACCCAACTAAACATAAATCACTTGACAACTGACAAAAATGCCAACTTAAGGTTTTATACATCTAAAAAAAACACCCTATATTTAACACTTTTACACCTTAAAGTCCTCTCCATAAACAGGTTAAAAGTAAATTTATTTTATTGTATTTATTTACATTCTGCTGTTTATGGGTTTTTAATAAGTTTATTGTGTTTGTTTTATTTTAATATCGATTACATTTCTTTATCAATTGTTCTACTTTCTTTAATGGTTGCAGTCATTGAACACATGTTAATTAACGTATTTGCTTAAAGAAATTAATTAATTAGTTTAATTTTATTTAACTTAACTAATTAGTTGGATAAATAGGAATGAATTTTAATGTTAAGTAAATGATACATACAACTTGTTACTGGAGTTTTTAAATAAATATTAATGCTAAATGTTTGTTTTATAGAGAAATCAAGGAGTTGTTTTTAAATATTATTAAAAATTAATAAGGGGAAAATGGTAAGAAGTGACCGTTAAGAGAATAGTAGATTATGTAGATTATATTAACATTTTCCAATGGTACTCCTCGTATAGGTAAATAGTAAGCATTCAAGTTTTGTTGGTATGTAAATGTTTTGAAATATTTTCTATTTGCTATTTTAAAAACTTTCAAAGAAAACATCAGCTTTGTACTTAAACTTGACAATCAAATTTACGTATAAAAGCCGCAGCAAACAAAATAATTAAAAGATAAATTGAGTGAGATTTACTTTAAATTTTTGCGACTAGAGCAGCAATTTGTTTGAAATAAATAAAAATCTTTTAAGAAGCCAGACTTGCCATAGCTTGGGATAATTGTGCTAGGTACATACAGCTATGGACAGAGAAATAGCGCACTAATGTTCTATGAAGTGTCAAACAAACGTATTATATTGAAAAAAAAAAATGGAATTATAATAATAACATGGTATTCAATGCTATTCTCTTCTTTTGTTCTGTAAACTTCTCTACGTCCTTTATTTTGTCATACTACTCGTATTTTATTAAAAACTAGATGGCATTTGCGCGCTTTGCTACGCTACCAATTAAAATTAATTTGAAAGAAAGGCATTACATAAATATTGAATTCATTTTGAGTAATTTTATTGATTTTGTTCATTTTGAAAAAAAAATAGACGGTCGAAAAAAGTATTCTTAGTCTTGTCGGAGTCTTAGTTATATCCCGTCAAAGTTTTTGTAAGATCGATCCAGCGGTCTGGCCTTTCCGGCAGGCGTTGTAATTATTAAAAAAGTGGGCCTTAGAGTAGGCGTGTTCATACCAACTCAGAAACCTTCCCGCGCTCATGCACAACAACTTTGCAAAAGATAATCACATGATCAAATACATAGTTTGCAAGAATAGAATAGTAGAAATGAATTTCAAAAATGTACCAATATAAGTGGCCTTTTTTACACCCTTATATTTGAGTCATTATTAGCAAGTTTCTTGGTTCTTTTTGGTGTGTATTGAAGAATATTTAATCGTTTTTTTATTTTTAAATTGAATAAATAATATCAAATGTCCTGTTTTATCCTGTTTTTGTTCCTTTTTGTTACCCGTGAAAAAATAATATTTAAAAAAGTACCTATTAATTACGAACTATTTGAAATAATAGTTCATGAAACTTTTAGTGAGAAAATACATTTTGATTAAAAACGTACCAAAAAAGAATACAATTTTTAGGCCAGAGGAATTAGAATTTCAAAAAAGTACCAAAAAGATTTCTAGTCTTTATTGATCTGAGCCAGATGCATTTAATATAGTATTTCTATGTTTATTTATGTAGGAGATATACATACATGTTAACGGAGCGTTCTACGGGGACTATTTTTAACCCATATGGCCACATGAATTTCGAATTTCAATTTTTGATTAAAGGCGGACGCATTTAAAATATTATTTCTAAGTTTATTTGTTTTGGAGATATAGAGGTACTGGTTTTACTCGTTTATTGCCCCATTTGTCCCCCTTAACGACCGAATTTCCAAAAATTCCTTCTTAGTTGTAAAAGGAACCATTACCCGAATTTCAAGTTTCAAACTTTAGCGGTTTGGGCTGTGCGATGATGAATGAATCAGTCAGTCAGTCACGTTACTCTTAAAAATATATGTGTATATATTAAATTTTTTGGTTCGACAATGAAATAGCGCACAGTTATTTTGATTTAAAACAAAAATAGTTGATGCTAACTTTGGTGATAAATTCTTGAATAATTTAACAAAAATGTTGTTTATCATTAATTTCGTCAACCAAATTTGCAAACACTTTAATATTACTAGAGAAATTTAATAAACCACCGTTTGTCTGCAAAAAACGATTTTTATTAAAAACCCATTTATTTCTCAAATAACAGCTTTTCACAAAAATCCGTTTTTCATTTAAGAAACATTTTTTCGCTAAAATTTCGTTTTGCAGTAAAATATTTTACAGTAAAAGTTTTTGTGAAAAACGCGTTTTCTTCGCATTTTCACAAAAAACGCCAAATTTAGTTTTTTACACAGAACGTTTTTTGAAAAAGGTTTTCAGTATAAAACGTTTTATAAAAAACTATAAAACGTTTAAAGAAAAACGTTTTCAGTATAAAACGTTTTTGCTGAACGTTTTCTGTATAAAACGTTTTTACTGAACGTTTTATTAAAAACGTTTTCAGTATAAAACGTTTTTATGAAAAAATTTTTCAGTTTAAAAAGTTTCACAAAAAACGGTTTTATTAAAAAAGTTTTCCATTAACGTTTTTACAAAAAGCTGTTTTTTATTAAAGATCGTTTTTTACGATAAACGTTTTTTTAAAACGCTTTTTACATTTACACAAAAAAACGTGTTTACTGAAAAACGTTACGTTGTTCTTTGTTACTAACGATTTTACTTAACATTTTATGAAACACGTTTTTCAGTGAAACAGTTTTTTGTGAAACGCGTATGAAAAACTTTATTGATAAAAACAGTATAAAACGTTTTTACTGAACGTTTTATGGAAAAGTTTTCAGTATAAAACGTTTTTATGAAGAAATTTTAACGTTTCACAGAAACCGTTTTTATTAAACAAGTTCTTCATTAATGTTTTTACAAAAAACTGTTTTTCATTAAAAATCGTTTGTCACGATAAACATTTGTTGTGAAACGTTTTTCACAAAACAACAGTATAAAACGTTTTTTCTAGTTTTTACTGAAAACGGTCGTTTGCAAAAAACATTTTTTTAAACTTTTTTTTTTTACATTTTCACAAAAAAAAAAAACGTTTTGACTTCATGTTTTATGCAAACCGTTTTTCAGTAAAAAAAAACGTTTCTATTAAAAAAGTTTTTCATTAAAAACCGCTTTTTTACGTTAAAATATTTTTTTTACATTTTCACTAAAAACTTTTTACTGAAAAACGTTTTTACTGAATAACGTTTTTACTGAAAAACGTTTTTGCAGTTTTTACTGGATTACATTTGAACTGAAAAACGTATTTACTGAAAACCGTTTTTCATTACAAATACATTTTTACAAAAAACACTGTTTTTCATTACAAAAAATTACTGAATAAACGTTTTTGCTAATAAACCATTTTATAACGGTTAGTTAACGGTTATCCACAAATAAAACCATTTCATTGAAATTTCCGTTGTTTTTACAAACCCCATTTTTCAAGACAAAACTGTTTCTAATTAAAAAATTAATTTTTCTTGGCCAGTTTCTTTCTAAATACTTGGAATTAATTTGTGAACTTAGCGATTGCTACACTAAATAATCAATTCGTCATACTGCAAACAGGTCTGCTGTTTTCAACCACTTGTTGAGCATATTGTTTTAGTTTTTGTAACACTTATTTTTATAAAAGTTTTTTTTACGTTTTTAAGAATGATGCCACAATTTACAAACATTTTCATATTGAGATGAATTGAGAATAAGTAAATTCTTAAAATGATTTCAATTAAGTGACCAAGAACTTGAACGTGCAAATTAAAAAACAAGCTAAGAGATTTGGTTTTATTTAAAAATAAACGCGGATATGTTTTTTTGATATGTGTTTTTGTACATACATATGTATATTGTTTAAATGATAATTTTACAAGTTATCTTGTAAAAAATAATAAACTTAAAGTTGTTTTAGTTAAGGTTAAATTTAGTTTATTAGTTTTTAAATAATGTCAATCGTTAAGATTTTATGTAATTGTAAAAGAAACTGTCTTAGTTGTAGATTTTGGAGAGATTAGTTTGGCACAGTAATCTGTTCTTGATTCTTTATAACTAAAAGAAATGTAGAGCTTGAACTTGGCTTGTTCTAGTAGCAGGAGACTCTGTGCTCTGTGTCACAATTAAGTTAATATTTATTGATATTTTTACTTAATTGAACATTTGTCGGGTTCATAACACATTTCGTTCATTTAAGCGATATGTTCCCTTTTCACTAGTCACGGGGCTAGTACGTTTCAGGCAATTGAAAGCTGAGAGTCATTTTTTATAACAATTATTTGCTTTTGTTCAGAGAAATAGAAAAATCTTTCTATTAAAGCTTAAGTTTTCATAGAAAGTGTCTTTAAAATCTTTAAATTTATCTTAATTAAATCAGTAGCAAACTTTTTATATAAAAATAAACCGAAACATCTTTAAACTGTCTTTTTTTTTTTGTTCTTCTACTAAATTTCTTTTGAATATCAAAAGAATCAAAATCAATTTCAGCCAATTAAAAATAGATTTTTTTATACAATTAAATATTTTTTGCGCGCACACCATTAAACACAGCCAGTAAAATGAAATAAAAAGAAAAAAAAATTGTTCAAATTAAACAAATGAATTGCAATGTACAACAATTAGTTTTTAAATTATTTTGCAGTTAATTCTTTTTCATTCAATATTTTTTGTAACAAGACAAAAAAAACTGCCAACATCACAGCACTCGACCACTAAACTAGTTCGTGTTAACACTTTGAGATCCGCTATAAAACTAAAGAAAATGCTCTTAATTTTCTATTCAAAAACTTTAATGACAACAATTTGGCACCCTTTTGTCGTGTCAGTTCGTCGTAATACTTACGTTTCCCAACGTTTTTCATTCGTTACGAATGTTAATTTTAAATCTTCGTTTCGTTTTGCTCAATTTAACGATTCAATTAAATGAATTTTTCTCTTCATTGCTGGAGCAAACTAAAGGGGTTGGTTGGTTGGTCGCTTTTATTGTATTGTATTTTTTGTTATTGCTGTAATGTTTGTTTATTAATTATTAATTTGTTCAATAAATTTTGTAAATAAACTTGACTTAATTATTTAAACAAATACCAACCAACTAGTTGACTTATAGTAAAAAAAAGTGTGACAATCTGGAGTAAAGCACACAATCACAGGTATACCTCTCTCGTTAGTTGTCGAAAAAATCTTCCGTCTTTTTACTAAAGATAATACAGTAGAGGACTGACTTTACAAGTCAGGCTGTCAAGCACTGTTAAAGCTTTGTTTATAAAAACCTGAAGGCAAAACTTTCGTATTTACATTTGTGTTTTTTACTGTAAAGTAAATGTACGGCCCCTGCAGGTTAAGTGTGTTGATCACTGGTTTAAGGAAATACATATGTGCAATTTTATTCTTAAAGTTTCCCTACAAGAACAATGACAGTCATTTGATGGGTATTGCTGATGGGTTTATACATCAGTAGTTCCCATCATTTGTGAACTTGTTAATCAGCGTTGCCATTGCGTAACATTTTTTATTAACAAGGTCTTGTTTCAAAAATCCCCACAATTCCATAATATATAAAATCAAAATATTACCATGAAATTTATTTAAAAAAAGTACAAAAAAACTAAAACTTTTGAAAAGAGTATCTCTATGATCAAATACGTATATAAAAATGATGCCGAAGCAAAATTAGGTATAAGAGAAAATTTAACAAATATTTATTAAAATTTGGTATGAAAACGCCCACTGTGGCAACGCCGACAGCAACAATTTAATATAAAATTGCTGCAAGTGTGTTAGTTTATAAGTTTTGTATGTGTTAGTTTCCATCAGCAATTTCTTGTAGGGTTGTTACACATTTACACTTTAAAATTATAAATAAACGCCTTAAACTCTTGATTTATAAAGCCTGTAACTGCTTTAATTCTCTTAAACATTTTGTAACTTAAGGTACGGCCACATTTGGCAAATATTTACTCAAAAAAGCGTTACCACTTGTTTTAGCACAAATTTGTTTGACGTTGTTTACTCTTACAAGAGTTTTGCAAGATCAAACAGCATTAAATAAATTAAAACTAAATATATGTTGTGATTTGGCCTAAATAAGAAAAGTTTTTTTTTTTAAATAAATAAACGAGTTCAAATATATTTTATTTAGTGGTTACGACTTTTTCGGCAAATATTTGCCAAATGTGACCGTACCTTTAGTTTTACACTTTTTGTCGCATAAATTGTTGTTAATTTAATTGTCTACATTTAAAAATTAACAGATTTTTAAATATTTATTTAGATTTTTATTAACTGAAATTAAATTTGTTAGACACGTCCAACAGCAAAATCAATAATTATTATTATACACAATTTATTGATGGCTAGAAAATTCTAACAGGTAGCTTTGAAAATTGTTTTAATAAAATTTAGATTTCCGCTAAATATCAAATGTAAATATTGTTATTGTTTCCTTTATATTTTTAAATTGTTAACCTTACTAGAAAAAAGGGGCAGCAACTTAGTTTAATATTAGATTTGTAACATTTAGAAAAGGATTATTTAAATATAAAGATAATTATTAGAGAATTTTTTTTTATTATTTCGGCTTGACTTCATTTAATGTACGATATGATTTTGCAGAAATCACTTCAGCTTTTTATATTTAGTTCTCAATTCAAACCAATGAACTCAATTTTAAGTTCTGAATTTATTAATATTCAAGGCAATAAATCTAATTGGCTCTTTGTCGTCTGCGATTGTGTTTAAATCAAATTTTTTCTTATTTTGTTAAAGTATTCTGTAGTAGACTTTAACAAAATCCATCTATAATTTAAAAAGTTACTTTTTGTTCTATTTGATTAAGTTTTACAGATTTCTCATAATTCTACCAATAATATATCTTATTGTGTTTTCCGTAATACAATATTGTTTAAATGAATATTTCATTAATTGAAGGTAATTCCTTTGTGAAACCCTTAACACGAAAACATTTTAATATGCTAAACAGGAAACAGTGAAGTAAATAAATTAAATAATCCTTGAATTTAAACAAAAAGTAATAAACAGTTAGAAAATTTAAACTCTTCATGCGTTGGAAAAGTTTAACTCATCTTTAAAGAAATATTGTTTAAACATTGTCATAATTCCATTAAACATTTGCTTTTGAAAAAGTTCCAAGTGTATTTTTTATGTAAAAGAAAGTAAGAAAATACAAAATAGACTGTACAGCAGTGATCGGCCTAAGGAGAACTTTCTATCTCTAATGTAATGCAATCAGCTTGATTGTAATTTTTGAGAGCTTCGTTGACATTCGTTCGTTTCTGCCGACCAGAACATTTAAACTATGTTTACAAATCTATTACTAAAGTTAGTGTCACACTTGAACTCGTTTATTTATTAAAAAAACTTCGTTTATTTAGAGCAAGACACATCAAATATTTATTTTTATTTCATTTGATGCTGTTTGATCTTGCAAAACTCTTGTCAGAGTAAACAACGTCAAACAAATTTGTGCTAAAACAAGTGGTTGCGCTTTTTTGAGTAACTGTCGAAGGTCACAAACAATAATATTTTCCTACATTGTTTTCTTTATTTACTTTAAAACCATAAACTGATTTAAATGCCTGCTGTTAAAGCAAACTAACAGTCTTTAACACCCTGTTATGGTCTTGCCTTACCTTGCACCAATTGCATAAATAATTAATAATTTTATTCAAATTGATTATTCTTTCTCGTGCTTGTTTTTAATATTTACTCAACTTATTTTTATCTAATCAGCTAATTGTTAATGGATTAATTATACTTTTTACTTTAATACGGAAAATATTTTAAAATAAAAATTCTCATTATTGTTAAAATATTTATAATTGAAATTATATTAATAATAATAATTAATATAATTTATTCCAGCTGCTGAACCATGAGAAAATAACTTTGTTTTGTGATCAAACTCAATAAGAACTTGATCTTGAAGTTGACTTAATTAATTTCACTTTAGAAAATTAATCGATAATTCAAATTTTCTTGCGAAAATAACTTTAATTTTCTAAAGAGAAATTATTGATAACTTTTATTTAATAGAGGAAATTTATCGTTAAACAGAATTTTAAAAGAAATTTTATCGATAACTTTTTGTTAGAGAAAATTATTCGAAAATTAAAATTTTCTACAGAAAATTTATCGATAATTTTTATTTTATAGGAAAAATGTATCGATAACTTGTATTTTCTAGAAAAATTTATGCATAATTAAAATTTTCTAGAGAAAATTTATCGATAACTTTATTTTGCAGAAAAAAATTTATTGATAACTTTATTTTGTAGAGAACATTTGTCGATAACTTGAATTTTCGAGAAAAAATTCGATAACTTGAATTTTCCACAGAAAATTTATGGATAATTAAAATTTATCAATAAATTGAGTATCTATAGAAAATTATCAATAATTTTTATTTTTTAGAGACCATTTAGCGCTAATTAAAAATATATAGAAACAAATTATCGATAAGTTTAATTTTTAGAGGACATTTATCGATAATTAAAAATTTCTGAAGAAAATTTATCGATAACTTAAATTTTATAAAAAAAATGTATCGATAACTTTTATTGTGTAGAGAATGTCATTCGATAATTAAAGTTTTCTCTAGAAAATTTATTAATAATTTTCATTATGTAGAGAAAATTCATCGATATCTTGAATTTTCCACTAGAAAATTTATCGATAACTTGAATTTTCTAGAGAAATTTTATCAATAACTTTTGTTCAATAGAGAAAATTTATCAATAGTTTTAACTTAAACTTTTTTTGTAGAAAATTTTTCGATATCTTTTATTTAGTAGAGAAAATTCATCGAATATTTTTATTACTTTTATTTCCTTGCATTTTTTTCGATTTTATTTGTAATTGCGCCGTATTATTTGTAACAAAACGACGTCACCTTAACATAAATAATCAACCAATTCCTAATCTTGGACTATTAAATTCATTTATATCGATCATAAATTAATAACGAATGCACAAAATAGCCATAAGAAAATATCTATAGTTGCAATTAATTGAGGTAGTTTTAATACACTTTAAACACAACCCAACCCAGCCCAGCTCAGCCCAGTTGGAAACATCATAAGTGATCAGACAATGATTAGTGTCGCATTCTAATTTTTAAGTTTTCTATGCAGAAATCGATTTTGGATCCAAAATAAAAAAAAACATAAACGATTTAAGTCGTTGATGAAATTGTCTATACAAATTTGAATTTTCGATTTTGAATCTGAAATAAAAGTCTTCACAAATTGAGCTTATTTTCTCCAAAAAACCTAGTATTTACCGAGTTATAAACGAATTAAGTTTTGAAGAAAGAATATATTTTCAAACCAAAACCGATTAAAACATTGGGACTTAATTCCCAACAGGGACATCAGAATAAGAATTTATTTTCATTCAACCTGTGTAGAGAACTCATTTACTAGTTTTCTACTCGTTTTACCATTTATGATAAAATATTTAAATTTAAATTTTTATAATATTTATTGACAATATCTGTATGTAAATAAGTATTACATTTTGCTCAGAAATTCATAATGCACTTAATTAGTTTGTAAATCCCCATATAACGTGTTGATCTCGCCACAAAGTTATAAGTCTAGTTAATAGTTAAGGTTGCAATTTAAGCGGTTCACCTTTAGAAAAAAAAACTTTGCAACATTTTTCGAATTATTGCAAGTTAAAATTATTGTTACAGCTAAAAGATTTGCAGGGGGTTTTCAGCAGATAAAACAAAGGCAATGGCCTCTAAGTTGTAGGTATTGTGATTAAAAAGATTAAAAGCCCACATACATATATTTAAATAAATAGCCGACACAAAAATATGAATGCAAAACGTTATTGTAACCGGTAGGACAAGAATCCATAAGAGTTTTCCAAACACAATTGACCTTGTTTCGAAAAGTTTTATAAAGTCTCTTAACCCATTGTAAACCTAATCGATTACTATCAGATATTTACAATTATTATCAATTTCTGATAATAAATAAAAAAACAATTTTACAATACCCAGCAGTCATATTTATTGTAAGTGTCATACAACTCATTATCTAAAGGTGAGATTTTATAATACTCTTCGCCAGCCCTTTCACCAGACCCCCCTCAAACAGCTTTAGTTTCAAACAAGAAAAAAGAAAACTCGTAATGTAAATTGTCAACAAATGGCTGTAAATATTTTATAACATTTAACAAAAGGTACGGTAAAACTTGGCAAATATTTGCCGAAAAAGATTTAACCACTAAATAAAATATATTTGACCCGTTTATTTATTAAAAAAAAAATCGTTTATTTAGAACAAGACACAAGAGTAAACAACGTCAAACAAATTTGTGCTAAAACAATTGGTTACGCTTTTTTGAATAAATATTTTCCTTGTCTGACCATACCAAAAGCACAAATGCCTTCACTGTCTATTTACTTTGATATAAATATTTGCTGGACTAATACAAATCTAGTGATAATTTTTCACGTTCACAAATAAACCCTTGACAATTGAGTCATTAATAAGATCGTGTTAGAAAAACGCATATAAATAAAGAATAAATTATAAAGGTTAGTTAGTAGTTTGGACTGA
The DNA here is from genome assembly GCA_950370525.1 of Bellardia bayeri. Lineage (NCBI taxonomy): Eukaryota > Metazoa > Arthropoda > Insecta > Diptera > Calliphoridae > Bellardia > Bellardia bayeri. The sequence continues at coordinate 8,275,735 of OX493264.1, read as the reverse complement.
GCCAAGGGGTGCTATTTATATTTCAAATTAGTTGTCATATGTTAATAAGAGTTGGTTCACATAAACCACTCTAGTAATACTAATTTTTTTTATGAAGATATGAGATCATAAATTGAGGTGCTACAGTATTTATGTTTAATGTATTAATTATGACGGTGTGGGGTTTATATTTAATTTCCAAAGAAGATGTTATAAAAATATTGCGTAGAATTTATACAAGCTGAAATAGAAATGTTTTAATCTAGGCACAAATATTTAGCAGCTACATGAGATTGTCAATAACAGTAAATAATTTGGTCATATGATAAGTACAGTCAGAGTCAAAAGTTGGTATACAGCGAACAATATCTATAATTTCTGTGAAGAATAATATCTTTCAAAGAAGTTTGTCAATATTTTTAAAATGTATTTATATGAAAATGTCTCGGATAAGTTAAAGGTGCAAATATTTACTCAAAACAGTGTAACCACTTGTTTTAGCATAAATTTGTTTGACGTTGTTCACTCTTACAAGAGTTTTGCAAGATCAAACAGCATCAAAGAAATTAAAACTAAATATTTGTTGTGTCTTGTCCTAATTAATCGATTCTTTTAAATAAATAAACGAAATCAAATATATTTTATTTAGTGGTTAAGTCTTTTTCGGAAAATATATGACAAGTGTGACCGTTACCTTAACTTTTATTAAATAGTTATCTGTTCCTTTCACTGAAAGACAAAAGAGAGAATTTGCTCTTAAAAATGCAGCCAATATTTAGTATACAGAACGTTAAAATATAGTTGAAATAAAATAATTAGATCATACATTAAGCACTGTATTTAAAGCAAATATAAATAAAATTAGTAATAATTTTGTAAGTACAGAGCAAGGCGATTATTTAAGGAACCGCATGGCATGTAGCAAAGATTTACCAGTGCAGGTTAGAGATTAAATAGTGTTTGCATCAAAACTGATATTGCTAAAATTGTGCAGATATTGCTAAAATTGTGAACAATAGCCGGTCACCCGTTCAAAAATTATTAAAAGAAATAAAGCTCGAGGAAACAGCAAAACTGCAAAACAAACCCGTCGACCACACGCTCTCTAATTGATAATGTTGTGCGCAAAATAGTCACAGAGGTCAAGAAAACTCCAAAGTCTAACGCATTGAAAAAATGCTGAATACATTTCTAGGACACCCGGAGATCCAGTAAGCTTATCGACAATAAGAAGACGACGGCTGAATAACCTTGGACTTCAAGGAAGAGTGACTAGAAAAAAACCATATATTTCTGCAGAAAACCATACTAAACGAAAAGACTTTGCAAAAGCTTACTTAACGCAATCTCTCTGGCATAATGTAATATTTAGCGATGAGTGTAAATTTGATATTTTTGGGTAAAAATTAACAGGAAAGATCTGAAGATTACAACAAATAGTAAGCTGCTTCCACAGAACCTTTGTGCTACAGTAAAAAAGCACGGCATTGAGTCGTTGATGCTTTAAGGTTGTAAGTCAACTGCAGTGCCATGTAATCTTGAAACTATAGGTACTATGAATAGCCGAGATAACTTAGTCCCAATTTACATGAAGCAATTCTTTAAGTTAAGCCGATTACCTTTTAGATATCAGGGTAAGGGGAAGATAAGACAAGTTCACACTTGATTGTTCTAGCAATTTTTGTTACTCTTGTATTTGTATTAAAATACGAGCAATTTTAGCAATAAGAGTTGTGTTGTGTGAACACCGATAAAATTTCTAAGAAAAAATTGTATCATCTTTGCTATAAAAATTGCTTCGTGTAAATTAGGACTTACAAATTTTAAAGAACAATTTGAAAGTAAGAGCTTAAAATTAAGGTCTTGAAACGCCAAAATACTCTTTCAGCAAGACAACGACCCAAAACACACCGCCAGAATTGTCAAGGAGTGGCTGTTGGACAACATGCCTAAGCAATTAAATTCCCCGCTCCGCAATCTCTAGACCTTAACCCCATAGAGCAACTGTGGGAAATTTTAGACAGAAACATCAGAAAAAGAAAGCATTTCACCCAAACACGAACTCCGAACAGCTTTTATGAAAGAGTGGGGCAAGATTACTACAGATGTGATTGAAACTCTGGTAAATTCCATGAAAAGGCGACTAAATGTAATTAAAATGAATTCTGGTAATATAAAATAGGGTGTTATCTTTCAACTATATAGGTATACTTAATATTTGATTGTGTCTCTCAGTTACTTATATATTTTCTTTCCACAGAATTTCTATGAAATCAACTTTAATTTTAAAATTTTTTTTAAATGAGAAAACATTAAACCTTAAATTAAATTTTAAGTTAAATTAAAATATTTCTTATTATAAAAAAATTATTTTGCTTCATATAGACGAAAAAGTGTGCTGTATACTAAATTTTGACTCTGACTGTACATAAATATACATATAGAGAAAATAATTATTAATTAATTATAATTAACTTTTGAACCTAAAAAGTTGGAAAATCGAATCTCAGATAATATAGTACCTATGTTATGTTTGTTTTTTTAGAATTTTATATGCATTGACTTTCTTAATAGGAAATTGATTGATTCCACATCAGGAATAAACAAACATGGATTCAGTGGCATTACTGTTTAAAGCGATTTCCGTTATTTGTCGTTATTACACTGGACATGCGGTAAGTGTCTAAGCTAAGTCTATGAAATTGGTTGAAGCATTTACTACAAGAACTTCTGCTTTTTTTTTTTTTAGCGGTTTGTGACTTAACAAAGATTTTTGTATAAAAACGAGTTTTACAATTAATTTATATTGATCATAAAATTATAACGAGTGCACGAAACAGTCACAAAACATTTCACACCACCCAGTTGGTCGTTGTCGTATGAGTTGTTTGCTGTCTGAAATTCCAATAGTTGTACAAATGTTGTTGGTAATTTCTATACAAATATTTTGTACAGCACCTACGACATTTTTATATGTACATGTATATGTTTTTGCAAATTTTCCATGAAAGTTTATTGGGTAAATTCATAGTCTTTAGTTAGCTAATGGCAAAGGTTTAACTAATGATTCTTTATTCGCAATGCTTAGTTTGCCATGAGAATACCGACAATAGTTAGTATTTTAGTTTACCAATGGTTAACTAATGACCGAAAATTAGGCTATAAGTGTTGCCAAAAGTTAAAATATTTAACTCAACATAAAAATTGCTCATTTTAGTTTGAAAATATAAACAAACGGTAACACTCAAATCATAAACTTACGATATGTTTTAATTTAAATTTTTACAATCAGACAGTTATCAATGTACAACATACAACATCACCTGTGAATTAAACAATAATGTTTGTAGATTAACTAAAGATTAAAGCTATTTTAAACTACGTCAATATAAAGCAACTAATGTAGCGGTTTAAGTCTTTAACAAATGATTGTTCTTAGTCGTCCACATTCACACATCAATTCTGATTCATCAAGGCCAAGTATTTTTGGCTGAGAAGGACTAAGAGTATAAAAAGGGACACATACTTGACGCTACTAGTCAATTTTCTTATTTCCTTTTGTTTTCTTCTTTTATATTTTATCGATCTTCTTATACGCGAAGTTGTTTGCATGTAAAGAGGACGAAAGTTTAAGAAACGCTGTAAACGAAATGGCAGGTTCAATAGAGAATTGTAAAAAAAACTAGTCAGTTAAAACTGAAACGTGTGAAATAGCACACGTCAATTTTTAGGTGAAAACTTAAGTTAAAACTATTTAAAAAACAAGTAAGAAAGTATAGTCGGTCAGTATATGTATAAAACAGTTTTTCAGAAATGGGCGTTATATGGGAGATATAACCTATTGTGGACCGATCATCCACAAATTTAGTGTCATGATGTCTGTGAATATAAATATTATATGTGTTAAACTTTATCTCGATATAAATACTTTTAAAAGATTTATGGAACTTAAATTGAATTACGGAGAGGGTCTTATATGGCAGTTTCGACTAATATGGACCGAAAATCACCGATGTGATTTCGTTTCTTTTATGACGCATTTGTGATGAAATTTGTTTGGATACTTGCATAATTCAAACATTTATGATCGGTAAACCCCAATTTCGGGAGGACATTTGTATGGGGGCCAGGTGAAATAATGGACCGATTTCTACCTGTTTCAATCCTATCCATCTTTGGGCCGAAAAAATATCACGTAATCAATAAATTTTCCCTTAAAAAATTTCACTTATCGATTAATTTTCTTTAGAAAATTGAACTTTTCTATAAAAAAGTTCTATATAAAGTTATCGATAAATTTTCTCTGAAAAATTTTAGCTACTGATAAATTTTCTCTAGAAAATTCAAGTTATCGATTAATTTTCTTTAGAAAATTGAAGATATCGATAAATTTTCTCTAGAAAATTGAAGTTATTGATAAATTTCCTATAGAAAATTAAAGTTATCGATAAATTTTATCTGAAAAATTTAAGCTATCGATAAATTTTCTCGAGAAAATTGAAGTTATCGATAAAATTTCCTATAGAAAATTAAAGTTATCGATAAACTTTTATTTGAAAATTCAAGTTATCGAAAATTTTTCTCTAAAAAATTTAAGTTATTTAAAAATTTTCTTTTTAAACGCAAGTTGTCGATTAATTTTCTACAAACAAATTTTAGTTATCCATAAATTTTCTTTAAATTATTAAAGTTATCAATAAATTGTCTTAATTTGTGGATAAATGTTCTGTATATTTTTCAAGTTATAGATAAATTATTTTCTCAAAATTCTAGTAATCAACAAAGTTTCCCTACAAATTTCAAGTTAAATTTTAGTTTACAATAGAAAAAAAGTGCATTTATTTGACGTTTTCTATTTCAGTATTAAATAATTTATTTAAATTTGTTGTTTTATTTAATCTATTTATTGCATTATTAATTTAAACAAATATTTTGCTAAGTTTTATATATTTAGCTATAAATATTTCATTAAAAGTCTATTTACATAATCTATTACTTCTCTCTGTTTAAATTCTTTACAATTGATTTTCTCTCTCAACCTCCTTTCCGCTCTCCAGCGAAGCATTATCATACATTTCCAGTTCTTCTATACAACTCATACCCTGATCCATATGCCATAAATCCGTTATGCTTATCGTCAGGGGATTATCATAGCCGCCACACTCAGAGCTTTGATTTTCACTCATCTCTGAAATACATGAACTGCGACGTTGCAACAATATTGTGGAAGATTTTCTTCGATAGGTGTTTGGTGTAGGAATTTTACAGATTTTCGGCTGTTCATCATTCCAAAAGTGAATGTTTAGAAAACACATTAACACCCCACTACTAACAGCCAACGAAGCGAACACAGTAATGGGTATAAGTATGTGTATTTTGGTGGTGATTATAATGAAGGGGGCAAACATCAGCCAGAAACGGCTGAAACCTGAGGCAGATAACATTAAGATGGAACGTTTCTCAGCGGTCACCAGTTGCCCAGTGCAGGTGGTTAGTATACACAGGTACGCAGAATTGGCCAGTTTTAGTAAAATCCAGAATAACATTTCAAAGCCAATTTTGCGGGATTCTTTGACTGTTCAAAAGCAATATCAAATAATATATTTGTCTCAACAGTGTTTTTATCTTTGAATGACTTACTTGTGTCTGGTATAAACCATACAAGATAAGTAATGAAACCTGCCAGAATCATAACATAGCCGCACCACAGCCAATAGTGACGCGTATACAAAATTAGATATAGACCCAAAAATACTCCCAGCATTTCCGCAAAACCTTTTAGAAATTAATTAATTAATTTTTTTTTTTTGAGATATTAAGTTTCTCTCTTTACAAACTTACCAAGACAGGCTGTATTAACATGCAAGTGCTCTACACCCAAAGTTCTGATCATCAATATCATGACATTGTATAAAACGGCCGATACCACCCAGGCCCAGTGTATTAGAATGATAAAAACTCTCGGAGTTTTACCATCCCATATGGACCAGTAGTTACACTCTTTGGTATTCCTTAAATTTTGGCCATACAACTCTAATTGAGTTTCCAGATCTAAAGGTATTTCACGGTTATTAAAAGCAGCTGACTCTAACAACAGCTGAAGAGTTTTTTCGATTTTATTGTGTTTTAACAGCCAACGCGGACTATCGGAAATCCATCTGTAATTTAGACAGGGGAGAGTGGTTAGAATTTAGATAATTTATTTAATTTTATTGTTTGAAATTATTGTACCTGTGCAGAAATACCAAGAGTATTACGGAAGTTGATATCGCTATATATAGATAACTCCAGCTATCAAAAAATATTGATATGCCCGGCAAGAGAATAAGACCAATAGACCAAAACAGTTCGGAGAGAGTTACAATTATAGTTCTAGCTTTGCCAGCTGTTATGTCAGTTACTGCAAAGAGATTGAAACATGCAAAGTTTTATGGTTTATTTATAATTAATTTTCTACTAAAAAACTTAAATATTTATATTATTTTCTTGAATTTTGTGGAAAATTTAAATTTTCGATAAATTGTTGAGTTATAATTCAAATTATCCAAAAAAAATTCTAGAAAATTAAAATTATCGATAAATTTTCTTTAACGAATTCAAGTTATCGATAAATTTTCCCTGGAAATTTAAGTTATCGATAAATTTTCTCTAGAAATATCAATTAATATCATATTTTAAAGGTAAAAAATATCGAGGCTGGTTGTAAGTAATGTAAAGGGCAAATAATAAAACTTTTTAAAAAATTAAAATTATCGATAAATTGTCTCTAGAAAATTAAAGTTATCGATTAACTTTCTTTCGAAAATTTAAGTTATTAATAAAGTTATCTATAAGTCATCGATAAACTTTCTCTGGAAAATTAATGCTATCGGTAAATTTTCTCTAAGATATTCAAGTTATCAATAAATTTTTTTCTGGAATACTTTAATATCGATAATTTTCTCCAGAAAACTATTTATCGATAAATTTTCTTTAGGAAATTCAAGTTATAGATAAATTTTCTCTGGAATACTTTAATTATTGATAAATTTTCTTTGGAATATTTTAGTTATTAATAAATTTTTTTGTAGAAAATTATTTTATTTATCGATAAATTTTGTCTAGAAAATTTAATAGTTTTCTTTAGGTAATTCAAGTTATCGACAAATTTTCTTTAGCAAATTCAAGTTATAGATAAATTTTCTCTGGAATATTTTAATTATTGATAAATTTTCTTTGTAATATTTTAATTATTGATAATTTACTTTAGGAATTTCAAATTATAGATAAATTTTCTCTAAAATTATTTTATTTATCGATAAATTTTCTCTAGGAAATTCAAGTTATAGATAAATTTTCTCTGGAATACTTTAATTATTGATAAATTTTCTTTGGAATATTTTAGTTATTAATAAATTTTTTTGTAGAAAATTATTTTATTTATCGATAAATTTTGTCTAGAAAATTTAATAGTTTTCTTTAGGTAATTCAAGTTATTGACAAATTTTCTTTAGCAAATTCAAGTTATAGATAAATTTTCTCTGGAATATTTTAATTATTGATAAATTTTCTTTGTAATATTTTAATTATTGATAATTTACTTTAGCAAATTCAATTTATAGATAAATTTTCTGTGGAATTTTTTAATTATTGATAAATTTTCTTTGGGATATTTTAGTTATTGATACATTTTTTGTAGCAAATTATTTTAGTTATCGATAAATTTTTTCTAGAAAATTTAAGTTATCTAATAGTTTTCTTTAGGTAATTCAAGTTATCGACAAATTTTCTTTAGCAAATTCAAGTTATAGATAAATTTTCTTTAGGAAATTCAAGTTATAGATAAATTTTCTCTGGAATATTTTAATTATTGATAAATTTTCTTTGTAATATGTTAATTATTGATAATTTACTTTAGGAATTTCAAATTATAGATAAATTTTCTCTAAAATTATTTTATTTATCGATAAATTTTCTCTAAAATTATTTTATTTATCGATAAATTTTCTCTGGAATATTATAATTATTGATAATTTACTTTAGAAAATTCAAATTATAAATAAATTTTCTCTGGAATATTTTTGGTATTGATAAATTTTCTCTAGAAAATTAAAGTTATCGATAAATTTTCTATAGCAAATTCAATTTATAGATAAATTTTTTCTGGAATTTTTTAATATTGATAAATTTTCTTTGGGATATTTTAGTTATTGATAAATTTTTTGTAGCAAATTATTTTAGTTATCGATAAATTTTTTCTAGAAAATTTAAGTTATCTAATGGTTTTCTTTAGGAAATTCAAGTTATCGACAAATTTTTTCTGGAATATTTTAGTAATCGATAAACTTTTTCTAGAAATGAAAAGTTATCGTTTTTATTTTTCTATAGAATTGAAAATATTAATAAATTTTCTATATAATATTCATATAATCGAAACATCTTCATTAGAAAATACATTTTTCTATAAAATTTAATTGAATACAACACTATCTTTAGAAAATTATTGTTAACCACAAATATTCTTTACAAACATTTTTTTCCGGAAAATCTTTAATATACTCACATATAATTTGTCCGGAAGTGTACATAAAAGCACAAAACACTGAAGTCAAACAGCGATAGTAGATATGTAAAACAAACGAGGACACTAAACCCGTTAGATTGCCGCAAATAATCTGGCCCAACATGCCATACAACATCAAGTGGCGGGGACTAATGCTAAAAAAAAGACATAACTATAACCAATTTTACCTTTAAGTAAAACATTTAAAATTTACTGATTCAAAGCCTGTTTCGCCACCAAACCACCTATTAAAGCCCCCAAAGCATGAAACGATTGGGTCATTGAAATCAACCACTCACGCGAACACACCAAATCGAATTGTGTCACCAATGATTGATATTCTGAATTGTGTTCGAAATTATCACACGGCACCAACTGCACATTTAACTGTTGTGTCCTCTGCTTAGGTTTGGAGAAGGGATTTGAGTAATTTCCTACATTTTTATTTGCAAAACTGGTTTCCAGAATAGTTTTGTAGGTATGACAGGCATCCACTTGAAATTGTTTATCAGTTCTTTGTATATCCTGTACCAAATTGTAAGACATATAGTTTTCAGTTATATTGGAGTTCAGGTCATTATTGTTTAAAAATTCTCTCGGTTTACAGTAGTAATCACCCTTTTGTGGCGTGGGAGCGGTGTATATAACACAAATTGTAAACCAGGCAGTGGGAATTTTACACAAAAATATCAGCACTATGGTGCGTAATTGCCAGCGACCAAAATTGCCATTTATTGTTTGTACAATATCAGCTTGATTTTTAAATGAGCTCATTACTAGCTATTTGTAACACAAGTCTTTCTCCCGTGATTTTCAATTCGCAACTGCGGTCAATGCCGCAAAATTCGGTGGAAATCTCAGCGCAATATTTCACACGATTTTGTTTATATTGATTGATTTAATTTGTTTTGATTTTGTATATTTGTGTTAATAAATTAATAATTGTATTATATTTTATATACTTGCCGTTTAATCAATTGCTGTGTAGAGCTGTTGCTCTAAATATAGTCTCAGTTGACAAAAATTTGTTGTTTGCTAATTTCTAGTTTAAACAAATTGTTTTCAATTGTTATTACAACTATTTATGATGTGGGATTTTAAAATACGAATTTGTAAATGAGTTAAATTAAAAGGGTAATAAACATGTGTTTTGTAGTATATTTTAAAATTAAAAATTACTACATTGGTTCTAAGTAATGCAAAGGGTAAATAGTAAAGGCTTTCAAAGAAAACATTAAAAGACTGGTCCAAGACAGAATAGAAACTTTGCTCTAAACTTGTTTAAATTGGAAAATAATAGTTTTACATCATATTGTAAAGTGAACATTACTAGACTGGTTCCAAGTAATGCAAAGGGTGTATAGTAAGGCTTGAAATTAAACGCTTCCAGACTGCTTCTAAATAATGTAAAGGATGTTCAGTAAAGTTTGAAATAGAAAGTTTTCCATAAACTTGTTTAAATTGTAAAAGAAATTATTTAAAACTTTTTTAAGTTAACATTACTAGACTTCTAACTTTCTTTTAACTTGTTTAAATTGGAAAATAATAGTTTTACATCATATTGTAAAGTGAACATTACTAGACTGGTTCCAAGTAATGCAAAAGGTGTATAGTAAGGCTTGAAATTAAACGCTTCCAGACTGCTTCTAAATAATGTAGAGGATGTTCAGTAAAGTTTGAAATAGAAAGTTTTCCATAAACTTGTTTAAATTGTAAAAGAAATTATTTAAAACTTTTTTAAGTTAAGCCAGACAAGGAAACTTTCTTTTAACTTGTTTAAGTTGGTAAATAAATGTTTTATAACATATTTTAAAGTAAACATTACTAGACTGGTTCTAAGTAATGCAAAGGGTCTATAGTAAAGCTTTAAGTTAAATACTTTCGGACTGGTTTTAAATAATGCAAATAGTAAATACTACAGCCTGAGATAGAAAGCTTTATTGTAACTTGTTTAATTAAAACAGAATTAGGGGTTGACATAAAACTACATACATATGTACATAAAAGATTTCTAAGGGATTTGAAATGAAATTGTTAAGCGTTGACTGAAAATTTGTTTAAATTTTAATGTGGGTTTTATTTTCTCTAGCCAAAATTTTCAATTAATGTTACAAAATTTTATTATTAGAGAAAAATTTTCATTCGGCTTGAGTTCATTTTTTTTTAAATTAATAACTCGAAGAATAGCATTGTGAAACTATATTTTTCTAGACAAATGGCACACTGGAATGCAGTTTCTACCCTGCCAAGTGCGTCATCAGCAATGTTTATTGTCCAAGATCTACTTAGAAAATTTTGTTAAATACCAGAAACCATTTTTTAATTTAACAGAATGTTAAGTTAAAAAATATTACCGATTTTCAATTGTAGTTACCAAAATCCGGCAAAGACAAACAGAAATTGGGCTTTAGATATTATTAACTGTATAAGTTACTTGTGCATTAAAGATTTTCATTGTTAACTATACAATTATTATTTAAAATAAACAAATCTTAGTTGCTTCAATAGCAATAACGTAAACGCAACTGAAAACTTTATTTGCTAGCAGCAAAAACCGGTAATAACAATGTTTTCTTTATTAACAGTAAATAATATTAACTGCTTTATTGAAATCAGAAAGATTTTGCATCTGTAAACTAAATTTTTAGTAAAATAACTAAAATTTCTTTGTTTTACAAGTAATAGAAATAAATATGTAAAGAAATTATAAAAATTGCTGATCTAAAAAAGGTTGTAGCTACCAATATCATGCATAAACAAACAATCATATGATTCATGTTACAGAGTTTTGTAACAATTGATCATTATTGATTAATAATTTGATATGTAACAAAATTTGTAGCAGTAAATTAATATATTATTGATTTTCAATTGTATGTACATACTAATATATTGCAAAAATAAAAAAATATTTAGTTGCTGTTAACAAATTTTTAGTAAAATAGCTAAAATTACTTTGTTTAAATGTAATAGCAGTAAATTGGTACTAAAATAATAAAAATGTCTGGCCTTATAAAGATTTCTACACAATTATTAATGGTATTTAGTAGAAGGTACCAAGATCATGCAAACACAATTGTACATATGGTTGGTGTTACCGAATTTTGTAACAAACAGCTAATAATTTTTGGTATTGAATTGATTTGTAGCAAATTTGTAGCTGTTAAAGAAACTCAATTAAAATGTTATTGATTTTCAATTGTATGTAGCAATATACTACAAAAATTAAGTAAACTTTAGTTGCTGTTATTTTTTATCGCTATAAATAAGATATCGTATTAGGTTTACTAATTTTCTACTTTAAATTTAAATTTTTGTTTATTTTTGCCTACTTCTGAATAAAACTAAAATTAAATTCGATTTTAAATATTCTTTTTATTTGAATTAATTTATTTATGAATTGATTGTTATTTTACATAAGTTTGTTTTTAGATGTTTTCTTTAATTTTATAACTTTTTATTTAGACAATAAATTTTAATTTCTCATTTAATTTCTTTTTAGCATAAACTTAATTTACTTAAGAGTTTCTGGATTTGTTTTTTATTTTCCTTTAATAATAAAAAAAATTTTACTTTTAAACCAATTATTTGAAACAATTTATTGCGTTTTGTTTTTTTTTTCTTTTTTTTTTTGAATTTTATATTCAATTTTAATGTTAACCTTAGTGAAACTTATTTAATTAATAAAAGTTTATGATTTTTTGTTTATATTTTTATAATAACTTTATATAATTCTGGGGTTTTCATAGTATATACGACTAGATGTTGTAGTTTCAGTTTAAAATAATTTAAAATTTTCTTGTTTCTGTTTCTTTTGCTTTTTCTAAAATAATTTTTACAATATTGATTGGCTAAATTACAGGCTAAAGGAAATGTTTTTTATTTTATTAAATTATTAATTATTTAATAATAATGATAATAGGAATTTGTTTATGAATTATTTATATATAAATTTATAAAGTTTGAAACATTTGCTTAAATTGTCTTATTAAGTAATGTTTAATAGTTTAGTTTATATTTTTAAAAATTAGGAAAAAATTGCTTATTATAATATATTTTGGAGCAACAACCTTTAGTTTTTTTCTTTTATTAATCTTTACAATTTAAAATATAAATTTACAATGTTTAAATCTTTGGTTGTTTGGGTTAATTACAAAATTGGTTGAAAATAAAACGGCGTGTAACGGTGTTTGTTTCAAATACAGTAAAATTTAATGATTTTAAAGCAATTCGTTTAGAAATTGCATTAAGCAACCTTAAATTTTGCTTCAATCAAGAAATCTTACTTGCTGTGACAAACATTTTCTATTTTATTGAAAATAAACAAATTGTTTTAAAAAAATACTAAAATTTCTACAGTTTAAAGGAATTCATTAAGACATTGATTTAAGAAACCTTAATTCAAGGCATTTTATTAAATTTCACTACTGAAATTTTGTAACAGCAACTGAAGCTTTCTTTTGTTAGCAACTAAAACATTTATTAAGAAAGTTGTTTGTATTTAGGTAAAATAAAAAAATTTACAAAACAATTGAGTCTATTTTAACATTTAAATTTTATTATTTTTAGTTGCCTTCATAGACATTTTGTAACAGCAACTAAAGGGTTCATTTGCTAGCCACTTAAACATTTATTGAAAATAAAACATTTTGTTTTAAATAGCCTAAATTGTTAAATTTTAAAGGTATTTATAGACAGAATTAATAAAGAAACCCTTAATTGTACTTAAACCAGAAATTTTAATTTAAGTTATAAAGTCACAGAAATTTTGTAACAGCAACTGACAGATTAATTTGCTAACCACTAAAACATTTCAAAGCAAAGTTTTCTTTATTACAATACAAAATTAAACTTATATTATTAAATTAAGAAGACTTTACATTGGTTTTATACCCCTAAACAAAGTTCTTAATTGATGTTACAACATTTTGAATAAAACAGCTAAAATTTCTTTGTTTTATGAGTAATATGTATAAATTTGTTAATACATGATAAAAGTTACATTAGTTAAACATTTATTTGTAAAAAAATTAAATTTCAGTGGTTTTATAGTAATTTTGTAACCGCAACTGAAAGCTTAAGTTTCTAGCAACAAAATCCGGTAATAACAAAGTTTTCTTATTAATAATAAAGAATATAAACTTATTGCGTTAAAATAACAAGACTTTAGAATGGTTTTATACCACTAAACACAGTTCTAAATTGTTGTTACAAAATTTTGATTGAAACAACTAAAATTTCTTAATTTTAACGGTAATATGTGTTAATTTGGAAATTACACATTAAAAAATTTTTTAATTTATATGTTTTATAAAAATTTCAATAAAAATATTACTAAAACAAAGAAATATTACATGCTTTAATGTAAATTTTGTAACATCAACTAAAAACTTAATTTCGAGCAACAAAAACCCTGTAATAACAAAGTTTTCTTTATTAAAAATAAATAAAATTTATTTATTAATTAATTGATTTATTTATTTGATTTGTAGCACATTCGTATTTACAAAAATACTGTAAAAAAAAGAAAAATTTAGTTGCTGTTACCGATTTTAGTAACAACAAATTATTCATTTTAGTTAAATACTTTGATTTGTCACAAATTGGTTTCTATTAAAGGGTACAACTATCGAGTTGTAAAAATTAATGTAATTGTAATTTCTGATTTACTAAACCAGCTGTTGTGGCAACATTGTTATTGTAATAAAATTTCTTGATTTTAATAGTAATAGATCTAGATTTGTAATTCAATGCTTGCAAAATGTTAATTAAAAATGATTCCAAACAAGATATTACTAATTTTCATAAGTAGCTAACAAAATCCTGTAAAACGAAAGACAAAATTGGTTCATGTTACCAAATGTTGGTTACAACAACTGATAGTTTTGTTTGTGGCTATAAAAGGAAAATTGTTACAAGTTTAATAATTTCCATTTGGGGCTACATAATTTTATTACAGACGAATAAAATCCAGCAAAAACATTAAGAAATTTAGTTGCTGTTAACAAATTTAATAAAAACAGCTGATAATTTTTTTGAAATATTTCGATTTGTAACAAATTTGTAGCTATTCAAAGAAAATCCTTTAAAGTTTGTTTATGAAACAATTAAAATGTGTAAATTACTTGAATAATAAGGATTTCATTCAAAAGAATATTGATTACACAAAAGCAAAGAAAAATTTAGTTCTTGTTAAGGATTTTGCTAACGACAACTAAAAAAATCTCGCTAATGTTTTGAGTGGTAACAAATTTGTAGATATTAAAGGGAATTTAGACAAATGAATGTATAAAAGAAGCTGATTGAAATATTTAAATTACGGATATAATAATGAATTCCTTAATTAAATATCAATTGCTGTTACACTAATTTTGTAAGGTTAAAAAAATTTCTTTTTAAACAAAGAAAAATTTAGTTGTAATAGTTCCATTAGAAATTTTTTTAAATTTTAATTTGATTTAAGGAAACTGTTTAAAAACCTTCACCGTTTTTAATTTCTTTGTTTTGTAAACTTTATGAATTCGTTTTATGTTTATTTTTTTAGTTTTTAGTTAAATACTTTAATTAAATTTTCTTTTATTTTATTTTTCTTTAACATAAACTGTCTTGTTAAAAATTTCTTGTGCTTTATTTTCTTGTTTTAATTTAAAAAAATGCTAAATTGTTGGTTTTTTGAGCTTAATATTGTTGGTTAATGTGGAAAAATAGGAAAAAAAAGTTATTTTTATTTCATTTCATTTAATAATGTTTTATATTATTTTGTTTTGTTTATCACAGAAAATAAAATTAAATTATAGTTTTGTATTGTTTTAATTTCTTTAAATTTATGGAAATTCTTTTTAGGGTTGGTTATTTCATATGTTTTCTCTATATTTACAGTTTTAAGGAATTGTTATTTGTATTAAATTGTCTGAAACTCTTGTGGTTTTATTCGAAGCTATTTGAGGTGGTTTTTTGAGAAAAATATTAGTTTTTGTAAATTTTTATTTGTTTTTGAAAATGCATGTTAATGAATTTATGAATGAATAGAAAAAGAAATTCTGGAGACCCTGATTAACTTTCATTCGTAACAAATATTATCCTGAAATTAGAACTCTTCTCTAAAGTTTGGATGTGCATTTACAGGGTGTAATACCTATATCCATTGTTATTATAAATCATTGTCAATTTTATAAGACTAAATTACATTTCAAACAATAAAGTTTGTTAACTCCTGCTCTATTAATTTCTTACTCTCTCTATCTCTCGTTCAAGAACGAATATGCATACTTTCATTTTGATTTGGTACTTTCAAATTATATCTTTTATAAAGATTTTAATAAAAACGTCAAACAAATTTGTAATAAAACAAGTATTTACGTTTTTTTGAGTAAATATTTGCCAAATGTGACCGTACCTTTAGCATCAGCCTCTTCTCTTAAGTTTGATACTGGCTGTACAGGCTATAACAATTAATTTTCTATTTAAAACTAATTTCAGTTTTAAAAGAAATTTAAATCTTTGCTAATTTACCTTTCAAACAATATGCATATAATATAAAAAAATTGTTAAAGAAATATTCAAATTATTATATTATCTGTTAAAAACAATAAACTATGTACTATTCTCTCTATTTTGCATTTAACGCAATAATTTAATCTTGCTTGAGCTTTCATACGAGAATATTATGAAGACTTTTTAATCATAATAACCAGCGTTGCTAACTTGGTGGGTTTCGTAGCATTTTTGGTGCGAAAAATTCCATAATTGGTGCGTGATGCGCTTTTTTTTTAAACGCACCGAGTTTTTTAATTTTTGGTGGCACCAAAGCCAATACAACACAAGCTTTTTTTTTCAGTGTGAGAAAAAATCTTTGTACAATAGAATACACCTGTTTCGATATCTTTTAATTCAACAGTGCGAAATTTCTTTTTAGAATCAATTTTACAGATCACAATAAGAACAATAAAATAATGATGTTTAAGCCGTTCCAAATCATAGTCCTGCTTCACACTCTTCAGTTTTAGCTGACCAGTTCTCTTTTGAACTTGCCATTTCATTCACACACGTCAATATTCCATTATATGAAATTTGCTGTCCCTTTTTGATTTTAATTGTAATTGTTTTTGTAGTAAAAGTTGCTGTCGAGTGTGGTGTGAAAAAAGTGTGAAACATTTATATAAAGTGTTGTAAAACTAAAAGTTATAAAACTTCTGTTTATTAAAAGAAATATTTAAAGTTACTTATTTATTTTCAATGAAAAAATTCAAAACTTGGTGCGTTTTTTTAAATGGCTCGTTTTGTTCTCCATTTTGGTGCTTTTTGAAATTTCAAAGTTGACAACGCTGATAATAACCATAAATGTTTAACGAAGTAAAACGATCAATATCTCTTAAACGAATGAAAGCTCACGCTACAAAAATCTGATATGAGTTTAATTGACTACATTTCTGTGCATACATAAGTAGTGGCACTTTTCTCTATTTTCAAGTCTCCAAATTACATTTCTATGCAATAAATGCCTCGAATTGCAAGCTGAATGAAGTGTTAAAAATTTTCTCTTTTTGCAAGTCTCCGAATGTAAATGAAAATAAAAGCATCAGATATAGATTAATTCAAGTTCAGCTGACTGTGCTTTTGCTTTCTTAGAGCCCTTGAAGTTTGGTACTAAGAAAGTGTTCATAAGAGTTTTACAAAAATTTGGTGAATGAATTATGTTCTTGGTATTTAACTTGAAATTAATTGTAATATAGATTAATTAACCTTTCCAACAATATAAATATAAATCTTAATTAGTTAAAAAAAAATATTCAAATTATTTGTTAAAGCCACAATGAATTTAAGTCTCAGACCACTGGATTAAGAAATATGTATTGTACAAAATTTAACAGGCTTTATGAAATTTTCCACTTAAACGCCATTTTGCATTTATTTTCTTTCAGATCACTATACTGTAAAATATTTTTGGCTATTTATGATAATATTGGGCCGATAAAAAGGTATGTTCAAATATATTCAATATATTAAAATATTTTCAAAACTTCCACTAAAAGACAACAGAGAATATTGAAAGTTTTTGGTTGTCTGTTTTATGACAACTTGGTATAACTCTCGTGATAAAGGAATGCTCCAAAATATACATTTTTTAAGTATTTTCAAAACAACCAATGAAAGAGAGAGAGAGAGAGAGAGAAATGTAAATGTTTTTGATCTTCTGTGTCATATTACCTCCAAATAGGCTACGTGCTCTCAGTGCTTTGGCGTTGTTTGCAAAATTATAATGAGAGAGAATTCCAATCAATTTTATCTTGCTCAAAATATTTAAGACTTTAACTTAGTTGGACAATTTTAGCAAAGAGGGCTCCTCTTTGAAACATTGGAGTTGTTTGTAAAAGTAAATTAATGAAAGAGAATTCATTATTTATTTATTTATTAAAAAATTTATTATAATTAAAATTACAATAAATCTAGGGCTAAAAGCACTAGCATCAATGGCTATCGGCTAGTAACCATTTACTCTAGCTGAATTTTCGCAAAAGTGACCCCTTTCCTAACCTCCCCTCTTGAAACTCTCTGAAGCACTTCAGTTTTTTATTTGCTATTCATTCATAAATTCATTATTTTCTACAATATTGTTTTGCAATTTCGTTCTTTTGTGTGTCTGTTGATGAGACATTTTTTATTTATTTTAAGTGTTAAGTGCTGATAAGTTTATGGAAGATACGTTAGTCTATTTATTATTTTGGCAAAAATATAAATTTATAAATATGTAGTTCATTTGATTTAATTTGTTACATGTTTTTTTTTTTTTTTTCAAATACAAATGCTGTTCGTTATGAAGTTTATTCTTTAATTTTTTTTTATTTTTTTACCATAACTTTGAATGGGTTCTTTTAAATCTCTGTTTTTAATTCCTTAGAAAACTTTGAGGTCCGCTTATCTATATTGCAAATTGTTAAATTGTTAAAATAACATTTAGCTGGCCTTTTAATATTAAAACGGCCTTTCAAGCTGATGTAGTGGAGTTGGCTTCTCTTGATGTCAGACCATAACAACACATCTTGTCAAAGACTTAAGGAGAAAATCGAGAAACGTCAAGATACTTTAAGCCAACGATTAAGCAGTTATTTATTGTTATGCCTAAAGTAGTGGTCGGCATAAAGACAACATGCCACATTACTAAATGTATTGTAATTGCAAAAGGATTGATCTAATTGTAAAACAAATTTATGAGTTTGAAGCCGTGTTTTAAATGCACAATCTCAAAATAGTTTCACTTTTGCTAACTTTAAAGAATCGTGTGGTGTGCATTAACGATTGCATTCGGCCTCTGGTGACTATGAGTGCCGACTATTGTTATAAAGTATTTAACAATTTTGATCATCTAAAAATAACAAATTGCTTAGCTAAACATCCCTTAAATCTAGCCCAATATGCATCTAGGCCGGCTTTGAGAGGTACACTTTTAATCTAGGGAGAGTGGGGCCAAACAGCCGCTCAAGCCTTTTCTTGAAATAATATTTGAAAACTTTACCAAAGTCTCTGTGGTGTCTTAAATTTGCTGCTACTTTTCTTTATCATGAGATATTTTCTGAACTTTTTTCCATTTTATCCGGGTTAACATAATTAAATGAAATTAACTTTAAAGGAGAGAACTAGAGATCGTCTCCTAGCTTACTTTTTGAAAGATCATTTATAAAAAATCCTGTTTTATAAAATCTACTGATTCAATAGAGTATTAGTAACTTCCGAAAACGACAGCAATGGACTGCCGTCAATAGTTTGCTCCAGACCACCTAAAGCCGTGGCACAGGTGGTGGCCGTTCCGGGAGCACCTATAACATAGGCATTGGTGGCATAGGCCAGTGAAGAAGGATGCATTACAGAAGTGCCTCTCTTAAAGGATGAGGCTCCTAAGCCGCTACCGCCTCCAGCTGCTCCACCTAACTGGCCCAATGTTGTAGTCACTCTACCCGCATTCACTGTGCCGCCCAACTGCTGCAGAGCTACACTTTGAGCACCCATTTCAGCCGCACAACTATCCAAGGTAGCTGAGGTTATTACAATCGGAGAAGCTATTATGGCCAACTGATGGTAGGGAGAGGAGGTGACAGTAACTCCAGCTGTACCCGGCGAGCCATTGTGATGCAAAGAGCCGCCATTTAGGCCATTTATAACACTGCTAATGGCTGGCAATTGTTGAGTTTGCGTTATGGGCGAGGTACAGGAGGGTGATGAACTGGCTGAGGCTGCTGTTGTTAGGTTGGTATTGTGGCAACTAACTTGAACTCCGGCTGCCAAAGATTCGAGCGGTTGCAAATGCTGATTGTATGCACTGAGTTGTAAGATTTGTTGGTGTTGCTGCTGTTGTTGTTGTGTTTGATGACTGATCATGATCTGTGGTTGTAGATCAGGGAAGTTGGAGTTGTTTGTTGAGGATTCAAAAGTAAAATATATTGTTTCGTTAGTGTTTTGTGGGGAATTTTCAATTAGATTTTTTGTTTTTATGTTTTTAAAAAGCAATTTAATAAAAGAATTTTGTGTATAACAAACAAAAAATATTTAAGGTGCTAAAGTGCTGCGACAGCAGGTGTTTTAGGTGATCAAATTATAAAAAAATAGTGATTGATTACTCTAAATATTAATTAAATAAGCTAGTGAAAATTATACTAAGAAATTGAGTTAAAGATATCTCAACATTTTATTTTATGCTCTATTTGCTTTCTATACTTTTAATAAATTCCGTCATTCATGGCCACCAAGAGATTGTCTAAAAACGATTCTCTTTCTATTCTATACTTTTATTAAACTTCGTGTGGATCTGTGGTCGGCACTCATTTTCACCAGGGGTAGCACGAGATTGACAATTCAGGTGTTTACATTGCAAAAGTCTGTAAAACTCGTTGGAATTAATAAAAGGGAAACAAGTTTTGAAGATGGTGATTGCCTCAAATAACAGGATTTTAAACTGTTTTATTTTAAATAAAGTTTCGTAAAATTAAACATATTTTACAAAGAATTTCCGGCTTATTTTGGATCGCATATTTCCACATTTATGATCCAATACCAGCTCTTTTCATGTTAATAATTTCAATGGAATAATTACCAAATTTATCCTTGAAAACCCAAGCTGATTCGAATAGGTTTCAGCAACAATGAAGAGATACAAAAATCAGAAGTATGTCATTGAGTTTTCTATTACGCATCAATCAATAATTTGAATAGCTTTGTAATGTGGAATGGCATACAGTGCTATTACATCAAGGAACTAATGATTATTAGTTGTTTAATAAAGCTTAAGGAGAGTATGATTTGATTAAGTGTGTTTTAAAGGCAAATAATTTGAAAGGACCTTTTAATCTTGAGGATTTAATAAAAATCACATTGATTAAATTAACACAGTGATACAAAATCGAACTTTCCGAATGGGAATGGAATGAGATCAATTGCAAATGAAAGTCGAAATTATCCATAACAAAATCTTCCAGGGCTTTTTTTTAGTTGAGTGAGAGATTTTTTTGTTATACGCATTTGAAGTTAGTGATTTTGGAACGCTGTCTAACAAGGGACGATCATTTATCACGGAACTAAAAAAACCCTTAAAGGTTTTGTTATGGATACTGTCTCATTCCATTCCCATTTTGTTTTTGGTGCACTGTGTTTTCTTAATAAGATCTTAGCCAAACGCAGATTAATTAAGGATATAATTTGAATTGATTCAAATCAAGGAATTGATTAAACTTAGAATGCAATGATTAAAATTTCGATCATTCCTGAGTAGTTAATTAGAGAGTTTGGGTAAATAATGATCTGAATAAGTTGCTGCAAACAATTTAAAAATGAAGTTTAATAAATGGAAATCACATCAAGGAAAATATGATTCCAAACATCTTAAAATGTAAAAAACAGAAGAAGCTATTAATTACACACAAATTCTGTTTATGAAAAGCATGAAGATCCTATTTTTATTACCAAGAAAAGTGATGATCTGTAATTAAATTATGATAGATAGAAATCACGTTTAGTAAATTAATAATTTTAAGAAGTTGTTGCAACAAGAAAGGAATTAAAAGCTTAAGCAAAATACTTTTGGCTTTTTGTCAATTGACAGATATCAATGACAAAATTTAATGAGGGATGTAAAATAATCAGTAGGAAACATTAGCATTATGGCATTTACAGCTCAGACAGATAAAATGCGAGGAAAAAATATCCTATTTCAAGCACAAAATTATTCAGAGATGAGATTTCTTTGCTTTTCATGTCATTTCTAGCACATATAGATAAAATATGAGGAAATTAGATCCTATTTAAGAATAAAATTATATAGAGTTGAGATTTCTTGCCCAAAGAAATAATAGATCGAGATCCAGAAACCAAATTGTTAAATTTTTGGCATAGAATTGGTTGTCACAGTAAATTATGTTTTTTTGTTTTATGTAACAAGCCAAATCGTATGGAAATTCAAAATAAGAAATGATTGTTAAACATGTTCAGACATGATTTAAAAAAAAAGCTCTTAGATGTTGCTCTAATGTTACGGAGAGAGAGAGAGAGAGAGTGATTAAAATGAAATGCAATGAAAGATGAACAAAAGACTCTTCGAATGATTTTATCATCCATCGGATTTTATCCAAATATGTCGTTATATTTTCTGACCGGATTATATTCAGATTGCTTATCTTAAATAATAAAATTTTGCAGTTTGAAATCCGAAAACTTTATATCATCGTATTGTATTGGACATATTATATTGAATTGGATTTATTGGGTTGTCTTTGACGACCAAAGCCAAAGCTTTTATCCTGTTGAGGTTAAGAACCTAATAACAATGTAAACTTTGTCCGAAGCATAGAGCAAGTGGCGTGTCAAACGCAATTATACCAAAGCCAGCACTGTAGAGAAACACATGACACCGGAAACAGTGCTTTAAAGAATGAAGAGATACAACCAGAAACTGTCAACAAAGTCTGGAAAAATTGCCATGATATGATGCACTACCGGTGGAATAATTGAACAAGGTAAACATCACATGATGTCGAAATTGGCTGAAGAAAAAGTTCAAAATGTTCTAAGAAAAAAATATCGAATATTAAAATTTAATCCTGCATGCCATAATCTCAATAAAAGTATTATAATGTCAAGAGTCTGTAGATTTCAAAAGTGTTTGAAAACAGAATTACAACAAGGAAAATGTTTAAAAGCGATTAAATAAATGTACAATTCTTAAGATATTGAAATGAATGTCATAATTTTCTTTAAATTTTTATTTGAGTGGTAAATGATTAATCTCACATTTATCAAGATCTCATATTAATATCAAGAGTGTAAGTGGTACTTCACCAGTTCATTCGTTGAGCTATAAATGGTGTCTGTTTTCTTTTTGAAAGATAAGTAACACTCAGGCAATTAATTAGTACAGTATTGCAGCGCCTCTGGTGGTGAGTAGGCGCATTGATAAAAGCTTGATTTAAAGCCATTATTTAATTATTTTATTTCGGTGGCGTTTCAATGCTATACCAACGAAGGAGGCATAGTTATGATAGGATAGAAAACTAATAATTATCAGAAACTGATGTTGATTGAGTGGCAGTGGCTGGGAATCGAACCTAGGCCACGAATACCAACTCATGCCTAATGATCTAACGCGCTAATCAATTAAGCTACAGCACCCTCATGGTACATAGTACTTCATCAGATTACGATTTGAGTTTTATATGGTACTCGCTCCACTAGTATTAAAATTGAGTTTTTAATGGTCGCCACAAGGGTTTATACAAATCAAAAGACACGCGGTTGGTGTAAACAACGTTGAACAGCAACTATTATACGAGGCTGAACAGCTAGACGCAAAGTTGTCGAAGAAAAACAAAACGAAAACGATCCTGATTACACTTAAGAAATAATTACAATGACGCGCGAGTTGTTAAACAACCTAGACCTCATGTCATAATATTAATGAAAGTAATATAAATTCCCAATTAACACGAATCAATTCTTTAAGCTAAGCAAGTACACACGTAATGGTACCAGCGATTTTAGCAATAAGAATTGTGCTGTGTGAACACGGAATAAATTTCAAGGAATTTTCTATAAAAATAGCTTCGTGTAAATTGGGACAAAGCAACAAATCTCAAGAATTCAAAAATTGGATGGCGACAGAATTTATATAAGGATAATAAGAGATTAGCTAAAGGAACAAGTCTTGAGTATGTGAAATTGTTAAAAGGAGACAGAGAGAAAGAACTAAAATTTTGCATGCCTTTAAATTGAATTTAAAACCAAATCAAATCATGCTACAGTGCAACCGTACAAACCCTTCAAACTCAAACCAGATACCAAAGTATTATATTGGAGTCTACCAACTACTTATGAAAATTCTAAATCATTGGTCTACACACCCGAACTTTTTCTTGTGAAAATGTTTGTATTTAAACAGAGTTTTCTTGCTACGAGTACTTTTGTGCTACCGATTCTTTAGCGAATTTGTAAGTAAAGTTTTTCTGTTTTCTTTTTACACAACAACAAACTACTGAGTGCTGCTACTAATGTGCGGTGGAGGTGCCGTAGTGGTGCTGGTGATGTTGTTGCTGTTGCTGGCAGCCGTTGCCGCATGAGCGTGAGCATGGTGGTGATGGTGATGAGCATGGTGGGCATAAGAGAAATATTGTGAAGCATATTGGGTTGCATAAGATGCTGGACTCCATACCTCACTGCCATTGGGGGTGGTTGCTGAGGTGGTATTGGATGCTGTAGTCGCATGATGATGGTGATGATGATGCGGATGGTGGGCAGGATGGTGGTGGTGATGATGATGCGGATGTGTTAGATGGGGATGATGTGGTGTTGATGAGGTGGTGGCTATTGCTGCTGCAGATGGCGTTAGTGGGGGTGGTGGTGGATGATGATGCTGTGCATGATGATGGTGGGTGTGATGAGTGTGAGGCGGATGATGCGCATGATGTTGATGTGCATTGGAGGTGGTGTGACCATGATGATGATGTGGTGATAGCGCGATGTGGTGATGATGATGTTGTGATTGCCCCGGCGTTTGGTGTGTGAGATGCGCATGCGTTGTGCTGGCTGCTGATGCCGCCGCATGATGTGGTGAGAGTTGATGGTGATGCACCGTATTGTGTAATTGAGCATTGTTAGTGTGAGTTTGTTGTTGTTGCTGTTGTTGCGATTGGTGCATTGCATGTGAGTTGGCCAGTTGTTGGCCAGCCATTAGGCTATTGCTTTCGCTGGCTGTAGCTGGCGTAGGTGCTGGTGTTGTTGGTGCAGTGGCTTGATGGTTGCTATGATGTGCTGTTGCTGATGATGTTGCAGAAAGACTTTCAGCCACCGTATTATGTGAGCCACTTCCGCCTCCTCCGCCGCCCGGTACACCACCCGTACTGCTGCCACTACTGCTTAGTCTATGCTGGGGTGAGGTGGTGTGCGATGAAGCTGAGTACAGGCCCGAATCATCATGATGCATTTGATAGCTATCAGGGGTGGAAGAACTTTTAGCATCTTTTGTTGTTGCGGCGTTGTTTGAAGCACCATTCCATTTGTTTGTGGCTTCAGTTTCACTATTGGCATAACTTAGACCGCCTCCATTTGTCAGGGGCGTTGATTGTGGCGAACGTTCGTGAGCAGAGATTTGTCGTTGTGTGGCCGCCACGGAATTGTGCAGACTGTTAATGGGCACACCACTAGATTGAGAGCCCCACATTAAAACCGTCTGTCTTTCATAGGGATCCTGGGCAATCAGTTCAACTTTAGGTGTCACCACAACACCGTTCGAGGAGTTATTAGCAGGATTATTAAGGCTATTTACAGATCCAGCCACAGGCGAGGGACCATCTGAAGAGCAGGATACCACTTCCATGACATGAGGTGAAGACTTTGGCGTTTTTAAAGGAACTTGCTGGAATTTATATACAAATCAATTAAATTATATTACAGGCATTTTATCCTGTAGCCTGGATGTGTTTACCTGTGGGGTGGATGTGGGACTGCCATAGCCACTACTGTAGCCACTATAGTATTTGCCGGTATCCTGCCATTTTTCCTCTTTGGAGGTAATGGCATAACCATCATAGGACAGAAAACCATTGGCCACATAAGCCGAGGCGGGCGCTGCCGTATGATGATAGTCAGCATAGTAACCGCCCACACCCTGAAGACGATATTGATGGAAAAGATTTTCGGTTACCGGATAGAAATTGGTGGAGTGCACCGAAGTGCCCATGTAAATATTATCGGCTGCGGTGGCATAAGGTGAAGTCGTATACATGGGATTGAGATTGGAGTAAGCGGCAGCCACGGCCACAGCAGGATCTGGAAGATATTCCACCACAGGAGCGGGTGAGCTGACCTAAATAGCAACAAATTTGTAGACATTTTTAAATTTTATAAAATTTTAGTACAAATTACCTGTCCCAGCGGAGAGTTTTGCTGGGTTTGTTGCTGCATTTTGCGCTTGGAACGACATGTGGACAAAAAGTCTCTTAACTGGGTTTTGTATCTTCTATTCGGCCGTGTGGGTGTTACTGGTGGCGGCAAGGAGTTAGGTGATCCACTGGGCGGCACCACCAATTGATCGGCCTCCGAGAAGTAGGTGGAAGCCAAACCGGTATCCAAATAACTGACTTTGAAGTCCATGGTGCGCTTGCCCAGCAAATCGTAGCCCTCCTCATCCATTAACACACGATGTGTGCAAATCACAAAGTCTGGTTTGGAATTTTTATAAACCAAACGGGAGCTTTAAGGAAATTATAAATTAGAAAACGCATTTAAACACATTTAAAGAAAGTAAAGACCAACCTAGTTTGCAGCCACTGCCAATCACCATCTTTCTTTTGGTATCTGTAAGCAATCATGCCGGAAGCACCAGTTTTAAGCACTAAACAAAAATAAATCTAGTTTAATTTAACTGTTGTTTTAGTTTATATTGAAAGTTATAATTACACTCTTGATGGGCACTGGCCACATAAGCCAAATCATCATAGTGTACCATATCATAGCCACCCATATTGACCAGTTCAGCATCCGAATAACCCAGAATATGTTTGCCCCTAAAAGTCAAACGAATATTTCTTTAATTAGTTTTTTTATTTAACATGATATTAAGGAGTGATTGTAGTACCTTTGATCCATTGACACCAGGGAAAAATCCAATTTATGCTTAGACTTAAACATATTTTCCTTGTGGGGAATCTCCAGCAAACTGGGCGGTCCAAAGGGCGTACAATAGGCAAACAAAGCCAAAGGAGGTTCTTCGGTTTTACGATTCTGGCCATGCAGTATCTTGATGCGTCCCCGTATATCCAGTCTCAAGAAACCCGAGGTATTATCCAATAAACAGCGAAATCTAACCGTGAAACTGCGCTCCAAATATATGGTCTTGTCCGGTGCCAAAGTCTCCGCCAATTGCATGCTGGACATATCGGCTGGCAAAAAGGAATTCCACAGTAGTTGTCTTTGCAGCTCCTCACGGTCTTCGGAGTGCACCAGTTCATACACCGATTGGTGCACAATGTCGGACTGTAAAGACACAGATAGAACAGATAGAGAATGGTTTAAACTTTTATAAAACTGCAGAGTTTTTAAAGGTTAAATAACTTTAATTTAAGTTTGTGGGTTTGTATGTGTTACTTTTTTATTATTGATTTCTCATACCCTTTTCTTTTGTTTTATATTTACGCTGTTAAATAAATCATCTTTAAAACTAAATTGAAAACTCAATTTTGTTTCTACGCTTTAGTTTTTTCTGCTGCTGCTGCTTAACACTGCAGGTAACTGTGGCAGATTGAGTTATAATTTCAAAAGAAGGTGTTGTTTTATTTAAAATATTTATTGTTGTTGCTGTTAAGAGTTCTTATATTTGTGGCTTATTTTTTCGCCAAATTCTAAACTTAAATGTGAGATCAAGTTTTGTAACATCCAAATAAAGAAACAAATATTTGTGAAATTAATTGAAACAAGTGGTTTACAGATCCACATCAAAAATGGGTTGCCCAATTGCAAATAAAACAAGATAAATATGGCAAAAGGATCAAGGCATTTGTTAAATTCGTGGTATTTGAAAAACTATAGCATTGCTAGATGTTTTAACCAGAGCAAACTTTTGCTTTTTTAGTGTGATAGAGGATTGCCTTGAAAGTTCAATATGAGAAGAGATTTGTCTATTTGAAACTGAAGCGGAATTGCACAGACTAGACAGAAAGCCGCATATAACAACAGTTTGTCTTTGCAAGACATCCTGGATGTCAATTTCATTGCAGATGTGATTTCACAACTATTTTACGAACTATTAGAAAAATTATTATGACCATTCACTGACTTAATTTTCAAAAATTTTTGCTCTCCATATATGTACTCACAACAATAAAACGTAATCGAAACCAATTTTTCGGATTAGATTTCCAAAAACTTGAATAGTTTCTCTTATCTGCCATAAGGAAACGGGAACATTCACTTTTATCAGCCCATTTCTTGTACGGATTGCTTGGAATAGTTCAATATTACAAGAGCTTTGATTGATTGTTTCCTTTACTATTTGTGATTGAAACGGAACAACGATGACCGTTCGAAACCTTTACACTGAGAGCCCAAATTAAAGCAGTTTGCCTTTCGTGGTGATCCTGAGTGCTCAATGCTACTTTGGGCACAGCATTCGAGAAAATCTTAGCAGGATTAAATGGTAGAAGATGGTTCCTTTTCAAATTAGCCATTAGATTCCAAATGTGTTACAATATAATAATAGGATGTAAAGGTAACCACGTCTATTTTTACATTTCAAAAAATGGAAGAGTATCTGTGGTCAGCTAAAAAGAATAGAATAAATTTTAGTGAAAATTCTGGAAGTATATTTGAGCTCAATCTTTCTTTAATCGCCTCCTCCTCTAATAAAATACACACATTGCTTGGAAGCTTCAATATGGTAAGAGATTTTATGTATTGATTAAGTGATTGTGATTGAAACGGAACTCAGCTGAGAAGTAACGAAGACGAATCAGCTATTTATATTATGGGTAACTACTTTCAGACATCCGTATCAATGCAGTGTTTTACAGGGTTGAGATTTTGGTCATCTATAACGCTTCAAAAGCTTTTACAATTTGAAGAATTTCTTCGTTAGCTCCCTTTTAAATTTCCTACCTGCTCCTTTATTTCTCAGGCCAAGCAGCCATGTAAAGAAAAACAGTATTTGTTTGCTTAACGATAACTAATATTCCAAAACATACCAACTGTAAACCACCATCCTCAACATCATCATCAACAGCATCATCACAAATAACAAGCAAAGCAGAGAAGAACATATTAACAAATAAAAAAAAGCAAACGATCACATGTATAAACATTTAGCAGAACCAGTAAAACACTAATATCAGCGTCATCGATTGGAAATTGTGCGCGCATACTTTTGAAAACACACGAGCCACGCATTTTTTTGTTGAACAAAAAAACAGGGCCATTGCGGAAATGCAGACTTAAGAAAATTTTATCATAAATGTTTGAATATTTAACTGATTGTTCGACCTTTTTATTAATTAAACAATTTTATTTTTCGAGATTAAGGTCAGTTTTTATTTTTATGTTTTATCTCGAAAAATAAAATTGTTTAATAAATGTTTGAAGCTAAAAAAAAGATCAGTAACCAATTTTAAAATTCTGTTAAGGATTACAAGAGAGACTATGTTCAAGGCGTTGGACACATTTAAATATCTAAGGAGAGCATTCTATTCAAAATTTTTAAATTGAAGTGTTTTAAATTTGAGGAAAGAAGATAAGAAGTCTACAGTTCAAATATGTTAGAGTAAGACTCCTTTCCTCTTAAGAAGGGGCACTTAAATGATCTTGTTTATAGTATACTTAAGCTTAGGTCGCTTTTAGATCCAGGAAACAGCACTTTATTAAAGCAGAAAAACAGTTTGATAATAGACTTTACAAAGCAAATTTTCACAAAATTTCAAATGAGACTGAGTGAAACTGAATTTAAATTAAAGGAAAGAAGCTTATTTTAAGGGATAACAATAAATTAAAATAAGCTGGAAGATAATTGCTTATTTTAGACCATTGAAACGATTAAAATTAAGAAAAAACGACTCTCCTCTTGAGGAGATGAAATTTAAATGGAATTGTTATTACGATATTCAAGTTTAAATTGATTCTTATTGATCTAAGGATTGTTTTAAATCCTGGAAAGGATTCTTTTTTAAAGAATAAAAGAAGAAAATAGCTAAAAAATTAAAACCAATTTTGGAAAATTTGAAACAAATGGAAACGAAAGTTGGGCTATTGTTTGTTCATGAAGTATGAAGTTCGCTTTAAATCTTATATATAATTCACTTTGATCTTTTCGATCCAACACCTTAATCCAAACTGCTGAAGTTCGTTTGAAACCATATTAGTTTTACCTTGATCTTTTTGATCCATCTCCTGGCTCCAAAATCCAAAAGTTAGTGTTTCGTTTGCAATGAAGGAGACTAATGCAACTAGTTTTTAGTTTGCTAAAACACAACATGGCATGATTGACAATTAGACATAAGATACAAGATTCTAAAGTTCGAAACCGTTTGAATATTTTTGTTACAAAAATAGATTGTAGATTGTTCAAGTTGGAATCATGGAAGCTATAAGTTATAAAATGGTCTGAATTATAAAGTTCTTGCCAGCAAACTTAACAATTGTTTTTCTGAATAGGCCTGCCTATCTCTCACCTCTCATACTGAATTGTCGTTCCCGGCAATCATACATGACTTCACATTAAAACAAAATCAAAATCTCCACAATTTTCAAGACAATAAAAACTCAACAAACAATTGCGCGTTCTGTTGAATGCAAGCAATTGAAATAAAATTTTTTCAACTTCAACTTTATCGGCACTTTAATAATAACAATATTATTGCACGAGCATTGGAACGTGTTGCAGTTTAAATGCAGCATAACATTTCGTTTAATATTGATTTAAGTACAAAAGCATTAAATTTACCCAAGACCACTCAATGCTCGGACATATGCACGAGTACTTCTGCCTCTGCTCAACTCCTCATGCTGGTGTGATGGTCACATTTGGCTGGAGTTTGTTTAATTTACTTGTAAATGTGCAAAGAACAAAACAAAAAAATATAAAAAGAAAACAGTTGAAAAACATCACAGCACCATGAAGTGCAGTGAAATGTCTGTTGGTTGGAGAAATAAATACGAAATAGTTACGCCCACTTTAGTATCTCAATTAAAAATTAAGTTGTTTTGTGGGAAGAGAGAAAGAGAGTGTATGATGGTGGTCAGCAGTGGGGATAGCAAAGTGCTGGTTTTTTTTGGGAAGTAGAGAAATGACCAGAAATTAATAATTGCTAGAGATTGTGGAACACAAATTGGAATGCTGGAGGGAAAGTGTTTTGAATGGAATTTCAGAAAATAAAGTTTAAATGTTGGGGTCAATAGAACTTGAGCAGACTTTTGGGAGACTAGGCTGTCTATAATAACATTATTTCTGTGTTATTGGGCTGTTCCAGTTTGTTGCAACTAGTCGAAGTTTGATGCAACATCAAAGAGTTTGATATGGTTAAGATTATGAAGAGCAGTTGAAGACAAGGATGGTTTGAGTTGGAAGCTGAATTATGCAGCTAAATTAACAAATCTCTAACAATATATTAGTTAGAAAAACTTTATATGAAAAGATCCTTCAAAATGTAAAAAGATTTTGAGGAATATAGAAATAATAAGGAATGAAATGGCCAACTTCAAACCTTTCTATAGATCAAGTGTATGAAGGAAAGACTCTTCTCTTAAGGTGGTCGACATAAGTTTATATCGCCTTTATTTATAACAAAGATAGTTTTAGAGCCAGGAAACATTAAAGAAGGAAACTAAATTGGTCATAGAATTGCCAAATCGAAAATTTGACTAATTTTTGCTTTGACAAATTTAAAAAAAAATTGGCTGCAGAACTTTAAATATAGGTGCGAAGCCTACTTTAAAGAAAAACATTAGATTTAAATAAAATGAAAATGAATTACTAAATTGGGAGCCATCTATAGCTCATGTGTTTAAAATTTGGGGAAAAAGCAAGACAGTCTTGCTAAAATATCCAAGTTTTAATCGATTCTAATTCATTTAATGATTGCATTAAATCCTGGAGAGGTGTGTTTTTTAAACAATAAAACTTAATTATGGATGGATTTATACTCGTATGCTTCAAATAATATTATGATGCCACCAGTTGTGGTTTGATGAAACATTTCTTAAAGAAATCTCTGGGAAATATTTCAACGCAAAGAAGAAATAGGTATATAATTTAAACTGGTTTGATATATTGCTCAAAAGTAGTTTGATGCAACTAGTTAAAGTTCTATGAATTATGAAAAAGTTTTTTATGTTTAAAACATTAACTGAAATTAACCAAAAACATCTAAATAATTATTTTATGATTATTAGAAGACTGTTAAAAAGGTTTGACATCCCTGTTAAGAAGAAATTTCTGGTAAATAATTGAACTCAAAGCTGCTTTACATATAACATTTAAATTAGTTTGATATCCTTCGAAAGTAGTTTGATGCAACTAGTTAAAGTTTGTTATACTTGAAACATAAACTTTTCTAAAGATTTTCACCGGAATTTGTAAAGAATTTTAAAGTGAATTAACTAAAAACTTTTAAAGATAATAAGTTTATGTTTATATAATTTTTGAGATTTCATGATCCAGTGTTTAGTTTGAAAGCTAATAGCAAGGAACTAGTTAATGTTTAAAGCAACAGGAAATTGTTTGTTAAGATTTAAATGTGTAATATATAAACTGAAAGCAGGAATTTAAGCTTTAAACAGGTTTCTTAACCACTTAAAGTAGTATGAGGCAACCAGTTGAGGTTTGATGAAATTCTCCAAAATGGGCCATGTTTGCAACATTTCAATGGAGTTCCCATATATTTTTAAGTTATTATGATAAAATTTTAAAATATTTTCTAGGAAAGGTTGATTTCGAATGTTTACGAAGTCCCTCGAAGCAAATTTATTGAATTGAAACAAGTTTGAGTGACAGTCTAATGCAGTATGACGCAACCAGATAAGGTTTGATGAAACTCAACATAGTTTGACAAGTTAAGAATGCTGTAGATTTCTTGAGTTCTCTAATAACATTTGAAGTTAGTTGAACTTAAACACAGATTGAAGTTCGAAGGAATAGTTACTGGTTTAACGAGATTTGATAGTTCAAATTGTGTTCCTATCTAAGACATTTGTGATGAGTACACATTTTTGTCTTCCTAGCAGCACCATTCCTATTGGGTTTTTACTCTACTTTGTTTGTTTTCCTTACATTTCCCAGCCCATTTAAAACAATACTCAATTTACTTTAAAATACTTTTTAGACCAAAAAAAAACCAACTTTAAAACAAGTTAATAATATAAAACACATGTTGTATGTAAATAATACAGATACCAACAACACAAAAAAAAAAAAATCCACCAAAACAAACATTAACACGGCTGCCGTAAGACCAACACCAGACACACATGTGAGCGAGCGGGCTCCTTTAAAATCCACCGATTCATTTACAATGTTGTACGCTTTGAAATCATACACATGATCGTACATTTGCACAACACAGAACTTAAAAAGAAAAAAACTGCCAGAATTGTAATATAATGCGATTGCGCAATCCTCCCGCCGCTGTACGAACGCTGATTTATTATTTATTGCTTTATGTAGAGACAACTATAGAGAATGATCTGCTTTTGAGCGCAAATAAAATTATGATATTGATAAAGAACGAAGTAAAAGTTTTTGTTTTAGGTGGAAAGTAACGAATCGTCTATGCCCTTTATTAGGAATTATTTTAGCTTGTACAAAAACAACCCAACAAAACAAAAACACAGAAGAAGATTAGAGTAGCTGGTTTATAGTTTGAAGCAACATCAAATGGTATGATGTTCTTCAAAAGATGGCTTTAATGAAATTGTTCTAAAAATTTTACAACTACCGAGCGCTTTGCATAATTTGCAAATAATTTTTGAGATCTAAAACAATTTGTGGTGGTTTGATAACATTCTAAAGCAGTTTGATGCAACCAGTTGAAGTTTGATGTCATACTTAAGCGTATGAATGGTATAGTGGATGATTCTAAAGCAGTTTGATGCCATACTTAAGCGTATGAAAGGTTTAGTGGATAAAGCAGCATGATGCAACTAGTTAAAGTTCGTTGCCAGGCTTATTTGTGTTTGGGGTTTAGTGAATATATAGAATTACCAACGGCATGATAGACTTTTCACACCAATAGTAAAGTGTTTACAAATATTAAATAATATAAGAAAACAGGTTGAACATTATTTGCTCTTATACTTCTGGTTACTTGAAAGCGATTGTTTATTGAAAATATTTGTTTCTTGATACGAAAGTTAAAGAAATGTAAAAACAGAAAAATATGTAATCAAGATGCATCAATTGAATGAAATATTAAAACATTGTTAAGGATTTTTTTGGAATACACTAAAAATGGAAATATTTTCAATTGTTTTTGGGAATTCTTAGATGAGCTTAAATTCTTCTATAAACAGGTTATTTTAGTTGCATATTAAAAGTTTCGTAAAGGATTTTTGAGTTTTTAAATATAATTTACATTTTGAAGTATTTGGATATTTACCAAATGTGGTATGATGT
This sequence comes from Bellardia bayeri, assembly GCA_950370525.1. NCBI lineage: Eukaryota > Metazoa > Arthropoda > Insecta > Diptera > Calliphoridae > Bellardia > Bellardia bayeri. The sequence goes on along the minus strand of OX493264.1, from coordinate 8,241,587 downwards.
AACCAGTTAAGGTTCGATGGAACCAGACATACTCCAGATCAAAACCAATTAGATTTAACAACACTAAAGTATTTAACTCTCTCAGTTTATGGTTTATCGGTATATTGCAACTGGTTTTAGTTTGATGCAACAGGAACAGTGTTGCCAGAAAATAATATTCAAAATATGCTAAAACTTGAAAAACTCAGTGCTAAAATGTTCCACAGAAGAAAAAAAAAGTGCTAAATTTTTTCAATGTAAAAATATAATTTTTATTTCAAATGGTACCAATATAAATTATTATAGTTTTTTATAGTTTTTTTTTCTAATTTTGTTCATAACAATTGTTGACTTGTTTTAATAGATTACATTTAATATATTAATTCAAAAATTTCCGTGGTCATTTATTAATAAAAGTTATTTTTTATTTCTCCAAAAGTATTTTTTGGAGTAAAATAGTAAAAAAATTGTTTTTATCCAGCAAATTATGCCTGAAGAAAACTCCTTAAAAATTATAATAATTATAAACATTGGTTACAAAAACAAATTAATTATGCTAAAAAGCGTTTAGCATAATTTTTAAAAATGTTAATGCATTTTCGAGACACAAAATGCTAAATCTAGCACTGAAAGTGCTAAAATGGCAACACTGAACAGGAGGTAGTTTGACAAGTTTCGAAGTTAAATAAATATGAAGAAATCTTAGTATTTTAAGATGTTATTTAAAGTCTCTTGTTTAAGAGAGATTTAAAACAACTATTTGGCAATTTCAATATGATGCACCTGGTTTCAGTTTTATGCAACAGGAGACAGTTGGACAAATTTCGAAGTTAAATAAATATAAAGAAATCTTAGTATTTTAAGATGTTATTTAAAGTCTCTTGTTTAAGAGAGGTTTAAAACAACTATTTGGCAATTTCAGTATGATGCAGCTAGTTTTAGTTTGATGCAACAATAGAATGTTTGACAAGTTTCGAAATTTTATAAAAATTAACACATCTTTTAAGATGTTATTTAAAGTATTTTAAGATGTTATTTAAAGTATTTTAAGATGTTACTTAAAGTCTAAACAAGATCGTTAAAAAACAAAGGAAGTTTGCAGCAACTATTTGAAAATATCAGTATGATGGGGAATTGTTTGACAAATTAAATTAAATTAAAAAAATCTAAGTATTTTATAAACTTTTAAAGAGTTTTAAAACGTTTTTTTTTTGAACTTTTATATAGATTTAAAATAAAGTTTATATAAGTTGTTTAATGAACACAAACAGTTTGAAGCAACTACTTTGATATTAAGTGAATCTTGATGTAAAAAAAATTAACTACAAATAATAGTTGGCAATGGCCATTATTTGTTAAAGGAGTTTGTATTGTTTCTTAAATTAGTTTTGGTTTAATACAACTTGGAATAGTTTGATGCAACTGTTACAAGTTTGACAGCATTGGAGACATTTTATTGCGGGTTATTTTCTGGAGAAAAGTATTTTTTGGGGGGTTTTTGTTCAAACTTACCTGATGAAACCCCAAATAACTTTCAATACTGTGGGTGGCAAAAAATACCTCACCATCACAGGTGAGTATCATGAGAAAACCATTTAAAGCCTGTAAATGAAACAGAGAAAGCAAAGTATTTTAATAGAAATAAATAGTTTTTAAGGTAAATAAAATTGTAATTATTATTAAAGGTTGTTACTTATTACACAACCTCGCTGTTTTTTTTTTTTTTTTTAACAATTTATAATAACTTTTGCTTGGCTACTGTATTGTTTTAAATATAACAAACAATTTTTAGCTTTACTATTTGGATTTATTATTCACATTTGAAAGTAAATCATTGATGTAGAGATTTAATGAATGAATGAATGAATTCCTAACTATCCCATTTACTCTCATTAAGACAGTCAGTCGTAAGGCATCATCAATGTTGAAAGTAATTACATCTATGTTGAAACATTCTAGTGTAAAACTACTTACAATATATGTAATATGTAATATTTGTGCTGGTGGATTATTATGATGAACTAGCTGATCGTGTGTTTGTTCGGTCAGTCGGTCTGTTTGTTTCAGTTTTAGCCCAGGAAATGAGAGCTAATTAAAGCAATGATTCTGTTGTTGTACTGGTCTTGTACAATTTTATTGTTTCTTGCGATTTATTCATTCATTTTTATTACAATTCTTCGTTTTGTTTCTTTTCTTGTCAGTGTTTTTTTTTCATGATTTCTTCATGATTTAAATCATGAATTCATTCATAAATTTGGTTTAAATCTGCTTTGATTTGATATTGTTAAAACAAAAAATTTATGTCAGTTCTCTCATCTCATCTCCTTCTCATCATCATCAATTGTGTGTGTGTGTGTGTGTGTTATTTTTATATTTTCTTAAATTGTCCATAATTATGGTTTTCAAATATATTTTCGTTTCTTCTTGCTTGTCTTTGGTTTTGTTGCCTTTGGTTGTTAAGGGAAAGGTTTAATTTCATCTAAACTACCAGTTTTACACATTCCTAATTACATTTTAAATATTTGATTCATTTCATGTTTTCTTACTTATACGAGTACTTGAGCTTAACTTTAATTGTTTTGACTGCTTTGATTGCTTCGTAAATTTAATGAGTTTTTAATTTTCCAAAAAAAAAAAAAAAAAAATTTTAAAATTTTAAAATTTAAAATTTTTTTTTTTTAAGTAACAGGAAGTTAAGGGCGCCTAGTTTGGAGGAGACTGTTTTGGTTTTGTTTTCGAAAAAAGTATGCTAGAGTCTTGAAAATGTCTTTATAAATTTCAATATGAGAAAATTCTGTTAAAAGCTTTTTTATGTTTTGTGTTACAAAAAACTTCCTCCTTTTAGATATTTTAATTTTTTATTAACAATTTAATTTAACATTTCTATTAGCTTGAAGATGTAATAAGTTAATAATTTATATTTCAATGTTGTTAAGTTGAAAACTTAACATTTCAAATTTTCATATCTGCAACTTTGTTGTTTCTGAATAAAATTACAATGAAATTTACACCATATTTTACATGCTAATTATTTAAGAAATTAACTGTTTAGCAAAAAACATTATTAATGATTAAACAATGTTAGAAAAAAAAACAATAAACAGGAAGCAATTGAAAAATCGTAAAAAGAAATTAAGCACGCATCTCAAAAAACTGGAGAAAAGAAGGAGAAGTTTAAGTTAAATCTAGCCCTTATTGCCTTAACTGCTGGATCTATACAACTTCGTTTTAGTACAAAAGTGCTGAAAATCGTGCCAGCGATTTCAGCAGCGTCGCAATGTTGAAATGTCATTATGAGCGACATTGTCGCTATTGCGGATTTAAACAAATTTCGCTATAATTTTTCAATAACTTTTATCCAATGTTCAGGCATCATTTGCACTTGCTCTTAATAAAAAAATATGGCCAAACACAGTTTTTTTTTTGTTCATCCCAAAAAAAATTAATTAAAGAACTTCCCAGGAAGTGAAAAAGTAATGAAATTTAATTTGAAATTTCAACAGTATCATTTAGTACTTTAACTGTTACATGTAACTCATAAATCATGTTAAGTTTTAGTGCATCCCAGCAAAAAATTAATTAAAGAACTTCCCAGGAAGTGAAAAAATAATAGAATTTCTTTTGAATTTAATACTTAAACTGTTACATATAACTTATAAATTATGTTAAGTTTTTAGTGAAAATTTTCCATTCCACCAAAAAATTAATGAAAACAACTTCCCAGAACATAAAAAAGTAATGGAATTTTAAACCTTTATTGTAATACATAAATAGATACATCAAACCAACAATATCTTTCCCTTGGCTAGTCTCCATTAATCACACGGATATTTAAAAATATTAAAAGACTTTTAAGTCTTGATTAAAGACATCCATGACGCTTAACTTGTCGTTTATTGAGTTGAAAGACTTGCTGCTCTGAAAAACAGAACTTTTCAAGACTTTATAGTCCATTTCGATGCCAATAGGATTATAAAAATGACATTATCATTCATTGAAGGTCATTTTAAACTTAAATGACTTTAAGGTCTTGCACAAAGTGATCTACAACGTTTGATATTGACGAAAGAATTTCTTTTTTGCTGTCCTCATTTGAAATACATTTGAGAACAAGGTTTGAAAATACAACATAGTTGGGTGTCACGGACGCTGTGGCCGGTGCTTAAGAAGTCCGATTCGGAGTCGTTGCTGGGCAGAAGTAGGGCCACTGCATGATAGATAGGTTGTGTGAGGACCCCGAGGAGCTAGAGACGGTTGAGAACATTCTGTGCCATTGTCCCAGGTTGCAGGGCACCAAGCTAAGGTCGCTGGGTAATAAATTCTTGGGCGAATTAGGGGATGTCTCGGGATGTGGGCTAGAGAGTCTGATAGGGACTGGTCTGGCTACGCGGTAGTAGACTGGGTGCTGGTCGCACACGTGATAGGGTTTGGTCCGATCTCTTCTATTTATATTCTTTTATTCCTTTCTTATTTTGTGCTTTCGCTTCTTATTTCACCTATTTTCTATACTTTTATTTCTATCCCTAACTAAGGCGTCACAATAGACCGTATCGGTCTCTGGGTGAGGGTGTGAGGATGACTTCACACCAGCCTTTTTACCTAACCTAACCTAGTTGGAGAAAAAATTATTCCTCAAATTAAAAATAAACTCCACTTTTTAATGATCTAATCTTGTTACAGAATTTTATATTTGAGAAAGGAATAATTTAGTTGAAATACATTTGAGAATAAAGTTTAAAAATTTTGAGAAAATTTGTTTTCCTCTAATTGAAAATAAACTCAAAGTTTAATGGGACAATGTTTGAGAACAATTTGGAAAAAAAAATGTTCTAGAATTAGAATATAAATAAATACATTTGAGAATTGTTTGAGAAAAAATTATTTTCCAAATTGGGACTAAACTCAAATCGTATCAGCATTTAATTCAATGTAATGCTGGGTGAGAAAATCTTTTGCACTAATTTTTCTGTAAAAAAATTAGACTTTTTCAGCAAAAGAAACTTTTTCACACAATATTTGTTGCCAGCAGGTTCTTGAAATGTCCAAGAGGTTTGTTATTAACAAAAATTTCACTAAACTTTACAATGACATCTTTAACATTTAAACATTTTCTTCCTAAAGTTTTCCGTATCTTATCTTTGAAGCAGTGTGAAAATAAAACTAAAACCTACACAGCAACTGGTTGTAACTGATATCCGCGACAACTCTGCCAACCATTTTGAACTATTTTAAGATTAAATTGAAATAAAATTTTTAATTTTTTTTAAACAGAAACAAAGATTTAATCGTCTTATAATATTACAATATTTGTGGCCGGCCAGCTTTTCATAACATTTCTCTTATAGATGAGTAATAATAATAAGAAAAAAATCTAATTCCCAGAGCGTGAAAATACATGATTTTAGCAACAACAAGAAAATAAAAAAATAATCATGTTTTGGCGCTAAAAACGCCAAATAGGTTTAACGTTTCGAAAAGTAAAGTAAACAATTTTTGTTTGCTCTCGTATGTAAGTTTTTTATTTAATATTTATGGTTAACTGTTTTCAAAACATAAATATTTATTAAAATTATTATTAACTACATTTGTTAGTTGTTGTACTAAACGAAAATTATAGAGAACAACAACCACATTTTACGGTTGCTTGTTTGTAAGAAAATTAAAAAAATAAACTTAAACACCAGACTAGACATCATAAAAAGTTTTTGCTTAAAAAAAACCTAGTTAGATAAATTTATTTATTAATATGTATAAATTCGCATGATTTTCAACACTTAACACATACTAAAAGCCACCAGCTTTAAGCCATAAAACATATTTACAAAAAAAACTCTATGTGATTTGAAAAAGAAACAAACACCAAAATTCAAACAAACAATTAAAAAAAAAAGCGCATTTTCAATCAATTTTAATTTATTTACAGATGCTTATAAACGACACTCGGACACCAGACAAATGAAAAATTATTTAACACTTAATCTGCCACATGTATCTCATAAGTCATGTTTAGGTTTTAGTGCAAGCTTTGCATCCCAGCACAAAATTAATTAAAGAACTTCCCAAGAAGTCAAATAATAATTAAATTTAACATTTTTTAAACAGTATCATTTAACACTTAATCTGTTACATGTATATATGTAGCTCACAAGTCATGTCAAGGTTTTAGTGCAAGCTTTGCATCCCAGCAAAAGAAAAAATTAATTAAACAACTTCTAAGGAAGTGAAAAAGTAATGGAATTTCAATTTAAATTTTAAACAGCATTATTTAATAATTTATCTGTTACATGTAACTCACAAATCCTATTAAGATTTTAGTACAAATATAGGTATTACAACACAGGAACAAATTAATTAAAGAGCTTCCCAGGGAGTGAAAAAGTAATGGAATTTAACATTTTTTTAAGCAGTATCATTTAACACTTAATCTGTGACATGTATATACATATGTAACTCACAAGTCATGTTAAGGTTTTAGTGCAAGCTTTATATCCCAGCAAAAAATGAATTAAACAACTTCTTAAGAAGTGAAAAATTAATGGAATTTCACATTTTTTTAAGAGTTATCATTTAACATTTAATCGGTTACATGTATACACATACGTAACTCACAAGTCATGTCAAGGTTTTAGTGCAAGCTTTGCATCCCAGCAAAAACAAAAATTAAGTAAACAACTTTTTAAGAAGTGAAAAAGTAATGGAATTGCAATTTGAATTTTAAAAAGCATCATTTAATACCTTATCTGTCACATGTAACTCACAAATCCTGTTAAGATTTTAGTACAAATATAAGTATTACAACACAGGAAAAATTATTTAAAGAACTTCCCAGGAAGTGAAAAAGTAATGCAATTTAAAATTTTATTTAAGCAGTATCATTTAACACTTAATCTGTTACATGTATCTATGTGACTCTCAAATCATGTTAAGGTTTTAGTGTAAGCTTTTAGTGTAAGCAAAAAATCAAGAAAATAACTTCCCAGGAAGTGAAAAAGTAATGGAATTTAACAATTTGTTTAAATAATATCCTTTAATACTTCATCTGTCATATGTAACTCATAAGCCGTGTTAAGGTTTTAGTGTAAGCTTTGTATACCAGCAAACAAATTAATTAAACAACTTCTTGAGAAGTAAAACAGTAATGGGATTTCACATTTTTTTAAGAGTTATCATTTAATATTTTATCTGTTACCTGTAACTCACAATTCCTGTTACGATTTTAGTAAAAATATAGGTATTATAACCCAGAGACAAATTAATTCAAGATTGATCATGTCTGTATTTTAACTATTTTTTAAGAAATTTCTTTAAAGCAACAATTTTTAAAAGTTTTTGTTTTTGTAGACACTTGTATAGATTTGTTTGCTGGGTTGTCAAAACATTTAAATGTTTTCAAACTAGAAAATAATTTTTACAATTGTTTGACATGTGCGCCACCACCTTGTTACATGTTGCCTTGGTAAAAAAAAAACACTACAAAAAGTCATTTAATTTTATTAAAATCATAAACATTTAATTTACGCAAATATTGTAAATTTTATTTAAACATGTTGCTTATTGCGCTTGCTTGTAGCAGTTAATGGTGGGTTTCATAAATTTCATTTAACAAAATTAAAAAAAAAAAACTAACTTTAATTCTTTTAGCACCTTGTTAACTTGAAAACAAAAGGAAATTTAGGAGATGGGAAGAAAAAAAAGGTTTTTTTCAGTGAAGAAAATAGTATTGTAACAACGTTTTACTATTTTACCTATAGTAAAACGGTTTACCATCAAGGTTATCGGTGAAGGTAACGATAATTTGGTTTATATCGGTAACGATTTGATAGCAGTAACGGTTTTCTATTCAGTAATAATTAACTTAAATTAAGTAACTTTCTCGGCCTTCCCCATGTTTTGTACGGATTCCCAGTTTATTTTTCGAATTTTAAAACAAATTCTCATATTTAGGGTTTTTGTAAATTTAATTCACTTAAATTGTCCGTTTTACGAAAAAACGTAAAAGAACGTTTTTATTTAAAGAATTGTTTTTCATTAGAAAACGTTTTTATGGAAAAAAACTTTTTATAGTAATTTTAAAAAACGTTTATTAAAAATCGAATTTAGGAATTTATGTTTTTATTCCAAAACGATTAAATTTCAAAAAAGTTTTGAATTGAAGATTTATTTCAAAACGATTTAATTTGAAAAACGTTTTTATAATTAAAAACGTTTTTAATTGAAAAACGATTTTTATAATTACCGGTTTTTATAATTAAAAACGTTTTAAATTTAATAACAGTTTCTTAATTAAAAATGGTTTTCATAAAAAACACGTTTTTAATAAAAAAAAACTGTTGATAAAAACTGTTTTTATTTTAAAATGATTTCATTTGAAAAACGTTTTAATTATAAAATTAAAATTAATTAATGAATCATTTTAATGAATCATTAAAAAACGGGTTTAATAAAAAAATGGTTTTTCATAAACTAATTAATTTTTAACTAAAAACGTTTTTATGGTAAAAACTTGGTTATTTTAGCTTCAAAACGGTTTCAGAAAATGGTTTTTCATTAAAAAAAAGTTTTTAAGTTTTTTTTATGGTAAAAAATTATTTAATTTGAAAAAGTTTTTTGGAAAAAAGTGTTTCTAAAAAAAAGTTTTCATTAAAAACAAAACTTTTTTTATTAAAAAAAAACCAAAGGTGCCACTTAAAAAAACGCTAAAAACGTTTTTTGATGAAAAAACTTAAAAAAAACTCTTTTCTTCCAAAAAAAAAATATTGTAAAATATTTATTGGTAAAAAAACAATGTTTTGAAAAAATTTTCTATTTATTGTTTTGAAGCAAAAAAAAAAAACAAATCTTGAACGATGGGGTAATGCTTTCACATTATATAGGCCATCTTGAGTTCTAGAAAGTATTTCCCTCAGCTTTGTGAAATAATATACTTTTTGCTTATTTCCACGATTAAAATTTGCAATGCATTGATTTGTTAGGCAAGTGTCAGAGCTGGCTGGGAGCTGGGTTAAATCGGATGCAGATTATATATACTTTAATGGATCTTAGTAAAAACAAGTACATAATTATCAGTTTTAAGTTTTAAAAAGAAAACTAGAAAAAGTGTTGTTTTAATGTTTGTAGCAAATGCTATTTCTTACTTTAGTACGAATAGAAAGTTTTATTTTGTTTACAATGACAAAATTCTGCTGCTGCAACTAAAAACTTTGTTTGGCAGAACTAATTTAATGTAAAAAAGTTAAATTAGATATTTCTAGTAACTAAGATATATAGTTTTTGAATTCATTATAAAAATATATTTTCATTAATAGCTTGTTTATTCCCATAACCAACATAAACAATTAAATAATAAATTTCCTTTAACAATTAAAACAGCGGTCCGGCTGGCTGGCTGGCTGACTTTCAAACTAACTGGTTGGTTGCTTGGCCGCACAAACTACTTCAAGGAGTTTTTAATATGGCAATTTTGTAAGATAAATTTCATCTACACCTAATGACGACAACATGATCATTTGTAAAATTAAAATAAAAAAAAGTAAAAACTAAAATTAACAGCATAAAATATGAATATTAAATATACCTCACAAAAGGACTTGACACAGGCACAAAAACCGAGTAGTATTTAGAATAAAAACAAAATAGAGGGACTTAAAATAAACCCTGTAAATAAGTATGAACAATTAATACTTGAGTATTTAAATATCACTTGAGCTGGAGGGGCGCTAAGAGGGCTGGTTCTAAAGGCCAGATTAATATAAAAAATAAACGCAAATTATCTAGATGGATGAGTGAATTGCACAACAAAAAACCTCTCTCTCTCCCTAAAGGGGGAGGACACAACTGCTGAAGTAGACAAATGAGCCAAAAGCTGCAATAAGAATTCTTTTAAGCAAACCACACGCATTTACTTTATTTAACTTTATTTAACTGCAAACAGCAGTTTACAAAGAATTTTCAAAACAAAACACAAACGAAAAAAAACCTGGCTTTTGATGATAATAAACGCACAGCATGGATCATTAACGCCCCAGCTCTTGCCACAGAATACTGATACTTTCTGAGTTTCTTTGCTGTGTGTTTTTTTTTTTTGTAAACTTTTGTACAATTTAGTAGATGATCATAAAATGTTAAGTGGCGTCATAATTTAAAATGCATCAGTGTTAAATCTCAAACTTTGCTTGAGTTGATGTTGAATGTATCAGTATCAGACATATGATTGTTTATATGCAAGTATTAAAGGATATGGCATTGTCATCAAGCCTAAGGGGCATTTCCTCACAAGCTCCCCAACTCATCAATAATCATCATAAAGATCACAGACAGAAAACCGCACAGACTCAGTTAAGATCAGTTTATTTCAGTTCAGTTGGGTTCAGTTGTGTTCAGTCTCTCTTTAGCTCTTAGTTTTGTACTCGTGATGGGTTTATTTTTTTTTTTTTTTGTTCAAGCGGATGTTTAATAATGTTGGTGTATTATTTACCACCATCTTTTCAGTTACAGACACATAAACTGTGAATGGCAATAAACAGCAATTAAATATTGTTATTAGCGCAGAGTTTAGGTATAAAGAGGGGGGAATTGGGGTTCTCAGTTTTCTAAATTCTATTTAAATTTATGACAGAACAACTTCAATAGTCAACTCGTTTAGAGTTTAGATGCTAAAGCTCCTTCACTGAGTTCCAATGTTCTAATTCTCTAGACATGAAGAATCTTCGGAATTGATAAAAATATTTCAGAATCGATTAATGTAATTAATCTTAATGCATCGTTATTCCAAACCACAAGTTCAATACATGTCACAAATTATTGCTGGAAATGTAACCGGAATCATAGACTTGATCACTAAACTAAACACAAGTTGATAATGGATCAAGACAAATCTTGTGGAAACTTGTTTTGTGGTAAAACTTGTCATAGGAAATATTCAAAGCTCACAGCTAGTTTTCTATTCAAATTCCTTTTGAAAACCAGTCTTCTTTATCAAAACCTGCCTGTATATTCTTTTGTCTTATTATTTTACGTTTTAAATTGTTGTAATTTTTTATTTTTTTTTTATTTTTTTTTTATTTTTTTTTAATATCACAGATAATGTACAAAACGAAAAGCGCAGGCGTGTATTATTAAAAACTCATTAGAAACTACCAGCTAAAATGAAACATATTATTCAACCAGCTTCTTAAACAGCAATTAAATAAAAGAAATGAGTAAATGGGAATGAAAGAAGAAATACAGAGAAACAAAAATCTCTCTGCGGCTAAAACGCATCTTAAATAAGCTGCAAATAATACCAAAATTACACTAAATACACTTGTCTTATAATTGATAACAAACCCACAAATATACATACATACGTACAATTATAATATGAAGGTTTGTTTATACTTTCCTGCAGCACTGTATAAAATACAACAACAATTACAACTACAACAATAGGCTGGCTTTTGTAACTACCCATTAAGCTCGAATACACATCACAACAACCAACCAAGCCACAACAGTAAAGAAGTTCAAACTATGTATATTTATTCTCAGATTTTGTCTAACATTTTCCTTTTTAACTTTTTTTCTACGAAACCGATTTTAATAATTTTTAATAACAAGCTACCTAGATCCATAATAAAGCTTTTAGATACATCTATGTTAATTTTGTTTTGTATTCTTAAACGTAAGTGTGTTTTACACTAACATACAGTTTTTAGCTTAAAAACAGGATTCTAACGAGTTTTCGGGTGTTAAGCTAATTTAGCTGGCATTGTAAGCTTTTCTTTTTAATAAAACATTTAAAAATTAAAAATAAACAAAGTTTAAACTTAAAATTATACCAAGGAATGCCACGAAACAAAGGACCAAACAAGATTTGATACAGTTTTATGGCGTTATACTTAAGATTGCACTGAAAAACAAACACATTAAAATAAATAAAAATAAAAACTAAATGAAGCAGAACTAAAACTGAAACAAAGCATTTCATGGAAAAGCATTTCAAAGAAAACCAAAAGAAACAATTAACTTAAAGTGATTATAATGATAATACTCGTATAACAATAAAACCAGCCAGCCAGTCAGCCATTCAAACATTTCTAACAACTTTACTTTTTACAAGACATTTCAAACACAGCACACTCACTACTCTTCTCGTTGAGGAATATGCTGAAAGATAAATCTCTGAAATGATTGTGAGTGGTTATTAAACCAAGTTTATAACCGTAACCGTTCGTAAGCTATTCGCAAAATTTGTTGAAGAACTTAATTTAAATTGCACTGACGACAAATTTATTGTCGAACACAACAATTTTAATTTTTATTTGAAAAACAAAAAACCGGTTTGTAACTGAAAATTGGCAAAACTTTCAATTGTTTCATATAAAAAAACCAAAACTGTTTCCCAACCGGTTCATAACCGATTCGTAAGATTTGCCAAATAACTAAATTTAAACATTTTCTAAGCAAAATTTACAATAAATATAAAAAATTTTTGAATTTATTTACTAGAAACTAGAAAACCGGTTTCAACCCGGTTCAAAACTGATTCGTCAAATTTTGTAAATAAACCAATTTACCGATATTTAAGCGAAAAATTACAACATAAAGTATTTTTTATTTTACTCTAAAATAAATAATCATCAAAACCCGGTTGTGAACAGGTTCAAAAAATATTTTAAAAACGAAAATTTTTTAAATTTATTTAGGTAAATAGTTTTTAAGGAATATTTACAGTATGTATGTATGTATCTATATGCAAAAACTAAAATTTTTATCTGAAAACCCAAAAACCGGTTTGAACTCGGTTTGTAAACGTTTCAAAAAATTTGGTAAATAATAAAATTTACAATAGTTTTTTTTATCAAATTTACAAGAATATTAAAAATTTTAAAATTCAAACTTAAAAAATAAATCGAATAAAACACCGGTTCATAATCCTCTCGAACAATTTCATAAACAATACATACAATTTAGACAGTCTTCAAAGCTTAATTTACAGTATGTTATATGCTAAAAATTAAATTTTTACCTAAAATCACAAAAACCGGTTTGAACCCGGTTCTTAACCGACTCGAAAAATTTGGTAAATAATGAAATTTTCACTAGTTTCTAATCAAATTTACAAAAAACACCACTTTTTAGTTTTCTTAAAAAAAATAATCGTATCAAAAACCGGTTCTTAAACGGTTGTGAAGTGGTGCGAAATAAATTTAATAAAATTTAAAAGAAATATAAAATTTTTTAATTTTAACTGAAAAAAAAATAATCGTATCAAAAATCGGTTCGTAACCGGTTCACAGCCAGTTTAAAAAATATTTTACATGAGAATTTTTTTTAGATTTATCCAGATAGTTTTTAAGAAGCAAAATGCAAAAATAAAAATTTTTTATCTAAAACCCCAAAAACCAGTTTGAACCCGGTTCGTAACCGATTAAAAAAATTTGGTAAATAGTAAAACTAGTGTAAGAGTTTCTAATCAAGTTTACAAGAAATATGAAATTTTAACTTGAAGAAATTAAGCGACAAAAAACCGGTTCGTAAAAATAACATTTTTTTTCATTTAAGCAAATAGTTTTTGAACAACATTTACAGCAAATATGCAAATTAATTTTTATCTTAAAATACAATAACCGGTTTAAAACCGGTTCATAACCGATTTGAAAATTGTAGTTAATAATAAAATTTACACTATTTCTGATCAAATTTACAAAAAATATAAAATTTTTAAAAATTTAAACTTAAAACAATTAATCGTATTAAAAACCGGTTCGAATCGGTTCATTACCATTCGAAAAAATTATTAAAAACAAAGTTTAAACTAATTTCTAAACAAATTTACAAGAAATTTGCAATTTTTAATATTTTAATTTAAAAAAATTTTAATCGAATAAAAAACCGGTTTATAATTGCTTTGAAAAATTTGGTAATCTATGCAATTTAGTCTGTTTTTAAGCTAAATTTACAGTAAATATGCAAAAATTGGTTAAATAATAACATTTAGTTAAATTAAAGCAAAATTTACAATAAATATGAGAAAATTTTAAGTTTAACCAGAAAAACCAAAAACCGATTTAAACCCTGTTTATAAAGGATTCGAGTAATGTGGTAATTAGGAAAAAAATTACACAAGTTTATTAGTGACACTAAAATTTAGCAATTTTTTAAATTTCAACTTAAAAAAACATTGATTGCAACAAGTCCGGTTTTGAAAACCCGAAAAGTCGGTTTAAACCCGGTTTCTAACCGTTTGAAAAAAATTCGTAAATTTTAAAATGCATCTACATTTGTTTATAATAAAAACTCAAAATTTTACTAAAATTTGTTAAGAATTTTAATTTCTGCTTCGAAATTTCTTTGGAAAATGAAAACCTTTCTCAACAACAACTACGAATAAAAATCAAATGCGAGTATGTAACATAAAAATTCTTTTAATATTTAACAACTCCCAATAGGTCTGTTAAATATTTGTTATTGTTGTTGTTATTCCATTGTTGTTGTTGTTTTTATTATTTTACTAACAAGTTCACTTGTTAAACATATTTACGAATATTTACCGACTGGGATGCGTGACAAAATGCCATTTTTAAACAAAATGATTAGGACTCCTCACAAATGCAACAACAACAACAACAAAAACCGAGTGAGTAAATTGAGTACAAAATCCTGGTCGACCTGCCAGCCAGCCAGCCAACATCAACAGGTACCAAACCGAAAAAACCTAAAGAAATTTCAAACTCTCGAGTGGTTTTTTGTACAACAGCCTTTCAACGAATTGCATACAAAAATGCATTTCCTTGTAGAAAAAGGATTTTTTTTGCTCTCGGCCGCAACAAGAAAAAAAAAATAGGAAAAAGAAAAAAGCAAGGAGTTGGGTTGTGCAACGAATAAAAAGGAATGAATGAACTGACACAGAGTACGTGACGTGTCAGGACAAATATGGCCGGAAGTGCACAATTGTGCAACTCAGCAATTAGTACTAGAAAACATGAGAGGTGTTATTGAAAAACTTTAAATACACACACAGACACACACACAGGCACAGACACAGACATTTAAGTACTTTTTAAGCAAAACAAAAAAAAAACTGCTAGAAAAAAAAACGTTTGGATTTTATGTGCGGCAAAAACGTGTATGAATATATGAATGTGTTTGCTGAGCACAGCGACAACAACAACTCTTGATAACAATTTTGGCATATTTCCATCAAACTTGTTGTTGGTATTGTCCTTGCTTCCACCTAAAACAAAAGCAAAAAAGCTTTTGGGAAACGGAACATTAAAACAAGGTGCATTTTCTAAGACAACAAATTCGTAGCAGTCATAAATGCACTTTCTACTTAAATACATACATATGTTTAATTTCTGTTTGCACACACACACAAAAAAAATGCAATAAAATTTATAAATTTTTGAAGTTGTTTAACAGGAAAGGTGCTGCTTTTTTTACTCAACCCCCTAAAAACAACAGAATTTCCTAAGAGAAAAAAATAGTTATAAAATGTGCATTAAATGCAGGTGCAGTTTTGTTTTTCTTTATAAAAGGGGTGGGTCAATTATCAAACAAATTTGCATTTGTATGAATTGTAATGAATTGTTTGGAGTTGCTTTGTCAAGTGTTTGGGAAAATTGTCAAAAAAAAATTGTGTTATTTTTTTGTAAATTTCATAAAGACTACATTAAACTTCACATTGTTTCCGAAAACATAAATGAATTTTTGTAAATGATTGATAGCAAAACAGGACAGGACTTCAAGACCGAATTAAAAATTTTTCTTTTCAAAAATTTTAAATAACCGCTACAAATCCCTTTAATAACTGCTGAGCTAAATTTGAAAAACTAGTGAATATGTCTGTTTTAAAAGATTTAGAAGAGAAAAGCCAAATCTTTTTGTTTTTTTTCTTCAAAACAAAAAAAAAACAGTGTGAACCCGTTTCATAACCGGTTCGCAGAAATACATAAGTAACAAAATATTTACATATTTTATAATAAAAAGGTAAAATTGCACCAATTTTACTTTAAAATAAAAAAAACCGATTCCAACTCGGTTCATAACCGATTCAAAAAGTAGCTAATTTACCTAATTTGGGCATGTGAAAAACATAATTTATAATAAGAAAACTAAATTTACCATTTTTCCAGCAAAATATAAAAAAACGATTCAAAGCACACCGAGTTTAGCTAGTTTATAATAAAAAAGCAAAATTTATAAATTTTACAGCAAAATTCAAACCCCGGTTCGAAAATTTTACGAAATAACAAAATTTAAACATGTTGAAACATTCTAAAGCTAAATTTATCAATTTTACTGCAAAATGCGAAAAACCGACTTCAACTCGGTTCATAACCGGTTCGAAAAATTTTCAAAATTAGAAAGTTTTGATAATTCGAAACAAAAAGCAAAATTTATCAATTTTACTGCAAAATATAAAAAAACGATTCAAAGCACACCGGGTTTAGCTAGTTTATAATAAAAAAGCAAAATTTATAAATTTTACAGCAAAATACAAAAACCAGCTCACAACCGATTCTAAAACTCAGCAAAGTAACCTAATTTAGACATGTCTATAACATAACTTTTAATAACAAAAAAAAAATTTATCAGTTTTACAGCAAAGTACAAAAACCGATTCAAACCCCGGTTCATAACCGGTACGAAAATTTTACGAAATAACAAAATTTAAACATGTTGAAACATTCTAAAGCTAAATTTATCAATTTTACTGTAAAATGCGAAAAACCGGCTTCAACTCGGTTCATAACCGGTTCGAAAAATTTTCAAAATTAGAAAATTTTGATAATTCGAAACAAAAAGCAAAATTTATCATAACCGGTTCGAAAGATTTCCGAAATAACAAAAATTTTACCTGTTGGCACATTTTTTTTATAATAAAAAAGCACAATTTTATAATTTTACTTCAAAATACAAATATGTATGTACCCGTTTGCAACCCGGTTCATAACCGTTTCGAAAATTTTCCGAAATAACACAATATCATGCTGAAAAAATTATTTGCATCAAAAAAAACACAACTCATCAATTTACTTCAGAATAAAAAAAAACGGTTCAAACCCGGTTCATAACCGATTCGAAAATTTTTTTATACAATTCGTTCTAGCTTAAAATTTCTTTAAAAATTATTTCGATTAAAATACAGTTCATAAATTCTTCTAACAAAATTTTGACAATAGAAATGCCCAATTCATTTAAGGGGCAATGGTAGGTACTGTGATCGTCAATATCAAGTAATCATCTAATATTGTTTAAAAAAAATAGAAAATAAAATGTAATAATTCATATATTCATACGTACTCGTAACTTAAACAAAATATAAAACTCATTAACAAAAACTAAACAATTGAGGAACGTAGATTTTTGGTTCAAAATAAAGTAAACAGGTATATGCAGCTATGGACAGAGAAATAGCACTCTTTACTGTTTTAGCAGTTAGTGTAACGGAATTGAATTCTTGCTTTTTTGCGTTAGGATCAATCATTATATAAATAAATTAAAAGAAATGCCACTAATTCCGGTATGACAGTGTTTTTTTTCATAACAATGATGCCACTGTTTACTTTCTTTTGAAGCGTAAAAATTTGTCTATTTTAACAATTTATATACGCTATTGTACTTAAATAACTATATATAGAAATGCAATATAATTTTCTAATAAAATATTATTTATATTATTAGAATTAAGCTGGTGTTGACTTTATTTTGACGCTCACAGTAATTTCTTACCACTAATAATTATTGTCTTCAATATTAATTATTCATTAACTTTTCTTACTTCTCCGCAGAATGAATATCTTTGGCATTAATCAAGGTAAATCTCTTCTTTTTTTTTTTATTAATGTCTCAATTTCCCAACAAGTATTTTGTTTTCGCACAATGTGTGCAGTCTTGTGTGTGTGTGTGTGAGTGTGTATGTGGTGGTTTCTAATACAAAAAAAAAAAAAAGAAAAAGAAACTAAAAATAATTCGTGTAAATTGCTTACCTGCAGGAACATATCACCATCTAATAGACCATGTTCGAAAGCTCCCAGCTCTCGTGTCCGATAGCCATCATGTGCGTGTATATGAGGTAAAACACTATTACCATTTTCTTCTTTATCCTTATGCATAACAACTGAAAATAAAAAAAAAAAACAACAAATAACAATAATAACAACAGCAACATTTAAATAAAAACAATTACAACAAGATGTATCAACAATTTTCATATAATAATTAATCAAATGTATGTTTTTTTTTTCGGGAAAATAAAATGAATAATTAATGCAGGTCTCAAAATAATAGAAAAAGAGGGGATTAGTTTGAAAAATAGGTGACATATTACGCCTAAAAACTTTTAATTTTTTAAACATTTAAATTGACCTCAATGATTATGAAATATTTTGGAACCGTTACGGATTTGAAACTAATACAAGCCGGTTCTTAAAAGTTTTAAGTTTTAAGATTTTTATTAAAATAAAATACAAAAATAATTTATTAACTAAAAAATGTATCGTAACAAAGTTGTGAAATCGCTTACAAACCGAATAAAAACCGGATTTGAATCGGTTAGTAACCGGTTTTAAACCGAATAAAAACCAAGTTTGATCTTGATTTTAAGGAATTTTTTTTCCTAACTTGAGATTTTTTTCTTTATAACATTAAAAAACGTTTTTTTTTTTGAGAAAGATTTAAAATTTTTATTTTTTCTAGGGATTTTGAATCAAAAAAAAAAACTATGAAATTTTTTAAAGAAAAAATATTTTATTCAAATAAGATGTATTTTAAAAATTAAATATAGAATATTTTATTAACCGGTTTTGAAACGAGTAAAAACCTTTGGAAATTAGAATTTTTCAAAAATTAGAATTACCCCAGGAACAAAGTGGTTCTAATTTACAAGCGTCTACTTATTTCAAAAATTAAATATTCAACACTTGATTAATCGTTAAAAAGCCGGGTTTGAAACGATTAAAAACCGCGGTTTAATTGATTATAAAAAAACTTTTGCTGTAAATTTAAAACTTTTATTTAAACAATGTAAAAATCAATTTTTTTTTGGGCAAAAGACTAAATTTTTTTATTTTTTTCTTCAAAAAAATTCATGAATTTTTGTTAAACAAAAAATTGTTTATTTATAAATGATGTGTTTTAAGAACAAAACATAGAACTTTTGGTGAATAGATTAAAAACCGGTTTTTAACAAATATAGATTAAAAGCCGGTTAGTATAAAAATTTTGCTGTGCATTTCTGAGAAATTGAAACTCAAACTTTAAAATTTGTTATTTTTCCTTTTAACAAAGTTCACGCGGAATTTTAGTGTGATCTAAACAATTTAAGGATTTTAAATTTAAGACATTTGATGAATCGTTAAAAACCCGGTTTGAAACGAATAAAAATCGATTTAGTTTGAACTTAAAAATTTTTATTTTTCTAAAAAAAATTGTTTCTTATAAATATGTGTTAAAAAAATCAATATATAAAATATGGTAGATGGTTAAAATAATATCATACAAAAATTAAATTTAGGACATTTGACGAGTCGTTAAAAAACCGGTTTTGAAACGAACAAAAACCGTGTTTGAAACGAATTTTAACCGGTTATGCAAAATTTTCAGTTTAAATAAAAACAGGTTTTCTAAAGATCTTTGGGAAATTTTTTCATATTAAATTTTTTGTGTTTTTTTTTAATCTGCAGGAGATCTGCTTAAATTATTTGTGAATTTTAGCTTTGATTACAAGAAAATTAAATTTTATTATAGAAATAGTTTATGTAAATTCTTTTTAAATAATTGAAAAGAACAGAAAAATCATAGAAAATTTATTGAACCGGTTTTCATGCAAGTAAAACTCGGGTTTGAAATGGTTTACCAAAATTTTGTCTGTAAAATTTCGAAAAAAAATTTCAAAATTTTAATTGCAATTTTTACGCATTTCCAAGAATATTTTATATTTTAAAAAGAATTTGCATATTCTGCTTAATTTTTGTTACATATTGTGGCCTATACTTTGACAAACACTGATTTCAATTAAAATAAATGTGACAAAAATGTCTTATGTTCTTTATATGGAAATGAAATTTTGAACCTAGTTTTGATTAACAAGTTTGTTAATGATGGTAGAGACTTGTGTTGAGCTGCACGTTAAGTTTTGATAGCTGTTGTTAAGGACATTAAAACCGTCTTAATCGTAATTATATAAAAATTAGAACTTTTTTTCTTAACAAAATAAATCCTCAAAAAAGTGGCCAACAAAAATGTGTCACTAAATTATGTTTAAGAACTACTCCAACCCACCAACAACAAATAAAAACTCATTAAAAGGATGTAATAAATTTTGTTTAAATTACTATAAAACTTCCTTGAAAAAAATCACAAAAATTTCTTAGAAACTCATAAACAAAGCTTGTCGTACGCTCATAAAACTACAGCTCATTTAATAAATGTAAGCAAAACACTCCCTGGCACAAAAAAAAATTAATTACAATAACTACAAAACTAAGCAAATAAAACAGATTTGTTATCCTTAAAACAAAAATAAAAACAACAAATATAAATCATAAAAAAGGACCCTTAACTACAACTCTCGAAAGCTTCTCTCACACACATAATCAGTTGGTTTTTCTTTTTGTTAAAAAAAAGTGGGGTTATGAATAATAAAAAAAAAAATAAAAACAAAAATTAATTTAATATTTTTATGCACGAGTACCATAATAAAAAACCAAAAAACTAACTTAACTAGAACCTAAAAAAAAAAAAAATATAAAAACAATATAATGGAAGAAAGACTAATTAAAATTATGAATTAATTACCTTCTTTTTTAAGGAACATATGGACATTTAGCTACTACTACTGCCAGTTAAATGGCGGCCAGGGTTTGGGGTTTTATCATCAAGTAGATTTCAGTTAAATAAATTAACACGCACCTTGTGTTGATTTCATACAACAAGTGTGATGCAATCTCTGTCAGTGAATTTTTATTACCAGGCTTAAAAACAACAGCAACAACATCAAAAATAAACATACAAATTAACCAAAAAGTGTAGAGTCCTTTAAACTTGCTACTGCTACTAATTCCTTCAAAGATTACAAATTCTTTGTTTCTTTTTTTTTTTCATTGAAATTAAACCTCTAACGACATTTTGTTTTATCGCACTTCCACCACACTGCACAAAATAATGTTTTTCTTTGAAATTTGTTTTAATAATATTAAAAAAAACATAAACAAACCAAAGAAAATCTACATAAATTTTACCAGGATTACAGTAGTTTTCCTACATACGAACGAGTACACTCACAAAATTTAGAAACATAAATTTAACGAATAGCTTTTGAAACTAAATCTTATTTTTTTAAGGCAAATATTTGGCGAAAAAGTCGTAACCACTAAATAAAATATATTTAAACTCGTTTATTTATTTATTAAAAAAAGCTTTTCTTATTTAGGCCAAATCACAACGAATATTGAGTCTTATTTTATTTGATGCTGTTTGATCTTGCAAAACTCTTGTAAGAGTAAACAACGTCAAACAAATTTCTGCTAAAAGAAGTGGTTACGCTTTTTTGAGTTGCCAAATGTGACCGTACCTTTAGAGTGGGTTCACACGCTGCGATTTTTCGCCGATACTCTGCTGACGTTCTCTTTTGGGGTCCCTTCTAAATTCATCGTCTGTTCACATAATGAAACATTTGTTGCACAATTCTAGCTACATTTTGACCTTAAATTGTTCATTTCTCATATTTCGCTCATTCGCAGACGTGTTGCCATATAGGACAGGATAGGAGTTTATAGTTTTTGAAATTTATGAAAAATATGTGTAATAATATATTTTTGCGTGCAGCATTTTTCATTTTGTGGCCTAGGGGCTTTAAAAGGCGAATATTTGATTTGGTTGTTATATGTATAAATCTGATTCGCAGTAGAAAGCCGTTGCAGGAAAAAGTCGCAGCGTGTGAACCCACTCTTTGTAAAAATATTCATTACCTACTGATGGTTTAAAATGACAATCTAATGATTTTTCTTTGCACACAATATCCAAGTGCTTAACGTGAAAGCCTTCCCCTAGGGCTTAAATTCACAGCGTTCTTAATGCCACCTGCGCCTTGTAGTATATCTTGCAAGAACATACTTATGTATTGTTGCGGAACTGTATTTCCATTTAAATTTAACGGTTTGTAACGGCTGGTAAAAACATACAGCATGTTTATCTACAAACAACATGAATGTTAATAACATTAGTCGAAACTTCTAGTTACAAACACTGTTAATAACACGCTGTTAATAACATAATTGTTGAATATGACAACATAAAGTTTTAGCGGCTTTGGCTGAATATTGAATACAAGAACATTCTTTTCTAATCTATTCTAGTCTATTCTAATCTATTCTATTCTTTTTGTTGGGTAACCAATAAACCAGCTCCGTTCTTAAACCATAATTTAAGTGTCTGTTAAAGTAAATTGTAAAAGAGTATTAAAAGACAGACTGATTGTTTAAAATGATTTTATACATTTGTTATTTAAAGCAATCCGGTTTTTTTTTGAATGGGTATAAATCACCGTTTTTAAAAGGTAAAAACGTAACAGTATGTCTCACAAGAGCGCACTATTGTATGACTTGCAAGGAACATACAATTTGCAACTTCTCGCACGTGACTGCAATGCTCAATGTAACGAGCACCTTGCTAAAGAGCTTGGGCTATCTAATCCCTGATATCTATAACTTAGGCAATCCAGACAGCAGAGGACAATTATTAGAGACGTAACAAAGCTCCAGATACAAAATGGTGTAGCATTGCACTGCAACCACTACTGCCAAGGACGAGAAATCATTGCGTTCTATCAAACCGCTTTTGTAACCCTGTTGGTATCCAAATAAAATTCAACACAAATAAGTTTCATATATACGAGTACAGAAATGACAACTAATTTTATGACGATCGGTCCATATGGCGCACATTTCTGAAACCTATTTTTGCACATATACATACTTGTATTAAGAGTACATTTTTAGAAAGTGGATACAATACCCTTCCTTATGATATAAAACATGTCTAGGTTTTTTTATTATTTGCCACATACATAATTGTTTGCAAACTTGTATTATAGATTTCGAAAAATTCACTTTTACGATACCATTGCAATTTGTATTAAAATAATTTAAGATATTTATTATATTAAATTATTAAAAATGTTTTAGCAGTTTTGGAGAGTAAACACAATTACCTTTCTTTTGCTATATATTCAGTCTACTTTTGGTTTGGTTCTTTTTAATAGTTTTATGAAGTAAAACCTTATAAAACGCTAAAACAAAAAACATTAAAAAAAATCCATTTTTATTGCAAGTTCTCAGGTTTGAGTTTCATTATTTTATAAAAATGTAGAAATATTTTAATAAACGTTAAAACTATAGAAGCAAAAAGCAGACATAATTTATATCAAAAGAAAGAAGATTGGAAAAACTGCCAGGCCTCAAGTTTGTGGCCATTTGTTTTTTCATAAAACAAAGATTTATTAGACTTATGTTATATCAAAAGAAAGGAAATCGTTTACAAGTTTACAAAAATATATAAAAAATTTTAATATTTTAATATGTAAAGAAAGGAGAAAAATTTTACTGCAATATGCGGGAAATTGTAACTTCTTTGTAAGGTCTTAAGTTGTGGCCATATACACACATATTTGTTATAAAACAAAAAGTAAATTAAGACTTATGTTATATCGCAAGAAAGGAAACAGTGTCTTGTTTTTATACATCTTTAAATAGTTTTAATATTTTATTATACATATATATAAAAAAACACTTTCCGAAAATTTATAAAGCCTTAAGTTTGAGTGTTATTATTTATTATAAAACAAAGTAAAAATAGACTTATGTTATATTAAAAGAAACTTAATTGCGTCCTGTTTGCAAATATATGTAAATAGTTTGATTATTTTGAAAGAAATAAAATACTTTTATAAAAAAAAATAACAGTCAATAAAATTGCCAGATCCCAAGTTTGACCTTAATTATATCTAATGAGTAAGACAGTAAAGCTACACTTGTATTATAGCAAAAGAAAGGAAATAGTTAAATTGTTTAAAAAAATTTCGAAAAAATTTCTGCGTGTTTATACAAGCTTCACTGAATGTTTGAGAACCTTTTTATAATTTAAAACATTTTATGTATTTGAATCGTTGTAGTAGTTTAACATTTAATAAACATACAAGTGCAGAGATAATTATTAACATTCCCTTAATGTTTTTAGTTATTTTAACTATTTAATTGCTTTGAGTGTAATATTTTTAGAAGAGCTGCAAATATTAATAGTATGAAAATGTAATCTAAACTCATAACAACAATGTTGTTAATGTTTTTTTTTTTTTTTTTTTCTTCTGCTTATTCTTTCAAAGGAGTGTCCATTTAAATAATATTTGAGGTTTTCTTTTTCAGAAACCATCAGCAGCATACTTCATTCAGCCTTGTTATTTAATACTTTAACAAGTCATCATAATGCTAAAAATTACGAGTAGATTAAAAAAGGAATCATAATTTCAAATGTGGTTTAAGTTTTTATTCCTGCTGCTGTTGTTGTTGCTGTTGTTATTGTGTTGTAAACTGCAATAAAGGTGTTGAATTTGTTAGAGTGCGTTGTTGTTGTTCTTATGTTTTTGAGCAAGAGTGTGGGGAGAGAATGTAAACATTGCAGAGACAGGGTTGTATGTAAAGTGTACTTAATTGTAAAGGCAGGGTTGTTTTAATCACATTAACACTCTCTCACTTTGTTTAATGTTGTTTTTTATTTGTTTTTGTTTTTCGTACAAATATTTCATGCGTAAATTAGTAACAAAAGTAAACAACAACTAACTATTTTACATTTTTGATTACAGATTAAAATCAGTAATTTATGACATCAGCCTTATGGCAAGAAAACAAAAAAAGAAACGTTTTTTTTTCTTCATATTTTTTAGCAAAATGAACACAAAAGTTTTCCAAGTTACCCAGCATTTTGTCAGTCTATAAATCAATTTGTTTTAGTTTGTTTTTTGGCTTGACAAATTTATTAAAATTTCTAAATTTTCTTTCTTTACACAAAATTTTTGGCAATCAAAAACAGAATGCTACAATACGAGTATAAAAAATAAATAGTAATAATATAAATAAATGTCATAATTTACCAACATTCTTTAGTTTCTTTTATTATTACATATGTATGTATGTATGTATGTATGTATGCATGAGTACCTGCTGATTATATTTTCATTTTTTTTTTTGTTTGAAGTTATCGCGGTGGGTTGAAAGTTGGCCAGGAAGGAGTTTGGAGTAGGGTTTTGGTGGGGGATTTATAAGAACATAAATAAACTGGGTCTGTGTAATAAAATATTAGTGACACCATTAAAATTTATATTCTTGTTTGTAGTTTTATTTTTATTTTTATTTTTATTTTCATTTCTGCTGCTTGCATAGAATTATAATAAAATTTACAACAACTCTGTGGCTGTTTTGGCTGGTTGTTTTTTTTAATATTTAATAGTATAAATATTATTTATTTGCCAAAGTTACTATGGTGATTTAAGTTAATAAATTTTTATTATTTTGTATTTATATGAGCTAAATAACAACAACAGCAGTAACAAAAAACAGCAAACAATTTTTATATTTCTATAAAAAAAAAACGAAATTGAAATTGTTTTAACAACTGTCATAACAATTGTTGGAATTAAGTTCCAAACAAAAAAACACTGTAAGTTTTTTGAACAAATGTTTGCAAATAAAATTCCATAAAATTTATGATAACAGCAGAAAACTTCAGAGAAATTATTAAACGAATTTAGACAAAAACGGTTAAATATTAAAATATTTATATCTTTGGTGATCAAAATGGAGTCCTGGCTTTCTATTTGGATTGAAAATCATGTTGGGCAGAGAATACCATTAAGTAAAATGGTATTTCAGACAAAAGCAAAAAGCTTATTTGATGACTAAAAAAGTAAAACATTATCCAACGATAATTCTAGTGGTAGTAATACAGACATTTGCTACAAGGAAATTTATTTTACTTTGAAAAAAATCTATTCAGCAAACATTGGACCAATATTTTGTGAAAGAAAGCCGACTTGGTATTTTCGTAACCCTAGAACCAATCTTCGATCTATACATGGTTTGCTGTAGAACATCTTAATTCACTTTGGCTCGTTTCAATTTGCGTCGTGTGTTTTTTTTTGTGGAACGTAACCCCGACGCAAAGTGAGGTATTGGTGTAAACCTGTGTTAAAACAGATTTTTAATAAATTTGTTACAAAATTTATGCATGTTTAAAAAACTAGACAAAATTTTCCTTCTACGACGATGTTTAGATAGGGTAATTTGATATATTTACGGTTTAACTGTTCGGGAAAATGTTTCCGAATACCAGAAACTAATTTTAAGTTGTAAATTTGACCATATATTTTGACCATATAATTTGACCATATATTGGTATGAGGAAAATCTTATTTTTTTTATAAGACAGTTAAATGGACATCCATCGTTTCTGTTACAAAATTTTTTTTTGGTAGTTAAAGTGGAACGCATAGGCTTATTATACCTAGAAACTTTTTAATTGTTATAAGTTGATCGTATTGGATGACTATATGTAGATTATGGAATTTAATGATTCCGTATGAAGATCGCAGATTTTCACACAGTTTGTTAAATTTCAAACTCATTTTCTTGTGAAATTTAAAAATGAATATTGAATAGATATTCAAACAGGCCATTATTTATAATAAAAAACTTAATTTTTTAAATTGTGCTTAGTCTGTTTTATCATGGGTTACCAATTATTTTCCTGCAATTAAACATTATTTATTGGTTTTGTGCATATATTGGGGACACCCTTCATTATTTTAATTTCTTCTAATTTAATAATTATTGTAATATATCTAAATAATTGTGTTATTATTATTTATTAATGTTATTATTGAATTAATTGAGAAATTTGGATGTTATTGTCTAGCAAACACAAATTTAGTAGATTTTCAACTTTGGGGACGTTTTTATACATTATAAAATTTCTCAAGTTTTCTTAGATAAATTATATAAATTATTCGAAAGATCTCAGATTCTTCATTCCAAATCTAGTAAGAAATTGAAAATCGGATCATTAGCAACAAAATTACAGGCTTATAAGTGCGCAAAGGTACGGTTTTTTAACCGTAATTCGGGATTTTGGAGATGTCCGGCATATTTCACTATTGGAATCTTGTTTTACCCGACAACAACCCCCACAAGAAAAATAATATCCAGTTAGAGGTTTTTCTATTTCACTCAATTTTATATCACTGTGTTATTTCAAAATTTTAATATCAAAATAATTTTTAAAACACTTTTGTAGAAAATGCAAGAAAGTGCAATTTTATTGCAAAATGTTAGGTTTGACTGCAATTATTTATTAAAAAAGAAATCAAAATTAAATATAGTTTGTAAAAAATTTAAGGGCATTGTGTATAATATGTAAATATGTATAAAAAGTTTTAATATTTTATCGCAGTAAAGAAATTTAAAATAATTTCTTTAAAAAATGCAAGAAAGTGCAATTTCACTGCAAAATCTTAAGTTTGACTCCATTTATTTGTCATAAAAGAAGGTAAATATAGACACATTTTATATCAAACTAAAGGAAGTTGTGTCTGGAATGTAAATATTAATAAAAATGTTAATATTGTAATAATTTCAAACACTTTGTTTAAAAAATATATAAGAAAGTGCAATTTTATTGCAAGTTTTTATTTTTATTTGTTACAAAAGAAGGTAAAAATAGACTTAATTTGTATGAAAATAAAGGAAATTTATGCAAATATATATAAAAAGTTTTAACATTTTATCACAGTAAAGAAATTTTAAATAATTTCTTTAAAAAATGCATGAAAGTGCAATTTGAGTGCAATTTGTTAAGTTTGTCTCCATTTGTTTTAAAATAAAGTAAAATTAAACATATTTTTTATAAAATATAAAAGAAATTGTGTCTTGTTTTCAACCCAGTATAAAATAGTTTTCATATTGCGTTATAGCCCTGGATAGAACATAAGACTTTTAAACAAAATATAGCTATTGAGTCATTATAAATATTAGAAATATTATTATTAGTTTAAAACATTTATGTGTTTCTATAACCTAATGATTAATTAAATATTTTAATAAATTTGTTACAACTTTATTTTGACAATTAAATTATCATAAACATTTCCTTTTATTAAAAAGGGTTAAAAACGTTGGCAATAAATGAAAGAAATTTATTACTAAAATGCGTGCCTTAAGACCCCTTCTCCATGGCCGAAATAAATTGAACAATTGTTTTTACTATTAATGTAATGGGTTAATCACGTGTCTAAGATGGTCACCTTTTGCAATTGAAATACTTAGTCCCCATCCCTCAGCCCTATAAAAAAAAACTTTTTTGCCTGCTCTTTTCTAAAGGTTATAAATTGTCGTCTTAGTAAATATTTGGACAATTAGCGGTCAATTGTATTTGATGTTTAATTATCTTTATTTATATATTTTTTTCTGTTTGTCCTGTTTGTCGTCCCCTGTAGTAATAATTGTAAGGAAATGTTTTTAGAGTTTATAGGTTTTGTAGGAACATTAAATAGGTATTTCTCGAAATAATTGCAAGTTTTGTATGATACTCTAAAAGCATTTAAATCTATGACACGTGTCCTCTCTAGCTGCCTATTGCTGGAGTCAAACAAAAACACCTTTGTTGATATTAATCAAAAGTGTTCCAGAAAAAAAAAGAAAAACATGAGAAATCTAATGTTTGCTTCCTAAAACACAGGTCATTTTGTTGTCTTTCTCTCTCTCTCTCTCTATTTCTTTCGCTATCTCTCTCTTTGTCGAGTGACACGTGGCTCTTGATGT
The DNA here is from genome assembly GCA_950370525.1 of Bellardia bayeri. Classification (NCBI taxonomy): domain Eukaryota; kingdom Metazoa; phylum Arthropoda; class Insecta; order Diptera; family Calliphoridae; genus Bellardia; species Bellardia bayeri. Next base: position 8,212,758 of record OX493264.1, on the reverse strand, counting down.
TGTTTCTCTGTTGTCATTCTGTTTGTGATCCTTCAGTATGTTTTTCTTATAGCTTTTAGGTCTTAATTTTGTACATTTTCTGTCACATAGTTTGGTTTATTTATTGTTTGTTGTCATTTGTTTGTTTAGTTTAGCTTGATTATCCGGCAGACGTTGTGTGTTGCGTCCGTTTTGTCTGTCTGTCACTTTCTCTCTCTCTCTCTCTCTCTCTTTCTATCTCTGTATTCGTTTTGGTTCATTTCGTGTTTTTATTGTTTCATTTACAAGTACTGGCATGTGCTGGTCTTTTGTTAAATTTCTTTGTTTTCGAAATTTTTGCTGAAAACTTAATGGTCCAGAACTTATAACAAAATGCTTTCTTTCTGTTAAGTGAAAAAGACAAAATGCCAAAGAACCTTAATGACCCTTTGTGTTAAATAGAGGTCAAAGTTTTATGTTTATTGTTATTGTTTTAAAATTGACCAAAACAAAAAGGAAATTAATTATTTTGAACAGCTAATAGTTGAAAACAACTTGTTACAATATTTTGCAAAGTACAATATGACAAAACTGTTATTCCAGGAATGGGGCAGATTTTAAGGTAAATGTGAAGGAAAGCCATTAAGTTAGAACAAAATGTTAATTTTGTAACTTTTACCTGCAACTTTTCTCCTGCGACTCGAGTTTATAGATGAAATACGTAGCTATTTCTCGTCCCTACATATTTCGTCTATAAACTCAATCGCAGGAGAAAAGTTGCAGCGTGTGACCTCCCCTCTAAAATAATGGAAACTTATATAGCACAAGAATAAAGCAGCAGATTTTTGAAACATTTAAATCACCACCTCAGTTTGACCTTTAAAATGTCAAAGAAAACTTACATGATTTTAAACAGAACAGAAATTTCTTAATTTATCATACCTGCTTCGGTAATAGATTTAAAAATATCTTCCAGAACTTTTATTATTGTTCAAATATTTTCTTAAAAGTTTAACAAAAATGTTCAATAATAAAACTCTTAATTTGTTTAATTTTTTTCTGGTATACGTTATATAAGTATATAAAACTTCGTTTTTATTTAAACGTTTTAGTTTAAAGAGTTAGATTTTAATTGAACCTGTAGTTTACAAGTTATACACCCATTTGTTAGTTAAGTTAGAGAAATTGCTTTATGGCTTCAAATTGTATGATCAACTTTAACACTATAAAACTCTAAATTTTTATTTAAACGGTTTAAATTTAGCAATCAAGTTCTTAAAGCTTAAGTTCTTCTCTATTATTTTTATATAGATTATTTGTTAAACGGAGTACTAGTTTAAAAGTTATATACATATCTGCAAGTTAATTTAGTAAAATTTGCTAAGATTAACTTTGACACTCTAAAACTCTAATTTCTTATTCAAACGGTTTAATTTTAGGATCCAATTTCTTAAAACTTAGCTTCTGCTCTACAATTCCTCTATACATGGTTTTTTTATAGGAGAAATAGTTTAGAAGTTATAAACATAAATGTATGTATATTAGCCAGCTAAGTAAAATTGCCTTAAATTACGATGGTCAACTTTGGTGCTCTAAAAGTTGTTCTTTTTATTTAAGCACTTAATTTAAAGATCTATATTCTTAAAGCTTAAGGCCTTGTCAACAATTTCACCATTGTTTTTCAATTAGAGCAAAAGTTTAAAAGTTATAAACTTTTATTTAAAATACGACCCATTGTGCACAATGTGTTCTTACTTAATTCCGGTTATTTTTATTGACCCAATTTCAATTAATATTTTTTAAATTTCTACTTAAACCTCTTTAAAGGCTCACATTTCGTAATATAAAACCGTATTTTAGCGGTATCTTTAGCTTTTAAAAAGCCTTTAATGGCATGTGAATGAAATTATTATGACAGATTCAGCCAGCCAACATTCATGCATTCATCTGGCCAAAACTAACAAAACTTATTTTATTTCTACATATTATTATTATGATTAAATCTTTCTACTTGCAGCTACAAAAATGAAAATTAAATAGAAAAACTAGAAAGCTACAGAAATAAAAGCGAAATGGAAAATTCCCAGGAATAAAATGAAAGACAATCATGAGAGATTTTTTATTTTTATTTTTTTTGATTACATTGTAAATTTTTACAATAATTGTAATATTGAGAAAAATTATAAAATAAATATTGTCGTCTTATGGTTGGGAGTTTTTGTTTTTTTTTTTTTTTTGTTTTTATTTGTTCAAAGCTGTAATTTTTGTTGGGAATTGTAAATAAATTGTTGGAAAGTTTGCCATGATTGCAGTGGTCAAGGAAAACTTTGTTTTTAAACTTCAATAGAAATAGTTTTGTAAAATTTTGTGGTAATTATTAATAGAGAGCATAAGGGTTCATAGAATCCACACATGTGATTGTGCGGTGTGGAGCTTTATCGCTACAAACTTCTTTCTGCCTTAATTACAAGATATTAATAAAAAATTAGTTTATAACAGCACAAAATACAAATTTAACCCTCTAATGCCAGTTTTTAAAATAAAGGCCAAAAAGTTATTAAATAATTTTTTTTAAAAAAATTAGGCATCTGTTTAAAAAAAAGCGTTTTCCAAGTTAGTACAATTTATGGTTTACTAGGTAGGTGGAAAAAGGTTAATGAGTGAGACAATCTTTGGCTTTTCATGATTAAAATGTATTAATTTCTAAGAAGGCATATTTTATCGATTTTTGTTGCAAATACTTTAAATTAGTTGCAAATAAATGAAAAAAATGAATTATTTTTGATTATGATAAACAAAAAAAAAAACTATTTGTGTTGTTTGAGCAGCATAAGTGAATTATGCATTTCGAAGAAAAACATTGCGTCTGAGACTTTTTGTAATGCTTGCACCATTTTTTTGTACCATTTTCGCTATTTAGCCAGAGAGGGTAATGATTAATGCTATCATAGCGGTTATCCGCAACTGGGTGAATAGTTTTGCTACCTATTTTTAAATGATTCGGTTGTGGTGAAGTTATTAGGGACGTTCTGGATCTAACGCTTGGGCGACCTAATGACTGCTTTTCTTGATACTTAGTTAGAAAAAAGTGTAGCAACATATACAGAATTGAGCTTTTAAAGTCTTTGAAAATATTTTAGAACGTTTATTAGCAACTGTTAAATAAGCTTTTGGAATAAAAAAGTAGTTACATTGTCACTTTTATCATGAGCGCCTTGAGGCATGGTTAAACATTAGAGGGTTAACAATTTGGAGATATTTTGGGAATTCCAAAAAAGGTGTTCTGGGATTCCTTTAAATCCTTCAATAAATTAACATTTAAATATTTTAAACAACAATTCAAATTATTTCAATTCCCAAAATCTACGGGTTTGCTGGTTTTCTCAATTTATCAAGATTTAAAAATAATGCAAAACGACTGTAAAAACAAACAGCGTTTTGGAATGGAAATTTCTAAAAACAAACCTAAAAAATTCTTTCAAACGAGATATATGTTTTCTGGGATTCGTTTAAACTCTTAATTAAATTCATAAACGCTTTTACTAAATACATTTTAAACAAGAGTTTGATGAATTTTAAGAACTCCCATAAACATGCAAACAAATTCCCAATTTCTAGGGAAGTCAGAAACACAAAACTATTTAAAAGTAAACATTTTACATCAAGTTAACTTCAAATTTAAACGTTTTCTAGACATTCCGAAAACGTACTAAAAAATCCCCTCATCCCAGATTTATATTTTATGGGTTTCGTATAAATTTTAATTAAATTCGTAAAGGCTTTAACTAAATACATTTTAAACAAGAATTCGATAAATTTTAAGAATTCCCAAAACATGCAAAAAAAATCTCTCAATTTCTGGGGAAGTCAGAAACACAAAACTATTCAAATATGTATTAACATTTTACATCAAGTTAACTTCAAATTTAAACGTTTTCTAGACATTCCGAAAACGTACTAAAAAATCCCCTCATCCCAGATTTATATTTTATGGGTTTCGTATAAATTTTAATTAAATTCGTAAAGGCTTCAACTAAATACATTTTAAACAAGAATTCGATAAATTTTAAGAATTCCCAAAACATGCAAAAAAAATCTCTCAATTTCCGGGGAAGTCAGAAACACAAAACTATTCAAATATGTATTAACATTTTACATCAAGTTAACTTCAAATTTAAACGTCTTCTAGACATTCCTAAAACGTACTAAAATATTCCCTCAATTCAGATTTATATTTTCTGGGATTATTTCCAAACCTCTGTTAGTATAAGAATTTAAGTTCATTTAAGAATTCCCAAGGCCATTTGAAAAATACTTTCTTTTCTCTAGAAAAATTTATTAAGATTCAATAGAAATTAAACAACAATTTATGTATGTAATTAAATTTTGGCGCAAATTTTGGTTTACCCTTTCTATAGGATTTTGTGTTATATACGTTTAATATTGTCTCTACTGTGTTCATGTTCTTTTTTTTTTTTTTTTTTTTGTTACTTTTTTGCTGGTATTTCAATTAAACAAATTTCTTTGTATCTCTGTAATTTTAGTGTCTTGTTTATTTAATGAAGACATTAATGCTTAAAGCAATTCATCAATTTCATTTCGTTTTATTTGTTGTTGTTGCGGATGATTTTATTATTATTACTGCTGAATGTTGTTGTTTAATTAATTTAAATTTCATTTTCTATAACTTTTGTTTTTGTGGCCTGCCAGTTGTGTTTCTTTTTTATTTTTATTTTTGCTTGTTCTAAAGAATTTGATGTCTTTTTTTTGAACTTTTATTAACAGACGTCATTTATTATTCATCGTCAGCGTTAGGTATCATCTGTTGTAAGGGTAAGAACCAAAAAAAGAAAAACAAAAATTAATTTATTATTAGCTGGGCCCCTTTCTAATGTTAGAGGTTAGAGTGTGCTTTTGCTTAGAAAGTTATATGTATGTGTGTATGAATGAATGTCAATGTCCTATTCAATGGTCTATTAACTCTTACTTTTTATTAATAATATTTATCCTTTGTAGGATATAATATAATTGTTAGTTTGCTAAAAATTAAACCTCCCCCTCTTAACTGAACTCAACTCAACTTAACGCTGTGTGTTGTAGTATTTTGAAAATCATTAAAATACGCTTTGACCATTAAAAATTCCCTATTTCCCGGCAACATTTGTTAGTGTGTTTTATACCCTCTCATTTCTTTGGTCATTTGTCTTGCAACAACAACAGCAATGTCCACAATTCAAACACCAACAATAGACCCTTAGAGAGAACATATGTTTTGTTGTTGTTGATTCTTTTTGTCTGTGTTTCTTTTCATTTCAATTCAATGCTCTGCTCTGTTTTCATTATTTAGAACAATTTTATTGTTGTTATTGTAATAATTTACCTTACAACAACAACACTAAACACTGAAACTAATAGTCCTTTTTGTAAAACTCATGTTAATCCGTGTTTGAAAGTATGTTATAAAATAATAAAAGAAACGAAAAGAAAAGAAAAGTAGGAAAAAAGGCACGTGTGTTAAAAGTTTCACTTCATTAACAGTCCAGGACTTTTCTTTAGTTTTGGTTTAGTTTAGTTTTTAATGTTTTTTTTTTTTTAAACCCGAATAAAAGAATGAATGAGTCATGGGTACCTTATCCTTTTTTTCCCAAGACACAAGATTTAACTAATCAAACATAAGGCAGCAAGAAAAATGAATTAAAATTAAGAAATAAATAAACCCTTATTTTTATTAAAGAAAGCAAAGTCGAATTTTAAATTCCCTAAATCTTACAAAAGATGAATCAAAATCTAACTTTAGATTTCAACAATATTGTTAACAAATTTTCTAAAATATGCTGGTCGAAAAAGAACTGCAATCAACTCAATTTTCTGTTGACTGTTACTGCTGCTAGATATCGCCACAAGACTCCTTTCTGCCTAAATTGCATGACATTGTTGTCTCAAAACATTATTTTTTAACAGCTTAAGCTTTAAATTTAGTAATTTTTAGGGGAAAAAAACAGAAAAATTTCCTCAAATAAAATTTATAGTGTCTGGGATTCGTTTAAATTATTTAAATAACCTTTTATTATTAGCCTAATATATTTTATACAAGAATTTTAGCATTTTTAAAAATTCCTAAAACAAACAAAAAAAATCCCCATTCCTGGGGAAATTAAAAAAACAAGCATAAATGTCCAAAAACATTATTTTATCATCATAAACCTGAAAATATATACAATTTGATATATTTTTATAGAAAAACTTTAGCGTTTTTAAAAATTCCTTAAACCAACGAGAAAATCCCAATTTCTGGGAAAGTTAAAAACAAGCCTAAAAAAGCAAAAACTTTATTTCAACATAAAAATAAACCTTCAAATTTACACAATTTGAGGTTTCTTGTGGTATAAACCAAATATTCTTAGCAATTTAAAGAATTCCCGAAACTAATTATTTTTATTGTCGAATTCCTAAAACGAGTTTTATAATTTCTAAGATTTGTTTAAATCGGTTAAAGAAATAAAAAATTGTAATTGTTTTTGGCTTCCCCAGAAATTAGATTTTTTTTTAGGAATTCTTAAAAAAAGCTCAATTCTTTTACCAAAATATAACAAATTCTATGAATTTTAAGGTTTATTAAGATGATATTCAGTTTTGTTTGTTTATGCTTGATTTTGACTTCCCCAAAAATTGAGATTTTTTTAATGGTTTAAGGAATTCTTAGAAAAACTTAAATTCTTCTACAAAAATTTATTATGATTTGTTTTTGACTACTCCTGAAATGAGGATTTTTTTATGATTTTAGGAATTCCGAGAAAAGCTAGAATTTTCTATAAAATATTTTTAACTTTATAATAAAATGCTTTAACTGCTTTAAACAAATCCCAGAAATTATAAAACTTGTTTGGGGGAATTTTTGTGGTATTTTTTAGGAATTCGAATAACATCTTTTTTATTTTAATTGAAGTTTCCGCTTTTACTAAACAAAAATTTTAATTTTTTTTTAAAAATTTTTCCTAAAAATGGGATTTTTTTTTGCTGGTTTTAGGAATTCTTAAAATCACTAAGAATTTTTGGTTTAATCCTTTAAGAACCCTCAAATTGTATAAAATTTAAGGTTTATATTTATGTTGAAATAAAGTTTTGGCTTTTTTAGGCGTATTTTTGAGTTCCCCAGAAATCGGGATTTTTTTCGTTGGTTTTAGGAATTCTTAAAAATGCTTAGATTCTCATAAAAAAAAGTTTACCTTTGTAATTAAGGGTTCTTTAAATAATTTAAAGCCATCCCAGAAAGTATAAATCTTGGTTGAGAGAATTTCTCTGGTATTTTGTAGGAATTCTCAAAATTTGTTTAAATTTAACCTTAACGCTGTTAAAAAATAATGTCATACAGTTTAAACAAAAAAGACGTGCGTTCTTGTGGCGATATCTAGCAACAGTCACTTGACCATGCACAATTTGACCTCTGGGCCAAAATCAACAACAAATTGCGATGGATTTTTTTGTTTTTGTTTTGCACCTCAAATTAAAGTTTCTTTAACCAAAATTCTTTCCAATTTAATTTAAGTTTAAACGTTTGCCTTTTTGCCTTTAATTACAATTTTTATTAGTTTGATATTTTATTATACAAACATTTTCAATAAAAATGTTGCCACATACTTGTTTTTCTGCTAGTTTTTTCCCCTATAAGTTGTGTTTTTTTGCGAAAAACTGCGCAAGTCAGGGTCAAGTATTTAGTAGCTGGTAGTAGAAGTTCTCGTAAATGTAGTGTTTTGAAGCCAATGCTAATTTTTTCTCTATAGTTTGTTTTATTGTAGTTGCTATTGCTGCTGCTATTATTTATTTATTTTCTAACAACCCTCTATCTGTTTAAATGTTTCACATTAACAAAAAACACAAATTTTTTTGGTTTGTTAGGTGGCCCATTCCCCACCCCCCAAAAAATAAAAAAAAAAAAAAGAATTAGATCGTCTATAACAAACTTGCGATTTTTATTACGAATGAATATATACACTAATTTTTAAAGGAGGACGCACCCGCGTCAGTTAGTTAGACACACAGACACATATTCACAGTCATCTCTTAGACAGTAACAACAGCTATTAAGCATAATGTTATTTTTTGTTAAATATTTTGCTGGGCACCCAGGGAGCGTTAGGAAATGACAGGGCAACAAATAAAACTACCAACATTTCCACTTGGTTTATTAACCAGTAAACAAAAATGTGTAGATGATACTAAACGGCCAAGGAAAAGGGGGGGGGGGGGTTTGTTAAAGGAAAAGTTTTAGCTGGCAAACAAAAAGGAGGCTATTAAAGGTTAAACTAAGGAGGTGACAGGAAGGATTTTGAAAATGTAGCAAGCTTATGGGAGAAATAGTACGTTTTAGGACTTTTGTTGAATTTCCTGGTACTTTTATAAAATAAATCAGTTTCTAGGCAGAAAAAAATGGATTTAAAACGAGTTTGAATAAAACCCGATTTCGATTCGAATAAAATCCGGGTTCGATTAGAATAATAAACGATTTTAAAATCAATACAAATTGAACTTAAGTCAAAAATCAACCGATTTGGATGGAATTATAACAGGATAAGAAATTAATATAAATCGATTTGAAATCATTTACAATTCGGATAACAAGACTTGGAATCGAAAAAAAAAAACTGAATTTCAAGCGAACACAAATTCAGTTTCAGTCGAATAAAAATTATTTTAAACCATATAAAAACTGATTAGAAACCATTTAAAAAACACAATTGGCAACAGAAAAAATCTTTAAGTGGAACATAATAAAAAAAACATTCGAATAGATAAAAGAAACGAATAAAAACAGAGTTCAAATCGAATACAAAATCAGAGAATACATTAAGAATAAATTTTGAATGGAAAAATCCGATTTGTAATCGAATAAAACCATGTTTGAATCTAAAATAATACGATTTAAAATCATTTTATAAGGAAATCATGTAAAAAAATTGATTTTAAGTCTAAAAACCCGATTATTAATCAATTAAAAACCGGAATAAAAAAAACATTTGAATAGAAGAAAGAAACGAATAAAAACAGAGTTCAAAATTTAATACAAAACAATCAGCCATGTGATGGAAATCGAAAACGAAAACGAATGAGTATTAGAAGTCAATTTTTTCGTAATATGTGTTTCTGGTATGAAAAACTTTTATCACATAAAATATAAAAATATTGGGCTACTAAAGAGAATCTTAAAACAAAAATTTTAAAAATTATATTATAAATGCATTAAAATGTATATCCAAAACTGATTCGTTTTCGATTTCCATCACATGCCTGAATATAAAAGTTGATTAGAAACCAATAGATTGGAAACAGAACAAAACTCAGTTCTGAAGTGAATTAAAAACGATTAAAACCCGATTAAGAACAGAACGTAGAACTAATTTTTAAGCCAATTAAAACACTCTTAACGCCGTGTAAAGCATACATTTCTGAATAAGAAAAAACCCCAATTTTTAATCGAACACAAACCGGCTTTAAAACCGAATTTGTGTCCAACAATCATGATTGGATCCAGTTTATATGAAACTTTAATAAAATTAATAATTCTTAGCCTAAAAACCGGTTTTTAATCGAATAAAAACCAGTTTTAAAACGAATAATAACCGGATTTTAACCGAATAGAACCCGGTTTTAAATCGAATAAGAACATATTTAAACCGATAAAAGCTTTTTTAATCAAATTTAATTAGATTTTTTAACAAAAAAATTGTTTTCTAACCAACCGAGTTTGAACCGAATAAAACCAGGTTAGAAAAAAATCGATTTGAAGCAAAATAAAATGGGGTCTAAATCAAATAAAAACGGAGCTTAAACCAACTAAGAAATCGGATTTTAACCGCTAAAAGTTTTTTTTAACCGAATTAGTTTTAATAAAATTTTATTTGAATTCTTAACAAAAAATTCGTTTTATAAACGACTTGACTTGAACGGAATAAAACTAGGAAAAAAATAGATTTGGAGCCAAATAAATAGGGGTTCGAATTCGCATAAAAACCAGCTTTGAATTGAATAAAAATGTTTTTGAACTTATAAAAGCTTTTTTTTTAACCGAATGAGTTTTAATCAAATTTAATTCGAATTTTTAACAAAAAAAACTTGTTTTATAAGCGAATAGAAACAGGTTGGATAAAAGTGAATTTGGAACCAAATGGATCGAAATTGAAAAAAACCCCAGTTTGAACCAAATTAAAATGTATTTGAAACAAAATATGTTTTAAAAGAATTGAAAATTAGTTTTAATCAAATTAATTTTTAAGAAACAAACCCTTTTTAAAACCTTTTTAAACCGCAAACCGCAGTCTCAGAATTTGTCCTCCCTGTTGTTTCGATATTTACTACAGTATGTATTTCTCTAAAACTTACTATTACTATATTTAATTATCCTGTAAACTCAAGCCATAAATTTATTAAACAAGCATAATCTAACTAACTTAAAAAGTAAAAATTGAAAATTTCCCACCAAAAAGTACCATTCTTCTCAGGCTTAACATAAGAAAAACATTCCTTTTGAGCAAAATAAAACCCCCCCCCCCCCCTAAAACCCATCGCAATGATTAAAATTCAAACAAAAAAAAAAAAGAAGAAAAAAAATGTTTATGAGTAAAGAAAACAAAATGAAAATGTGAAACAAATGTTAAAGAAAAACTTTAACAAATCTTTGCCTCTGCTGGGGTTGTTAAAGAAGATACAAAAACACATTCCAATCCACAAATAAAATGGCGTCGTTTAGATAGATACTGCAGAGCATTAACAATTCAGAAAAGCCATAGAAGAAAACACACCCTAATAAGAAAAGGGCAACGGAACGAAGGAACCCAGTCAAACCAAACCGAAACGAACAGCAATAAAACATTTAGATATTACAAAGACATCTTTCAAAAAGAAAAATACAAATACAAAAAAACGGCTACAAACAAACCAACCCCACCCTAAAAAAAATTAGCAACAAAAAAATAAATAAAAATCTTGCAGATACATACGAGTATGTATGTAAGTATATAGGGAAAATCCGTCTGTAAAGGTTGTATTTACGAGGAAAAACTGTAAAAATAAAACAAATCTCAACAAAACAAAATGGCGTACAGCTATAAATGTTGGAAAACATTTGACGTTTGACATTTATTTATAACAACATTGAGCAAGATATGTATGTATGTATGTAAAAAAAAACAGCAACAAAGAAAATCAAAATACCGAATAATAATAAACAAACAATGTCGTCATCATTATCTGCCAATAGAGGGGATTTTAAAATAAGAGCCAAGTAGGGGTATAAGAAATCATAAAATGTCAAACTCATCAAAATATCAACAAACAGCAAAGCAAACAAAAATAGCAGGTTTTGGGAAATTGCAGGTTGTTTTAGAATGAAAAAAAATCAAAATGGCTAAAGGATTTATTAGTCATGGAAGAGAGAGAGAGTAAGAAAATCAATTGCAAACAACTTTTCAAATTGTAACTAAATTCAAACAAAGTGAACTTAAATAAATAAGAACTAACAGCAAAAAAATCAAATTGGATTTGGATAGAAATGAAAATCCAAGAAGATTTCATTAAATGAAGTTTTATTCGGATCAAACCCATAACGAATTAAAAATGGAATTTAAACTTGATAAGAACACATACAGACAATATACATGGCGGTTGATTTCAATATATTTTATATACAGATTTGTAAACTAATGAAGAATGACCGATTAGCAACCACATAAAATCCGGTTTGATAAAAAAAGATTGTTTAATTATTGAAAACTGTTTTTTCAAACAATGGACTTTTGCATTAATTTTTAACGATTTGTAATTGTATAAAAACAGAATTTTAATTCAATTTATTTAACACCGGGCTTGAGTCGTATTAAAAGCAAGAAAAATCAAATTTGATTTAGAACCGAATAAAAAACGTGTTTGAGTCGTAAAAAAAGTGGATAAAAAGCGAGTTTGTATTGAATAAAATCAAGCTTATAACTAAATACAAATCAAATGAAATCAAGTTTGAGTCGACTCAAAATCGGATGGATTCTTTTCTAATTTCGAAACAGACATTGAACCGAACTTGAGGCGACTAAAATCCGAAATTCATCCGAGTTAAAATCAAATTAAAATTTAACTAGAATTGGATAAAATTCGACTTTAAATCGAATAAAATCCGAGTTTGAATTGCATAAAATACGATATCATTAATTGTTTTTTAAATATGTAAAACTTTAAAACTGCAAATAAAACCGATTTGAATCGGTAATTCGGATAAAAGCGTAACATCAATTAAATTTTAAAAATTACTTTTTCATTTTGTTTTAAAGCAGAAACACCAACCAATTTGAAATCGAATAAAAACTGACATGGAACCGAATATAAATCGGGTTTGAACCGCATAAAAACCGCTTTAAGTGGATAAGAACCTATAAGAAATTGGTTTTTATATATGAGTTTGAATCTTATAAAAAACTAAATTTGAATCCAATAAAAACCCAATATGAATCGTTTTGCAATCGAATGAAAACCGGTTAGAAACCGGGTTTGAACCGGGAACAATTCTGATGAAAAAACCTATAAAAACTGAAGTTAGTATATTTGGCAAAAAAAAACTAAGGTTGAATCAAACAAGAACCGAACATAAATCGATTTGGAAACGAATAAAAACCGGTTATGAAACGGAAAGAAACCGGGTTTTAAAACGGAAAAACCCGCTTGAAAACATTATGCTAACTGATCTAGATCATGAATTGTATCCTTGAAAAAACTAAGTTTGAATCGACTAAAATACGAATTGGATAAAAACATGCTTCAAATGGGAAAAATCTGATGGAAGTCTTACAATTTTTATAAAAACTGAATTTTCATCGAATAAAAATTGATTTTGAACCAATTATAAACCGGGTATGAACAAAATAAAAGCCAAGTTTGAACCGGGAAAAAATAATTTTGAAACTCTATGAAAACTTAGGTTGGTTATATATTAGATTGTGATTAAAAAAAACGAGTTTGAATCGAATAAAAACCGAATACGAATCAAATAGAAACAAGTTTGAAATGGAAAAAATCTATTGGGAATCGTACAATGATTTAGATTCTTATAAAAAATGAACTTGAATAGCATAAAAAGCGATTTCAAACCGGAGAAAAACCTGTTCTGAACCGCATAAAAACCGGGTTTGAACCGGGAGAAATTTATTTTTATACCCTATAAAAAAAAACTTAGATTGATTATATAGTATATTAGATTGTGATAGCAAACGATTTTAAATCGAATAAAAAAATTTTGAACCGAAAAAACCGGATTTAAATCGGAAAAAAATTAGTTTAAAAATATGTATGTATGTATATAAGAACTGAAATTGGTAATAAGTTAGATTCTGTAAAAAACTAAGATTGCATCAAACAAGAACCGAATATAAATCGATTTGGAAACAAATAAAAATCGGTTATGAAACGGATAAAACCCGGGTTTCGGAACGGAAAAACTCGTATGGAAACCTTATAAGAACTGATCTTGATTATGAATTACGTTCTGCAAAAAATTGAGTTTGAATCGAATAAAAACCGATTTTGAATCGCTTAAAAACCGCTTATGACAAATATTAGTTTAGTTTCAATAATAGTTTTAAATTTTTTCACAATCTTACACAAATACAAATTTTTGCTGTTTTTCTGCCCTTATACTGTAAATATTTTATTGACGTGTAAATTTGGCAAATTTTTTGCTGAAATAAAAAGCTAATAAAGACCTACTAAATATCAAAGATTTACGAACCAAAATTGCCAGCAACTAGGGAACTAAAACAGCAACAACAACAAGGAAAAAATCTGTTATAAACTTAAACTAAATGCAGCTTTAAATGAATATCAAACAACAACGGCAAAGTCACGCAATATTTGATATGATATAAATACATACATACATACAAGCCAGTATGAGTAAAAAAATATATATGTAAAATATAGTTTATTTTTTATATTTCTTGTCTACTTTCAGTCACAACACCAGACTATAGCGTGACCCACGACGACGAAACGACCAAACGTCAGCAACACATCAAAATTTCTCGGCTGTTACTGCTGCCAGAACAATATAAATATTTCAATAGCAGCAACAAAAATTGCATATTTACAAGGAAATTATGGAATAGAAAACAAAAAAAAAATCACACACACACACACACACACAGTTTGAACACCAAATAAATATAAAGAAAAAAAAACAATAAACTAGGTAAGTGTTAAAAAAATAACTTTAATAATCTTATACATAAATCATAGTTGCAATCATCCATTGAAACATTTATTCATTCATTCAGTCAGTCATTCATTCATTCATGGCTTCGTTTTGGGAATGTGGGAAGCCTATAAAAACTAAGCAAGCGGCGCGTCAGTCTAAAGGCCGCAATGATTGAGTCTTATAAAATATTTAAAAATGTCAGTTTATGAACAACAACAAAATTGACTACAAGTAGTAACAATAAACACAAGACACTTTAAATAAACGCAACCAAACAAACGCATTCGTTCAAATGACGGACTCTTGGCACACAAATACAAATTTTAAAAAATACCAATTCATTAAAAATTTATAACAATTTCTTTAATATTGAGCTTTAAAAAGAGTCCCTGTTTTTTTTCTGGATTTTTTTTATAAACAATTTTGTTTGGCCAACTACAAGTAATAACAGCAACAATATAGGCAAATCAGGATACCAATTAAATTCTAAACACGCAGAGAAAAATGCTTATAAATACGTTTATTTTTTTTTCTGAGTTTTATGTCTACTCGAACTGTCTTGACTGATGGTCGGTTTGTCTGTCTGTCTGTCTGTCTTTTGGTTACCGTTATGCATTTATGTATGTTGATTATAGTGTTTTTACATTGACCATGTGACCTTGAAATAAAATTTGCTCTGATTTAAAATACTGCAGTTGGAAATGAAACCAAGTGAAAAAGTAAAACATTATAATTTTGCAAATTACACACAAAAGTTTCTGGTTTCTTTTTGGAGTTAAAAACAGCTTAAATCAAGCTAATGGGGGAAGAGACTTTAATTGAAGGCATACACAGAGCAACACACATTGGAATGACAAATATAGAGAAATATATATTCAAATTCTTCAATTTTTAATTAAAGAATTACTAGGGAAATTTAAATTGTATAAAAGTGTAGGTATTTATATTTTTTAAAAACTCTTTAAATCTCTCAATTACTGATTTTTGAAGTTTATGAATTTTTTTTAATTTTTTCCAAATAAATTCAAATCTTTTTAAAGAAATCATTCTTTTAATTTACTGCCAAAACTTGTAAAATTAATATTTATTTACTGTTTTAAACTTTATTCGCCAGAAATGATAAGATTTTTTAACAAATTTTTGACATAAATAAAATATTAAGGTTTTAAAAAAACAGTATTTTTTTAAATCTTTTTTATTTCTTATTTTGTAGCCAAAACTTTACTTTTCTTTGCTTTAAATAATTCTTATTATTTAAATATTTAAGAAAAATCATTATTAACTTATGAATTATAAGTTTTGGAAAAACCAGTATTTTTCAAAACTTTTGAAAATCTTAAATTCCTGATTAAAACTTTGTTATTTTTACTGCAATTAATATTTTGTACGACACTTTACAATAAAATTAATTGAAGTTTCCAAAAATATCAAATTTAAAATAACCGTTATTTTTCAAAACTTTTAAAAATGTCCCCAAATTTAGTATTCTTATTTAAATGTATTAATTCTAGGATATTTTAGCAAAAAATTCATTGAATTCCAAGAAATCGGAATTTTTTAAAAACCCATATTTTTCGAAATTTTTAAAACCTGCAAATTTGTTCATTTTGTTGGTTGAACATTTATTATTATTACTTAAACTAATTCATTTTAAGAAATTTTTATAGAAAAATTAAAAAAACCCAGTATTATTAGCAACTTTTACAAATCTGCGAATTAGTTAATTGGTTGATTTGATATTTGCTACTTGTACTTAAAAATAATTAATTTTAAGACATTTTTTCCAGAAAAATACAAAAAGTAAGAATTTTCCAAAAAAACTGTATTTTTAAAATTTGATTTAATATTGCTAAACTAACAACTTTGTGCCTTAAAATATATTAATAAACAATAATTAATTAATTTTAGGACAAAATAGAAGAAAATCTATTTAAATTGTAAGCAAAAAGAATTTTCCAAAAAACCAGTATTTTTTAAGACTTCTAAAACTACCCAAATTGGTTAATTTTTGCCTTAAAAATTTGCTATTATTACTGCAATTGAATAATTCTACACAATTTAGCTAGAAAATTCTGAAAGATATCAAGAAACCAGTATTTTTTTAATTTACTGAAATCTGCCAAATATGTTAATTTTTTACTGGAAATTTAGCATAACTAATGTATTATAATAATTTTGTAACTGGTTTCCACAAAAAATCAATCAAATTTTAAGAAAAATACTTTTTTAAAAACCAGTATTTTTCAAGACATCAAAAAGCCAAAAAAATATTAAGTTTTTGTAAGAAAATTAATTATTTTTATGAAATATCATTAAAATCATTACAATTTCTAAAAATACGAATTTTCAAAAAACCAGTATTTTTTAAAAACTTGTGTAAATGTAAAATGTTTTTATAAAATAAGCTGGTATAAATTCATTTTATCAAATTATTGCATACATTTTTTGCAAATTAAGAAAATTTGCATTTCAGAGGAACCAGTATTTCTAAAATTTATTCGAAATAGCCGGATTTCTTGATTCTTTCATAACAGATTTAGTTTAGTTACTTTTTTCAATGCTATTTATTAAAACTTTTAAGGAAAATAGTAAAAAACAAGTAAGAGTGCTATATTCGGCTATGCCGAATCTTATATACCCTCCACCCTTGTTGTGGATGCATTATTATATTATATACATACATACATATATATATTATCTTGTTACCTTTTAACCTTTTAAAAACGGTGGTTTATTTCCTTTAAATAAACCGGATTCTTTATTTTATTGCAAAATAAAAGCGTCAAGTAGTTTGTAGAAAATATAACGAGTCTTTATTTATTTAAATGTACACAAACACAATTAAAAAAAAATGAACACACTGTCTTTTTACACACTTATATTACGGTTTATGAACACACTTGAACTCTTTGTTTGATCAGCGCCATCTGTTTATGAAATTATTTGTAATAATATTAATACACTTAGTTTTTTTGATGAAATTTTCAGAGGATGTCTCGTATTTTTGCTCATATCTCCGTTATTTGTGAACGGATTTTACTTTATAGGGTCGGAAAATTATATTGTGGAAATTACAAACGGAATGACAAATTTATATATACCCTTCCCATGAAGGTGAAGGGTATAAAAATTGAAGAAATAAACATTTTGAAAAACCAGTGTTTTTTAAAAATTTCTTATAATTCTTAAAATATTTAAGTTTTATTGCTAAAAATAACACATTGACTATAATGACTTTATTTAACAAGATGTGTTATAATATAGATAAATTTGAATTTAAAAAAAACGGTATTTTTTAATCTTTCCAAAAAAATCTGTCTTTAGGAAAATCTGTAATAAAAACTATTAACAATTTTAATAATTAATATGCACAAAAACCAGTATTTTTAAAATTCCTTCGAAATTAAATATTAGCGCAATTCACAATCTTGTGCAAATGGTATTGCATCATTGCATTTGCAAAAAGGTTTAGCATATTTTTGCTCTTGCTGTGTATTTTGCTAGTGTAAAACAAAAATATGCTAAACTTTTTTGCAAATGCAATGATGCAATACCATTTGCACAAGACTGTGAACTGCGCTATTGATTGATATTACAGGCAGAGAAATGTGTTAAAATCATTGAAAATGTTGCTAATAAAACAAATAAGGTCATTTTTAGTATCAAAAAAAGAATCAAAATTACAGTTATTTTATTTAGTTTGTACTCACCTTGAAAATAACTTTTTGTTCTTAAATAACTAACAGACAGCCTTAAAATGCTCAGTCGATCCAATTTACTTAAAATATTCTGTTCAAATGGCAGCAATGAAGCCAATAAATCTAATTCAGCATTTAAACGTTCACGATGACGTTTTGAAGGATTACTTTTTGTGACGCCATCTTTGGGAGGAGGTTTTAAACTGTTAAAAGAAGAAACAAAAGTAAACCAAATATTAGATTTAAATATTATAACAAAAAGTACGCTACAGAACAGAACCTAAAAAACTTTACTTAAATGAAACTGACACTGATCAAAAGGTCAGCAGACCTCCCAACATAATTGTTAATTACATTCTATTAAAGGGTCTCAATATAATATTTAATGTAAATGTTATAATGATACATACCGCTTATTATTTAAATACTTCATACTATTCTCAATTATAGTCTAAGAAAACCCCCTTTTTCTAACTGTATGTATGTATGCTTTGTATATTTCCAAGAGTCATTCAATATTCTTTTATACCCATAGAACAGTTTTTGTATTAGACAATATATGTATGTATGTGCATATTTAATGGGCAACAAAGAAAAGGTGTTTAATTTTTTTCCACTAAATCAACCACCCCCTTCAGCAGTTATAGTATAAGTAAATAAGTTTTCTGACTGACATACAGCCAGTAGTTAATTTAAAGCATATGTTTTTGAGTTTTAAAAATAAAAAAAGCCTATACTTAAATATTTCAACAAAATATCTTTAACATTTCATACTGTTAAGGTTAATGCAGAAAATACTAAGATTTTAATTTAAAAACTAAAGAATTATTAATAAAATTTAAAGGAATTTCAATGTTTAATAGTCTAACCCTTGACCGCTCAATATGAAATGTTGTTCAAGTCATTAATATTTGTTAATATTTGTTTAAACTTAAGGGTAATATGTAGGTTTAACAATAAGGGTTTTTTTCAACTAAATAGTTTTTTTTTTAAATTGTGGAAATCTGAATGTTTTTATAGTTTGACCTTTGACCCTACAATATTAAATACTGTTAAAAAAATCTTTAATATTTCTTAATGTTACATAAAACTTGTAATGTTACATAAAACTGTAATAGGATTTTATTTTAAAAACAAACAAAAATTATGGAAATTTAAGTTTTTTTATAGTTTGACCTTTGACCTCTCTATATGAAATATAAAATTTTTCGAAAATTTCTTGATAAATTTTAGTTAGGCTCGAGTTCATTAAATTTAATTTTCATTAAATTATTTTTACTGAAGTTAGGAATTACAACTTGAAAAATTTATTATTAAAAATTTCTCGAAACATATGTAAATTCAATAACCCAGGTTCGAATCCTAGTCAAGAAAAATTATCAAAAATTTTTAATAATAAATTTTTCAAGTTGTAATTCCTAACTTCAGTAAAAATAATTTAATGAAAATTAAATTTAATGAACTCGAGCCTAACTAAAATTTATCAAGAAGTAAAATTAACAGTTCGATTATGAAATTAATAATTATTCTATAAAAATAGCTAGGGCACAAGCCATAATGTTTACATGTTGTACGAAAGTGGACAAAAAACATAATAAACAAAAACAAATGTATTCAAGTTTTCGAGACGAAGTCTTGACATGAATACGAAAAAACTGAAGAAAAGGGAAAAAAACAACTATGAATAGAAATTAATAAACAAATGATAATTACAGCAAAAACTTCGAACTACCAGAACTAACACTGGTTAAAGGATTGATGTTTGTCTGTTGGCTGACCGGCACCGCTGTGGTGTAGGTGGTAGAACGCAAAGAATTCTGATGAGAGAAAGTGGGATTTCTCGAAACATATGTAAATTCAATAACCCAGGTTCGAATCCTAGTCAAGAAAAATTATCAAAAATTTTTAATAATAAATTTTTCAAGTTGTAATTCCTAACTTCAGTAAAAATAATTTAATGAAAATTAAATTTAATGAACTCGAGCCTAACTAAAATTTATCAAGAAGTAAAATTAACAGTTCGATTATGAAATTAATAATTATTCTATAAAAATAGCTAGGGCACAAGCCATAATGTTTACATGTTGTACGAAAGTGGACAAAAAACATAATAAACAAAAACAAATGTATTCAAGTTTTCGAGACGAAGTCTTGACATGAATACGAAAAAACTGAAGAAAAGGGAAAAAAACAACTATGAATAGAAATTAATAAACAAATGATAATTACAGCAAAAACTTCGAACTACCAGAACTAACACTGGTTAAAGGATTGATGTTTGTCTGTTGGCTGACCGGCACCGCTGTGGTGTAGGTGGTAGAACGCAAAGAATTCTGATGAGAGAAAGTGGGATTTCTCGAAACATATGTAAATTCAATAACCCAGGTTCGAATCCTAGTCAAGAAAAATTATCAAAAATTTTTAATAATAAATTTTTCAAGTTGTAATTCCTAACTTCAGTAAAAATAATTTAATGAAAATTAAATTTAATGAACTCGAGCCTAACTAAAATTTATCAAGAAGTAAAATTAACAGTTCGATTATGAAATTAATAATTATTCTATAAAAATTTTTCGAAAATTTTTAATCTTTTGTGTTTTCAAATATTTTATTAATAATAAAATTAGTTTCTGCTAGAAACTTGTTTTTAAATTGAGTAAATATATTTCTGCAAATACCAGTATTTTTTCAATCTTCTAGAAATCTTAAAATTAGTCAAGTTTTTTTTGTGGAAATTCTTTAAGAAAATTTCTTTTAAATTCAAAAAATAAACATTTGAGAAAACTAGTATTTAATATTTTTCTGAAAATCATTAACTTTCTAAATTTGTTTCGTTTTAAACTTGTTTTTATGTTTTATTTAAAAATTTTTAATTTTAATTAAGCTTTTGAAAAAACAGTATTTTTCAAACTTATAGATATCGCAAGTGTTTTTTGTTTAAAATGTATTTTTTCTTTTAGTATTTAATTAAATTTGTAACATTCTTTAAAAGAATTTGTTTTAAATTAATAAAATAAGCTGCCAAAAAAAATGTTATTTTTTAAATTTTATAAAAGTCATAATTTTTTTTAGATTTTCTATAAAAATTCATAAAACTTCTTAATTTTATCATTGATTATTTAAATTGTTTTGCTCTAATTAATTATGTTCATAAAAATCTTGGTAAATGTTCGGTGAATTACAAGAAATTAACATTTAATAAAACAGTATTTTTTAAATTTTGCAGAAATTTTTAAATTTATTCAGTTTCTTTTTTTATTTGAATCATTTTTTTTGTTGTTGTTCATTTATTTTATAAAGTACTTTCAACAAATAATTGTTATATAAGAGAAATAGGCTTTTGGAAAAACCAGTATTTTTAAAATTTAAAAAAAATCTCTCAATTTCTTGATTTTTTGTTCAAAGAATTATTTCGTTTAATCCAATTAATTGATTTCATAAAATTCTTGTCGAAATTTCGTTTAAACTAAAAGATATGCGCAATTCATAAAAACCAGTATTATATGTTTCTTATAGAAATCTTTAAATTTCTTTATTTTTTACTTAAAATTTGTTACTGAAACTGTAATTGATTTATTTTATAGACATTTGTTCTAATTGAAGATAATTTTGATTTGAGAAAAACCAGCATTTTTGTAAATCTTTCAAAATTTGTCAAATTATGTTTTAAATTAAGTAAATGAGATTTTGGCAAAACCAGTATTTTTTGAAATCTTTTAAAAATCACCAATTTTGTCGATTTTATTGCTTAACATTTATTTTTTGTAGTGGAATTCTTTTTAATTAATTTTTTGGCTGAATTTGGTTTCAAATTGAAGAAATTAGCATTTTGGAAAAAAAGAGTAACTTTTGTATCTTATAGAAATCTTTAAATTTCTTGAGTTACCTTTAGTAAAAATTTATTATATTTGCTGTAGTTGTTTAAGTTTATCATACTCTTTCGGAAAATTTAGTTTTAAATGAAAACAATTAGTTTTAGGAAAAACTAGTATTTTTTAAAAATCTGTAATTTTGTTGATTTTATTGCTGTAAATTTATGTTTTGCTTACAATTATTCATTATAACAAATTTCTTTGAGGATTTCTGTTTCCAATTAAAGAAATTAAGATTTTGAAAAAACCAGTATTTTTTTAAAATTTATAATTCTTGAAATGTTTGAAGTTTTTTCAGCTTATATATGTTTGGTTTAATAATATGTAGTTTAGTTTTATGAAATTAGTTTAAAAGAAATTACTTTAATTTGAAGCAATTAACATTTGAAAAAAACCCAGTATTTTCATAATTTGTTACTTCTTAAACTGTGCGTTTCTAAACGTTTAGGTTTTATTGAAATAACGGTTAATGATTAATATAATATAATCTATGCTTAATTTAATCATTTATACCTCTTATTTGATTTCAAATACTGTTCTAATTTGTTGATAATAATTCCTGTTTAAAATTCCCTAATTTCTATACTTAAATCCTGTATTATAAATGATGGCTGGCTTGCTGGCTGCTTTGTTTATTATTTGCCAAAATTTGTAGAATAATTGGCCAGAAAAGAACCAAAGCACAGAGAAACACAAAATTTCTCTTAATCATTGCGGTATTTTGAGAATTTTATACAATTTCAAGTGATTAGTTTTGTTGTTGTTATTGATCATGCACCCTCAACTGTTAAATTAGTGAGTGACTCGTTTATACATTTAATTAAATAAATTAGTTTGTGGCAATGGTTGGTCTGTCTCAACCGACTGTTTGCAATGGCCTGTGAGTATCTGTCTGTTTTTGTTTCTGTTTTTTCGTACAAACCTTTATTTTCGTTCTTTATGCGCTGCTTTTTAGTGCTTTTTGCTGGCTTTTATTGTCTTTAAATGCTGTTGTGTCTGTTGTTTATATTTCTATAAATTTTGGCTGGTTTTTTTTTGCGGTTTTAATAGCGGGGTTGTAAAATTCTTAAATAATATAAATGCAATTTCTATTTTGTGTTTAGTTTTATTTTGCGCTCTGCCATACAATTATAGCAACCGTTTATTATGCTCTTTTATGACGTTTGTGTCTGAAATTTCTTAGGAATTTGAATGAAAACGAAATCCTTTATATTTGAAAAAAATTCGGCAAAGTATTTCTTTATTTAGCTAATTTTGTTTTATAGAGGAAGAGGAACGAATTAAAGTGAATGAATTCAAGTGGAAGAATTCATTCCGTATTAAACAAAAAAAAAATAGCAGAATGGGATTTGTCCCTACCGATTTCCATCAAACTTGCCAAAATATTCCAAGTTCTCATCTATGAATTTTAATATTAAAAGTTTCAAGGAGAATTTAATGTAATCGAAAAAGTCCTTGTTTATTTTGCTTTAATACAACTTGAATACTCTCAACTTGTTTTAAACTCTTTAATCTGTCTCGTTTCGTTTTGCCAGCAAATGTCTATTTCCTAAAGTTTTGCTAAATTATTCATGTTAAATACATTAACCTTATGTGTTTCATTTTTCTTATTCAAAGTCTAAATAATTTTCTAAATTCCTTGCTTCCATCATTCCCCCTTTTCCACAAACATATGGTTGTTACAACCAACCTTAACAACCATAATATTGATTAACCTCAACGGGTGGTAACCTACCTACTACAACTCTGCAACTAATGCTAAAGATTCTTCCCCTGCTGATGGTGGTGGTGGTGGTTACAAAGAATACAATGACTATAGTTTATAATAAGCAAAAACCAAATGGTAGAAGAAAAAAAGGATTTGTTAAAGCAAAAAAAAAAAATAGAATGAAATTTATACAAGTTAAAGCGAATCATGTTGCACAATTACCTTTATTGGAAACGAAATTAAAAGAGAAAATTTAAGTGAAATGAAATGAGCTAAAAAATAAGGGATGTTTTCTGTGTCTTGGGGGGTTTTCAAGCCACAGGATATTACTGCTGTTGCTGCTGCCTGTCTCTTCTTCCTAGGATAATGTAATTATAAGATCAAGTGGCCATAGATAATCGATTTGTAATGAAAATTTCGTATTAAACTCATTGCTGGATATTATTTAGCTTCAGCTTCCCTCCCTCCTTAAAAAAAGAAAATATTTGTGGGAATTAAACTACAAATTGTTGTTAAATAATTGAACAAGTAAATAATACATAAGGAACATTAACACATACATACGTAAACAGCCAGCTACAAACTTTTTGAAAAAAAGGAAATGTCAAATGAAATTTCAAATGCTAAAATGTCTCAAAAAAATTAATTAAAATAAATAATTAAATAATTAAAATATAAATTTGTAGCAATAAAATCAATAAAATTGCCAAGTTTTCAAGCTTATAGAAAAATACTGGTTTCCAGAAATCTAATTTAAACCAAATTTACTTAAAGAATCTTTTAAAATAAATCAATTTAAACAAGAAGAATATTTTTATACAAAAAAAAACTTAACAAATGTAACAATTTCTAGAAGAAACAAAAAATACTGGGTTTTCCAAAATTCGAAAATCTTTAAATTGCAACAAATTGTCTTAAAGAAATTTATTAAAAAGTAAATTGCTCAAAAGAATTTTATGAAAAATAAATAATTAAGAGATTTTATGGAGTTTATAAGAATACCGGTTTTTCTAAAATCAAATTATTCTTAAATTAAAACAAATTTTCTTAAAGAATCTTATAAAATGAATCAAGTTAAGTAAGATTAATTAATAAATAAATAACTGAAGAAATTTAAACATTTCTGTAAGATATTAAAAATACTGTTTTTTTTAAATTCAAATTTTTTTAGTTTAAAACAGAATTTCTCAAAGAAATTATTAAAAGGAATAATTGAAGATAAACAACTAAATTTTATGGAATAAAATAAACAAAATTTAATTTTTAAAGAATTTTCAAAAATACTGGTTTTTCTAAAAACAAAATTTTCTTAAATTTAAACCAATTTTCTTAAGAATTTTATAAAATAAATCAATTGCAATAATAATTTAATGAAAAAACTTAATAAATACGAAATACAAAAACTGGTATTTCCAAAATTCGAATTTCTTTAATTTGAAACAGAATTTATCAAAAGGATAATTACAGAATTTATTATTTATTAATTTGTCTAATTAAACTACATATTTTTGGTTTTTCCATAAATTTTAAGATTTTCCTATATTTTATTTAAAATATATTTGGCTAAGAAATAAATTTTCAGAAAATTTAAGGTGTAGCAAACAAAAGAAATTATGAAAGCCATATAATTTTCTTAATATTTATATGAC
Organism: Bellardia bayeri; assembly: GCA_950370525.1. Taxonomy (NCBI): domain Eukaryota; kingdom Metazoa; phylum Arthropoda; class Insecta; order Diptera; family Calliphoridae; genus Bellardia; species Bellardia bayeri. Next base: position 8,187,643 of record OX493264.1, on the reverse strand, counting down.
CAAAAATCCTTTATGGTTTTGGGTATAGTGAAAAATAGTGAAATGGAATTCTAAACAAAGAAATTATGAAATAAATATAAAACCAAACTGTATACAGAAAATTCTTTATAAACAGCTACAAAAAAAGACCAACCATACCACGAAAGACAGCCGAAAATAAAAACATTTGTAAGGATGTTTAAGGCCATTAAAGAAAACCAAAAGAAAGGCAGTTTCAGCTATTTTTTGGGGGCCAAACAACAAAGACACCAGTTAGTTGGAAGTTGTACAAACAAAACATTTAAAGGTTTTATCTGTGAATTAGGATTTTCTCTTCTTTTTTTTCTTATTGGTTATACGAAAAACATTTCACAATGCTTTTAAAAAAATTACACAATTACTTTTGACCAAAAAAATAAAAAAGTACAAATTTCATTTGTGTACAAATGCAAAAGAAACAAAAACTATACTAAAGTATAAAGGCGTGTTTATTTCTGCAGCATGTTTTCTTTTTTTGTTCAATTTCGTTTTTTTTTTCACAAAAAAAAAATAATGTTATTTCTTTTGTAACCCCACCGCAAAACATCTCTTTTACAAATTTTGGCTCTTCAAGGATAGACAAAGGAAATGGCATATAATGTAGGATATGTTACATTCAACTCCTTGCAAAAAAAAAACAAGTAAATAACAAAACATATAATTTATTATTAAAGGTTTTGGGGTTTTTAAAAAGATTAAAAAAATGTAAAAGCAAACAATAAATAAAATTTGGTAATTTTTAAGTTTAAAAATTTTCAGCATATTTTTTGTATAAGAAATATAAAACTTTTAAATAGTTTTTAGTTTTACAACAAATTACAACAAAATGTTGTTTATTTACTTTTGTTTTAACATGGCTATACAAATCATTAAGAAACTTAAACGTTTTGTTAGTTTTAACAAATTACAAAATGTGTCTAGGTGACGTATGATTAATATTAATTCTTGAGTAATTTTACAAATTCGGGCATAACTCTTAAACAAACACAAATATTTGGAAACTTTAAAAAGTTTTACATATAAGACATTACAAACTTTAATGGTAATTAATTTAAAGAATATTGTAAGCCAAATATTTAAAAAAATTTAAACTTGACAATAGTTTTTTTTTTGGAAAATTTAAAAATTCAAAATGTAATAAAACCCAAAATTTTTAACAAAAATTTATTAAAACATAACAAAAATACAAAGTTATTATTTGCAGTGCTGTTATTGCTAAAAAATGTAATTCTATTCACCGTTTCTCGTGATTTTAACAAATTTTTGAAAATAAAGTAAAGTATGATTAATATTAATACGGGTGTATTTTTATAAAATTCGCTATAATTGCTAAAGTAAAATATATATTGAAAAAAACAGGCATTAAATTAAGAACATTTGCAAAAGTTTAAAAATATTTAAAAGCTATTCATATAAACTTGAAAATTAAATTTTTCGAAAAAATTTAAGAACCTATTAAAACCAAAACTATTTAACTAAAATTTAATAAAACATAGCTTGAACTCTGTATTATAATTTGTAGTTTTGTTATTGCTTTCAAAATGATATTTATTCGTGAGTTTTCAGGCATGTGATGGAAATCGAAAACGAAAACGAATGAGTTTTAGAAGTCAATTTTTTCGTAATATTTCTGTATTAAAAACTTTTACCACATACAATATAAAAATATTGGGCTACTAAAGAGAATCTTAAAACAAAATTTTTAAAATATAGATTATAAATGCATTAAAATTTATTTCCAAAACTGATTCGATTTCCATCACATGCCTGATTAATTAGGGAGTATATTTACAAATTTAGCCATATCTCTTAAACAAACACAGATATTTTAAAAATTGTAAAGGCTTTAGATTTAAAACTTTGACACCTTTAAGCTGCCATATATAAATAATAATAGTGCAAACAAAATATTTAAAACATCTGCTTATAAACTTGAAAATTAATTTTTGAAAAATTTTCAAAATCTAATAAAACTCGAAAAATTCAACGAAAAGAACAAGTTAGAATAAAACTAACGAAACGTTGGGTAAATAAAATAAAAAATAAAAATCGAACAAGTTTTTTATTTACGTTTGGAAACAAACATTTGACCAAATTAGCCTGAAGGAAACTCCTTAAAAATTATATGAAAAGTTATTAATATAAAACAAATATACTGTATTATTATTTGCAATATTGTATTGCTATTAAATTCTTATTTTTATTATATAATACTTGTAATTTTGAAAAATTAAAAAAAAATTCAAAGTGACGTATGATTAATATTAATTAGGCAGCATTTTTACGAAATTATTTCTAACTTTTAAATTAAAAGGGATATGAAAAAAACAGAACAGGTTTTAAATGAAGAACATTTACAGCTTTGATCTTCAAAGAATATAAACCATGAAATTTTAGAACATTTAAAAGTTATACTTATAAACTTGAAAATTATACTTATAAACTTGAAAAACTTTAAAAACATCTAATAAAAGCAAAATTTAAATTTAAAATTTAAATTTATTAAAATAAAACACAAATTCTGTATTATTATTAGTAGTATTGTTATTGCTTATAAAATCTTTCGTTTTATTTGTTATTTTGCGCAATTTTAACAATTTTAGAAAAACTCCAAAGTAACGTATGATTAATATTAATTAACAAGTATTTTTACAAAATTAGCACTAACTTCTAAATTAAAGGAGTTATTGATTAAATGTAAAAGTCTTTAAATTAAAAACAATTCCAGCTTTAATCTGTAATATATACATAATGCTAGAGACTAAATTTGTAAAGAAATTTTTAAAAACTGAACATAATTTTTTTTTAAATTTTAAAGATCTCATCAAACTTAAAATATTGAACTAACTGTTATTAAAAGAAAGCAAAAATACAGCATTATTATTTGTAGTATTTTTATAGTTAATAAAATTTTTAGTTTTATTCGTTATTTCTCGTAATGCTAAGAAATTTAGAAAATTTCCAAGGTGACGTATGATTCATATTAATTAAGAAGTATTTTAACAAAAATAGCCATAATTGCTGAAGTAAAAGAGATATAAGAAAAATTTAAAAGGCATTTTATTGCAATTATAATACTTCTTTTCGATTATAATTAATTTATATAAAATAAAGCTTTTTAAATTAAAAAAACTTCGTACAAGCTGGAAATATTTTTGGGAAAATTTTTAAAAATGTTGACAAAAAGTTATAAATCTAGAGTAAAATGTATATATAAAACTCTAACTATCTTTAAGAATCTCACACTTCATTTCACTTACACATTAAATGCTTTATGTTTCTTCAAATTTAGTCTTTAGCAAAGAATTTAGTTTTCAAGTGTTTTTTAATAATTAAGTTATTACTATCTTTTAGCTATAAGGCATCTGATTATTTAATTGCTTTGGCTTTTCTACAGTTTAAAACTTCATAGAATGCTTTATAAATTGTTTAGCTTATTTTAACTTATTTTATATTGTTTTTTGACTTAATTGATGACTTTGTCATATTGCATAAAAGCTTTTACATAGGACTTGCGTTGTTATTACTGCCTTTTAATGAAAACTAAATTGCCTGTATTGTGTGTGGTTATTTAAAAACCGTAGTTATTTTTTTGTTTAGTTTAAATAATGATTGAACGATTGAAGGGTGTTTTTAACTCATATAAAATTTATATGAATTGCTAAGTATTTTTTCCACTTTTGTGCAAAACTAAAAAAAAACAAATTGCAGGTTGTTATTTATGGAATTTTTAGTTGCGGCATTATTATTATTTTATTGAAATTGCTGTGAGTGATTATTGAATGTCATTGTAGAGTAGTTTTTTTTTTGTGTTTTGTTATTTATTGCTAAAGAAAAGGGTGGGGAGAGCAGAGGTGGTGATTTTTTAAAACTATTATTGTAAAGGCAATTTTGATTAAGTTTTTGTTTTGAAATTTGTATTTATTGTTGATGAAATTGAAGTATATTTTCGATAAAATAATAACAGTAACTAAAAAGTTGTAATATGTATGTAGTTCTATAATTGTAAATTGAAATTGTCTATTTTTTTTGTATTTTACAAGGCCTAAATGAAAATTGCAACTGCAATCAGTAGTAGCCTCAATTTGATTTGTTGGATAATTAGGTTTTTTGTGTTTGTTTCGTTTTAAATATATAATTTGTTATTATAAAACAATAGGATTTTTATTTAAAGTTTCTCTTTGAAAAACAGTGGAAGCTAATTAAACTAATAAAATTTAATAGTTGAAAATTAATAGTTTCAATATTTTATGTTTGTGATAATATTTTCAATATATATAAAAACTTGTTTGCTTTTATATTATTAGCTGAACAAAGCCGTATGTGTTTTCTTTATATAGCCTTTTAAATTTTTTAAAAATCTCTCTTACTTTAGAAGCTAAGGCAAATTTTGTACAAATACTCTGCATTACGTCACAATTTCTAAATTTGTTATAATTACGATTAATAGCTAATAAATGTATAAATTTTAAACTACTAACACAACTACTTATAATGAAGCAGTATTTTTTGCGTTTTAATAACTTTCAATAACAAATTTTTGTTTTTATTCGACTTTTAAATATTTTTTAAAATTTTTTTTTCCTTATATGAATTGTTTCCTTAAATATTTGCTTTGCACTATTATTTGTATTTATTACAGATTAAAGTCGTAGATGTTTTATATTTAATGCCTTTAAAAATTTTCTTACATACATATTTGTTACTGTAAGAGTTATGTCTAAATTTGTAGATATACTCCTTAATTAATATTAATCATACGCACCTTGAACATTTTTTAAATTCTTTAAAAATTAGGAGAAATTAAAATGGAGGTAACAATTTTAAAATCAATAACAAAACTACAACAATAATTTAGTATTTTTATTACGTTTTCATAAATTTTAGTTAAATATTTTTGGTTTTATTAGATTTTTGATTTTTTTTTTCAAAAAATTCTTTAAAAATTAAAATGGATGTAACAATTTTAAAATCAATAACAAAACTACAACAATAATTTAGTATTTTTATTAGGTTTTCATAAATTTTAGTTAAAAATTTTTGGTTTTATTAGATTTTTGATTTTTTGTTTAATTAATTTTTAAGCTTATAACAAAATCTTTAAAATATTGGTTTATAGTATTGTTTACATTTTTTACAGATTATTGCTGGAAAAGTTTTGAACTTAAAGCCTTTTACATTTTTCAAAAATTATCTTGCTTACTTTAAAAATAATTGGTAATTTTGCAGCAATACACTCCAATTATTATTAATCATACGCCACCCTCAAAAGGTTTTAATTTTGTTAAAATTTCGAGAAACTGCTAACTAAACTAAAGATTTTATAAGCTACAACAAAACCACTAATAATTTTTCGTCACGTTTTAACAACTTTTATTTAAATATTATTGATTATAATAGATTTTTCAAATTTTAAAAAAATTTCAATCTTATAAGAATTTCTTTAAAAAATTTCATTCTATGATTTTGTATATAGCCTACAAATTATGGATGGAAATGTTTTGAATTGAGGGCTTTTTACTTAATTTCAATATCTCTCTTACTTTACCAGTTAAGGCTAATTATGTAAAAATACTTAATCATACGTTACCTGCGAAAAATTTAAAATTTGTTAAAATTACAGAATTATTTAATGAAATAAATAGTTTTAATAGCATTTATTAAACTACTAAGAATAATAAACATTTTAATAAAGTTTTGAAAAATACATACTGCACAGTTCAATTAATATTAATCATATGTCAATTTAGTATAATTTTGAAAACAAAACAAAAAACTGCATTTCATGCACTAAAGTTTAGAGTTATGATAGTATTATCTTATATTCTAAATACCATTTTGCGATGAGATAACATTAATAACAAATCAAAGCCAGAAATGTTTTAATTATAATGACTTTTAAATATTCTAAATATCTGTGTTACTTTAAAACTTGTGACCAATTTTGTAAAACTACCTCGTAATTAATATTAATCATACGTAACCAGAAAAATCTTAAATTTGTTGAAATTTGCAGGAATGACTAATGAAGTTGTATAATTTAATATTTATATAGTACATACAACAATGACTAATGAAGTTGTATAATTTAATATTTATAGAGTACATACAACAATTTGTGAAAACAAAGGACAATTGCAAAGTTTTAATTTTATATCAATAAAAAACAATTTTAAAAATTACTTTAACATTTTTTCTGGATTTGATATAAAATGTTGTTACAAAATATTGTGTTGAATATATTTATTTATAATTTTATTATAAATCAAATAATTTTAAATTAAATATTTAAAAAAATATATTGGTAATTACTGTTAAATATTTATCTTCTTATTTCCAGTTCAGTTTGCCAAAAAAATTTCATTTTGATTAACAACCATCAAATATTTAAATGTTCACAATCTACAAATATTGTCTATTAACCATTTTTAGACTAGTTAAGTAAATTTCACAAAAATTATTAAAGTTTAGTTTGATTAAGTGTTAATTTGAGCAATTTTTTATTTTCATTAAAAAAAAAATCAAGTTCACTTCCAATTTTTTCAGAATCTGAAAGAGGTCGATAAGTTTTATTTTATGTTGACTTATAGCTGTAATGGTTTTATTTGAAAATCATTTTAAATATTCAAAATAACTCTATAACCTCTAGAGTTATACACAATTTTGCTAAAATACTCAATAATTAATATTAATCATACGCCTACATACATGATTTTTTCAAAATCAAATAAACACTTTTTAAAAGCAAATGTCATACATATTATTGCCAGAAACTTAAAAATTAAAGCCAGAATATAAATAAAAAGTCATTGGAAACTGAAATAAACGTTGAAATTTTCAAATTTTTTGTAAATTTACAAAAAGAAAAAAGTTGAGCTATTAAGCTTGTTTATTTCTTAAGTGTTTATTTATGTTTAAAGTATTTTGTTTTAAGAAACCTGCGTTTTTAAAGGTTCTTGACCTTTTCTCTTCAGAAGAAATAAAACCCAACACGTCACTGTTTCAAAGTGTTTCAGAATTTGAAAAGTAAAATTTTTAGCATGTGTTGGCAAATTTTATATTGACTTGATTTCCTCAAACATGCAACATTGATGACGTTTCAATAAAGCCTCATACAAACATACATACATATGTACATGTGTCTAAAGAAAATTTCTAACTAACACGTCATATTTATACGCATTTTATAGTTATAGTGGTTGTGATTTTGGTTGTTTGGTTTTTTTACATGGACACATAAAACAAAGTTGTTGTATTCAACATGCACTAAAAATATTTATAACAGCAGCAACAACAACAGAAAACACTATGATGAAATTTGAAAAAAAAGCAGCAGCTACAAAAAAAACTATTGAGAAATAAACAACATGAAAACTGATGAATTTCATGCAAACCTGACCCACTGAACTACTCTTTCTTTCATTATTTATTTTTGCAGTTTATTTGTTAAACAAATTGTACAATTTGTTGTATGTATGCACGTTAATATTCATTGTGGATGATGGCTGTGGAAGTGTGTGAGAGTTTGATTTTAAAAACAATTTTTTAACACGAACTTAAGAATGTGCGACATACAGCGCCTTGGGCGTTAGTACCGCTTACCACACAACAAAAAACATGCAAAATTTTGTAAAATGTTGTGCAACATGCACTTGAAAATCCCTGCCACACTCACAGACACACACACACACACACACAAACACATAATCATCCTACACAATTTACTCTATCCCTCTCTCACTCTCTTACTGTTACACTTACACACATTTCATTTCAGTTAAGTTATGCTTAGTGGTGTTTTTGTATTAGTTTTGGGGTTGTTAACAATACTTTAGCATTTATTTGAGAAAAAAAGTACGTTTGTAGGATTCGCATAATTTTGGACACGCCAACTTGCGTTTTTTTTTTTCTAAAACGTTTTTCAAAATACTAAAAACAACAAATGCAAAAAAACAAAACTAAAAGTATTTTAGCATTGTTTTGTTTACACTCATGCTCTTTTTAGTTGTACATATTTATTTATTTCGAATTTGAAATCATGAATGATTTCTGACTAAAACCAACTAACTGTCTGTCTGTCTCTATATTTGTCTGTCTGTCTAAGGTATGTTGTTCAATTTAGTTGCATGTAGACACACATTTAGTCGTAGCATTTTTTTGTTCGTTTTTTCCTTATTATTATATATTTAGACCTGTTAACTGCTTGTACCACGAGTACAGACAGTGATTCCGGCACGCATACGCATTTTTAACCATGACATTGAAAGCAAACAAAACTATCATATATAAATAATCAACGAAAAAAGCAAATCATTGCTTAACAATTTCTGATAAAAATAATGTAAGAATTTGTTACAAGTTTACATATGTATGTATGTTGAAAATTTTTTATCTTTTAAGCATAAACAAACTCTTAAAAATTATCAGCAAATGATAATTTAAATTGTTTACATTTATAAAACATTTCAATGCTTTTAATAACTCTACTATTTACAGAGTTATGACTGATTTTGTTAAAATACTCCTTAAATAAAAATACTCATACGTCACCTTTAAAAGAAAATTTTAAGTTTCTATTTAAAACTTGGAGACATCCAAGACTTTGTTTAACATTTAATAAAAAGCTAAGCAAAACTACATACCTTTATATATTAAACTCATTTTACAGTCTAAATACAAGTTTAACCGAAATGTCTTTAAAGAATTTTTTAAGTTTTTTCCAGTAATTTATGTAGTAAACCTCAATATTTTATTAATTTAAACAAAGTTTAGCAAAAATTATTTTTGAATTTGTTCAAGTTCATCAATAAGTTTCCTTTTAGTCAACTTTTCAACAGTTAATCTTTTAAAAATTAAAAATTTAAACTAAGTTTAAATCCCAAGCTAAATTTTAAAAAAAAATATAGTAAACATTTCGTCTAGTATTTAAATTAATGTTATTTTAGGTAAATTTTCGTTAGCTAAACTTGCCAATGTTAGTAGTTAGTAGTTTAAGCTAAGTCGAAGTTTAAGAAAAAATTATTTTGAATTTGCTGTAGTTTATTAATAACTTAAATTTTAAAGAAATGTCTAAAAGTTAATCTTGCAAAAGCCAGTAGTTTAAACTAAGTTTAGTAGCAAAGTTAAAGTTTAGCAAAAATTTATTTATAATTTGTTCTAGTTCATCAATAAGTTTCTTTTTAGTGAACTTTTTAACAATTAAACTACATTTAATTAATAATTTTAACTAAGTTTAACTACAAAACTAAAGTTTAACGAAATTTAATTACAAAAGTTTATTAATACTTAAATCAGTTTTTATTTAATTAAGTCTTGTTTAGTTTTAGTTTAGTTACAAAACTATTTCTTTATGTTTCTCAATAGGTTTATTTTTAGTAAACTTTTAAAATGTTAAACCAGCTAAAGTATAATAAAAATGGTTTGATAATACTTATTTGTAAGTAATTAAATTCGTTTTCATGAAATGCAATTTTCTTTAAACTATGATTAAGACTAAGCTTAGCGTTTAACTAAATTGGTATTAAAATGTCAAGTTTTTTAATTATCAGTTTTCCAGAGTACTTTTTTGCAGTTAAACTTTCATATTTTATTATTTTAATTTAAAGTTTAATAAAAATTGTTTGATAATATTTGTAAGTAAATAAGTTAGTTTTCATTACATGCTATTAGCTTTAGTCAAACTCGCAAATGTTAGTAGTTTAAACTAAGCTCAAGACTTAAGTTTAACTAAATTGGTATAAAAATGTTGTCAAGTTTTTTAATTATTAGTTTTTCAGAGTACTTTTTTGCAGTTAAACTTTCATATTTTATTAGTTTAAACTAAGTTTAAAGTCAACGTAAAAGTATAACGAAAATTAATTATGTATTTTTGTTAGTATTCCAATTGGTTTTCTGCCACAGCACTTTTTTGTAACTAAACTCACAACTGTGAATATGTAGTTTAAACGTTTACCCCCTTATTCAAAAACGATTATTAAATTTAACAAACGTTTATTAAGCAAATTTTTATATGCAAATCTGTCTTAATAAACGTTTGTTAAATTTAATAATCGTTTTTGAATAAGGGGGTTAAAGTTTAAAGCCAAATTAAAAGATAAACTAAATTCCTATTAAAATTTTGCTTAGTTGTTTAATATGTAGTTTTTCAGTTAAACTAAACTAAGTTTAAAACCAAAGTTTAAATTTAACAAGAATTTGTTATGCGCTTTTCGTCAATATTTCAATTAGGTTTCTTTCACTGAACTTTTTTTTGGCTAAACTTACAAGTATTAGTAGTTGAAATTGAATTTACAATAAAAGTAAATCTTGTTGTGAAACTTATGTAGTTGCGAAACTTATAAATGTAGCTAGTTTAGAGCAAGTTTAGGTTACCATTATCGTTTTTATGAATTTTAAAATATTTTTTATAGAGGTACGTATGATTAATATTAATTAGGAGGTATTTTTGTAAAATATTTTATTGCTGCTGATGTAATTAAGTTATTGGAAAACTTTTAATGCCAACCGAACTAAAACATTATATAGGCATTATATTCCAGTTTAGTTTGAATTAACCTTATGTTATTGATTGTTGAAAATATTATATTAAACTTTAAATTTACAAAATATAAAATATATTAATTTTCTCAAAATGATAAAAAATGTCCCAAAATTATTAGATTTTATATAATTTCTATCTGCTGTGTCTCTTTTATAAAAGCGTTAATAGATTTGTTAATTTTCCTGCTATAGAGCAACGTATCTCTTGTATTTTATCAAATGTTTTTTGATTAAAATAAATGCTAGCTAGTTTTTTTTCGGTTTTGTAATAATTATATGTTATTTATTATTACTATTTTACAGAAAAACATTTGTTTTCTTGTATGTATACCATACCAACGATTAGTATCGCAAAGGTACTTGTAGGAATAAAAAAAGGTCATTGTCATAATGTACACAAATTTGTAACCAAAGCGATTGAAATCAATGACCGCAAAGAAACAAAAAAACTATGTTTTAAAGTGGTGGCACAATGAAAGAACAAAACAATATTTTAGGTAATAATAAAGTGTTTAGCAAATACATACAGGGTTTTGTATGTATTTACAAAAAAACATTTTATTATTAATAATAACCAAAAGTTTTTAAATAGTTTTAAATATTAAAAAATAAAGTAGGTTTGAAGTGTGCGTTTAGACAAAATTTTCATACAAAATTTTCTTAAAGTACATTTGAAATCTACTTTAATTTTTTCTGAATAAGACTGTTAAACTTTAGTGATTTTTAAGATATGTATATGAAATGATAGCTTAAGGTGTTTACTTTCTAAAGGCTTTTAAATATTTAGAAAGTTTTAAGTACTTTGAGAATTATAAAAAATTTTTTCCAAAAACTCAATAATTAATATTAATCATACGCCCTCCTAAATTAAATTTTTAAAATTGAAAATTTTCCTTAAACTCTAGAGTTAATAAATATTTTTATTTAAATTAACAAGACTACTAGTAAACAGCAGTATTTAAAAACGGAGCTTATTCTTTTGTTTAAATTTTACGCCAAGAAATAAATTTTTTAATTAATTAACTTAAAGTTTAGCTAATTTTCACAGTTTCCTTAAGTTTAGCTAAACTTAAAAGTCTTTAAAATTCTCTTTATTTTTAAAAACATTTTCTGTCAATAACTTGTGACAGAAAATTGTGTAAAAAGTCCATTTGGTCATGATTCATTTATGTATGATGTCTTAGTTAAATTTAAGATTAACAAAAAAAAAACTCTTTTTCTTAAACTGAATTAAGTTAAAATTGTTGTTGTTGTTACACAAAATATTTAAATTAAGCGCCATTAAATTTAAAATACCTGTCAATAAAAACATGATATCAAAAGTGCCTTTTGTACAACAAAAACCAAAACAGCAACAATATACGCTCTAGAAAAATGTGCATTAATCTGACTAAAACCAAGACACAACAAAAAAAAACCTTAATGCGTCTGCGCCAAGTTCACGCATACATTTCGCACTAAAACCAGAAACTCTGCAGTGAAAGATAGAAAATTACAAAGCAAAATGAAAAAAAACCTAAAGTTTAAATTTTAAAAGGTCTTTTTTTTGGGTCTTAGGTGTTAAAACAGACTCTCATTAAAATCGTATGACTAAAACTGCTCTGAAAGAATTCAAATATTTGTCACCTTTAAAAGGCTGGAGACACCACCACTAACTACAGCCACAAAAAAAAACATGAAGAAAAAACGGGAAATCAGCCAGACAAAATGACTCGTTGTCTGTTTTGTGAGACCGTTAAAATGTTAAATGACTAAAAGGTTTTTTTTTCTCACTTTTTTGTTTGGGTAGATTTGTTTGTTGGTTTTTGTTGTTAAAGGGAATCTAAAGAAATCATTAAAAAACTACAGTAGCTGTGAACTCCAATGGGCCCACAACCACAGCACAATAACAACAACAACAAACGCCACGAACTAAATAAAAAACTTATAAAACCATTATTTAAAAAGTAAAAAGCTGCAGAGTAAACCACTGCCAAATTATAAACAAAAAATAAAAACGTGCAAAAAGTGTCGCAGATAAGCCCGAGCCTAAAATGTAGTTAAAGGGGGCTTGATATCTAACAGTTGCAAAGTTGAGAATTAAGCAAAGTATTTTCAAACCTAAAGTTTAAATAAAATTCTTTAATAATTTTCTTAACATTTTAAATTTTTATTTGTCTAGTGTTTATTTTTGTACTTAAACTTGCAAAGGCTGGTAAATTAAACCAGGTTTAAGACCAAAGTTAAAGCTTAACAAAATATAATTAAGCCATTTTCTCCAAGATTTTTTTAATTATTTAATTCTAAAGAATTTTTTTTAATTAAACTTTATATTAGCAGCAGTTTAAACTAAGTTTAGTTCCAAACTGGAAGTTCAACAAAAATGTATACATCAATTTTGTTATTCATTTAAATTAGTTTTATTTTACTGAACTTTCTTTAGTTAAACTTACAAATGTTTAAAATTTAAACTAGGTTTAGTTTTAAACTGAAAGTTTCACCTAAATTTCTTTAAAATTTGTTGTAGTTTTTTGAATAGTTGCTTCATAAAAAACTTTTCGTAAGTTAAACTTTCAAATGTTACTACCTTAAACTCAGTTTACAGCGTAAGTTTTAGTTTAACCAGAATTAAGTCAGAAAATCTTTAAGTTTAACTAAAAGTTTCTTTTCAGTGAACTTATTAATAGCTAAACTTGCAATACTTAACCGTTTAAACTAAGTTTAGTTTCAAAGTACAGTTTAACAAAAATTTATTGAAAATATTTGTAAGTATTAAAATTTGTTTAAAGTTAATAAACTTTTCTTTAGTTAAACTTATACATGTTTGTAGTTTAAACTAAGTTCAGTCTCAAAGTTAAAGTTTAATAAAAATGTATTTAAAATTTTTGTTTATCTTTTAAATTAGTTGTATTTTACTGAACTTTCTTTAGTTATACTTGCAAATGTTAGCAGTTTAATTCTGTTTAATTGAAATTTGTTATAGTTTTTAAATTAGTGGTTTTCCAGACAACTTTCCATAAGTTAAACTTTCAAAAGTTAGAAGTTTAAACTAAGTTTAGAACCAATATGTAAGTTCAAGCAGAATTAATTTACAAGTTCTTTAAGTTTATTTAAAAATGACTTTGTAGTAAAATTTTTAATAGTTAAACTTGTATTAGTTAGCAGTTTAGCACCCAAGTCAAAGTTTAACAAAAATAGATTGAAAATATTTTTAAGTATTAAAATTCTACGTATGTTAGTGAACTTTTATTTAGTTAAACCTACTCATATTGGTAGTTTAAACTAAGTTTATGTACAATTATAAGTATTTAATTATGATTTATTTGAGTAAACTTTTCTTTGGAGCGTAAGCTAAGTTTATATCTAAATCTGAATTTCAAGACAAAATATGTATGTAGATGCTTTTGATGAAATTTTCTTTAGTTAAACTTAAAAATGTAATTGCGTCTTTGTTGCTAATAGTTTAGACTAAGTTTAAACATTTTTATTAATCTCAGTTTAACCTACTGCTATAAAACCTATTTTATATAAGTTAGTTTTCAGCACCAGCTCAAGATAAATGAATGAATAGACATACAGACAATCGTACACAGAAATAAACGAAATAAACATGGTCCATGTTGTGGCCAAAAGCCATCGAAAGAAAACTTAACAAATCTACTTGGCCTTTTGCTACTGTTTTTTAACAACGACCACAACATCAGTGTAATGTTATTGTTGTTGCTTTAACTGGCTGCTTGACTGACTGGCAAAAAGGCAAACGTCGTCGTCGCATTGTTAAAACATTTTGTACGACCATACGCGTTTCTTTAATAGTTTGTTTGAGGTTTATTTTTTGCGTAATATTTTTTTCCAAGCTTTGATTCTGTGTCTGTCTCCCCATGAATTTTAATTGATTTTTTTTTTATTCGCTTTTCTTTTTTTTCCAACACACAAGTGTATTTCAATTTAAATGCCGCTCTAGATGCAAACAAAAAATAACTAAAATACAGCCACCAAAAGAATTAAGTTGTCAACACATTATTTGCATATTTAAAGTTTTTTAATTCGTCTTTGTTTGTTTGCAACTTTAGTTGTGTGTTTTTTTCTATCTTTAAGATAAACAAAAGCTTTGCTGCTGCTACTCCAGCTACTGATTGTTTTCAGGAGTTTTGTTTGGTGTTTCTTTTTTAATTTTTTGAATTTTCCGTCTTTGTACTTTAGATACCGAAGCTGTTAAGCAGCTACTGTTGCTGATATATTTCTGTTGCTTTTTTTTGTTTGTTGCAACTTGCAACAGTTGCTGCTGCCAGTGCTGCTGTTGCAGTGTGATGAAGGTGCGACAGTTTATTTAGTGTTACATTTGCATATTAATTGATCAGCAATGCATGTGTACAACTTAATTGAAGTTTGCAATTTTTTGAGATTTTTTTCTTTTGCATTCTTTTTTTCTTCAATAAAATTTAAGATATAGAAACAATTTAATCCGCATACAAAATAAAACTGCTGATTAAGAAATTAAAATATTTTAAGATATATAAATTTAAAACAAAAAAGCAGCAGAAAGAAGATTTAAAGGGAAAATGAAATACATTGCAGGTACTTTAGAAGCGGCTGTTGTACTAAACAGCTAAACGGGAAGAATATTCGGCAGATTTAAAACTAAATAACAAAAAAAAATTTTAAATCTCTTAAACAAATAAAAAAATTTAACTTGTTTCTTGGATTAACTTTATTATAGGTGAACTCTCTAATACCAATAGTTGAAACCTGGTTTAGTTTTTAAATCAAAGTTTAGCTAAAATTTCTTTAAGATTTAAAAACCTTTTTTGAATTTCTTCTTCTTTAGTTAACTTTTAAGCTTTAAACTAAGCTTTAACTAGTAGTAATATTTCGTTGAACTTAAACTATAAAAATTTAAGAAACACAAATTAAATTAATTTTAAAAATCTTGAGCAAAACTTTAGCTAAACTTTGATTATAAAACTAAACTAAGTTTAAACTTTTTTAATAAAAATTAATCTTAAAAACCTTGAGCTAAACTTTGATTATAAAACTAAACTAAGTTTAAACTTTTTTAATAAAAATTAATCTTAAAAACCTTGAGCTAAACTTTGATTATAAAACTAAACTAAGTTTAAACTTTTTTAATAAAAATTAATTTTAAAAATCTTGAGCAAAACATTAGCTAAACTTTGATTATAAAACTAAACTAAGTTTAAACTTTATATTAAAAAAGAAAAACTTAAACTTTTATTTAGTTTAGTTTTATAGTCAAAGTTTAGCTAAAGTTTTGTTCAAGATTTTTAAAACTAATTTAATTTGTAAATACATTACTACTACTCGTTAAAGCTTAGTTTAGTTTTAAAATCAAAGTTTACCCAATTTTTTTTTTTAATTTTAAAATGACGTTTAATTTGATTATCTTAAGTTTACTTAACTGTAGTTAAACCCGCTATTACAACTAGTTTAAACTAAGTTTAGTTTTAAAATCCAAGTTAAGCCAAAAAAAATTTTAAGAATTTAAAGGTCTTCTTAAAGTGTTTTTATTTCTTAGAGTGTTATATAGTTAAACTTATTATTGCAACAAGTTTAAACTTAGCTTAGTTTTAAAATTAAAGTTTAGCTAAAATTTCTTTATGATTTTTAATATTTATTTAATTTGTGTTTCTTCCATTAACTTTTCTACAGTTAAACTTATTAATACTAAAAGTTTAAACTAGGTTTAGTTTTAAAATCTAAACTTAGATATCACATATCTTTAAGATTTTAAAAGTATTTTGAATACGTTTTTATTTGTTTATGTTTTCTATAGTTAAACTTACTAATAATACTAATAATAAACTCTAAGTTAAGCTAAAATTTATTTGAGATTTTAAAATCATTTTTTGGTTTGTTATTCTTTATTTAGTTTTTCTATAGTTCAACTTTATATTACAGCAATTTTAAACTTTGTTTAGTTTTAAAATCAAAGTTTAGCTAAAATTTCTTTACGATTTTTAAAGTTTATTTAATTTGTTTTTCTTCAATTAACTTTTCTCTAGTTAAAATCACTAATACTAATAGTTTAAACTAGGTTTAGTTGTAATGCTTAGGTTTATTAAAAATTTCTTGAAATTTGAAAAATAATTATTATGTTTCTTTAGTCAATTTTACAGCAGTTAAACTCTTCATTGTTAAAAGTTTAAACCAAGTTTAAACTTTTTACAACATTAAATTTATGTAAAATGTAAAAAAATAGTGTTTTGATTTCTTATTACTTTTTTTTAAATGTTTTCTCTTTTAATTAAAAAATATTGCAGCAGTTTAAACTTAGTTTATATTAAAAGTTAAAGTTTAGCGAACATTTCTGGCAGATTTTTGAAGGATTTAATACATATATTCCTTTAGTTAGTATTATTTTATTTAATTAAACTTCAACATTAGTGGTTGAAAGGTACTTCAAAGAATATTTTTAATTCTAAATAAAACTTTTTAAAATGTTGAAAACAAAAGTTTTAATCATTTTCTTCTTTGCTTTTTTTAACAAAAGAATAATTTTAATAATAAACAGAAGAATTTTATTTTTTTCTTTTACTGACTACAAAAAGAGAAAATACGTTACACTCCGAGCGAATGTTTAATCGATAAAATAAATGAATCTTAGTTTCTAGTTGTTTTTGTTGATGTTGTTGTTGTTATTATTATTGTGGTAGTTGTTATTGTTGTTGCTTTTAATATAGTTTGCTTTTATTATACATATATGTATGTTGTTATTGCTTATGACTACAACTCAAACCCTTTAAACAGCAAATAATTTTGTGAGTTTTAAATGAAATTTGTAAAGAATGTTTTTTATAAAGCTCAAAAATATTGAATTTAATTGAAATACATCTATAACTTTCTTTCTTTATTAGACTAAGGACTAAGACAAAAGTCCTGTCCAAAATTACATAAAATAACTTTTTCTTAACAAATCTAGGAAAAAAAAGATTTATATTTATTTTAGAAACAAAGTTGTTTTTGCTGCTTTCAAATAAGACACACAAAACTGGCTTGTGTGTGTTTAGGCCGCCAAATTCTTACAGTAGTTAACCGCCTGCCTGCCTATGTACGGAGTACAAACGATGTTGCATTTTGAAGTGTGTTTTTGTTTTTCTTCTTTTTGTAAGTTGTAGTTTATTAGTTGGTTTTCTAAAGAACATTGACAGCATGAGTAGCAACTAACAATTCTTGTAGTTACCTGGAGATTTAACATGCCTACCAAGAAAACAACAACAACAACAACATGAGTATGAAATTGAAAAACCTTAAGCCGTATCGAAAAGATGAGTGTGTGTAGACCATGAATTACTTAAATTGAAGTTTATGAGTGCCAAGTATTTGCTACCAAATTGAAAATATTTTTCCTTTTCTTATTTTTTTCATCATCTAAATAAATTTCTAATAAAATATTTGCACGCAATTTTATGAAAGGGGGATAAAAAAAAGTCTTCAAAAAGTAGAAGATAGATACAATATTAAATTGAGATTTATGTAAACAAATGATTAGAGACTACATGAAGCCTGTTGAATTTAGTTAAATAAATTTAAAAGCAAATATAAATTTAAGTTAATTGTTGTTTTACATTTTAAAATAAAAGTCATTTTAGTTTGAATAAAAATAAGCCGTGGTTTAAGCTAAGTTTAAACTAAAACTTAAAGTTTAGGCAATAGTTTATTTCTTTTAGATTTTAATATTTTATTTAATTTATATTGATTTTCTACAATTTGCACTTCATGAACCCTTTACTACTTATAGTTTAAACTAGGTTTAAACTGAAACTTAAAGTTTAGCTTAAATTTTTTTAATATTTGAAAAATTAATTTAAATTATGTTTCTTAGCTACACTTTTCATTAGATAAACTCTATAATAAGTAGTTTAAACTAAGTTTAAACTAAAATTTTAAGTTTAGCTTAAATTTTTTTAATATTTGAAAAATTAATTTAAATTATGTTTCTTAGCTACACTTTTCATTAGATAAACTCTGTTTAAATTAGGTTTAAACTGAAACCGAAAGTTTAGCCAAAATGTCTTTAAGATTTTTAAATTTTGTTTAATTATGTTTTATTTCTACACTTTTTATTAGATAAACTTCCTAATACTAGTAATTTAAACTAGGTTTAAACTGAAACTCAAAGTTTATCAAAAACTACTTACAGATTTTTAAATTTTATTTAGTTTATCTATGTTTCATTTCTATACTTTGTATTAGATAAACCAACTTCTAGTAGCAGTTTAAACTTGGTTTAAATTTATAAACCAAGTTTAGCCTAAGTTTCTTTAATATTGTTAAATTATTTTTGAAAGATTTTTATTAAAAAAATCCATATTAATTTAAAACTTTTCTCAGCCGCGCATTTTGTTTGTGTTTTTCTAAAAAAAAAACTTCAAAGCTAATTTAGCGCTTTTAGTTAAAATTTGATATTTTTTATTTATTTTGTGTTTTGTTTTAAGTAGGCGTTGACTGGCTGGTTTGTCAGTTTTTTTCTCCCTCTTTTTTGCAACATTTTTGCAAAAAAATATACGTTTTGCTAAAAAAAATTTCATTTTTTCTTCAACAAATTAAAGGCGTTTCAGTAGCTAAATTGCCAAAAAAAAGTTTTGCTAATAAATAATTTATTGATTTGAATTTTTATTTAAATAAATTATTATAAAAAAGATGGCACACAATCGGTTTGAAATAAGAGACAATATAAAGTTTTTTTTTTAATTATTTGTATTTTTTGGCTGAATACTTTCAATTTGAAACTTTTTCAATGTTTTTTTAAAGCACTCTGAACGTTATGCTTTGTTTACTTTTTTAATTAAACCACAAAATGCTAACCCAGTCTCTAACAGCTGCTGCTGCCTTACTTTATTTATATCCTTCAATTTTTTTTTTCTTTTTTCATAGATATTTATGCCCAGCTGACGTTTACACAATATTTTAATTTTTAATTAGCTATACGAGTATCTGTAGTTTAAACTACTTAAACTACTTCACATATGTGTTATAAGTTTTGAAATAAGAGAAAAAAGAAAAAACAAAATTTGTTTAATTAACCTTAGAAAATGTATGATAAAAGACAGTAATAAGAAAATTGTATATCACTTTTTAACCCCATTTAATTCATGTACGCGGCTTAAAAGTACATTTAAAAAGCAGGATAATTTTCAAATACAAAACAGAAAATACATATATTGTGCTACATTTAACTCGTGTCCTGTAGACAGGCCAGTCAGTCAACCACCACCTTTTGGAAATTGTTTAAAACCCTGTGTTTGTTGGCTATTTTTCTAAAACTCTATTGTATTTGTTTTTGTGTGTGTTTCGTAAACAAATTTTCTTTGGTCAGTAATCGGTTTGCTTTTGGGTTTTATATTCTTTGTGCTATTTTATTTATATTTTTGTATAATGAAAATTGATTATGTTTCTGTCTCTCTACTGGTATCTGGCGTATGTTTTAAATATTGAATTTTTACATGTAGAGTGAGGGAGTATGTGTCGCTTCAAGATAAAGCTATGGACAGAGAAATAGCGCACCACTGTTCTATAAAGTGCAAGTGGAATTCTATGCTATTCTTTTGCTGAACTCTGCTTGTCGTTGGAAACAGGACCTGTTAACTTTTGCACGATCTTTAATTTATCATATTTTGTTAAAAATTAAGTTTTTGGACAATGAAATAGCGCACATTTATTCCAATTCTTGTCTAATTTAACAAAAATATTGTCTATCATTAATTTTGTCAAATTCAAATGGGAAGAGGGCCGCACTGCTTATTTGATGAGAAAAGAAAGGTTATTTGGGAATTTTACTCATTGGGTATAAAACAACCAAAAATAGCTAAAATAATTGGATGTTTTCGAACGATAATCTATGTGTTATAGATATAGAATGTGTTAAATCAGAAGCAAATTTGCTTAATGTAAAGAAAGATCGGAAGAACCCACCGTGAAAGACGCGAAACAGTTCGTGAGGATAAGGCAATAGTTAAAAAAAGTGAGCTAAATATTTTCAAGTCAATGAGAACAATAATTAATGACTGAAATAAATAAGGAACTAGTAAGAAGATATCTCAAAGAAAATCAATATAAAGGCACGATTGTCTTTTGCAAAATTTCACCGGAACAAGGATATCAAATTCTGTGCTTTTCACAAATGAAATCAAAATTAATCTGATTGGTCCTGACGGAAAAACGTTTGACATCGTCAAAAAAACCAAGACTTACACTACTTAAGCAGTTAAGTGCGCTATTTATCTGTGCATAGCTGTATGTTCGTTAATATGCTGCAAAGGTTATGAACTCTCCTACTCGTTTTGTTACTAATTTAGATTTTAATTGTTTTTTTTTAAGACAAAATCTATAATTTTAATTATTTTGAAACAAATAAGCGAATAAAATTAATTTATTCAAATTCAACTTTTAAATTAAACTTATGTACATTTAGCTGAAATCTTTTCGCTAATCCCTTATAAAAACTAAAATCTTCATTTTCAATTTCCTGTGTAAAACGATTTAAAACAAAAAAAAAACAAATCTAAAGATAAATCAGAAACCAGTAAGAAAATCAATTGAATTGTTTTTATTTTTAACTTATTTTTGAGGAAAAAAAGAAACAACTAGGCACTACATAGTATGTAGCTCCTAAACTCTTCTAGCCTTCTATTAAATAAAAAAAAATTAAGTTAATAATGAAAATTAAGCATTACACTGGCTTCGATACGCTGCATTACGCAATGGTGTTAATTACTAACACAAATACCATATTTTTTTCTTGCTGTTGTTTTTTTTTTTCTTTCCAACCAATACTCTGTTCCCTATAACACTCTAACAAACATTAAAGCAACAAAAACATGTAAACAATCAAGCCACCAACACTAGTAATTTCTATTATTTTCGTACTCTTTAGTAGATAAAAAAAAAACGTAAACAAACACTCTGCAATAACAACAAATGCACAAAAAACTGAAAACAACAGCAACAGAAAAAACTACGACAGATTTAGATAAGCACCGTTATAATAATAACAACAACACCACTAGCCATCATGTTCAATAATAAAAGAGACCAAACAACAACAGCAAAAACTAAATACATACATATTAAAATTACACCTACGTACATACATACATACTCGTCAGCGTTGCCACCGACTGAACCAAATATTACACAGACTCATGCCAAAAATAGTTTAAAATCAAATGAAATAGTGCAAAAAAAATGTTAAGGATACACATTTTTTATTTGATTATTTTTTAAACATAACATTTAAAATGGAAAAAGAGACAATTTTTTGTACTATACATTATGTTTCTATATATGTATACATATATATATATATGTACATGTGTATGTAAATAACGATTAACAAAACAAAAATATAACAAATTCATTCATTAATTAAAAAAAAAGTAACATGCATATTTATGTAGTTATCTATGTATTTTCAATACTTTTAAGAATACATATCATCGCTCCTTTATCTCAACATAGTCATATCTCAAAAACCAAAATTTTACTTGTTCAAATTTTTAAAACTTTAAACGCATTTTGCCAAGTTATTTTTTTTTAGATACATATGTATAACTATGTTGCAATAAAGGAGCGATAAGCATGTACAGAAAATTAACTTTTCCAACTCTTTTTTATCATTTCAATAGTAGGCTCAAAATTTGCACCACCATTTTTTTCAACGCCTTCTTTTGTAAAAAGAATCGATGCAACCGTGTTGGTTGTTGACAAGTTATTTTTGGTATAAGCTTTTATTAAGTTTAATTTACTAAAAATCCTTTCAACAGAAACATTTGAGGATGGTAAAATCAATAGAAATTTTATTATAATTTTTAAATTTGGGAAAAGAATATCGCCAGCGCAGTTTTTTAGTTGAATTCTTTTCGCAGTTTTTGGTCAACCATATCAATAAAGCTATAAAGATCATCATTAAACTTGAATCTTTTTTTAATTTGTGTAATTACTTCAATATAGAAGTTTCTAAAATCGTTATACATTACAGTTTGTTGTAAACACAAAAAAAAAACTAATAAAAATGAGTTTCAATTAAAATATTTGTGGAATCAATTAAAAATTTAATTGAAATCGGACCTGTAAACAAAATGATAGTATCAAATAAAAAAAATGTGAGATTTAATTGAAAATATCAGAAAAAGTAATTGAATCAATTAAAATTTTAATTGAAAATTATTTTAAAATCAATTAAAGGTTTAATTGAAAAAAAACATGATTTTTTTTCTGTGAAAAAGAACAGTGTGAAAGAGTATTTTGTGCAGCTATACCAATATAAATTTCATTTTGCTGTGTAAACAGCTGCTTGTTTGTAAATAATCTGCTTTTATAGGTATAACTAATATATTTTCCCAGCAGCGCTGTAAAATGAAAAATAAAAAACAGAACTGCCAATTCAAAAAAATTATTCAGTGTTGTTAAATAGTGCATAATCACACAAAAAATTTATAGTGCAAACACAGTGCAAGAAATTTTAAATAGTGCAGACTTTGCACTATAGTGCAGAAAGCAGTGCTGCCATTTTAGCACTTTCAGTGCTAGATTTAGCATTTTGTTTCTCGAAAATGCATTGAAATTTTTAAAAATTATGCTAAATGCATTTTAGCATAATTTGCTTGATAAAAAAGAAATCTTTTTTCTTGAAAAAAATTTTACTATTTTACTCCAAAAAATACTTTTGGAAAAAAAATTACTTTTAATAATATTTCAACTAAATTTCTGTCGGTGTGGTAAGTAAATGAACACGAAAATTTTTTAATTAATATATGAAATGTAATCTATTAAAACAAGTCAACAATTGTTATGAACAAAATTAGAAAAAACTATAATTTATATTTGATTTATCATTGAAAAAAATTAGCACTTATTTTTTCTTCTGTAGAATAGTTTTTCAAGTTTTAGCATATTTTGAAATTCATTTTCTGGCAACACTGGCAGAAAGTAGCAACGCTGATACTCCTATATTGCTCTTTAACAATGTTGCCAATTTAAGGTTTTTATGTGAAATTCCTTTAAATGTTTTAATTGTTTTCTTTTAAATGGGTGGTAGTTAAACTTAAAGCGATTTTATTGTTAAAAGTTAGCAGGGTTTTAAGTAACTGTTTAACATTTTGTATAAAAAAAAAGTGTTGTAGAGATGTGCAAGGGCTAAATTTAGGCAAAAAAAATAAGTTACGAGCATTATTCAAAAATGTTTTAAATAAATTTTGACACGGCAAATATTTACTCAAAAAAGCATAAATTTATGTTTGTTACTTTCAGTTTTTAAGAAAGTCTGTGTAAATGTGTTTAGTTACTGCAGAATAAGTAAAAACTTCTTATTAAATGGGTATATCAATTTTAACATTGCAATCGCTACCATAAACCAAACATTCCATTAGGGGCTGTGGTGTAATCTTGGCAAAATCTTGTTAGAAATTGTAAACAAATGCTGAAATCGTTAAATTACAGTGAACTCACAGAAGCGTGAACATCCAGTAACATGAACTAACCAAAAACATGAAAATTTTTTTACATTGACTACTTTTTATCGAACGTTAAAATTCAATTTTGTAAGTTTATTTAAAAATTTTGGGATTCTCCGCAGAAAAATATCGTAATTTGTTTGTTGTGAACAACTGGTACAGAAGTTAAGCTTTTCGAATATTCTTTAAAAAGTTTAAAAATATAGATACAAAGCTTGCTGTACTATAAGCCAGTTAAAGTTAAAAACTTTGACTGTAAAGTAAATTTATTTTGTTCAATTATTAGTAAAGGAGTTATTATTGAATATGTGTGAAAAACATAGACACATATTATTTCGTTTTGCCAACTGGTTTAAATAAAAACAGATTTTAGGTGAACAATTATTTACAAAACATAAATCTTTATTTTATCCAATATTATATAAAGTTTGTTGGAATTCTTCTTATTGCTCCACTTGAATTTCTATACTTTTTACACGAGTGAACGCTTTAAAAAACTTGCTCATTAAATAACATCTGGCAGCATACTGCAGCTGATTTTTTTTAACACTATCACTTGTCATTTTCATTTTCTATGCAAAACTAACACTGTGTATGCCTGTGAGTGGGTGTGTGTGTGTGTGTGTGATTATGCAAAATAATCCAAAGGGCATTTTAAGTAAAAGTCGATTTTGTGTTAAAAATAAAAACCCAAACAGACGGGTCTCTTCAACACAAGCTGACTGACGACTTATTACTGCGACTTGAGTTATTAGACACACCCACCCACACCTTTTAACTAATCGGGAGGACTGCAAAAATGAAAATAAAAAACAAAGGAATAGAAATAGGAATAGGAAAGCAAAACAACAAGAACAACTAAAATAACAGTAATAGTAACAAAAATGCCATTGTTGTTATTACTGCTATTGAAGGTATGTATGTATGTATGCATGTGGGTAGTGTTGTTAACTGGTGCTACTTTTTGTTGTTGCTGCTGGTATTATGGGATTTAAAGCAAAGCTGGCAAAAGAAAGTGTGTGTGTGTGTGTGTGTAGTTTAAATATGTTACAAAAACAATGGTAAATATATAATTGTTCTTTCTACTAGAGCTGGCAGCAAGCGCCAGCCTTAGAGTCAGTGAGTCAGTTTAATGTGTTTGCAAATACTCACACACACACAAATGTTTGTATGTTTGTGTATAGAAAACCATTTTGTTGACAGAGCTTAGTAGAGCATTAAAATCTAATCTAACAAATCATTTTAGTTCAAATTTAGATGGCAAAGAAATTAGAATTAGTAACAGATTTGTTAAAACTAAAGCAGATTAAGTTTTACAGCAAGACTAGGAGGTTTCAAAAAGGAAATGTTAAAAGTTATTTAAGGAAAAGTATGTAAGTAAAATCAGAGAAAATAAGTTGAGGTCAGGTAAAGTGTAATTAAACTTGGAGAGTCTTTAATAAAAATGTATAACTATTTTACACATGTATTTAGCTTAGTTTAAACATTAAAAATCAATATTTTAATATGAAAGATTTAGATTTTTTTTACAATGTTTACACACTGTAAACAATTTCGTTGAATGTAAAATCATTAGTTATTTAATATTTAAAGCAGAATATTTAAACATTAACCGCTTCACAAATTCTTTTATAAATTCGATTTTGTGTAAACAATGTAAAATATGGTTTTGTGAGTAAATTTAGGATTTTTGGTATAAAACTTATTAATACCAAGAGTTCTAGCAATTTTTTTTTTAATTGTCTGCATTGTTGACATGATGTAAATGAAAGTGTGTAAAATAAAAGTTTTCCTAAATTTTTCCAATTATTTATATTATTTTTTATTTATTTACTTGTATTTGACATTAGTAAAATAATTTTTTATTTTTAAAATAATGCCTTGCAATAAATTTTGAATTGCTTACTACCAATTATTTACATTATTTACATGTATGTAAATAATGTATAATAACTTTTTATTTTTTAAAATAAGGCCTTGCAATAAAATTAGTAATTTAAGCGATATTTAGAATTGTTTACATTGTTTACATAATGTCAACAATTGTCTAAAGCGCTAAATCTGTATCATTAGTTTAAATTAAAAACTAGTTAAAACTTAATTTTATTAGTAAATTTTTAGATTTTTTTTTTCATAAAATTTATCAAAAATAAATGTTTTACTAGATGTCTCTAATTGTTTACATGTATTTTACATGAATGTAAACCATGTAAAATAACTTATTTATTAGTAAAATAAGGCTTTGTTTAGAAAAGCAAGAATTTAAACGTTATTTTGATTTGTTTACATTGTTTACAGTCAATTGTTTACATTATTTACATTTATTCGACATGAATGTAAACAATGTAAAATAACTTTTTACTGGTAAGATAATGCATTACAATTAAATTTGTTTAGAAAATCAGAAATTTAACCGATATTTTGCATTGTATACATTGTTTGCATAATGTAAAGAATATTAAAAAAAGCTAAATATTCACACAATATTTTAAACTTTCAATCTTAAACTATAAATATTTGTCATTGCTGATTTTTTACATATTTTACTTTATGTAAATAATATCTTTTTATAGGCAATTTAAAATACTCATAAAACATTTTTTTTTAAATTTATAATTTTTACAAATTTATTTACATAGTGTAAAGTATGTAACAAATGTTTTTATAACAAACATTAAGATTTCAAATAATAAATTTGTTAAAAATGGCAGTTTAAGAAATTGTTTACAATGTTGACATAGAGTAAACAATTGTGTAAAACAGGGAATTTATAAGTCTAAACCGAAAATTAGTAAATTTGTAACACTTGCTGAATTTTTACAAAGTAAACAAAGTAAATGTTAATTTTTTTGCTATAATTATTATTTCCACTATGAAATTTATGGCAAATAATTGTTTACATTTTTGACAAAGTGTAAAATAGCAATATTAAGGGTTTTTGTATTAATATATAATATACATTCTATGTATGTAATAATGAAAGCTATATTTTCCTTGAAATTTTGTAATAAATTTTAGTATTTCCCTTTACAGATATAATTCTTTCCTGTATAAAAGGTAAATTTCCCTAAAATTATTTATTATTTATTTAAGTTTTATTAATAGAAAACTTATTACAAAAAGGCAGATGTTTCATGATTAATATTTTATTAAAAGCTTCAGTATGTTTATAACCTATTCAAATAAAATATTATACTTATTATTTTAAATGTCAATAAGACTTTTCAATTGTCCTGTACTCTAGCATTTAAATAAACCCTTAAACTAATATAGTATATGCACAAAGAATAAAAATAGTTACCGCACTCACATAATTACAGGTGTTCATTACACAAAAACACTCAAAAAAAATAAAAACTAAAAGCGGCTTTTCACAAAACATCAGGCGGATAATTGAAAGCGTTTTTAATGATACAGGACAGGGAGTTCAATTTAAATTGTCACTCGACCATAGAGAACCTAAAAACACTAGACAGCTCCTGTTTTTTAATTTAAATTTTATTTCAATGTGAAGAAGACATTCTTATTAAATTTTTATAATTTTTTTTATGTAGGAAAGTAATGAAAATATTTAAACCATATTTTTGTTCATTATTAAAAGCTTAAACATTATAAAAGATAAAGAACTGTACGCTGTAGAATGTATAAATGAAGGAAGTGCACCTACCACAACAAAACATCATCATAAATAGTTTTCTGTGGCAAATACGCAGTAATTAAGCCACGCTTGTCATTATATGTCGTATTTAATTGTGCAATTTACATGTAGTAAATTCAAGTGATATTTAACAAACACAACTGAGGGAAATTTAAAACTATGCAATCGTTTTTTTTTTTTTTTATTAAAATTCCTTTAGATTTTAACATATTTTACATAATGTAAACAATGTAAACCAACTCTATATTAGTTAACGAGGGATTTTTAAAATAAAACAGAGTAAAAATACAAGTTAATAAATTTTATAAATTTTTACAGTGTTTACAAAAGGTAAACCATTATGTAAAGAATGTAAATAGTAACGTTGTGATTCATTATAGAAGTTTTAAATTAATAAAAGTTAATATTTTATCGTTTAAATTTTTTTTTTTCATTAATAAACTGAAACATTTCCCACCAAAAAAATTAAGAACATTTTTAAATTTTACAATTTTTTTCTGATTTTTTACCTTGTTGACATGATGTAAACAATGTAAATTAAATTTATTTTGCAAATTTTAAAATAGTTTGCAAAAAAATCCCCATTTTTTCACTCTTTTCCAATTGTTTAGATTTTTGAAACCAGAAACTGAATCTATCACTCTAAGATTTTAACATGTTTTTCCTAAAGTAAACAATGTAAACAAAATTTTTCTTTAACTCATTCCAAATTTTGCGAAAAAATTTTAATGGTTTAATAAATTTTTACATTGTTGCCATGGTGTAAACAAGATAAACTTTATTTGCATAAATATATTAACAATTTTCACTATACAACGAATTAAACGAACAGAAAATTTCCACATTTTTTTAATTGTTTACATTGTTGACATAATGTAAACAATTGTATAAATTAATAACAGCTCAATTAATTTTAAAAATTTTAAAAAAATATTATTAAATGCTTAACACATGTATGTATGTTAATATTTAATATATTTTACCCTGTATAAATAATTAATTTTTCACTAAAACAAGTTAGAAACATATAAATGAACACTTTGAATTTTTTCAAATTTTTTTTAATATTTACATTGTTGACATGTTGTAAATAATGTAAATGAATACTTCATTCATATATTTAGGATTTCCAATAAAAATTTTGTTAAATATGTCACATTAAGCAATTGTTTACATTGTTTGCATAAAGTAAAAAATAGTCTAACTTCTTATACGTTGTATTAATTTGAAGGGTTTTTACAGCAAATCAATACATTATCAATGGTTATAAATTTTTTTTTATATTTAACCCAAAGTAAAAATAGTACTAAAAAAAACTTTTTTTAAAATATTAAAAAATTTCGACACAAAATTTTCAAATTTTTATTATTATAAATTTTTAACATTTTTGACATAAGTTAACAATGTTAAATAAGATTTTATTACAAGAAGAAGAGTTTCTCCCTTGTTAAAAATGACAATTTTAGCAATTGTTTACATTGTTGACATAATGTAAACGACTGTTTAAAATGCTAAATCTGTACAGCTATTTTAAATTTTTGGTCTAAAATTGTAATGTTTGATATTGCTGATGTTTTACATATTTTACCGAAAAAAATAATGTAAAATAACTTTTTATAAATGAAATAGAAAATTTCTGAAAATTTTTTCTCACAAATTTTGAATTCTAGTGCAAATAATTTATTATAACAAAAATTAAGATTTTCCGCATTAATTTTGCCAAAAATATAGCAATTATTTACTTTGTTGACATAATGTAAACAATTGTGTAAATCTTAAACTTTATAAAAAATTTGCCTAGTTTTAGCCTAATTTATAAACTTAGAATACATGCTGATTTTTTACATATTTTACTCGGTGAAAACAATGTAAAACATGTTTTAATGTTTTGCCAATATTACATTTATGTAAATTTTAAATTTCCAGCAATTATTTTCATAGTTGACATGGTGTAAATAATGTCTATTAAAGTTTTATTCTTTATGTGAAGCTTATCCAGTATTAAATATAAGAAAATCACAGTTTCTATGAAACTTTTCTATTATTTACATTGTTGACATAATGTAAACAATTGTGTTAATCCCTAACTGTATTGAAAATTTCTACATTTTTAGTATAATTTATAAAGTTTAAAAACTTGCCCATTTTTTTATATATTTATCACCGGGTAAACACTGTAAATTAAGGACTCCTTAACAAATTCAGTTTAAGGTAGATTTTATTTTCTTAAACTTTTTAACACATTTCTTATACTTATATTGTTTATTTAAATTTAAGTTTCGTTGAATAGTATTAAGCAATATTCTTTTGTTCTTTTATATTGCTGTCTTTCAAATATCATCCATAAATTGTTTTTTTTTTTATTGAATTAATTACACTTGGCCAAAAAGAAGGGTAGATGCTTGAGTTTTTTCTTCATTTAGTCATATAATATCTATACTATAAAAGTGAAATATAATGTTGCTTTATTTTTATGGTTGTTGTCATTTTCCTTGCAGCAATTAGATTGGACGTACTCGCAGTAGACCCACAAAGTTTTTCTTCTTTTTGCACTCTTTTTAAGCATTTGTTTTTTAAATTTACCCTTTTTTCCAAGCAGCTTTCATTTACAAAAGGTGTTGTAAAATGCTGTTGTTGTGGCTGTATTAAATTTTATGTTTTTATTGCTTTCAATACGCCACACTCTCCTGTCAATGCTAAAGTGCAATGCTCAAAGAAAGCGAATTATTATCATGTATTAGGGTATGAGCTCCCCCTTTTTTGGTTTGAAATTCTGTTGTAAAACTTGCAACAACAAAGAAAATTGCAACAAATTATTTTAAAGATCACCTTTTTTTAGCTGGGTGTTCGTATTTATATAGCAGCCAAGATCACTGTTGAGTGATAAGCTTCGATGGTTGGCTGTCTGTGTTTTTTTTTTTTTTTTTTTTGAGTTTTTTAATAAATTTACACTAACAACAACAACAACAACAATGTGGTCATTACTTTTATGTATGATTTTCTTTTTAATTTTGATGTATATTTTTTCTTACTGCTGATGACGATGATTTCAATATAAAATTTTACTCAGTGTCTTGTTTTTTTTTTTTTTTTTTTTTTGTTGTTGTTTAAAGCGTTGTTTTTTAATAATGGTATTGTTGGTTTTGTTAGGTTTTTATGTAAAAAATTATAAACCCGACTCAGTGAGCATTAAATTTGTAAACTTCT
Source organism: Bellardia bayeri (assembly GCA_950370525.1). Lineage (NCBI taxonomy): Eukaryota > Metazoa > Arthropoda > Insecta > Diptera > Calliphoridae > Bellardia > Bellardia bayeri. The sequence continues at coordinate 8,156,770 of OX493264.1, read as the reverse complement.
GTATTTTTCTTAAGCTCTTTTCCTAAGAAAAACTTCAAAACAATTGTTTGAAGTTTTTCTCATATATTTTTTAATTTAATTGTTTCAGTTTTAACTAATAAAGCTTGTAATTAATACAATAATTTATTAAAAAGTCTTTTTTTATATATATTTACATTAAGCATTAACCAATCCTTTACACTATTGCCATGATGTAAACAATGTTATTCAACATTTTATTAGTTACGTAAAGATTTCCAATGTAAACTTTTTTAAATTTGGAATTTTTTCACAATGAAGATTTCCTGTACAAACTTTATTGAAATTTTAAGATTTTACCAAGTTTTTCCAATTGTTTACATTGTTTATATAATGTAATTAAATGTGTAAATCTTTAATTTTTTAACAAATTCATACATTTGAGATTAATTTATAAACATTTAATGCTTGCCTCTTTTTTACATATTTTACATAGTGTAAACAATGTAAATTTACCTTTCTTTGGAACATTTTACATTTCTAGCATTATAGAAAATTTGGGTTTTAACCAATCATTTACATTGTTGACAAAGTGTAACCAATGTAAATTATTTTTCATTATTATTAGCAAGATTTTCGATATAAACTTTATTCAAATTTTAAGGTTTTACCACATTTTCCAATTCTTTACATTGTTTACATAATGTAAACAATTGTGTTAATCTTAAACTTTATTAAAAATTCGCACAGTTTTCATATATTTTATAAGCATTGAAAGCTTGCCGGTTTTTTTTAAGATTTTACATAGTGTAAACAATGTAATTTTACCTTTCTCTGGAATATTTTCTATTCGTAGCACTATATAAAATGCAAGTTTTATCAAATTGTTTACACTGTTGACATTGTGTAAACAATGTAAACAATTTTTTCATTATCATTTGCAAGTTTTTCAGTACAAACTTTATTAAAATTTGGAGGTTTTCCAAAATTTCCTAATTATTTACAATGTTGACATTATGTAAACAATTGCATAAATATTTAACTTTATAAAAAATACTCCCATTTTAAACATAATTTCTATACTTTGAATAGTAGCCGATTTTTTTTTACATATTTTACACCGTGTAAACAATGTAAATAAACTTTTCTTCAGTAAATTTTATAATTCTTTTGCAAAAATTTATGAAATTTTTAAGTTTTAAACAATAGTTCACACATTGTTGACATGGTATCAACAATGTAAATTAAATCTTCAATATTAATTTGAAGATTTACAGTAAACATTTAGTTAAATATTGGTTGTATTATAAAATTTTCAAATTGTTTACATTGTTGACTATGTGTAAACAATTGTGTAAATCGTAAACTTTAATAAACATTTTACATTTTTAGCCTAATTAATAAACTTTGACAAACTTTGACTTGACAATTATTTACATATTGAACAACGTGTAAACAATGTAAATAAAATTTAATAAATATTTTAGTTTACATGACTATGTCCAACTATTTACTTTAAATAAATAATAAAGACTTTATTAAACTTAATAATTATAAGAGATAATACAAATTTTTGGCTATTTTTACATATTTGACATAAGGGAAATCAAGAACATTTAGTTTTGAATTATAAAACTTGTTTGTTCTAGGTTTGAGCGTTTACCTTTTTAGCCTTATGAATTCTTTTTGATTAATAGTACATGGCTTAGCTTTTTTCTGCTCCTATAGAAATTACATTTTCACACCTTTTATTTGTCATTATTACAATATAAATTGTCTTTATCTAATAAATGTCCAAATAATAATTTTAACATCATTAGTCAAAGATGAGATTTAACATCATAATCATATAACAACATGAAAAACACCAAATTAACCCAGGAAATCTTTTTATAAATATTTGTTAAACTACCAACGTTATCCTGGTTTATAAATGATTAACAATTACCATTGTAACTAAACCCCACCAGAAAACCCCCGGGGGCTCAGAGAAACACAGCAAGAAAAATAAGCAAAAAACAAACAAAAAGATCATTTGTTGCCATAATGTAAAATATCCTTTTAAAGGATTTTTCGGTTTAAAAAAGCTGCTAGATTTCCAAAAGAGTTACCGCAACACAATTAAAACAGCAGGTGGTGGCTACACTTGTATTTCACTTGTATTTGTACACTTGTCGATATCTAACAAATTTGAGAATGTGTTGAGTTTTAAATATATTGTAAATAAACGGAAGTTAGAAAACATTTTTAAATAGTAAATTAAAATATTCGCATTTAAATAAAACCCCTACACTTTTATAGCTTTTAAGTTAGAACAGAATATATGTATGAATTATATTGTTTTACAACTTTTAGCTGGATTTAAACTAAAACTTCAGAAATGGTTTTAAAAAGCTGAAAACGATTTTATTGCTTTTCCAATAAAAAAAAAAGGTTATAAAGCGAAATAAAGAAAAAGCTATTAGTTAGAAAATTTATGCAAGCATAACTTAAATACAGAAAGAGGCAGATTGAAAGGAATAAGTGTTCAAAAGTGTAGAACTTTTAAACTATGTATACAACAGATTTCATAGACATTTATTACAATAATAATAATAATGAAGGAGTTAAACTTTCAATATAAAGCTTTTAAGGTATAAAAATCTTATGCTTAAAAGTAAGTTACACTGTGCTCGTATCAAACTTGTGTAGCAAGCAAACTTAAAGCCTTGATTTGATTGTTACTTTGGCATTGATTTTTCTATAACTTAAACTAATGATAAGCAAGACTTATTGTACGAGTATATCAATGGATAGGAAATTAATTGTGTCTTGTTTTAAGAAATATGTAAATAATTACCAAAAGTTAACTTTCATTGAAGACTTTTATATAATTAAAACGAGTTAGTATAATGATAATTAAATTTCTATATTTTACATTATCAAACTTTTAAAGTTAAACCTGGGTAAATATAAAAGTTGACTTATTGTTTATCATCATATAACAAATTGCATCTACTTTTCAGTAATGTACGAGTATAAATTAAAATTTAAATTTTTTTAGAAGAAATTTTTTTGTATCGAAAAGTCAATTCAACTCGATCTCAACAACTGCCAGTTTTCCATATTTTATAAGTAGAGTATAGTGATATTCCAACAAGTGATTAAAAGCTTCTGTTTTATCAAAAAAAAAATAGCAAACATTATTTTTGCCAAACGAAAAATTTTTATATTTTTACCCTACAAAACCAACTTTTCTCACGAGCTGATTTTTACAATTCTCATTAAAAATTTAATATTCTATTTTATAGCTTTTCCTTTATACATACTCGTGTCGTCCACCTTTAATTGTAGATTTAAGTACTTTTTTGGCAAATTATCGTAATGCAATTATTCTTGAAATTTGTACAAACAAATATTTAAAACAATCAAGCAATACTTTTATGGGACTCATTAAAAAATTTTAATTTTTCTTTTAAATTGTAAGATTTTCTAACAATGCTAAATGTAGGGTGCTATATTTAATTCAAACAAATTTATACTCTAACACTTGCATTTAATCATGGAAAAGTTTTGTATTTATTTAACAAAATGTTTAATTAAGTGCAAAACTTAAAAAAGTACCTTTTTATTATCAAATGTCTATAGTACCTTTTGAAAAGTTTGTCCAGTTTGGAAGTTTTATACTTAAAAACTATTTAGACAACTGTTTGCAATTTGTACTTGACTTTAAAAAAAAAACGATGTAGTAACACAAACCAAAAACATTAAAACATTGCACAGTTAAAATTTAAGACAAAGTATTATAAAAATTAACTTTCTAGGATGCTACACCAAATTTAAACATAATTACACTCTATTACATGCTGAAAGTGTATTCCTTCAGCAAATGTTAGCAAAATTGTTTTTAAGTTTAGCAAAAAGGTAAAAGTACTTTTTTGGAAAAATTTAAATTCTAAAAATAAACTTTCTATTAGTGCTAAATGTAGGGCGTTGGACTAAATTTTAGCAAAATTACACTCTCTGCTTTCCATACAGTTTATTCTTTTAGAAAATGGAAAAAAGTTTTTAATTTTCTTAACAGAATGTGAAAAGAAATGGTAAAATGGTAAAAGTACTTTTTTGGCAAAATTTTAATACTCAAAATAAACTTTTTATTAGTGTTTAGTATTGGCCATTACAACAAATATAAGTAAAATTACTTCCTTACTTTGTTGTCTTTTAGAAAATTTTAAACTATAATACTTTTTTCAAACAAAATGAAAACAAAATTGTAAAATGGAGGAAGTACTTTTTTAAAAAAGTTAAAAAAAAATTAATATTAACTTTCTATTAGCGCTTAATGTATGGTGTTTAACCAAATCTAAATCAAATTACTATCTGAAGTTTATTTATAGTAAACTCTTTTATAAAATACCAACAAAACAAAACTTAAAAATGGAGGAAGTACTTTTTGTGAAAAATTAAACATTTTAATATTAACTTGCTTAATGTGCTTAATGTAGGGTGTTGTTGCAAATTAAAACAAAATTACCTAGTAGAGTTTCCTACTTTGTGCATTCTTTTAAAAAACGTAAGAAAGTTTTTAAGTTTCTTAACAAAATTTAAAAAATTTTATAAAATGGTGGAAGTACTTTTTTTGTTTTGCTTCTTTACAAGCTGCTTTTGGTACGCAGAACTGGAGCTGTGTGATGAACCAAACGTAATGTTACGGTGCCCAAATTTAGATTTTGAATTGTTTGAAAGTCAAATATTTACCGAAAAAGGCGTATTTAAAAAAAACTTCGTTTATTTAGGACAAAACACAACACATATTTAGTCTTATTTTATTTGATTTTGCAAAACTCTTGTAAGAGTAAACAACGTCAAACCAATTTGTGCTAAAACAAGTGGTTACGCTTTTTTGAGTAAATATTTGCCAAGTGTCACTGTACTTTAAGAATACGGTAAGAACTGTTGATTTACAAAAAAATTGTCAATGAACAAACTAGATTTATGAAGTAGTGTCGGTAGGTACTGTAGGGCACCTTTAAATTAGCTAAACATGTTAAAAATTTCAAAGAAATATTTTTCTTTTTTGAAAATTTATTTTAAAAGTTTCGGTTTGTTTCGTATTAGGCTGAATATCAATTTTGTGGCCGAATATTAGTTTTGGTTCGGTTTCAGTCGGACTCTATCAGCCAACGTCACAGATTTTTAATTCCGTTCAGAAGTCGAAAATCTAGAAATGCTTAAAATTACAATAGCAAACTGAAAGTGGTTTCATTCCGAAAATTTGTTTCGTTTTGCTTCTTCTATACAAGCAAAAACCCGAATTAATTCAACATCCGAAATTATTCAGTATTTATAAAATCAAGTCATATTTTTAAAAAATTTAAAAATTTCGTACAAAAATTTCAGATTTATAGCAGCTTGGCGCATTGCAGCTGGCGCTGTTCTCCAAGAGCTATATGAGCCTTCCTGGAATTGTAAGTTCGCTTTCACACTCTTCAATTCTGACACGTCAATCCAAGTATTTATGGACGAGAAGGGAAAAGAGATCAAAAGGGGTACAAACTTGACGGTACAAGTCAATTTTCTTATTTCCTTTTGTTTTATTTTTTCTTTCTTTCATGCATGTTTATTTGCATTAAAAATTGACATGTTTGAATGAAATGGCATGTTCAAAAGAGAATTCTACAAAAACTGGTCAGCTTAAATTGAAGTGTGTGAAACAAGACTAAGAGATTTCCAATAAACGTTGGCACTTATTAAGGGTCTACGTCGGAACACAAAGACAACATTTGTTTTTGAAATTTTATTCTTCAGTTTTTTTATACACATTTTCTAGACAATTTTTTTTGTTCTCTTTAGGAAATCAGCAAATCAAATTGAGAGCATTTTATAGGAATTTTAATTTTGTAAAAAAAAAGTCCCAATTTACACGAAGCAATTCTTTAAGCTAAAGATAAGACGAGTACACACTTGATTGTACTAGCAATTCGTGTTACTCTCTTAGTCATATTACATACATAGTATGTGTATAGAAATGTGTGTATACTCTCAAATAAAAATACGAGTGATTTAAGCAAGTTAAAGAATTGTGCTGTGTGAACACCGAAGAAATTTCAAGAAAAAAATTGTATCAATATTTTTAGTAAGAATTCCTTCAGGCAAATTGCAACATTAAACAAAATTTTAAATGTAAAATAAGTTACTTTTTAAAAACAAATGAAATTATAAAGCGCCCACATTCAATTCATTTTATTTTATTTATTTAAGTCTTTCATTCATAATGTAAATTTTCTTATCAAATTTCAAAAGTATCCTTTGTTTCACTCATAAAAACACTAAATAACAAAACGCCATGAATTGATTTCAAAAACAGAAAAGAAAAAAAAACAAAACCAAAAATCTTACCTTTTTCCATTACGTCGCCTCCGTTTGGTGGCATACACTGTGCCCAGTTGGCTCATTGCTAAGGCGGAGTTCGTTATGGTCGCCGTTTTGAAAGATTCTTGTTACTCTAACCAGCGCAAAAAACAACAAGAAGCTCAAACTACGGCAGCAGCCGCAATCCCCAACTTGCAGCCCAGCACTTTTTCTTCTTGTCTTGGTTTAAATGATTGTGTTGTTTTGTTGTTCTTATTGTTGTTGCTTCTTTATTTTATTTTATTTTATTTGAATTTTTTATTTTTATTTTTGTATTTTTTTTAAGGCGTGAGATTTTTTTGTTGTTCACTGTTTTTATTTCGCTTCAAAGACTTTTGTTGTTGGAAGTTTTGATTTTTATTTTATTTTAGTTAGTTGTGTTTGTTTTTGTTTTGTTTGTTTGTTTGCTGTGTTGGTTGTTATCTTACAATTTATGTTATTTTTAACACGATTGTCATTAGTTAAGAGATTTTTTTTAATTAATTAAAACTTTTCTTTGTTTTTGTTTTCATTTCATTTTATAGGAATTAAAAGGAATTCTTATTTTTTGGGGATTTTTTGTTATTTCTATTTAATTATTGCACTTTTTTTCTTTTATTATTTTGCAGAAAATCTAGAAATTTAATAAAATGTTAAATAAAACTTGGACTTTAAGTTTAAAAATTAACGAAAGCTAAAAATAACAAGCTTTTGTAAGTTATAGCTTAAATATAGAATGGGGCAGAGCTAATATCGTATCGTTAAATGTTTATAAAGATACGGTCACACTTGGCAAATATTTGCCAACTTATCCCTAATAAACGTACCAGCAAATACATATTTTTATTTGATAGTATTTGATCTTGCAAAACTCTTGTAAGAGTAAACAACGTCCAACAAATTTGTGATAAAACAAGTGTAAATATTTGCCATGTATGAGTGACGATTCCTTAAGATTCAGAAAAAATTAAAGTAGACTTCAAATGTACCTACTTTAAGAAAATTTTGTATGAAAATTTAAACTATAAAACTAAACTTTAACAAATTTGAAAAAGCTAAAAAAAAAAATATAATCAATTGGCCAAAAGTAGATAGCAAAACTTTTATATTAAAAAGCTGTTACTTTGCAGGCCTTTTGTTTCCTATGTTGAATTATAAAGATAGACTTATTGCATATAATTAGATAGGAAATTGTGTCTGGTTTACAGAAATGTAAACGAAATTTTAATAATTTAATTTTTATAAAACATTTTACCAACAAAAAGTCTTCAAAATTATGACATCAGTAATAAAATATTAAAAACTTCTAACCAAATCATGGCAAATCCTGTCATATCATAGACAAATTGTTAGAGATTTCAAAGTATGGTCTGGCTTAATGAGAAATTTAAATACAGAATGCTAAAAATTAAGTTAATGTTGAATATTTCGCGTGTCAACAATAGAAGATTTATCAAGACACAAACTCCCAAGACACAAACCATTTATGTAAACGGAGTCATGAACTTCTGAGTATAGGGCATTTATCTAGATCATACCAGGAATCGCTCTCAATACTGTGAGAAAAGGACCAAAGTCGTTTTTTGAATTTAAAAAGTGATTTTTTACAAAAAATGTTATAAAAAAAATGTTTTTAATGTAATATTTTTACTTATTTGAATTTTCTGATACATTTTTCATAGATGCTGATTTTTTTTTTTTTTTTTTAATTTTTTCGGACTGTTTTTGTGTTCAAATATCATTAGTAAAGTACAACTTCAACAATCCGGACATGCGCCAGTCCGGTCACTCCAATAATTCGGACGCTTCTACATTTTGGACAATTTAAAATTTTTAAAAATTTTACTCGCATGTTTTGTTATTCATACTTTGATTTACATTTTGCACTTACTTTCGCAAGCGTGTTTGTCTAATTCCATTCCAAGTGTCATGTTTTTAAATAATAAACGCAAACATAAAACACTAACCTTAAAGGAAAAGTGTGATATTTTACAACGTCTTGATGAGGGAAAAACTATTAGGCAGGTTGCCGAAAAATTCCATGTTTCTAACGCAACGATTTGCGACATTAAAAAAAATAAGGAGAAGATAAAACAAATTATTTCAAATACCTTTAATGGACCCGGTAACATTAGAGCCAGAATAATGTAATAAACCATTTTCTTACAATGCATGTACATATGTACATTCACTTAGATTATTTCAATATTTTCACCTACTATAGTCCGGACAACTCGGTAATCCGACCGACCCTAAAACTATATGTGTCCGGATTGTCAAAGGTGCACTGTATATTTTATTTTGAAACTTTAACATTTTCTCTGTTAAATATCTAGTTAACATGACTCTGTTAACATAAATGGTTTGTGTCTAGGGAGTTAATTTTCAAATTTATCTTCACGCACATATTTTACCATGTAACCCATGTATCATGGGTTAGGAAATTTTGAAAAAAAAATTCAACAATTAAATTGCTATAAAACAGTTTTTCCAAAAATCCAGACATTTGAATAATCAAATCAAAGTTAAATATAAAGAACGCTTATTGTAATCTGTATAAATCCAAGGATTAGCTTCAAGTTTTCATAATAATGTCTGTCCAAAAAGTAGTGATTAGATATGTGATTTTTATAACATGCTGTAGCATACTAATGAGTCCTTAGGGCAGCAGAAAATCTATTACATTCTACTCAAAAGTCTCCAAAAATTGCTTTCTTAAATGTAGTTTTTAGAATTCTTGCAATTTAGCTGCAGCATATTTACAATTTAGTTTGTTCAGTAAAACGAACGAAAACTTCATTTTTAGCAACTATAAAATTCAGTTAATAAATATTTGAAGACACAGTTTTGACAAGCAATACTTGCTGGAAACTTACTACAATGTTTCCTACTGCTACATAGTTGCTTCAGAAAGAAACTAAAGTTAGTTGTAGAAATTTATATGAAAAAAACTGTCAGTTTTAGATATAATTTCAAATGATTTTCATACAAATTATTTTAGCTAAACTTTTCCCAGCCACATAAAGAAACTGACAATTAATCTGTTTTTTTTTTTGTTTTTTTTTTTAATTTTACCTTTTTTTTCTTTTTTAAACTTTAATCTATAACAAATTCAAAAAGAACTTATTCTTGTATAATTTTCCTGGCAAAATTTTACCAAAAATAAAGTAACACTACAATACTGTAAAAACATATTTCAAATATTGATATGCAGCTATAGACAGAGACATAGCGCACCAAGCCTCAATGAAAATCAGCTATATGCTCTTGTAAGTATAAAGAAAATTACTTTTAACAAAAAATAATATAAAGACACGATAGTGTTTTGCAAAACTACACTACACGCAACGAGGATATCAAATTCTAGAAAAGGATGCTTTTAACACAATTGAAACCAAAATTAATCTAATTGCTTCTGACGCAAACACGTTTGCACAACGAGAATAAAACCAAGAACTCTATCCCCATTGCACTACTAAAACAGTAAAGTGCGCTATTTCTATGTCCGTATCTGTATGTATATCTCTCAAAGAGGCTGTTGAGATTTTAAAATGGTACTCAACCTTAAGCAAAATATTACTTTTTTACATTAAAAGTACTTAAGTACTTAAAGGTTAGATTAGCATTATTTTATTTCTCACATCTTAAATTACTCGTAACTGTTTAAAAAGCAAATCAATTTCACAGTAGGAACTGCACGAAATAGAATAATAGGTTGTATAGTTTTGTGTGTTTTGAAATTTGTCGATGGATAAATCTTTTTTGGAATGATGCGTTGCAACAAAACAATATATTAAGAATATTATTTTACGAAAAAATTCTTGTTATTTTTTCTTTAAAAAAAAAAAAGTAAAAATTTATTATTTCGCCTTAAGAGTTCATTAATTGTTTTAAATAACTCAAAGAATACTCTGCAAAAATAATTTACACAATAAATAGACTGAAAAGCTTTTTCCAAAGCGCCACAATTGTCGTGAGCAATCTTTAGTTAATGTTTGCATTGTTGAGAAATAAAATTCGCGAGGGTTTTTTTTCACAGTCACACAAATCATATTTCTTTAAATGTTTGTAGTTAGACCAGGCCCCACTACAGCAAACAATCGACACACTACAGAACTCCAAAAAAGCAAATAATTCTCGAACAAAAATACTGGTAAAATTCTCGAATAATTCTCGTTAATTTTTCGAGAATAAATTGTAGAGAATTATTTAAAAATAATAATCTTGTGTAAAAGTAAACAAAACTCGTTTCATATTGATAATGATTCGTTACTGTTGGGTTCTCGAACTTTTGATAATAAAGATAAAAAGTTTGCATAAAGTTCGAGGGTAATAAAATGTTGAAATATTCTGGCATGCATTTACATAGTATTTAGAATATTTTAGAAATATGTACATTTATTACAATAAAATTTATAATTTTATTTAAACGAGATAAATCTTTTTACCAAAATTTAAAAATTACATTTTTATTGAAAAATAAAAATTATCAGGAATTTAGTTCATTTTCTCGCCCTTTTAAACGAATAAATTTATGGACATTGAATATATTGGCTGAAGCTTAAATTTGGATTTTGTTTACAAACATGAAAAATTAGGAATTGATTTGCTAAACTTAGTTTAAGTTCAAGTTCAATCTTTTAAATTGTTAAGTTTAAACCTTTTATGGGCAAAGAGCTTTTCACGTTTTCTGTTTAGACATTTGTAATTTCAAAAATTGATTTCAAAACTAAATCGATATTTCCAAGTTGGTTTATATAAAATTTAAATTTTGTGAAATTTTAGCCAAAGAATTGCTTCATAAAACCTGTATTGATTTGCCCAGCACAGTGGGTAAAAAATGTAATTTGTTTAATAACAGGGGACTATGGAATGTAACAGAAAGTTACTGTTTGTCAAATAAGAACCGATGTGAACCGATTTGCTTAAAGTTTAACAGTTGTAATTTAAGTTTCATATAACAAATTTAAAACAAATTATAACAAATTTAAAATTTATTCAAAACGTTATTTGAAAATTTTCCATTTCTGGCCTAAACTTTTGTTGCGTTAAAAGCAAATAAATAACTTTTGTTTAAATTACAATAAACATTTTTTTAAAAATTATATTGCGTTTAACAACAGCTTAGAAAATAATTTACACAAAGTTTCCCTAAATTATTTCAATTCTATAAATTTTTAAAATTTTTTTAAAATTCAAAAAAATTTTGTAAAAATTTACCAAAATTTTTTATGTTATCACCAGCATTGTCAGCTTTAAAATTTCAAAACGCACCAAAATAGAGAAAAAACGTGCCATTTAAAAGAAAATGCAATACAAGTTTCTTCTGTTTAAAATGTTTATTGAATAAATTTTTAATTTTTTAATTTCATAAATTTTATATAAAAATTTTTAAAAAGAGATCAACGTTTAATATTAAAAGCCTTTTTTAAAATAAACGAGCTAATAAAGATAAAATAAGTATGGAACCACACAAAATTTAACTCACAATATGCTATTCGGAACTGAAGTACTATTTGGTAAAAAAGTTTTAATTTTAGTACTTTTTTAAATTATTTTTATTTTCTATTTTAAGTAATATTTTCAATAAAATTTGTTAGGGCTCCACTGGGCCTCTAATCCTGCTTGTTCGTCTACAGTTCAGTAGACCAAACCATCAACAAGAATTTTTATTTTCATGTATAAAATATTAATTTTATTTTCAAACAAACATTTTCACCCTATTCACCTTTAGCAATAACCTTCATATGACGAATGTATTTATTTATCATACACTGATATATATTTTTCATCGTATAGATTTCATGATAATGAATTATTAAAAAACTGCAATTAAAAATTAGTAAAAATAAATATTTCATTAAATTTTCGGAAACATAAAAAAGGCACCGAAATTAACAAAAAAAAATAAAAATAAAAGCGCACCGCGCACTGCACCCCAACTAAGAAATTTTTCGCACAAAAACTTAAAAAAAGCACCAAAAATGGTGCGAAACGCACCAAGTTGACAGTTATGGTTATAACGAAAGAAAACACTTGTAAAATTATGTATTAGGAAATTTAAATCACATGTTTACTTGCACCTTACAGTCAGCATTGTATTAAAAATAAATTTTTCAACGTTTAGCTTTACATATCTACATAAGTTTAGCATTATTTGTTTTTACATATTATAAAGTCGCTTAAAAAATGTGTGCAAGAAAGCAGATTTGCTGAAGCCCTACTTATAAAATTTTGTTTTTTAAACATGAAAAGTTTTTTTTTTAATTCATGTCATTTAAGTTATAATTTATATAAAAAATCTTTTCAATATTTGGTAACAAAATATTTGGAGAGAAAAGGCAAAAAAAAAGTAATTTTTTTTATTTTATTGAACTTTTTCAAAAACTTGTTCTGTAATTATGCCACGCAATAAAACATAGGAAATATTTATACATATTTGTAAATTACACATAATTTCGTTTGTTTAAGTAGGTATGAAATATGTTTAATTTTTGTTTTCCACAAAACAAATAAATCCTGCCAACTAAGGACAAATTTTTATTGATGCCCTACTTTTGCATCCTCATTGACACTTTGCAGTTTTGAAAAGCTCCTTACTGTAATGGAAAATCTAGAGATGACTTCGTAAATACAATTCGTAATATTACAATATTTTTTCAAAAAAACTTGAAAAAATTTTCACATAAACATTTCAATACAAAAAGTTTGTATCATTTGAATTTTGCTTAACCGCCGGCATTTTTGTGTCCTTTTAATATTATTTAATTAAGCTGTTTCTTTGCTAATTAGTATGTAGATACATAATTGATTTTTTATATTATGGAAAAGAATATTATTCAATAAATAGTTATAAAACGCAATTCCTTATTAAAATTAAAATGGCAAACACGATTTTATTAAGCCAAGTTTTTTTAACACAATTTTTCTATGAAAAAGTTTTTTTTTATAATTCTTTTAAATTGTTGTTGGTTGCTAAACAGCTTTAGTTACACTTTAAAGTTATAATTATATTAATTTCAAAAATTCCTGTCATTAAAGATTTTTTGCAAAAATTAATAAATTTGCTGGAAGTTATTGATTTAAAAGTTGATTTTTTATGAATTTTTAATTTTTTATTAATTAATTAAAATTTTCACCTTTTCTCTTGAAAATTTTGTTATTTTATTTTCTATGGTAATGGAAACGGAAGTGGTTTACATTTTTATGTTTACATATGCGTGTATGTACAACAAACACTCGTATACTTGTATGTGTGGGATAGTAGTTTTCCATAAACCGTAAATTAATTAATTTTTATTTGTTTTAATATTTTTCACATTTTCTTAAGCCGTCGGTTAAACATGATGCCGTAATAATTTGCCGTTTTTATTTTTTTTCAATTTTAACGTTTACTTCGTTAAAAAATTTGTTTTGTTTTTGTTAATATTTTTGCTTAAAATTCGTGCGTTAATTCATTATGGTTTTTTATTTTACAACAACAGCAGCGACATATATATTTCAGATGTTGTTGTTGGTGTGCTGCCGCAATAACAGAAAAAATAATAAACACACACAGTAAATTTGTTTTGTAATTTAAATGAAAGAAAAACGAAACGACGACGAAACCAACACACGCGTTAATGATTATTTCTACAAACACGCGATCTCTTTGAGAATCCAACAAGAACTGAAGTTGGGAAAAACCAGTCCTGCTTGTTGGCCGAAAGCCACAAAAAAACAACTCACAAATACCCCGAAAACACAAAGCTGGCATAAACAGCAACAACAACAAAAGCAACAACAGCAGCGACTTAAACCTAAAAAACAGCACAACGCAACAAAGCCACCTTAGAGCATATAAATTTTATATTATAAAAAGAAAAACCACTCAAATCCCCACACAATAACAGCCACAACAACAACACAACAAAGTTCTAATAACCACAACAACTTGCCTTCAATTTTAAGGCTTAAAACAATATTAACTGCAACAACCCACAACTACAGCCAGCTACTTACTACACAAACTAACTCATTTAAACAAGTCCTGTTTTCTTAAAACATTTGTGAGAGAACTGTACTCAAAATTCTCTTATTTACCATTATTCATAAATCAACTCCTTTTTAATCAAGCCAACAGAAATCCCAATAAGAAAAAAAGAGAAACTTTCTTTATTTAGTTATATCTTACTTCTCCTTTACTCCAGTTGTTTTTACCGTTTCAATTCACTTGCGTTTCTTTCTACTCACTGGAAGTTTAGTTGCTACTCTCGCTCTTTGCAATACTATCGCTCTTGTTTGTTTTGAACTCATTTTGTTTTACAGTAATTTCTCCTAGTTTCTGTTTTAGTGTTTAAGAGGGCGTGCTCATTATAAAACAATAACAACAAACAATTGTATTGTAGTTTTATTGTTTTGTATAACACAAAGAAGCAGAAACAATACATTTGAAAACAGTGTCTACAATTGGCGTTAAATTACAAAAGACAGATAGCTGTTTTAGAATCGTAAAGTAATATTAATAAAAGTTACTTTAAATTTAACAATAAAATGTTAAAAGCTTTTTATAAGATGTATTATTTAAAATAGGTTAAACTTTTTAATATTTTTAACTCTTCATTTTCGGAAATTATAATTCGAAATTTAGGAATTCAATTCAATTCAATTCAATGCTTTTAATTTCGAGAGTTTTAAATCAATTTCAATATTTTTTTAAATTCCCATTTTCAACATGAAAAATTCCCACTTTAGTCATGGCTCCAAAAAATGTTTTCGTTAATATTTAAATACCTTAAATGGTTCTTATATGATTTTTTTTAATTGTATCCAGAATAAAATTTCATGTTTTCAAATTTGCATTTTGGGAATGTTAAATCTTTTAGTCAGGAATTTAATAAAAATTCTCCTAATTTTTTATTTTTACAAGGGAGACGTTTATATAAATGTAAATAGAACATAAATATTGTAACTTCAGCTAATTGTAACAGAGATTAGGACCCATAATAAGCAAAGTTTGGATCCAGACCAGCAAAATTAGAAAATCAAATTCAATATATTTTTTAAATTTAGGGCGAATATTAAAAATATCATTTTACCCCGTATTAAGTCTTCAAACATTTTTGAAAGGATAGTTCTAAACTTTATATTTTTTTTTTTTGCATAGTTGTATTCTAGAAAGAAAACCACCGAAACGTCACAAATCAATAAAACAAAAAGTGCAGTGAACTTAGGTTGGCATTTTTAAAAAATAAAGGGTTTTAAAAAATAACGAGCCGCCAAAAAAAAATACAGCATTTAATAATACCAAGTGTGCTAACCTCGTGTCCACCACTGTATAAAAAAATCGCTTCAAAATGTATATAAACTAAAAAGTGGTTATCCAGTTATTGCAAAAATATTCATATCGCGTTCTCAATGTATATACATACATTGTATATATAGGTATACAGGAACCATAGTCCCCCAACAAAAGACTTTATTAGAGGAAAACTTAAGAACGCGATATGAATATTTTCACAATAACTGGATAATCACTTTTTAGTTTATATATATTCAATTTAAAATTTGATTTACTTTACGAACAATATTTAATCAGTTCCATTTAACGAAAAACAAGGCTAACTTTGTAATAAATATGTACATATATTGTGATAACTTGAGTTTGGTCTCAGAAGTTCAATAAATTAAGAAAACTACAAAAAGAGTTTTCTCCCAAAATCTATTAAATTTTTGCACACGCCAAAGCCGTACTGCAGGTATTTCAAGAATTCAAAAGTGATTCGCAAACCCAACAGTAGTTTTACACATCATCTCATATAGATTGTTAAAAAAAATCTCAAATTCGAAATGAGTTTTTAAGACTATTAAACACATTAATTTCAATTTACTTTCAATCTCGTAAAATTATCAGTATAAGAACACCGAAAATCATTGCTCAAAATGTAAATCGTTAGAGAGATAGCATGAATTTTATAATCCTCAATTCAGCAACATACATACATATGTATATACAATATACATATTTAACAAATAAAAGACAAAGCAATATGCAGTGGTGGATTTACGCCTAGGCACGTGAGGCCTGGGCCTAGGGCGGCATAATTTAAAGGGCGCCAAAATTTAAAGGTAAAAGAATGTAAGGCAATTCAATTTCGAATATTGATTTGGCTAAGTTTTGTTTTAAATTACATCATCTAGAAACAGCTATTCTAGTCATTGTTTGGAATGTAATTTTAGACCGTTTTAATGCTGCTAGTAAGAAACTACAGGGATCACATGCTGATTTATCATCTGTTATCCAAATTTACGGTTCTTTAGCCTCATTTCTTCATAATATGAGAAATAAATAATTTGAAGAAAAATCAAAGCGCTATCTGGAGTTCAGGATTATTATCATTATGATAGTCGTCGCAGAAAAACCAGAAAACTTCAGATGAATCACGAGTCAATGGAAGAGCACAATTTTCTGGACAGAAAAATTTTCGTACAAATATTTACTATCCCATTTTGTTTACTCTGAGTTTACAGTTATCCGAACGTAAAAAATCATATGAAAAGGTTTTTGACATCTTGAGCTTTTTTGATAATTTATATAAAATAGATACAACTGAGTTAAAAGGTCAGGCAAATAAACTCGCCAAAAAATATCCTGGTGATCTAGAAGAGACATTAGCAAATGAATGCATTCATTTACATTATCAACTCGAAGATTTATTGGCAAATACTGAAATTTGCGTTCTGCACAAATATTTTGTTTGCAAATTACAAACAAAATTTTATACATGCATAAAAAATTTAAATATCTACGAAAAATAAGACTGATATGACATATGTATATGTATAAGTACATATGAATTGAAAAACGTATGTGTGCCTAAATTAATAAAAATTAATACACAATAATTAAAAATTATATGGTTTTTTATTATCACTTTTGTATAATCAAAAAGGGCGGCATGTCAAAGAGTGCCTAGAAAGGAAGCAGGCCTAAATCCGCCACTGGCAATATGACAAGATTTGTTTTATTGTTTGATTTTATTTGAATTCAAAGATTTTAAAATATAATTATGTTTATCTAATGATACATGAATCTTTTAAACTTTTTTTCTTTAGAAAAATTTACAAAAAACATTTACAAATCTTGATTTTTTTGGAATTTTCAGCTCATTTAATTTAAGTAAAACGAATTTATACTTTCAAGCTAGCTTAGGGATATATTTTAGCCACTGCTCGCTTAATACCAAACTTACAATTCGCTAAAATGTATTATTAATAAAATTTACGCTATTTTTCAAACTTCATCTAATCATTTTATAACACCCTATTCAATTGTCTACACTGTTTGATACAGCCAAAACACAATTCTATTAATTTCCCCTATTTCCTGTGTGTTTTTACTGTTCTCTCGCTCTCACTTACTGGCAACTCTTCTGCAACCATGTAGTTGTATGTATTTTGTAGTTGTTGTTATTATTGCTGCCTAGTTCTTTTATACTGCTCTAAAAATGTCTCTTTGTTTTTATGATTTCTATAAATGGGTTTTTAATTTTCGTTGTAGTTGTTGTTGTTGTTATTCATTCAAATAATTTATTTTTTATACATTTGATCTAATTAATTATGGTTTCTGGTAATTAAAACAAAAGCACAATTTTAAGCTTTAACTTTTTTATTTATTTATTTTTCTTATGTTTGGTTATAGGTATATTTATTGTTGTAGGTAGCTACATACATATGTATGTATGTACCTAGTAAGTTGTATGATGTACAAGTAGTAATAGTTGTAATTGTTGTTGCTGCTTTCAGTTTAAATATTATTTTTATCTGGGATTTGCATCTTTCGCGCAATAAATCACGCTTCAGTAGTTTATGTTGTTTTACTCGTCGCTAAATTTTATTTTAGTTGTTGCTGGTACTGCTTCTGCTGCTGCTGTTGTTGCATTTTAAATTTGTCTGAAGCCTCGTTTGTTGTTTTAGTTTATTATTATACAAAGGTACCAAATTGTTGCTGTTTGTTATCTTTGCTGTTTTTTGTTTGTTTTTTGTTTTAGCTTTAAATGCATTTATGTTTCAGCAAATTCTATGGTTAATGATTATTGCAATTATTCACCTTTTTTATTTATTTTTGTTTATGTTGTTCAGGTTTAATGTGTCTGTAGGTGGATTTGTTCGTTGCATTTAATATTTATGTAAAATTAAAGTTGGTTGGGGAGGGTGGTTATTTATAATAATGAATAGTTTCTGTTGTTTACATTTAAATTGTCCCTTATTTAAGTGATGGTTGCTGTTGACTGGAATGAGAGATCAGTTTAAAAAACAGAAGGGATTTAAAGTGTAATTTTGTGTTAACAACTTTTTCCAAATTCCCATTTTCAAAATTAAAATTCAAAATTTAGGAATTTTATTTAATAGGTTTAAAAAACTAGAATTTGGTTCCTCAAATTTTTGTTGTCTTTTTGTTTTATAGATTTTTTTTAGTTCCTGCTGGTAATTCTAATATTGCCCACTTTAGAAATTTCAACAAAAAATAATCTGTGTTTTTTATATGTATTTCTTATTATTGTTTATAAAAAAATGATAAAATTTATAAAATTCAAAATTTTTTCCGGAAGAAGCTACACAAAGAGTAGCGAAATATTGAAATAAAATTTAAATTTTTTATAAAAAAGTCCTAAAGCTTAGTTAATCTGGTTTGTGAGAAAAATATCTGTTTAATTCTCTTATGGCCGAATTCACAGTCTTTAGTTAGCTAATGATTCTTAACTACACAGAAAAAAAAATCATGTATTTTTTTCAATTAAATCTTTAATTGATTTTAAAATAATTTTCAATTAAAATTTTAATTGATTCAATTACTTTTTCTGATTTTTCTGATATTTTCAATTAAATCTCAAAATTTTTTTTAATTGATAATATAATTTTTTTTACAGGTCCGATTTCAATTAAATTTTTAATTGATTCCACAACTATTTTAATTGAAACTCATTTTTATTTTTTTCTGTGTAATGATTCTTTATTTGCAATGCTTAGTTTGCAATAAGAATAACAAGTAATAGTTAAACAATAGTTAGTATTTTTGTTTAACAATGCTTAACTAATGACTGAAAATTCGGCCATTAATTTTTTTTGCAATTTTTTAATTCCCATTTAGGGAATTTAATTAAAATTCTCGTAATTTTTGATTTACACAAAGAGGAAATTTATGAAAATATAAATAGAACATAAATATTGTAACTTCAGCTAATTGTAATAGAGATTAGGATCCATAATAAGCAAAGTTGGGATCCAGGCCAGTAAAATTAAGGAAAAAAATTCATTATTTTTTTAATTTAAGTCTAATATTAAAAATATCATTTTAATCTGTATTAAATCTTCAAACATTTTATGTAAGTTCATTAAAATTCATAACATTCGAGAAACCTTTTAAGAATATGAAAATATGTATAAGGAAATCTAAAGGAATTTACAAATTTACCCTTGAAATGGTGTCTTTTTGTTAAACTAAATTAAACAACTGCTGCCATTGTTTTTCTTCATTTGTATACAAATTTAAAGAAAGAAAAAAAAAAAACGTATGAATATGAAACATGTCATCAACTATTTTATGCAAGAAGTAATTTTGCTTATTTTCAGTGAAAAATGAAAAAGATATAAGACACTTTATGTCAGAGTCTTAACAAAAGATGTTCTAGACAGTGTCTAGAAAATATTATAAATAAGCCTGCGGTTAATTGTTTTAACAAACTAACAGAGTTCGTTTGATCTAGACTTTTAAAAGTGAAAAGCAGTAGATAAGTAGCATATGGAAATTATTATTGGCATTACATTTTTAAACTGCTGCTTTGTCTGGCTAAGGAAGGATGCAATCATTTTTAAGCTGCTTGTGAGGTAACACCCTTGAGAGTTTAGTTATTATAAAGGTATGGGTAATGTAATACCTAATTTATATACAATAAGTGCAAGTACATACACTCTTCTTTACAGGTATTACGTGTGTATTTATGTACTTGCAAGTACTTTGCAGACACTTGCTGTCTTCGTTTAGATGCACTTGCACTTGTTCGATTATTCTTTGGTAAGTAGATAAGAAGATAATTGGATTTTCTCAAACAATTAGCTGCCCCTCTCTCTCTCTATCTCTCTTTCCTTCCTTTAACCGGAGTTTGTTTAGAAACTAAAGTATTAAACAGCAGCAGTCAACAACAGGTGTTTAAAGTACATTCAAAAGTTTTAAAAGAAAATTGTTAAGAATTAATATGTACCTATTAAAAAAAAATATTAATTATTACATTGTGTGTAAATTTAACGTAAAAATATGTTGAGTTTTATATAAAATTACAATACCACACACATAAACAGCAAATCACTCGGTGGTAAAAGCAGGCCTGGGGAACAAACGATTTAGAATTCCTTAACTGGGAATACCTATTCATACATATGTACATTGTACATATATTGTATTGAATATGGAAATTCTTAAAAATTATAAGTTATATAAATTTCAAAGACAAATTCACATTTAAGGAACTTTTAATTGTTTTCCTTGATGGGATATTTAAAATCCCCAAAATGGAAATTTTGAAGTTCTATAATTTTAACATGGATTTAATAAAAACAAATTTTTGGTATTTAAATTTAACAAAAATATATTTTATTGAAATCCCTAAAATGGGAATTTTTTATAAAGAAAATGGGAATTTAAAAAAAGAATTCAAATTGTTGAAAAAACTTATAAATTAATAAGTTTTAAAATAAAAATCATCACTAAGGTCATATTAAATTGAATTCCTAAATTGAGCATTTTAAATCCCCAAAATGGGTATTTTGAAAATTTGTAAATTTTACATGGATTCAACATAAAATCGCATAAAAAAAATTATTTGGCATTTAAATATTAGCAAAACATATATGTATTATATATGTACACACATACATACATATATAGTTTAAATAAATCCCTAAAGTGGGGATTTTTTATGATAAAAATGGGAATTCAAAAAAAGTAATTAAAATTGTAAAAAATAATGCATAAATTATTAAGTTTTAAAATACAATTCATAATTTAGGTCATATTAAATTGAATTCCTAAATTGGGCATTTTAAATCCCCAAAATGGGAATTTTGAAAATTGCAAATTTTTTTGGCTTTTAAATGTTAGTTTGAATAAATCCCTAAAGTGTGGATTTTTTATTTAATTTTGGTGTTTAAATTTAACAAAAATATGTATAGTTTGATGAAATCCATAAAGTGGGGATTTTTTAGAATGAAAATGGGAATTTAAAAAAAGAATTAAAATTGTTGAACAAATTTATAAATTAAGAAGTTTTAAAATAAAAATCATCACTAAGGTCATATTAAATTGAATTCCTAAGTTGGGGATTTTAAATCATCAAAATGGGAATTTTTAAAAATCTAAAATTAAAATTAATTAAATTCCTAAATTGGGCATTTTAAATACCAAAATGGGAATTTAAAAAATCTCAAATTCAATAAAAGAAAATCTTGTAGAAATTATAGAAACAATTTTTGAAGCCATCATCATAAAGAGGGAAATTTTTATGATGAAACAAGTTTTTAACATTGAAGGACTATTATTTGTTGTTATGATCTGTCTCCCTTACACTGTTGTTTGATTAGAACCTTGTGAACCCTGTATTATTTATTTTATTTTTTTTCTTTAACAATATTCTTTGTTATTCTTTGTTGACGCCAGTAAATCACTAGTAAATTTATGCATTTGTTAGAAAAATGTTTGTTATTGTCGGTATTGTTACATAAAAAGGGTGGTTTCCCAGGTATGTCATTAGTGCTTAAATATGACTGAACAATACTGATAATAATAATAATAATGATGGAGTTATTTGTTGGTTCATTTTAATGGCGGTTCAATATGAGAATGTATTACATCCACCCGGCTGCAGAAGGGTGTTTTGAGAGAGGGTGGTTTGAATGCCAACTAAAATGGATGGATGAAATTGTAAAAAGATTTGAATATTTTGGAAAGAAAATGAAAGAATTTCATTATCCATTTTGCTTAAAATATAATTAGGGAAATATTATGTTCACAATAAGACTGTAAGTAAGACGGGGAAACTTGGTAGGAAAATAAACTAGAATATAATTAGAAAAGAACTAGAACAGAACAGGGCAAGTGTTTTCAAAAATATTTTCAATCTAGTCTATTTTTTATTTATCAGCATTATTGAGAACAAAAACTGTTTTATTTTAAAATTGTTGTACATATAGGTGGTAATTCACAGTGAACAATATTTTTCATAATTTGTCTCCAGAATACCAAATTTTCAACGACATTTTTTTCACCAAACAAACGTTTTTATGCGCAAAAGAAAAATTAATAATTCTGTCTTATCTTTTGTAAAACAAACTCTTTTCAATAATGTATGCAAAACCTATTCAGTCAAATCATGAATAAAAATTCCGCGGGAAAACCCTTTTCCCATTTTTCCTATTCAAATTCAATGTTAAACAAATAAAAAGGGAGAAAAAAACTCCCGCGGGTTTTTTATTCATGATTGAGCCTAATCGGCCCAAATTAAAATTAATTTCTGAAGTTTTTTATATTAGTTTCCTGTGTAAGCTAATTGGGCCTAAATCATTCCATTGTAAATTAAAACAACATTTAATTACAATTTTTCCCCAACGTTTCGTCAATTGTTTGTTGACTTCTTCAGGGGAACATAATATGTGTATTAGAGTCATTTTCGTTCATTTATCCAAGACTGATTCATTCGTTAATTCAATTCGTTCAATCGTTCACTTTGAACGAATGAATACAACCCTTATTGAATGTGATTTTCTTCGTTCATTTCGTTCAGTTAAATGACCGGCTCATTCCGTTCAATGAAGTGATCTGTTCATTTTAACCCGTTCGTTCATGAACGACACAGCTCTAATGTGTATATATTAAATTAAATGGAACATATTTTTTTAATTTCATTCCCATTTGCTGCTTGTTTCGTTTTGCTGCTGCTTGTTTTGACATGTTAACACAGAAAATGTGCAATTGCAGCCATTGCAGAAATTTAACAATTGCAGCTGTATATTTTATGCCAGTATTTTGAACAATATTAAAACACTATAAATATCAGTTGTATTTAGGATTCTTGAGAAATTGCGAACAAAAATTAGCAAAATTGCAAAATATTTACAAAAAAAAATAAATAAAATAAATCCTATAAATACAAAGTGCTTAATAATTAATCCCTTAGGAAATTAAGTAAAATTTGTTTTTAAAGTCATATAATAAATGCACGCACTTGTTTTCACACTTGCTGATTTGAAGGCAACAAAAACCCACGTTTTGTTTCCACAATTAATACAATTAATACAATTAAACCTGATACTAAAGCTTCTTTTTGTCAATACAACTGATCACCATAATAGATGATCACAAACAAACAAAAAAAAACCTAAAGATCCCCTGCAAAAGCCACGTGTGTGGGCGTTTGCTGTGCAAAACAGAATACTTTACGCAAAGGATATACTTTCGCCAACCGCAAACGCGAAATTTAAGTAGTTGATAATAAAAAAGCCATAGAATTGATGAAATACCAGAATCTTAATAACAACAACAAAAACAACAAGTGATCCCTAGAATGCGTTGGTGGAGTTTTAACAAACAGCCAAGATTATGCCTCACATGATCACAAGTTGTAGGTGTCTGTGTGAATAAACCACAAACACTCGGATGTACAATACATATCTACATACATACATATGTATGTATGTTGGTATGTGTGTTTGAAACTATAGAATATCACCCACCACCAGCAGTGGTTTTAACAACTTGTTGTTAATTCGATTAAATTAAGCATGATTACCACAAATAAAAATATCAAAGTCATGTTTGTTTTGTTGTAAGATCAGATTACCAACAAACGCAGGATCAAATTTCCTTAAAACAACAGCAACAACTAACGCACAAGATGACTAGCTGCAATTTACACCCTCAACATAAACAAACCGCATCGCAGCGCAGCGCACCGAATCGATCGAATAAAGTCGCCTGTAGACAAGTCGAGACACATCATCAGAAAACAAACAAGATCAATCGAAGCGTGATACACTTGTCAACTGTCAATATGTACAAACAAAATAGTAAATAAAGTGCAAGTGAGTAGAAAGAAGGAATTTTGAAAGTGATCTTCTCTGATCGTGTGCCAAGTGACATGGTGAAAAAAGAGCAACTCTTTTTTTTAGTTGATTTATGATCCAACAACGTGTGCCTGCCTGCCTGCCTGCCTTGGCACAATATCGTCATCGTCTTTAAACAGCCAGCAGGAAATTCTTTAACCGAAAAACAATAAAAGAAACACTTTGACTTGACTGTTTGGTTGGTTGGGGATGACTTGCACAACAAGATCCAAGACAATGACTGACTATAAACAACAACAGGTAGTTGCATTGTTAGTTCTGTGTTTTTCTGTTGAGGGGTCTTAAGCTGCAAACAATGAATGTATAAATGATTCAATCGCTTAAATAGCGGATCAATGTCAACGAATTTAAACAGCAGAGTAAGTTGTACTCTGCACAATAGGGTTGATTTAAAATTAAATTAAACTAAGGTTAATTTAAAGCTTCTTTCAAAAAATATGATATTTTTCTGAAAATATGAAATAATCATAAAAAATACTTTATTTTCTTCTTTGTATTTTCTCAGTTTATAGAAAATTCTTTGCACTGAAATCGTCTTAGATATTAAATAAATATTTTACAGTAGAAAGTTCTTGATTTTTAAAATATTTTTATAGTTATAATAAAAAACAGACATGGAATCAATACTGAAATACATTTTGTTTTTTTTTTTTTATTTTCAGAAGACTTGCCCAATTCAACAAACATAATTTCAAATTAAAGCAGCAAACTGTTTACTCCAACTAAATCGGAAATGAAGTGCATGATGAACAGGTTTTATATCCGAAACTAAACAAATCATAAGTAAATAAAGTAACTACCAGCATTATCTACAAAATTTGTTAACTGTTTATTATAAATGTATTTTTTTAAATAAAATTATTAAAAAATCCAAAGTTTAAAAATGTGTTTTAATATAAAATATTTATTCTTAAAATTAAAAAAAAAAATCGCAAAAACAAGTAAGTGCTTTTTGCATTTAAGCGTTTTTTTAATTCTTGAGCTCTTGGCAGCACTTGCAGCGTTTTTGAAAAATTCTTAAATTTCCTTAAAATACCAGGTGAACATACTTTCCAGAAAGCTCAAGCTATCAAAATTAAATTAAAATTAAAAAATCAATCACAGCATACTTTTAGGCTTTCCAAGAAAACTACACTACACTACGTTCAAAGCGAATTTAGCAAACCCAAACATATTAAAGCATACTTTGGGGAGGTTGAATATTTTAATTTTAGCAAACCTTGCTTTCTGGAAATTCTGTACGCCTGGTATTTCATGAGATTTTTGAAATTTGGAAAACAAGAAAGAAAATCGCCTAAATAAAAAAAAGCTCTAAACAAAAAATCACCACAATAAAAAAACGCTGAAATAATATTGTTTTTTTTAATTATAAAAGCAAAAAAAAATCTCAAATAAAAATTGCCAAAATAAAAAAACTATTTCTTTAAACAAAAAATCGCCAAAATAAAAAAATGTTTAAATAAAAAATTTTAAAATTTTATATAATATAATTACAATTTTACAATGGAAACAAGAAATTGTCAAAATAAAAAAAATTTTGGAAAACAAAATAGCAAACATTAAAAACGCTCAAACAAAAATAAAAAAACGTGAAAATTAATATTTTGGGAAGAAAAAATAGCCAAAATAAAATAGCCAGAAATAAAAAACCCTAATATTTCTCGAAAGAAAAACTCCAAAATAAAAAACGCTTATCTTTTTGAAAACAAAAAATTGCAAATATTAAAATCGATAATTTTTTATTAAAATAAGAAATTGAATTGCCAAATTAAAAAAAACCGCAAATATTTCGAGACCAAAAAAAAAACGCAATAAATTATCAAATCAAAATTACATTATTTTGGAAATAAAGAAATCTACGAAATAAAAATGCAAATTTTTCAAAAATAATAAATTGTTTTTAAACAAAAAATCGTAACAATAAAAATTTTTTAAAAATCGAGAAGACAAAAGAAAATTTTGTTGATTATTTAATTATTAAACTATTTTTTTAAGGAAATATTGGGTAATGCAGTGAAATACTTAAATACAATTTTAAATTAAAACTTTCTTATAATATATTTTAATATTGTTGTACTTTTGCAGCATTTGTATTCTTTGAGTTTATCGATATATTACGATATTGTAACTCGTTTCGAAAAGAAAATCGTTGAAATTTGTATACTTTTTACATTGCATTTCGAAAACGTTTGCTTTCAAATCGAAATACACAATAACCCCCCAGAATTAATGATGTTCATTTAATGGATTGACAATAAAATATTCCTTCTGCGAGTAATAATTCTTTAAATAAAGAACATTTAACATAACCATTCAGTTAATTGTGAGCCTTCCTTGCATAACTCTTCGTCCATTATATATTTGATACAACTGCTTCTAGCTGGCACAGAAGAAATTCTGAAATATGAAAGAAACAATGTTTATAAATAAGTAAAAATTAGTTGTTAATGTTAACAGTCTAAATTATAATTATTATAATTATATTTAGTTTAATTTAGAACATGCATATACGATTTACTCCAAATTTTAGTAATGCAAATTAAAATTTTAAGAGAAGAATTTTTGGGAATGAAAGAAAGAATTTTTTTCTGCATTTTTAAAAAACTTAATCGAGGATGTTAGTTGGTTTTGATTAATCCCGTTTTTAGTCAAAATAAAAGTGGGCGTTAGCTAATAAAGATTTTCTTTAAAAGGTCTTAAACCACTGAAGATTTTAAAATGAAGTTTTCTTTATACGACAAAATGGAAAGTCAGCTTTTTGATTTTTAATAATTTTATATGTCTACTTAAACAATTAACCATACATAGATATATACAAATGTGCATATGTATGTGCACGAAAGGTGGGCGTGACAAAAGTTGTAAGTAAATGAAATTACAGCCCATTTCAATTTTCAAATTAAAACTACAAATTACAGACTCAATTGCAGAATAATTGAAAAACATTGAATTCATCTACCTTATTTCCATTCTTGACCCATTGTGCCATACAGACTAGCTGCCAACTTCATTGTTTTTCAAGAAACATCTACTACATACACATTCCCACAACTTGTTGAGTTCACATTTTGCAAAGTGCTGTTTGACACATTTTGTCAACCTTAAACAAAATATTCTATCTTCATTGAAGATCAACCAACCATTCTTTATAATGTTTGCAACACAAAAAAAAAAATAAAAAAACGTCAAAATATTAAAAGCGTATATTGAATTACAGTAGCTCTTAGTCACTTGCAATCAGTCAGTTAGTCAGTCATTCATTGATTCATTCTTCATTTATGGTCTGTAGTGAACCTAGCTACATACATACATACATACTCGTACTACATATTTTTTGGGAACTTGTTTCGTTCGCAAAAGATGCAGTAAAGCAGCAAAGCAGCAAAAGATCATTTGGAAGCCTCATCATTTCATTTTTACTCTCTACAGTTTGTGGTGATTATAGTGATTTAGATGTTGCATTTGATGGTGTTGGAAATGGCTGGTTGGTCGGTAGTTTCTTTGCAAAATATTTCATTATGTTTGATTTTATAGCTGCTTCTTTCTTGGTTACACTTTCACGTTTGGCTACAACAACATACGATTACACTTTGAAGGCAGCATTTGAGGACGCAGATTTTGTGTGTGGTGCTGTTCACATTTTCCGCATTAAGTGCGTCACTTTATTTGGTTGTTGGTCGTTGGTTGTTTTATTTTTGTCCGCCAACCATGATTTAATCATTGTTATTTAAGGCCATTAGGAAGTCGAAAATATTCAATGATGTGTGTGTTCAACTTGGGCTTTTTGTGCAACTTGCAGCAACAAGTTTTAAGTTAAAGCATTAAAAAGATTTCTGCTACTTTTTCAGCATTTAAGAAGGGTTTTTTATATTTATTATATTTATATTATTATAATTATTAAAGTTGATATGTAAAATTTAATGTTTTTGTTTTAGTAAAATTGATAAAAATCTTGGCAGAAACTGGTAGTCAGTCAAAATCTTTTGCATATTTCTATATTGCCAGCTTCTTTTCGATTGTTTTTTATTGATATTGAAATTATTGGTTACAAACCTGTAATGTTTATTCAATTTCATAAAATTTTTGCATAAATTTGTTGGTAATTATTCGAATTTTTTTTTTTGTTGAACAGAAGCTGATAATAACTTTATAGTTTCAGTTTGGTAGTTTGGTTCCCAAGTATTTGATAAAATTTATTTAATTAGAGTAGCAAGAGAAGAAATTTCAGTTTAAACTTTTCATTAGTGTTTATGTGATAATCAAACCTGGCCAAAGGGTTTTGCCAAATTGCAGCGAATTTAAATCTTGTGGTTTATTGTTTTTGGAGATTTTGCAACATTTTTCCATTTAAAACATTTTAGCCTTAATGATTTGTTTCAATGTGAAATTAAAGATTTCTTAAGGTACGGTCACACTTGGCAAATATTTGCCGAAATATATAAAATATATTTGAACTCGTTTATTTATTTAAAAAAAAAAAAAACTTTTCTTATTTAGGTCCAAGCACAACAAATTTTTAATTTTAATTTATTTGTTGCTGTTTGATCTTGCAAAACTCTTGTAAGAGTAAACAACGTTAAATAAATTTGTGCTAAAACAAGTGGTTACGTTTTTTTTAGTAAATATTTGCAAATGTGACCGTAGCTTTACTTTTTTTTTTTTGGAATTTCATTTCTAAAACTTTTTGAAGTTCAGCAATACATTTGCCTTCTAACCTTTTAAAGATTTCTTGAAGTTTGTTATGCAACTAAAAATTATTTTCTTTTGAGTTTAAGGTCAATTTGTTTTTATTTATTTCTTATTTATTCCAATAATTTGCTACAACAATGTGTTGCATTTTCCCTGAATAAAATTTATTAACAATCGGAGACTTCCTGAAGTTGAGACCGTTTTTAAATCTGCCAGAGAACTTAGTTTCAATAAATTTAACTTCATATGAAAGTAGATCATTGCAGTCGCAAAACCTGTACAGGCTTTAGTTTTTGGGGCCTCTTGAAAATGACATATGTTTTTAAACCTTGTTAACAGAGAGAACGATTTGAAAAAAGAAAGATTTGAAAAAATACTAAAAATTATAGAACTTTTTAATTACTAAACCACTTGAAAATTAATATAAAGACAACTTAAACAAAAGGACCTAGACTATTTAAAAACGGAACTTGTTAATAGCCTATTAATACACTCGTACCAAAGGAACTACAGTGTGTCAAATAAGACAATATCGTGAAGAAAATAAAATTTCAATCTTTATAAATTTTACAACTAAACCAGGATTTAGCTCAAAATTTATTTTAAATAAATTTGTAATTTAATATAAAGTAGTATAGAAACAATTTAGTATTGATTTAAACTTAGTGTGTTGCAAATCAATTACAAAATTTGAATTTTAAAAATTTAATTTTTTTACCCGGCGTTAATTTAGTTTTTTTTTTGTTTGTACATAACTTTTGTTTTAGTAAACGCACAGAGAGAAAATATATAGTTGTAGTTGTTTAACACAACAATGTCAACACTTTTACAAGTTTGTCCACAATTGTATGGTCACTTTAACTGTTTATATGATTGCGGTAAACATAATATGGTTAAGTTTACGATACAGCTGATTACTGTAATCATATATGTATATGATTGTAGTAACTATATATTTGTTGAAATCATGTTTATAATGAATCCATTTATCACATCTCGACAGCTCAATTCCAAAACATGCTAAGTCGAAAAAGTGAGTTTTGCAGGAAAAACTCTTAAAGTTTACAGGCGATATCTAAAAAACCATATGAGGTAGAACTTTTTTGTTTATAACTATTAATTGGTCTAGCCAATCACAACCAAAATTTGACAGAATTTAAGTTGAAAAAATCTAAATTCAAAAACGCAAAAAAATTAAAAAGTCGACACAGCATGGTTTGGAATTGAACTGTCGATCTATTGATTATGTTGATTATGATAAAGAACAACAAATTATGGTATAATCTTTCATCATAAAACTGATCACCATAAATATTACAAATTGACTATAATCATATATGTATGTATATATGATTACTGTAATCATGTGAATGGTAAACTTAACCATATCATAGTTGCAGAAATCATATAAATATTTTCTAGAAATATGTTATAAATATCAATAGTTTTAGTAATAACTTCGCCTTTTATACGTGTAACTAGCTTAAGCTGTTTTAATTTTGAAAAATTTTCCAAGTTCATACCAGTTTGGAAAAGTAAAATACAAATTCTTACCTACTTCTTCTTAATGCTAAAAACTTTTTATATATTTTCTTTAATTATTGTTAAATATACTAAAACTTTTTGCTATAATCAGAAAGAAAAGAATTTAAAATTTATTATTAATATGCATGATGCAAAATGTATTTTTTGAAGCACGCTACAGTGCGCAATGTTGCAAAGTGTATTGTAAAAATTTGTATTTTTCATCTAAGCTTTATGTAATGTTTTTCTGCCTAACTAATGCCACTATATTCAGTAATTATATAATATAATTTTCTTTTAAATATCTAAAGGCATTTAATTTTAAAAATTTTTAAAGTTCATACTAATTGGGAAAAGTGAAATAAAATTTTTTCAAGATTTTCTTTAATTTTTGTTGAAAATATATTCAGCAAAGAGAAGACTTTAAAATTATTATTATTAATAGAATTTAAAATTTCAGTTTTCTTCAGCACCCTGCAGTAAGCAGTGTTCGAAATTGTATTGTAAAAATTTTTAATTCATTAATTCATTGAAACTTTATGTAATTCTTTGGGTCTAACTTCTGTTTTAGTAATACAATTTTGTTTTTCAGTAATAATTTTATATAGTTTTCTTTAAATTCATTTAAGCTGTTTAATTATGAAATATTTTCAAAGTTCATGAAAATTTTGAAATGTGAAATTAAATTTTTACCAAAATGGCCTTAAATTTTGTTTACAATTTCTAAATTTTTTCTTTAAAAAGAAAAACTTATATTTATTATTACATATGTATATTCAAAAAGGAAATACTTTAAAATTAGTTATTAGTTATATCTGAAGTGGATTTTCTTAAGCACCCTACAGTAAGCAAAAGTTGAAAATAAGAAATATTTTTTAACAGAATAGCATTTTTTTTAATCTGAACCAAAAAAAAAAGTCTGGTTTAAGTTTTCCAATTTTGAAAATTTTTATTATAACCAGTAATGTTTTAAATAATTAACATAAAAGCTTATTTCGTTCTGTATAAAAACTTGCACAGCAGAGCAAATTTTAAGAAAATACTTCAACATTTTTGAGGCAATATTTTGACTTGTAAAAATTTACATTTAATATTCAAGTTTTTTTTTCTTTTTCTTAGTAAAAACATTTCTGAATTTTCTTTACAAGGCTTTAAAATGTATTTAAAAATCAATTCAATTTAAAAAAAAAAACAAGAAATTTTAGGATTTTTATTCTACAGATTTCAAATTAATTTCTACAAAAACTTTGCAATAATTTATAACTTTATGAAAAGTAGTTGAAATTTTCTTTATTTTAATATAAAATATTTCCCATAATTCTTTGACTTTTACTCCAATAAATGTCTTCTAACTGGTATAACTGCCTACATATGTATGTACATATATGTATGTATTGCAATTGATTTATTTAACAAATTTTACAAACCAAACTCAATTTAACACTTGAACTATCTTTTGCTGTAATTCAACTTAAAACTAATAAAAGTTTTACAACATTTATTAAAACAAATCTATTAATTTTTCTATTTCTGCAAAAACCCCACAAGTCCCTTTATAAATAAAAAAAGCAAAGCGCCAACAACAAACCAACAAATCTCACAACAAAAAGAAAAACTATAATATTTAGATATCAAAATAAATGCCCACATAAAGTTAAAACACCGACAACAACACAAACAACAATAAAAGGCGCTTGCACCAACAGGAAAGGTCTTGCTGCTGGCAGTAACTTGCATTACCAAAAAGCTTTAAAAAAAAACCCCCCAACAACCAGCCAAGTTTTATAAAAGATTATATCTGACAGCATATTAGACACAAATATTTTTGAACAACAAGAACAACAAAACTAAAACAATGAGGCTGAAGCGAATAACAACAACAACAACAACACAGATACTTCTAAATTGGTTGAAAATGAAGACAAATATTGGACGCGTTTTTAGTTTGCAAAAAAAAAAAACAAAAACAAAAAAGCCTAAAAGGTGTTTAAACAATTGAAGTGCTGGTAAAGTACAAAATGAAAAAAGAGACGGCAAAAAAGAAACGCTAACACCAGCTTTTTAACAAAGCAGCCACGGTTTAAATGCGAAAACGTGCTTTAAATATCGCCTTAAATCGCACTTATGCGATCATTGTTAAAGCCCTACAATGAAAAAGAAAAAACAAAAAAAAAAACTATAAGAAAAGTATTAAACAGGGAACCTGTAGCTTTAAATATAACTAATAATACCTTTAAATGGCTAGTATTTATGAACCTTGTAAAACTTATTAGATTTATAGCAGTTACTTAAAAGAAGCGATTCGTTAAGGGTGATTTATAGATCTCTTTATACATATATACTTTAACAAAGAGAGCAGGGTTTAAAAATCCGCTGGGGGGCTTAAAGAGAACAAAGTCAAATAAACTGGCTTAATGTGGCCTTAAAAAAAACGAAAAACACGTACATAATTTTAGGGCTTTTTCCATTTTATAATGAATGTTTTCTTCAGGTTAATTTTTAATTCTAAGAGGAATGAAAAATTACTGAAAATGAACAGCTTTTCTTTTAGTTTTTGGTTTTTTTGTTCCCATTGTAGGGCTTTAACAATAATCGCATAAGTGCGATTTAAGGCGATATTTAAAGCACGTTTTCGCATTTAAACTTGTTAAAGCTTACAAGTTGTAAAATATTGGTCCAACACCCAACCTTAAAGTTAACCGATCGACTGAGAATGACTTTCTGAGTCGATTTAACGATGTCCGTCCGTCCGATATTTGGATAAAATTTAGTACGTGATATTTTTTGGTCCAAGGATGGATGGGATTGAAAATGGTGGAAATCGGTCCATTATTTCACCTGGCCCCCACACAAGTGTCCTTCCGAAATTGCGGTTTATCGGTCTTAAATCTTTGAATTATGCAAGTATGCAAACAAAATTCGCCACAGATAAGTGATAAATAAAGCCAAATCGCGTCTACGAATTTTGTGCAGATCGGTCTATAATTAGTCGTAGCTCCCATATAAGGCCTACTTTCGAAATTCACTTTAAAGAGAATAACTCTCTCAAAAATGTTGGTATACAAATAATATTTAACACAAATATATTTAATATGTGTGCAAATAATACGGTACAATTTTATTATGATCGGTCTATAATTAGTCGTAGCTCCCATATTAGGCCTACTTTCGAAATTCACTTTTACGATCATAAATTTCTTAAAAATGTTAGTATGTATCCAAATAAAATTTGACACAAATAAGTTTCTTATATACAGAAATAATGACACCTTATTTTATAATGATCGGTCCATAATTAGTCGAAACTCCCATATAAGACCCTCTTCGTACTTCAATTTAAGCGCCATAAATCTTTTAAAAGTATTTATATCGATTTAAAGTTTAACACATATAATATTTATATTCACAGACTGTCATGACACTAAATTTTTGGATGATCGGTCCACAATAGATTATAGCTCCCATATAACGTCCATTTCTGAAAAACTGTTTTATACATACAAATGTATACTGGGTGTAGGGTAATATATGGTCGGGCTTGACCGACTATACTTTCTGACTTGTTTATTACTTATTAACATTTTAATTAGATTCTACAAGTCTTTAATGTTGTTTATTAAATATTTACTCCTTTACAACTCTGTGGTTTCTTAACTTTTCTTTCAAATACTATTTTACATTTTTGCTTTATTTTTTATTGATTCATTCATGCTGATATAAACTCTACAAAAAAAAAAACAATGACTTAAATCCATCAAATTATTTAAATATGAAAACTACAAAAACAACAAAAAAAAGCTCTTGCATCACACAACGCAGAAAACTGTTTAAATTTATTACAATTGCAGCGCCATCTACAATGGGCTTTTTCTCACAAATAGTGAAATATTCAGCCAAAGGCTGACTTTTTCGATTTTTCACAAAAAAAAAAAATAGAAAAACAGAAAAATAGAAAAACCAAAAACAATTGATTATTGTATTTCTTACTGCAGTTAATGTTATGTAATACTTATTATTGGTTTTATTTATGTTTCCACCCACCAACAAAAGAAAAAAAAAATACAAGTTTATAACTAAACCTAGTTTATGTTAAGACCAGACTTTAAACTTAAAGTCTGTGTGTCTAAAGCACAGTTCACATAAATCATCGTGATAACAAATTACCAGCGCTTCCACAGTGTGTAAATGTATCTATTGTTAGCATCTCTCTTCACTTATGCCACAGCTAGCTGGTATTGTGTTGTGTTGTGTTGTGTTGTGCTGTGTTAAAGCGGCGTCAAGTTGGTCCTTCTGCAGATGCCTCTTTAACATTATGGTTAAAAAAAAAAAAAAAACTCGTACTTGCTTAAACTTCTGCAGGAGATGTTTGCTTTGCTAGTAAACGTGCTTTGTAATATGTACTGTAACAGACTCACGCATTAGATTAAAATGTAGCCAATATGACGCATGGGTAATAGATACCGCAGAACGAATAACCCAGCAAACATTTTGTAAAGAAATGTATTTAAAGGTCAACTTTGTCACCTACTAGAGCATTCTGTTTATAATTATTCATTTAATATTCTAAAAGCTTAGCACATTTATAGTTTAGAAGATATAATCACTTTCACTTCAATTTAGGTCAGCACTGTTACACTATGGTGCCGTTGAAGACTTTAGTTAAAACATTTTAAAGATATACTTACTTACATACATATGTATGTATGTAGAAATTTAATAAAATTGTCTGCTGGTTTTTCATATTCTATTGGTTTTTTTTTTCTTACAGCCCAAGTATTGCATCTAACTGCACATACATATTTATTACTTAAGCACAGATCAATCTTATTTGAGTTTATATTATTTCTCCTAAACACAACTCTAACGCAAATAAATATTAAAAAAGAAAAACCAATAACAAATCTAAACTGAAAAGCACGTTCTAAAAATCTCTAAAATGTTAAAAAAAAACTAGTCTTTTTAATGCGTACTTTTTGGTGGCAAAAGCTAAAAAACTTTAACTGGCAACAATAAAACTGTTTACATAGTTGTTGTTGTTGTTGTTGCTTTTTTTATAGTTTTATGGGTATATATCAATAAAAAGGCGGCTATTTTATCTTAAATATACTTTATACAACATATTTCTTATTTTAGGTTTTTTTTTTTTTGTTTAAGTTTTGTTTTTCCTTGGCTTAAACCTCTAACAAACTTAGCCAAGATTAATGCTCAACGATAGACATAGAGTCTACTATGAGGCTGTAAACTATTTACTTGCAACGAGTTTAAGAGAAGGAAGGAAACTAAAGCTTAAACTAAAAGAAATGTAAACTTACAATTTAGATTTTTTAGACAAAACTAAATATGATTCGTTGTTACATTGAAGAAATTGTTTGCTTAAGTTGGAAGATTTTATTTCATTTTTTTTTTCGTTTAAAGAGACACTCTACTGTAACATGACATGGAATATTTTGAATAGAACAAGGTCTGGGAAACAGAACTAAAAGGGAACTAGAACATAAAAAGAATTGAACTAGATAATGAACTGGAACTATAACCTGAACAAAAATCTGAAATAGAACATAATTTGGAACAGAACTAGAAACTGCATTATAACCTAAAATAGAACTTGGACTAGAACCTAAAAAATAACGTGGTTTTACACCGAACTAGAACAGAAATAAAAACTGAAATAGAACCTGTAATAAAACCTGAAATTAAACCTGAAACTAGAACCTGGACAAGCACCTGAAATTGAACCCGAACTAAAAGCTGGACAACAACCTGAAATGAAACCCGAACTCAAACCTGGAGTAAAACCGAACTAGATCTGGGAATATAACCGAACAAGAACCTGCACTAACACCTGAAATAGAATTTGGAATAGAACCTGAAATAGAATAGAACTAAAACCTGATATAGAAGCTGAACTGGAACCTAAAATTGAACCAAACTGGAACCTGAAATAGAATCTGGACTAGAACCGAACTGAAACTTGTAATAGAACTCGAACTAGAAGATAACTAGAACCTGCACTAAAACCTGAAATTGAACCAGAACTAAAACTAGTAATAGAACCTGAACTGGAACCTGGAATAAAACCAAACTAGAACGTACACTAAAACCTGAAAACAACCTAAAATAAAACTATAACCTGAACTAGAACCGAACTGAAACTTGAAATAGAACCTGAACTAGAAGAAAACTAGAACCTGCGCTAAAACCTGAACTAGACCCTGAAATTGAGTCGGAACTAGAACTAGTAATAGAACTTAACTAGAACCTGGAATAGAACCAAACTAGAACGTGCACTAAAACCTGAAATAGAACTATAACCTGAAATAGAACCGAACTGAAACCTGAAATTGAACCAGAACTAAAACTAGTAATAGAACCTGAACTGGAACCTGGAATAAAACCAAACTAGAACGTGCACTAAAACCTGAAAAAGAACCTAAAATAAAACTATAACCTGAACTAGAACCGAACTGAAACTTGAAATAGAACCTGAACTAGAAGAAAACTAAAACCTGAACTAGACCCTAAAATTGAGTCGGAACTAGAACTAGTAATAGAACTTAACTAGAACCTGGAATAGAACCAAACTAGAACATGCACTAAAACCTGAAATAGAACTATAACCTGAAATAGAACCGAACTGAAATCTGAAATAGAACCAGAACTAGAAGAAAACTAGAATCTGCACTAAAACCTGAACTGGAATCGGAAATAGAACCGAACTAGAACCTGAACTAGAATCTGAACTAATATAGATTCTAATATTCAGATTCTAGAACCATAACCTGAACTAGTTCATGAATTATAAACTGAATCGCAAACTTACCTAAAACCTGATATAGAGCAGAACTAAAACTAAATACGTACTGAACTAGAACTGATTTTTCATTCACGATTTATTCAAGCAGGCATAAAGAATTGTTTTTTTTTTTTTTTTTCTTAAAAAATGTAGTATAGCTACCGGTCGTCTCTTACCAACACTCCTTCTCCAGCAAGAGTAACTACGAGTATTTTCCTGTACTTGTACAGGAGTTAGCTGAAGTATAGTATTTCAAAATTTTGAGATCTTCATTCATAGATCTTTATGAGAACATCTTAAAGACCAGAGTAAACAATTGACCTCAAGGCTATAAACTCTTTTATTTATTTTTTTTTTTTTGTTCATAATGTTAAGAAGGATTAGTTTCGTATGGCAAAAAAAAAACACACACACACATTTTAACTGATTGATTTTTCTTTGATTTAACAGCAGAAAAACAAGTAAATAAAACTTAAAATGAACTCTATTAAACCTTGGAGAAAAAATAGTTAAGACAAAAGAAAAACCACAGTTTTCTCATTAGAAATTTTTCATAAAAGATTACAAATCTTTTATTAATAATTTTTTTAGGCTACAAAAGCAAATAAATCTTGCTATTTTTATTTGTACAGGAAGATTTACTAGTTATTAGATATTAAATAATAATAATAATAATATATTTTAAACAAATTGAAAGAATACACTAAAAAGAAATAATAATTATTTGTAACAAAAAAAAAAAACATCAAACGCACCGATCGCTTTTCTTTGTGGAGTCTTAGAAAATTAACCTTAATTTGTAGTTTTATTTTAATTCCTATTGGTTGCGGTATGTTTTTGTTTAAGTGTTTTTTTTTCGACATTTTTATAGAATATAATAGATGCTGTCACAAATAATCTTTGCTTGACGAAGATTGACACTTGTATGTCAAACGATGTGTGTCTGCTGTGTAGCCCTGGCACTGTGAGTGAGTTTTTAAAAGGTAACGAAGCCGCTGTAGAGAAGACAGACGCCAGACACCAGAGATCAGTTCGTTAATTATGACAGGTTGTTGGTTTATTTTTAATAACTTAGATTTTGAAAGTATTGTACCTATACTCGTATAAGGAAGCTATAGTTTGTTAAGGATTTTTAAATTGAAATTTTTAACTTTGTAACGTCATAGACAAAAGTATAGTTAGATTTTTAGTCCAAAAATACGTGTCTTCAAATTGCTTAATGATTTTAAAGCTAAATTTGTGTAGTTTCCAAAATGCTTGCTTCTTAATTTGTTTCACTTTGTGTGTTTTTTTTTTAACTATTTAATAAAATTGACATTTCTTAGTCGAACAACTATAAACTCGTATTTGTCTCTCCACAATTAAGTCGTTTAATAAACATGTTACAAAATTCCAATTGATAACAAATCATTTGTTTTGAACGTTTTAAACGTTTCCCGGTGTTTTTTTATAGTTTTTTTTTTTCAATTTGCAGTTTTAATTTGGCGTACAGCTTAAAATAAAAAACCATAAAAATGTCCAACAGAGAAATTTGTCAGATGTTATGTCGAACATATAATATATGTTTCGATAACAACAATGACGAACACAGAACAGTGGAATGAAAAAAAAAAAACAACAGAAACAGCAACAATTGTAGCAAAATAAAACTATAACACAGGCATTACGAAAATATTTTTTGCAGCCAATATATGGCAAACAAGAATAAGAAAATGTAAAAAATATAAAAACAAAAATTAACGTGACACTTAATAAGCCGGAGGTTAAATGTTTTAGTGTCTCAACGAATAAACAAGATTCGGTTTAAAAGGCAAAAAACAAAAAATATAAAAGTACAACCGTACAACCATTAAGATAAATAAGTATTTTTGACAACTAACCTTTGACCATTTCCTGACACTTGACATGTAGGAATCTAACATATTGAACATATCGCTCTTCTCTCCACAATTCTCTTTCCTTAACAATATATGTATATGTATGTAGGTACAGGAACACCTAAACAATATTTCATGGGATTCGGAAAAAAAGTCAACGATTACAGTTAGGAGTTAAAATGGTTAAAAGTTCAGAAATGTTAATAACAATTTTAGCAAGAAATTCTTAAAGACTCTAAAACAGTCTCTGTTGGACACCTTAAACTTTATTCGGCTTGTTCACATATTCTTACGTCAAACTATAAATATTTTCTTATCTTATTTTAAATATGTTGCCAGTACATAAATACCAATAACTACAAAATATTGTCCTCTAAATAAACTATGTACAAATAAGCAGCTGGACTTGAACTTATTTTTGTCCATTTTTACTTTTTTTGTTGTATATAATAAAAAACAAATTAACAGTGGGGAGAAATATTTTAGGAACGTATAACAGGAGGCACACCACAACTCTACTCTGGTAAAGCCATTCGCATAATGACTACATTCAACTTCAGCAGCATGCTTGAGTGCTTAGGCGCCACATGCAGATTTCTCTGTTAAGGCGCTAAAGAAGACCTGACTCTGGATGATCATTTCAAGGCACATACATACAATCAAACGTTTTTGCGATAGAAACATTCAAAAAAAAAGCGTTTAAATTCAATGAAATCTAACAAATGTGGAGGCTTTATAAAAGGGACAAACAGATATTTCAATGTGAAACTCACACAAACTTAATTAGAATTTAACTAGAACAGAACTAAAACAGAACAAGAATAGAACTGGAACAGAACTAAAACAGAACTGAACTGAAACAGATCTAGAACTGAACTAGAACAGAACTAGAATGGATCTAAAACAGAACTAGTACTGGAACAGATCTAGAACAGAACTAGAACTAAACTAGAACAAAACTGGAACAAAACTGGAACAGATATAGAACAGAACTAGAATGGAACTAAAACAGAACTGGAGCAGACCTACAACAGAACTAGACCGGAACTAAAACAGAACTGGAGCAGACCTACAACAGAACTAAAACAGAACTAGAACGGAACTAAAACAGAACTAAAACAGATCTAGAACATAACTAGAATGGAACTAAAATAGAACTGGAACAGAACTACAACGGAACTAAAACAGAACTAGAACAGAACTGGAGCCGATCTAGAACAGAACTGGAATGAAACTAAAACAGAACTAGAACAGAACTGGAGCAGAATTAGAACAGAACTAGACCGGAACTAAAACAGAACTGGAGCAGACCTACAACAGAACTAAAACAGAACTAGAACGGAACTAAAACAGAACTAGAACAGATCTAGAACAGAACTAAAACAGAACTGGAGCAGACCTACAACAGAACTAGACCGGAACTAAAACAGAACTGGAGCAGACCTACAACAGAACTAAAACAGAACTAGAACGGAACTAAAACAGAACTAGAACAGATCTAGAACAGAACTAGAATGGAACTAAAACAGAACTACAACGGAACTAAAACAGAACTAGAACAGAACTGGAGCCGATCTAGAACAGAACTGGAATGAAACTAAAACAGAACTGGAACAGAACTAGAACGGAACTAAAACAGAACTAGAACAGAACTGGAGCAGAATTAGAACAGAACTAGACCGGAACTAAAACAGAACTAGAACAGAACTAAACTAGAACAGAACTATAACAGAACTAGAACAAAACTGGAACAGATCTAGAACAGAACTAGAATGGAACTAAAACAGAACTACAACGGAACTAAAACAGAACTAGAACAGAACTGGAGCAGACCTACAACAGAACTAAAACAGAACTAGAACGGAACTAAAACAGAACTAAAACAGATCTAGAACATAACTAGAATGGAACTAAAACAGAACTGGAACAGAACTACAACGGAACTAAAACAGAACTAGAACAGAACTGGAGCCGATCTAGAACAGAACTGGAATGAAACTAAAACAGAACTAGAACAGAACTGGAGCAGAATTAGAACAGAACTAAAACAGAACTAGAACAGTACTAGACCGGAACTAAAACAGAACTGGAACAGAACTAGATCAGAACTGGAGCAGATCTAGAACAGAACTGGAATGAAGCTAAAACTTAACTTAATCGACTACGTGTTTTTTTAAGATATTTTATAAAACTATCTGAAAGTCAAGTCAACCGTTTTAATACCAAACAATATACATAAATAATATAGAAACACGATTGAAAATATCCAAAAATAGTGTCATTTCCTGAAACATTTCACTGTTTTTAATGAAGATGCTTTACACGCAGTTAGAATACAAAAGTACGAAAAAAAATAAAACCATTCAATGCTGAAATTTATGTTCATTTGTTGATCGTAATGCATAAAGAAACAGATTAATTTTACACTGTGCTGTTCTGGCAGCTTAGAATAAAATATACGAGTACACATGAAAAAGTATTTGAATACAAATTTTTCAATTCATGTTTAAAACAGATAAAAACCGAATGATTTTAGAGGTATACGAGTATTTAAAAAGAAATAACTATGTTTTGCAACAATTTATTTGTTGGATAATAATTAAATTATGGGTTTTAATTAAGTTTAATTTAAAATAGATAATAGCAGAATAGCAACACGAATAGGAATACAATAAGAAGTTAAATACTTAAATTTTTAAGAAAAACTTTGTGATTTATTTCTATTTAGTTAATTTAATTTAAGGCAAGTTTTATTTGCATATTTTTAACACAAACAACGTTCTTTAATAAACAAAACTATTTAAAATGCTGCCAAGTTTTCGATTATAAAAAAAGTGTCTACAATTTCACCACACTCTCTTTTCAAAGCTGCCTGATTTAAGCAAAACTATAAATGTCCTTTAAACAATATAAGCATGACTAATTAAAGAAGATTTGCTTATAAAATTCGTTTTAGAGGGTATTAATCTACTTTTAATAGCAAAATTGTTTAATTGATTATATTTAAACATTATTAAATCCATTTAATTTATTTGTTATTTTGTGTAGCTTTTTAATCATAGTTTTTAATCATCACATATTTACTTTGTTTTTTATTGTCTATCAAGATTTTGTATAATTTTTTAATTAAAAAATTTTAGCGCTCTATTTATGAAAACTTACAAGTTTAACTTAATTATGAAAAACCGTATAGATTAGAAAAATAAAATGTAGCAGAAAATAAACAAGAAAAACAACAAAATAACAAAATAAATTGTTTTACTTCACATTTTTGGCTTTAAATAATTTATAATTAACTTGATTTTTTCCAACTCCTTTAGTATTTTCTGCTAATTTAATATGCATTTCTCAGTGTTGTGTTCAAAATAATAATAAAGTTTGTGTTTTTTTTTTCAAAGAAGCACAATAAAATATAAGAAAATCTAATTAAATATTTATAAATAAAAAAAAAACAAAAACATAAATTGGGTGCGCCTCATGTCTCAAGATAGAGTAGAGTATAGAGCCTTAAAGTCATTCTTTTTCTACCACGTTTCGTCGCTGGTTGATTATCGCGGTTTTAGTTTCAACCACTGTCTACCAAGAAGAAAATTTCAAGATTGACTGACTTATTTTTTTTTACCCAATCACTTCTTTTTCGCTTGCGGTTTTTGTTTTATTAAAAAATATTTTATAATTGTTAATTGCTTGATTATCTAAGAAGTGAAGTTAAAAGAAAAGAAATGTGAGTGAGAAAATGGCTATTAATAAATGAAAGGAAAAAGTTGTTACCACATTAAAACTGAAAGGGAAGACGGGAGAGTGGGAACAACAGGGCTGATTGTCTGCTTTGTTTTTGTTTAATAAAGGGGCTTTCTAAATGTTTTGGAAAATTATATTGTTTTCATTAAGTTTTTCTCCCTACTTTTAAATAACATTGATGATGATATGTGTATAAAAAACCGATTAAAAATTTTGATTAAAAATTTTATAACAGGGATTTTAAAATTTAAATGGGTTGCCAGAGGGAGCTGGAAATATCAAATATAAAAATAAGTTTTATGGTTATGTTAAGTAGATAAACATAAATACACATATGTATGTGCATATAAATAGAAGTTCATTATTCTAAATACATACATATGTATGTATTTGGAGTGAAATTTAAGTAAAATAGAAAAATTAAATATGTATTTCGAAAATTTGAAATTTGGCAAATTCTTAAATATTATTTGTATATTTTTAAAAAGTACACACAATTTTGTTTCTTTTGATATAAAATATGTTTAAGTTTTCTTTTCCACATGCAAAATAAATCGACATAAACTTAAGGTCATGCAAGATTACACCTACTGAGTGACCATAAGCTTAAAGCCTGATATTAAACAGGCAAAAGCCATATTTTATATTAAAAGTAAGAAATATAAAAAACTGTAGAAATATCTTTAAAATGTTAATAGGATTACATCAAAAAGAAAATGTTTCATTTTCTTACATGACGTTTAGTTTGCTAATTATTTGACACTAGCTGTACCCTGCGCGTGTTGCTACGCTACCAATTAAAATAAATTTGAAAGAAAGACATTACACAAATATTCAATTAATTTTGAATAATTTTATTGCTTTTTCTCATTTTGAAAAAAAAAATAGGCGGTCGAAAGAAGTATTCTTAGTCATGCCGGAGTCTTAGTTATATTCCGTCAAATTTTTAGTAAGATCGGTCCAGCAGTCTGACCTTCCCGGCAGGCGTTGTCCTGCAAGAGATGGGGCGTAAAAGGGAGCGTGGATTATGAATCTTAATTTTTACTTCACCTAGAGTAACATGTGTATTCGATTTGAAGTAAATATGTTAAAATCCG
The DNA here is from genome assembly GCA_950370525.1 of Bellardia bayeri. Lineage (NCBI taxonomy): Eukaryota > Metazoa > Arthropoda > Insecta > Diptera > Calliphoridae > Bellardia > Bellardia bayeri. The sequence continues at coordinate 8,112,569 of OX493264.1, read as the reverse complement.
AGTAGAATCAATTACACATTTAAAAAAAGTAGGAGTGGTCGAAAGAAATAAGAAGCTTTCGCACATAAAATTTTGATTTTTACCTCGCCTTTAGTAAGATGTGAATACAAATTGTTTGAAGTAAATCTGTAAAACCCCATGCAGAAGCAATTAATCAATTAAAAAAAGTGGGCGTTAGAATAGGCGTCGTCATACCAACTGAGAAATCTTCCCGGACTCATGCACAATAACTTTGCCGAAGATCACCACATGATCAAATGCATAGTATACGATTCTATAAAGGCATACATACAAACATTAATTTTGTGTGATGGGGCGTGAAAGTGGGCGTGGTGCATAAAATTTTTATTTTTACCTCGCCTTCAGTAAGATGTGAATACAATTTGTATGAAGAAAATCTGTAAAAACCCATGCAGAAGCAATTAATCAATTAAAAAAGTGGGCGTTAGAGTAGGCGTGGTCGTACCAACTCAGAAACCTTCCCGGTCTCATGCACAACAACTTTGCCGAATATCATCACATGATCAAATGCATAGTTTAGGAGTCTATAAAGGATTATCGCGTTATTGTGTTACGGTGCAAAAACACAAAAAAAACTAAATATTGCGCCATCTGTCGGAACTACACAGAAACACTACTCACGGCCCATAGAGCATGCATGTAAAATTCAAAATCGGTCCAGTAGTTTTTGAGTTTAGCGATCACGAACATAAACGTAATTTTTATATATGTACCTATAGAGATAGAAATAATCCAGCTTTAAAGACATTTTATAGAATAAAAACGGAAAATTAAATATTACTACAAGGTTTTGACATAAGTATAAACATATTTTATACTTTAGTAATAGAATTTCGTCTACTTTTCGAAAATGTACTTCCATTTTCTATAAACTCAACCCGAAATATCTTTATACCAATGAAAGTTAAGAAAATAATTTGTATTCCTGTTACAGGCCAATATGAGAAGAATACTAAATATTGTGTAATGTTAGGAATATGTCTCTTCAAAATTTGGGTACTTCCACGAAATTAACATACACACAGAGGTACTTTAGAGGCTGGCATAAAGCAGTTTAAGGGCACTTCGTTTTAAACCTATCTCTGTATAATAGAATGTGATTTTTGGGTCCCATATTAAATAAATTGACATTTACAAGGTTTAATAAATACCTACCTACATACTGGAAAATTTTTGTGTAATTTCATTAGCAGCTGAACATTTTCTGAAGCTTTGTTTAAATTTCAGCAATATTTTATTGAATTTTAAAAGAATTAACAAATAGGTAGTTATTATATATGTATGTAAGTATATTACTTTAATTTTCAATAACCATTATTTAAGCATTTTATTCTAATATTTCACAATTTCATTGTGACCTACCTGCTACTTTTTATACTTTAAACACTTATACCTACCTATAATAATTGTTTTTTGTTTTAATTCTTATAGGTATAACTTTATAACAATATTAAACAATTGTTTAGCTTTTTCTACAATCTAACCTTAAAATAAGCGGCATTTATTAATTTCCTTTAAAATCCTTAATAACCCACTAATTAGCAAAAAAACTACCTTGGCAACTCTTTTTTAATTATTGTTAAACTCAAGCAACAATGTTGCCTGCCTATTCACTGGTTATAATAAGCAAAAAATCGCAGCAACAACAACAACAACAAACTAAAAACAACTAATATTAATAATAAACTCCACCCCTCTTGGTGCGACCATTTGTATACCCTCTCTAAGATCGACAAACACAACACCTGCTCTCTTCTGCACTTGCTCAAATAAAAGAACAACAAAACAGCTAAAACAACAACAACATCAGATTAAAGGCAATAAGAAAAGCATAAACATACACAAACAAACACACACCCGTAAATATTTACATACCTACATATATTAAGTGTAGCCAAGTTTAAAGTAATGCGTGCGTGCACTGATATGCTAATGTTGTCGACGATTCGTCGTCAACGTTATTGTCGACATCCAGGGATAATATTGTACAAAAATATGGATCTAACAGCATAAATATGTATACACTACATAAAACAAAGACAGATTTCTTTAAAGTTTAAATCCATTAAAAAATATTTTTAAAAAGAACAGAAAAATTGATGTTTGTAAAAAAAATTTTACAAAAATATAAAGAAACTGGCAAAATAGGTACATATATGTACATATGTATATTAAATTAAGCTTGGAAAACATATTAAGTTAAAAAACAACCGCAAATAGGTACCTATACTTTATGTTAAAATTTCTTGTTTTCTATATGGTCCTACATACATTTGCTATATTGTTAAAACCAACTTATTTAATAAATCATTTATGAATTATGACTTTTTTGTAGATACAAAAAATTTCTACAAAGCAAGTAAAAAAAACAATTTAAATACCTATATAAATATAAACTGAAATTCTACATATAAAACAATCTAAATTTTTAGTTTTTTTTCTTATTTTGTTAGCAAATTAAATGTAATTTTCCATACTGCTGGAAAGAATCTTAACTTTGATATTATTATTTAAATTATGTTTTTCCATCAGTTGTGTTGATTGAATTTTTCTTTATTCGTCTGTTCTAATTCTGGGTGATGGCATTCTCTATGAATACACTGCGAAAAAATATGACATGAAAAAGGCCCATACACCAAGCAATAAAAACAGTTCAAGGGAGTTAAAGAAAAAATGGATAGAAAATAAATAAGATAGAAAGTAAATGAAAGTATAAAAGGAGTAGCTAAACTTTTAGAAAAATTAATTGGAAAGTATTGTGTATTTCAATATTCTCAGAAAAGTCAAAGTTAACCATCTAAAATTTGCCATTTTTAAAGCTAAATAAAGTATGTATTTCAAAATCCTTCAAATATTGGTCCATAAAGCCAGATATTTTTACAACAATTTACCACTAAATTGCTTACAATTATATCTAAAACATGAATCAAATGAGTGAATTTAGCGAAAATATTATTGCAACGACTTTTTTTGAAAAAAAAAAAATTAATTGTGTCTGTAAGTAGGTATTTTTTATGGAAATTAAATAACTCTAAAATCTTCTTATATTGATATATAAAAATATAAAACACATTGAAATTATGCTAAAAATCTTAAAACGGTAGGTACAAACATTTTTGCAGAGAAGTTTAAGTAAAATCATTAAAATAGTAAATTTAAATTTTATTAAGTTGTTTTTGTTCTCATTTGATATTTGTTCGCAAATATTTATTCAAAAAAGGCGTAACCACTTGTTTTAGCACAAATTTGTTTGACGTTGTTTACTCTTACAAGAGTTTTGCAAAACTAAACAGCATCAAATAAAATAAAACTAAATATTTGTAGAGTCTTGACCTCAATAAATGAAGTTTTTTTTATAAATAATCGAGTTCAAATATATTTTATTTTATTCAGTGGTTACGTCTTTTTTGGCAAATATTTGCTAAGTGTGACTGTACCTTAACAATCACCCCTATCGTGAATAAAAATTTTCCATGAAATTTGTTCCCTTTTCACATTTTCCTATTAAAATTCAATGTTAAAAAAATAAAAGGGAACAAATTTCATGTGGAATTTTTATTCACGATAGGGGTGATTATTAAGACATTTCTTCAATATAAAAATATTATTAATTTTTCATTTCTCTAGGATAAATAAACCTAAGGCCATGACTTACAATACATCTGTTTTGTCATATTAATAAGTCAGTGGTGTTACCAATCTGGCTTATAAAAACCAGTGACATTTTTGGCGAATTCTACGCGTATTGGTCTGAAAAATATGGAAATTTCATAAATATATTTCTAATTTTTAAAAATCTAAATAAAACAAGTAAGAAAGTATAGTCGGTCAAGCCCGACCATATAATACCCTACACCCAGTATATGTATAAAACAGTTTTCCAGAAATGGGCGTTATATGGGAGCTATGACTAATGATGGACCGATCACAATAAAATTGTCTGCACAAAATTTGTAGATGTGATTTGGCTTCATTTACCACTCATTTGTGATGAAATTTGTTTGGTTCCTTGCATAATTCAAACATTTATGATCGGTAAGCCCCAATTTCGGGAGGACTTTTGTATGGGGGCCAGGTGAAATAATGGACCGATTTCCACCAGTTTCAATCCCATCAGTCATTGGGCCGAAAAAATATTACTTAGCAAATTTTATCAAAATACCTTCAAAATTGCAACCTGTACTCTGCGCACAAGCTTTACATGAACAGCCAGCCAGATAGATGGAAATCGTTAATTCGACTCAGAAGGTGATTCTGAGTCGATCGGTATATCTTAAGGTGGGTGTTGGACCAATATTTCTGGGAGTTACAAACGTTTGCACGAATCCAATACACCCTCCCCACAGTGGTGGTGTTGGGTATAAATAAATAAATAAAACGTGCCAACTTGTGGACAACTTTTCTTAAACTTCTGCCATCAAATGTCAGTTTCACAAAAAAATACTGACATTTTAAAAACTTAGAAAGAATTCATAGATTTCTAAACAACAAACAAAAATATTCCCCACACAAAAGAACTTGAACAAATTTATGTTCGTAATTCTGTCGACGTTTTGTTCTTGTGCGTACAAAACGATGGCTCGAAAAGTCTAAGGGTTAGGACCACATTGTATTTCATTCTGTATTGTTGTAGAGGTTGGCAACTAGGATGGGTAACAAACCTTAACATTCATTTTCTATTAGTGTTGCTGACACCCTTTAAAACCGCTGCAAAAATATTCTCATGCTTAAAAATTTTCGTAAGTTCTACTTTACACCTGTATTACAAGGCATTAGATTTATTTTCGACTACATAATTCTTTTTCGAACTACTTTATGAATATTATTAAAACCCTGAGTAAATAAACAAAAGCACATAAATAAATAAATTGGCTTAAATAAGGAAAGGAACAAACAAATGCTGGTAAAATGTTTTTTATGCATTAAAATGCTGCCACTTTAATGAACTGTATTTTCAATTAATTAAGTTTTCCACTTGTAGGTATGTATATGCTTTCTGTTGAGGTGCTGTTGTCTCTGTACGTGAAAAATAAAATATTTTATAACAAAATTTTATGGTCTATATTTTTATAATACACTTTTAAGTCTGTAACTTAACTTATTTTTTATTATTTTATAACATAAATTTAATTTAAAATAATAATGCAACCATATCATAAACATTATGAGAGTGTTTTAAAAGCGTTTAAAGTTTTTTCTTTTGTGGTAGGTATTTTGTGGTTTTCTTCTTCTTTTTTGTTTTCATTTGAAAGGCTAGACTTTTATAATTTATAAAACTTATGATGATAACTTTTTTTAATGCGAAAAAAGTTTAAGTAATAATAAAAAATGTATTATTAAGTCTTGCAGGTGGAAAATAATAAAATCTATATAAAATTTTGAAATTAAAAAAAAACGGGAAGACTATTTAATTAAAAATTATTAATACAAAAGAATTTTGGAAATTCCATTAAATTATTAAACCAAATTTGTATTATAAGCCTTTTATAAAATCAAATTGTCATTATACCTAATTAAATAGCCACCAGAAATATTTATTCTTTGCATGTAGGTATGAATTTAGTATAGGAAAATACTAAAATGGCAACAATAATTTAAGTGCAAAAATTTTTAAAATTCTCAATTTTTTTTTATTTTGACATCATTGCATATTTCATTATTTCATATTTATGTATTTTATTTAATACCTATATAATATTAATCTTGTTTTAGTAATTTATTATTAGTGAAACAATGTGTTTTCGGATACATATTACAAATAAATCTCTAGTTTCTCCTAAAAATATACAAAACCTTCTCACCAAAATTACAGCTTGTGTTTACATTAAAAACACACAACAACAATACAAACACTGTACAACGGGCCATTATTAACATACAAAAACAATAACAACAGCAAGTAATGTGATATGACAATATACGCCATTGTTATTATTGTTATTGTCTGCAATCAAATAAATAACAGTATCTATAGCAAATAACAACAATAAAACAAACAAACAAAAGCACTGTATGAAATGAATATATATAATATGCATATGTATGTACATGTATGGTCATGTACTTACACATAAATAGTAAATGTCAAAAAAACAATATGGTTGCCTTCTGCAAACAATAATTAAAATCGGAAAACATCAACACCGTATGTATATATGTACCTAGTAGTAGTTAGCTTAATATGAGTATAAATACATGTTCATAACCTTAAAAAATAGCAAACAAATGAAATAAATGGTTTTTCTACATAGAAATAGTTAAGTTTAGATTTGTTTTTGATAAAATATTTGTTTTGTTTCTAAACAATTTATGTGCATTTTATATCCTTATTATTGTGTGGCAAAAAGGGGGCTTTACTTTTGTTTGTAATAAATATTTTTTACTTTTCGCTGTTGTTATTTCTAATGTAAACATAATAATTACATTTAATTGACATCACTGAATATTAAATTTTAAATTATATACACGGACAATATAATAATCACAATGTTTTTTTTATATATTATACCATTATAGAGACTATAAATATTAGGAGAAAAAAAAAAGAAAACCATAGACACCTTTAAACAATTACAATAAATACTAGTAGGGTTAATCATGGGTTATTAAAATGTTGGGTTAAATTTAGGTGACCATACGTCCTCTATTTTGGAGGACAATCATCTATTTTAACTTGCTGTCATCTATAAAATTTGTGTCCTCTTTCAGTTATCTTTTTCATACTTAGTCATCTTATTTGTTTTTATTGAGCTTAGAGTATGAACAGAACAAGCACGGCATGGTTTCTAAGTAGAATGAGAATCGCCACCTTTAACAAATAAAACAAATTTTACTTCACAAACGTCGTGTCGTGCTTGTTCGTAACAAAAAATTTTTCCGAAGAAGAAAAATTTTTTTACTGAAAGTTTTTGCAGCACGATTCACCAATTTCGAACGATTTTTCTGAAAAATCAAAGCTGCCATATGTAAACAAAATCTATTAGTTTTATAAGTGCGGTCATTGATTTATTTTGCTTTGGGTTTTAAGTTTTAAAATACAAATATTAAATTATTTTAAAGTATTGTGTATTCAAAATCACAAATATAAATCCAAAATTAACAAAAAAAACGAAAGTTGCTTTTGCTAATGGCCATGGAAATACATAAGGCATTGTTATATGTATGAAAAAAATGCAACCTATTGGCAACTCAATTCATTTTTGTAAAGAAAAAATATAAAATTAAACCAGTTCAAGTTCGGAAAAAATATTTTCTCTCTCCCAAAAAAAGAGACGTCAAACTTCATATAAAAAAAAAATGTTCGAACAAAATTTTTGTTAAGAACGAATGGGTGAATCCGCCTTTACTGACTGAACATTCGCTTTTCAAAATAGTAAATGGTAACAATGTGTAAAAAATGTAAACACTGAATTGAAATAAATTTTTTATTATTTTTCTTAATGTCATCTTTTTTCTTTTCCAAAATCTGGTCGCCTTAGTTAAATAGAAAAAATAACTGATACATATGTATGTATTTAAATTATAGATTTTTGTTATAGAAGCTTAAAAGCATTAATAGTTTTTCTTGGATATTTATCATTAATCCTTTAAGAAAAGAATTAGAGTCATTTAATCCAACTTGACAAAGCATTAACTAGCTGAACAATTTCCTGCTTATGTCGAAGTTTTGTTCTTGTTCGAACAATATAAAAACATTTGTACGCACGACTATGGGACAGCCATCTAATGACAATTTCAATCTAAAAGACCGCCAAGAAAACGTTGAACATGAACATCGACACGTTTTCTCCACACAGAATAAATTTGAACGTAATTTTGCCGACATTTTGTTATTGTGCTCATAAAACGCAGTCTAGTCTTGACTTAGTCTTACTTGTTAAAGAAAAATAGTCATAAACTTTCAGAAATTATTTGTCTGCATATGTATTTGTCTTTTGTGGACAACTATTTTCGATGATATGTTCTTGTTTGAGCAACATTGTTAGAACATTTGCTCGCACAACTATGGCTGCCATCAAATTTTCACGGACAACATTTTTTTTAAATAATTATAACGAAAACTATGAACACAAACATTGAAACCATTTCCCCACACAGAAAACATTAACGAATTTATGTCCGTTATTATGTACGTTTTGTTCTTGTTGGCACAGAACGATTTCTCCTGGCTTGTTTTCAATGCAAACAGAACATCTATGTGGCAACATTTTAGACATTTATTTTCTTTCAGTGTTTCTTACTCTTCATAAAAATTAATGCAAAGCATTATTTAACAATTTCCATAAGATTTTCTAATAAATCTACGGCTTTTGTCATTGTTTTAAGACAATACAATTAAAAATCTATTTTATTTGTTACTTTTTTTTATATTAGTAGAAAAAAATCGTAACCTTCCCTAAATCTAGACAATTTAAAACCAGCCCCCTTTTAATTCAATAACATTTAAGTTGAAAACTTTCATTAATGTAAAATAGCTTGTAGCATAAAAATATACCCCATTTAAAACAATTCATTTTTTGTTTTTTCCATAAACCTTTTGCCACATTCACAGCCATTAAACGATGACACTTGCAGCGCCAATTTTATTAAAAAAAAAACAACTGTGGCAACAATTTAGTTTAACTAAAAAATGACATGATTTTATTTATCTTTATAAAACAGTATAATGTGGTAATTTATGTAAATGATTTATGGTGATATGTTGAAAGAAAAAAACGCAGACATTTTTTATAGCGTTTGGATGTCTGGAACTTTTTAACAAAAACTACTTTAGACTGATGTTGTTTAGGATAATAAGTGTACAATTATTGTGTAGTTATTGTTCCTATAATGTTTGTTAAGTGATTTAGTATTTAATATTTTCATAAGTATGAGTAAATGTTAAAACACACAAAGTTTCTAACATATTTTATTTGCAGTAAAACAAAAACGGTGTGGGGAAAACGTGTAGATGTTGCTGTTAGAAGTTTTATCATTGTAATTGCTTTAAAAATGGCAGTACATATTTTTTTTGATTGAAAATGTTATTTAATGGCAGACATATAAAGTTGTGCGAATAAATATTATGACAATATAACATTGACAAGAGTTGGCTACACGAGACAAATTCATGTGCAGACAAACAAGAAATCACAAATAAGAAAAAAATGTGTGGTAGATTTATAAACCCAAAGACGATGAAATAGAATGCCAGAAGAGATTGACTAGAAATAGTTATCTTTAATGATTTTTAAAGAAAATATCATCAAATTATCAAAGGAATTAATAACTTTTGATTCAATTGATTATTTTTTATTGAGAATTTTGCTTACGATATGATTTTTAACGACTTTTCATATTCATCTTACAAAAACAAAAGTTTTAAGTATTTAAAATTTGAAAAACTGCAAAAACTTCTTTACAGAATTTTTTGAAATAAAAATTACAATATTTTACGATTTTTATCAAAATTATTCGCATTTTTATATTAACATCTGGCAGCCCCAATCGACGCTAAGTACAGTATTGCCGTATGTAACGGGTGGTTAAATTTCAAGGGCCGATGTTGATTTTGAATAAAACACAACATTACTCAATTATGTATGGAACAAAATATCGGCCAAATGGGCGCCGCGACCACGGCGGCACACCTCCATCCGATGGTCCAAATTTTCGATGACCCTGAGGCATAATGGAGGTTCTATGTTAATGTGCCGAATTATCTCATCCTTTAGCTCTTGAATTGTTGCTGGCTTATCGACGTACACCTTTTCTTTCAAATAACCCCAAAGGAAAAAGTCCAACGGTGTCAAATCACATGATCTTGGCGGCCAATTGACATCGCCATTACGTGAGATAACATGGCCATTGAATTTGTTGAGCAAAAGAGCCATTGTTTCGTTAGCTGTGTGGCAAGTGGCACCGTCCTGCTGAAACCACATATCGTCCACATCCATATCTTCCAATTCGGGCCATAAAAAGTTCGTTATCATCTCACGATAGCGAACACCATTCACAGTAACTGCCTGACCGGCCTCATTTTGGAAAAAATACGGCCCGATGATGCCGCCAGCCCATAAACCGCACCAAACAGTCACTCTTTGTGGGTGCATTGGTTTTTCGATAATCACTCTTGGATTCTCATTCGCCCAAATGCGGCAATTCTGTTTATTGACGAATCCACCGAGGTGAAAATGTGCCTCATCACTGAAGATGATTTTCTTCGAAAATTGATCATCCACTGTTTGATTTGAATTTGAATTTAAAGTCTTAATTATTATATATGTATTTATTAACAAGCTAGATAAAATAGGCATTGACAAGACATCAATTTGTTTACTCGGCTGCATATTAAATTTGTCTCTTGTGGAGAACTCTTGTTATTAGAACAACTTTTAAACTTTTAGGTAAAACTTTGATCAATTGTCGGGTATGAAGTTTTGAAATAAGCTTTCAAGAGAAAAATAGTTTCTATTCAGTTTTGCAAAAAAAATTGTTACTTAATAAACATTTTATATTAATCTTTTAGATATGGTAAAAAAGTAAAATATTTAAAAATTCCTTTGAACATTACTTGTCCTAAGCCACGCACATACATATAAAGGAAAATGACATTAAATGAAATAAAGGCAGAATATCAATATTCAAACCATTAGGAAACGTTAACCTTTTAATTAGCGGAGTCAAAGATCAATTGATTGAAACTTTAGAATAAATAAATAAAAAACCAACTTAACAAAATTCTCGGATTTTGACAAGAATAAAACACAAAAGGTAATTCTAATCTCCAATAATTTTGGAATATAAAGATTTTCCCCCTTATTCAAAAACGATTATTAAATTTAACAAACGTTTATTAAGCAAATTTTTATATGCAAATCTGTCCTAATAAACGTTTGTTAAATTTAATAATCGTTTTTGAATAAGGGGGTTAAACTTTAAGGATTTCGGGGAAAACGGGGTCAAAGTTCAAATGTTTGAATATTTACAGTATTTTATAAAATGAAAATAAAATTATTAATCTATGATTTCAATGAAAATTCGGCAAAAAAATTTCAAGACTGTAAACAATGAAGTTTAGTGACAATTAACCTTTGGATTTATTTACAGTTAAAATAAGCCCAGTTGTTTCGAACGCTTTAAAACACTACCAGTTTAAAATGTTTAAAAGATGAATTTTACAGTAACTATTTACTTATAGATTTTAATAATTTGAAGCTCTATGGTCAAGGTTGGCCAACATTTTTTTCGATAATTTCAGTTATAAACATCTGTTAACATATTTGAAAAATCTTGTAAATTTTAATTTTTCTTACAAAAAAAAAAAAACAAATTTTTTCAATTCTTTTTCATCCAGTAACCAATTGATATAGGTACATATGTAAATTGTTTGGGGTTAAGGGGTTTATTTGTTACACATTTTATAATGGTTGTTGTGTTGTGTCTTTTTTTATTTTTCATTTTATTTATCTTGTGTTTATTTGTATGAATTTCTTAAAATTGTAGTTAAACTCAAATTTGCGTGTTTTCAGTTTCCAGTTTTATTTTAGTTTAGTTTAGGTGATTTTTTTTTGTTGTATTCTATAAACAAAACAATTATGTGGTTTGACTTTTATTTTTAGAACATATTTATAAACGAAAACCAAAATGTCTTCTTCTTAAGAGAATTATAATCTACACACACACACACTAAAAACAAACCCATGCATAGGTACATCTACAATAAACATAATAACGGTGCTCGAAACATAAAAGAAACGAACATAAAATACTTAAAAATGGCCTTGAATGAAAAATAACAGCAAAAGCAACAACAATAACAAGAAAATTAATAGATCAATAGGTCAGTGAATACCTACCTATTAAGAAAATAAAACTAAAATGCTGCAATTAAACGCTAATATAAAATAAATGCAGTAAAGAAATCATCAAAACAATTAATAAAAAATTAAAGAAAAAAAGAAAAATTTTCTAAAGCAATTAATTAGGCCTGAAATTATTAATATAAATTATTTGCTCCTGTTTTTAATTTAAATTAAAAGAGTTATTTTAATTAACACCCCCTTTATTACAATTCCAATTGAGTTTTTTTATTCCCACAGTTTTTATACATTCACATTTCGTTTTAATTGAATTTATTTCACTCATTTCCCAGGGTTTCTTTTCCAAAACAGAAACAATATGGCAAATGAAACAACGCCATATTTGAATAGTTGCTTATATGAATGAGTGAACTATAGCTGTCTCTTGCTTACTTATATATTGTTAAGCTGACACATACTTAGTGTTTGTGCGGCGTGTGAAAATGTTTGCTCATAAAATAAAACATTTGTTTAATTTTTTTGTAGCAGAGAGGCGGCGCTTATTTTCTCTCCTTCCATAAATAATCGTTAATTTTGAAAAGAAGCTGATAATTTAAAAAAAAATAGTCTACATGTTGTTTATGAAATTTTGTATTAGTTTGTTAGTATCAACCGTTTTTTGCTTAAATAAGAACATAAACATAATAAATTAGATTTGAAAAAATTCCATACCTACCTGTGAGAAATTTATGACAAATTTAAAACTGTATTTTTTTAGGTGTGCAAGAAAACATATTTAAAAATTGTCAAAATAAATGTTATTGATGTTATATGAGATTTGAATGAAATTTATGAATTAATGAGAATTGTTGTTTTAATATTATAAAATTTTTAACAATTTTTTATTGTTAAACCAAATAGTACATAAATGCGTGTAAAGCAAGAAGATTTTTGTTTATAATAATACCAAGGATATTGCCTTGGGCCCTAATTTAATTAATATATTTATATCTGCTGATTTTCTTTTCTACATTGAGAACCAAATTTAATAAGCTCGCTAATTACATAGGTATTTATTTAAATATAAAACAGTTGTGCTGAAATGTTGGTAAACTCAGCATTAAGATAAAGAAAACGACTATCATTAGTATTTTGTGGGAAATTTCAAGAAGTGTGTTTCGTATTATATATATAACAGTCCTTAATGACCTTGGTACCAAAATGGTCAATCAAAAGTTGCCCAATTAGAACCTAAGTGCAATCTGGAGCATTAATTTCCAAATTTTCTTTTAAAAATGTTCAGATTTAATTTTTTAAACATTTTAATCAGTAAGTATTTTAAAAAATTGTAGCTTATTATGTCCTCAATTACTTTAAATGGTTAGTTTTGACTAGAATTTAATGTTCACATCTTATAGAATATTTCCCTGAAATTCCATCAAAATCTGCTAATACGAGTAAATACAAAGCATCTTGTTAAATTTTTATGAAAAATCTCAAATAATTTCAAAAATCCTGAATAGGTACCTACATATTTTTTTTAGAGATTAGGCCCCAGTCTAGTTATTTTTTAACTCAATATTATTTTAACTATTTTAATTTAAACTATTTTTTTTTTTCGTTTTTTTATTCTCCTGTAGTATAACCTTATAAAATCATAGAAACAATTTCTTAAATTCTTAGAATTTGTTTAACAAAATTTCAAAAACTTTGAAATTACAGTTTTGTAATTAAGTTAAATTTCAAAAACTACATGCATTTTAATGCAATTTTCTTTACAAGTCTTTGGTCGTTGGAAATTATAACTCGTACATTTTTTAATAGATTTTTGACTTTTATATCATTTTAGGAAGATAGAAAATTGCAAAAATAACTTAATAACAATTACATGCATTTCCAAACTTCACGAGCCGATACGACTAGTAGTTATAATTTACATTATCCAATTTAACTAAAATTATCTGAGTTAAACTAATAATCTTTGAACTAAGAATCAGTCAGCCATAGTTTACTTAACAAAATAATGAAATTTTACACAGCTCTTGGTATAAATTTAGAACTTTTTGATATGGATAAAAAATTTACATTTAAATTCTATTAAAATTTCTACTGCTTAAATGTCCACTAAATTCCAATAAGATGTTAACAATTTCAATTTCCTAACAGCTTATGTTCTCCTGTAAAATTTTCTTTAAAATTATTTTTAAACGAATTCTTTAATTCTTTAATTCTTCTCCTTAATTCTGATTTTATACTTAACATACGGTAGCGCTCTTGCTCGTTACAGTTACACAAATGTGGCATCCTTATTTATTCATACAACAATTAACGGTTTGTCACAATTGTTGTTTGCATCTTCTCTTTGTTGGAAAACAACAACAATTGAAGAAATGAGCATGTTATTAACATCCCTCACTGTATACCAAAATAAAGCAAAACAACAACATACATATGTACAAATGTGATTGTGGTTTTCCGTTAAAGCCGGTGGCCATATTTAATTTCTCTCAATATCAATATGAATAAATAAGGTAACAAATAAAAAGAATTCCACAAAATTAACTCAACAAATAAATAAATACTACCTATGCTATGTTTAAATATTTTAAACATCCGGTAGTTGAAGTTTTCAAGTTTATTTTCCTGGCTTCTTATACCTATGTGCGAGTATGTTACTGCTACCAGTATTTCTAGAGATGAAACCAATAATTATTATTATTTTTTTTTTCATTCATTCATTGATACATTTATTTCTTATTAACATTTTCTAAACAACAAATGACGCCTTCTTTTGTAGCTGGTCCGTCGGTGTTGTCTAAAATGTCAATCAATTTTGAAAGCAACCGGCTTTAATACTCGTCTTTATAATGTTTTATTTGTTGGTTTCTGATGAGTTTTTCTGTTTGTTAATTTACAAATAAAACTTGTTTATATGTAGGCACCTATATAATAAAATGAATTTGTGAATGAATTTTTTTTCGTGTTAGAAAACTTAATTGGTAGTAAAGTATTATACAGCTTCTTAATTTTTTTTGTTGTAGTTTTTAAAAAAGGTCATTGATTTATTTTTAATTATTTGTTTGTCTATTAATTTTAATGTGATTGAAAGTGGAAGATTTGAAACGTGGTTAAAAGAATTCAAATGCAAGAAAGGGGTAGTTCAAAAAGCTTATAAGAGAAAAATATTATTAGTGGCAGTAAAAAACTTTAAAGTCAAATTAGGAATTTTTAACAAAAATTATTAGATTCCGACCGATCTGACTAAAAATCTATTTTTCGTATATATAATAAAAATTTCTTAAATCCCTAATAGCTTTGTAAATATACATTTAAATGAGAAAACGGTATCAATCTGTAATTACTCATATCTCGCACTAAATATCGATTTGTCACATAAAAAACTTAAAAGTCTTAATTCTTTAATATTTTTGTAAATAAGAGTTTAAATGAGAAAAAACCCTTAATTGATGAACACTTATTTCTGACTCAAAATCAAAAATACTCAGTTCTAGTTTTAAATCAAATGATTATAAACGAATGCCAAAACTAAAATACAAAAACATTGTTCTTTTATATTGGAAACCAATGAAAACCCATTCTATAGCAAACAATATTGTTTATAAGCCTAATTATTTATATTTCTATTAATATAATTATGTCTGCTGTTAAGTATGTATGTATGTATGTACATACGTAAATAATTTTCAGTTAATTTACGAATTTGTTTGTTATTGTGGTTTTATTAACAAAAATAAACTTTTTTTTATTCTCAAGTTGTAATTTTCTCGCTGAAAGCGTTTGTATGTGAAGGTTATGCCAATGTTGTTGTTGTTGCTTTTGTTAACGAAAATCTACTACAACAAAAAATTAACAATAATTTGTAAAATTGTTACAATGGCAAATAATTTGCTAGTTGTTTTTCTTTGTCATAATTTAGTTAAAATGATTAAACAGAAACCTTGATTTTAATTTAATTATACGAAAAATTATAATAAAAATAATAATTTAATTAAGAGAAATTAAAACAAAAAAAATATTTAATAAAAAAATGCCAACAGAAAACAACAATGCAGCAATGGAAACCAACAAATAAAGCAATTTAGAGATGCCATATTAGCAAACAACAGAAGCAGCTGCAAATAAAGCAGAGTTGGAAAATTTGGTAGTAACTAAATAATTAGTGTTGTGAGAAGTCACCATAAACCTATACCGATTAAATATTATTAAAAAAAATAAACAATTTTAGTTGAAAATTAGTTAAACTGATAAAAAAAATTATAATTAAACAAAATTGGCCTAATTTAATACAAAATAAACAAAAATCTCACATCTGACTATTATTGCGTTCAAATCACAACAAATTGGTGATGCCAAATTAGTAAAACTAACAACTAAAGCAGAACTGGATACGTCAATAATACGTGTAAACCACCAAAACAGTTTTAACAAAAACTAGTTTTACAGCAATTACTCAGAAATTTAATGAATTAATTTATTAAACTAATTAGTTATAAACAAATTACAACTAATTTGCTTTTAATAACACCCCCACAACAACACTTTTAAATATCATTAAAACGATAATAATCTGAAAATTTAATTATTTAAAATTTAACAAAAATTTAAATGAAACTTAAACATAAAATAAAAGGGTCTGCCAACAACAAATAACTTTAACCTCAATTTTAATGAAATAATTTAAGACAACCCAGAGTATGAGTATGTCTAGTGACTGATATAGAGGGTGCTGGTTGCTCAGTGATCGAAATGATCTACAATGTTGTGTTTAATAATGATAGTGATCATCTAAATAAAGATTGACCCTTCTAGTTATACTCGAAAACAAGTAGAAGAAAAGCGCAACAACAAGTGTAACCACACGAAAACTGAAACAACGAATTTATGTAAATGATGAACAAACTACAAGTTGTAGCTACAAACAAGTACTTGCTCGTATTTCTTTTTTGGTGGTTTTAAAGGTATTCAGACAAATTAGTAATGTTTGGTTTTTGGTCAGTTTAATCGAATTAGTTGTGAAGGGAAAAAGAAACAAAGAAAGAAAGAGTGATGGTCAGTATAGATTATATAGCTACCCTACAGGGTTTATAGCAAATAAAATTTAATTTTACTTCGGTTACTCGGTTTGTTTTCGTAATGGAATTAATTTGAAATTAAGAATTTCAATTTATTTACATATAATTTAACAAAAACTAAAAATTGTTTAACAAATATTCGTTTAATTTTCGTTAATATAGAAAATTAATTGTTTATTTTGCCAAAAATATTTATTCTATCTTACTTTATGAAACATTTTACATTTATTCCATTAACAGTCGATTAATCGATTATGCGGTTTTAGAGTTGAAGTTTAACAAGTTTAACAGTTAACGATTAATCGGTTATTCGTTTCTGAAATAAGAGTAATTCTATACTTATTTCGATATATATATAATTAAAATTTACTTATGAAAAATTAAAGTTTTATTCGATTATTGTGCCGAAAACATTTAACGATTAATCGATTATTCGGTTTGTTTTTTTTTATAAAATTTAAAAGAAACTACAAAATTTTAATTCATTAAATAATGAAATTTCTAAAAATTATTCGATTATTATTATTAAACAACGAATAATCGGTTACTCGCTTTGTTTTTTAATAGAATTTAATATAAACTAAAATTTTTAATTATACTAGCATAAAATTTAACAAAACCTATATTTTAACAATTATTCCTTTATTTTAAATATCAGTTAACGATTAATCAGTTATTCCGTTCTGAATTAAGCGAAATTCTATACTTATTTGATTCGTTTATTATGCAAAAATAGTTAACGATTAATCGATTATTCGGGTTGTTTTTTTTATAAAATTTAGCAGAAACAAAAACTTTTTAACTAATTAATATAGAATTAAACGGAAATAACAAAATTTCTAACAATTATGCGATAACGAATAATAGGTTACTCGCTTAGATTTGCGATTATTCACTTCATTTTGTTATAGAATTTAATATAAACTAAATTCAATTTATTAATATGGAATATGGAATTAAACAGAAACATTAAAGCATTTAATATATATACGAATATTATTACCATTAGTTAACGAATAATCGGTTACTCGGTTTGTCTTTTTGATATAATCCTATTAAAAGTTTAAATTTTGAATTCTTTAATACACGTTTTAATAGAAACTACCAATTTTTTAAGAATTATTCGATTATTTTTATATATTTGTGAACGATTAATAGGTTATTTAGTTTTTAAATAAGAAATTTTATACTTAATTTGCTTTGAATATATAATAATTATTTACTTAAGAAAAATTTAACATTTATTCGTTTATTACGTTAGCGATTAATCGAATATTCTGTTAAATATTTTTAAAATTTAATAAAGTTATTCTTGTAATTTACAAACTGCTACTAAATCTTAAACAATTATTCGATTGTTTTTAATATTATTTAACGATTAATCGTTTATTGGGTGGCTGAAAGTAGGATTATTTTGTTTTATTCTGTCTTAAATATAAAATGTTTACCTTTGTTTGGCAATATTCAACATTTATACGTAACAACAGTTTGCCAAATCTTTTACTATTTCTTCAAATTCTGTAGCTTAAAGTAGGGTACATGAAAGCCAATTTTTTTTAAAAAACTGTTGCCTGTAAACAAAATTTGTATGTGTATCAGCAAAATCAAATTAATCTTTGGCAGTTGTCTGTTAAACAAGATTTCTGGCCAATTTCTTGCAAACATCGACAGGATGTTTTTTATCTCTTTTACGAATTTCATTAAACAATTTAAAACATTTCAAAACACAAAAAAACGAAACTTTTCATTTTGGTCTTTTTTCTCTCTGTCTATGATTGACAGCTTAAATGGATTTTTAATGATGGCAGAGAAAGATGGGTTTCTTCTTTTGTTTTTACCATCTTCAGTTTCCACAGAAAAACAACCAGTGGAATATTATAAAGAACACAAAAAAAAAAAAAAAACAGTCTGCAAACGTAAAGAAAAGAGTTGGATCAGAAATATACTTGTAACTGTGACCCTGAATTTTTAGGTATTGAAAGAGAAAATTAAAGTTAATTTGAAATAATTTACTTTAAAAAAAAAAAAAGACTTTAAATTAATTTTTCAAATTACTTGAACAAACAAAGAAACCGTTAAATTTGAAATAAAAAAAAACCGGAAAAGTAGAAAGAAATGAAAGAAAACTTTGTTACGTTTTGGAGGTTTGGTTGGATTTTGAATTGAATTTTGTTGTCTTTAAGTAGTACATTTTTGCACGCAATCCACTGCAGATCAAGAGTAATAGTTTCCCAGTTAACCATAAACTAAAACCAAAACACACAAACATAATCTGCTGCTATGAACACCTACTGTCGGTCTGTCCCTACGCCAACATTTGACGTCATTGCATTGAAACTTTATAACCAAAGACTAGACTAGACTAGACTAGGGGATTTAAATTCAGCATATGCATTTTCTTTACATTCTGCTGGCAATTTCCACAATTTATTTGGAATTTTTTATTTTAAAGAAATAAATACAAAATAAATTAAATTAAAAGTGAAGAAAAAAAATGTCTAAAATAATAGTAGCCAAACCAAAGAGTACGAGTAGTTAGTTAGTTGGTTGGTTAGTTAGTGGTATTGTGTATTGTAAAGTGTGCGTGTCATCAAGTTGGTCTAAAGTGACAGTTACGATTTAATGGCCAAATGGCTAAAGTTACAAATTAATAACGACGATCAACAACAACAAAAAACTAACGTCGTTTAAACGGTATCAGTATCAGTTTTATATATAGTACACATACGAAATTATACATACGTACGTATGTATTATATTATTATTTTTAAAGTCATTTGCCAAGTTTAGTTTTAAATACATATTTGTTGTTGCAATATTGCAAAAAAAATATATATATATATTTATAGAAATAAATAAATAAATAAAAGAAACCAACTGCTGGGGTTGTTGCACAGAGCAATTAGCACCTTTTTGCGTGCGCCCAATACTGCAATAACAATAACAAAAAAAAAACAACAATAGCTTACAAATGACACATGAAGGCGTCGTCTGTCTGTTGCCCCAAACATTAAAAACTGTCTGTTTGTTGCCGTTGTTATATACATATATATATTTTTTTAAACTTAATTACCACAACCATCAACGCCCCCTGCATTTATTATTTGATTTTGAATTTTTTTTTTTAAATTTGACATGATTTAATGTTCAGCAATTACCAGCCATTAAATGTTCTAATATATCGATTAATGTCCTTATTCATAAAACTTACAACAGGTTTATAAGAGGTTTATAAAGCAAATTTTGTATGCAAAATTTAATGAAGAAAAAATATGATAAAAAGTAAAATTTGACAAAGATTATTTTGAAGGACAAAATAAAAGTCCACTTTTCTCAGTAAATAGAATCCTTGCAGCCAAAATAAAAAAAATCAGTGATCACTGTTATACCCTACACCACCATAGTGGGGGAGGGTATATTGTGCTGATGTTTGTAATGACCAAAAATATTGGTACAACACCCACCTTAAGATATACCGATCGACTCAGAATCATTTTCTGCGTCGATTTAACAATGTCCGTCCGTCTGTCCATGTAAAGCTTGTGCGCAGAGTACAGGTTTCAATTTTGAAGATATTTCGATAAAATTTGGTACGTGATAGTTTTTCGGCCCAAGGATGGATAGGATTGAAACTGGTGGATATCGGTCCATTATTTCACCTGGCCCCCACACAAATGTCCTTCCGAAATTGCGGTTTACCGATCATAAATGTTTGAATTATGCAAGTATCTAAACAAATTTCATCACAAATGAGTGGTAAATGAAGCCAAATCACATCTGCAAATTTTGTGCATATCGGTCCATAATTACTCGTAGCTCCCATATAAGGCCCGCTTCAGAAAATCACTTTAAAGAGCATAACTTGCTCAAAAATGTTGGTATCCAAATAATATTTAACGCAAATATATTTCATATGTCTAAAAATAATACGGTACAATTTTCTTATGATCGGTCCATAATTAGTCGAAACTCCCATATAAGACCCTCTCCGTAATTCACTTTAAGCTCCATAATTCGTTTAAAAGTATTTATATCGAGATAAAGTTTAACACACATAATACTTATATTCACAGACATCATGATACTAAATTTTTGTATGATCGCTCCACAATAGATTATATCTACCTAATAACGCCCATTTCTGAAAAACTGTTTTATACATATACTGGATGTAGGGTATTATATGGTCGCGCTTGACCGACTATACTTTATTACTTGTTTGAATTACTTTAAGTTTGTCAATATAAAGTTTATGATTAACTATAACATTTTTATCAATTATTCGAAGTGTAATGATTTTAGTTAGCGATTAATCGGTTATTTGGTTTTTACTTGATTAAGTGTTTATATATTTATTTTTATAAAATTTCTTTCATTAGCAATTAATCAGCATATCGGTTTCTAACATTTAATCCAAATACATAATTACTTGTTTTTAGCATTAGTAAAAAGCGAATAATGTAATATTTCAATTTGACGTTTTAATTATAGAGTTTTCTTTTCTCCTGTTTTAATAATTATAATCAAAACATACTCGTACTAATAATGCCTGCCATTCCTCTGCTAAATAGTAATATTAACTGCTCTATTACCAACCATGTAAATAAATATTTAATATAAGTACATGTGTACTAAACTATGGTTGCATTAGCCATTACTACGAGTTGTGTACTAGAGACGAGTGTGTATTATTATCTTGGCCCATAAATCTGACTTTAAACTCTTTTTAATTTTTATCTTAACGTATTGTTCATGTTTGTTGTTCAAAATGGAAATTTGCATTTTAACGAAAAAATATTACAAACCAAAAAAAAAAAACAAAACAAAAAACACATAAAGCAGAAAATTAAAAGAAACCAAAAATTTAAATAATGCAACATAAAATTGCTTTTAACACAAATTTTTTTGAGAGTTTTTTTTCTTCTCAATGTAGTTAGTTTTGTTGTAATTTTTACTTAATGATTTATATTTTTCTATAATTCATTTGAGTGTTTTTGCATTTGTTGTTTAATAATAATTTTCATAGTTTATATATTTTCTTGTAGAATTTGATGGCGTTAAATTTATTCATAATTTGCGTGTAGCTGAATTAAGAAAATGCCTTAACGAAAAATAAAATGAAAATAATGAATTGTATGCAGAGGTTTTTCATTCTGCAAAATTGTTTAAGAAGCAGCAAAAGAAGTGATTAAGGTTTTGTTTTCTAAACAAGGCCTAATAAGCACAAAAATAAAATGTTTGATAAAAATGTATATGGGTTAAAACTATTGCAGAGATACATATTCAAAGTAATTTTGTTTTAGCGGATTTTATTAAAACTAATATCTTTTTTTTATGTAAATATTATGTTGAATGAATACTTTGTGAGGTTAAGCAATTATTCGGTTATTATTTTTTTTTTAGTTAACGATTAATCGGTTATATTATTGTTGAAAATTTACCAACTTTTTTACAGTTATTAACCAATTAATTAAGTGTATGAAATTTTTAAAAAAAAATTCCTTTAAAATCGAAAAAAAATTAACGATTAATCGGTTATTCGGTTTTAATTTTTAATCGTAGTTGTTTTAAACTAATATTTTTTTTAATTTGTTTTAAGCTAATAAATTTTAGTTTTTCAATATATTTTATTTTTGATATTACTTAACGAATAATCGGTTATTTGTTTGTATTATTGTTAAAAATGTACTAGTTTCCTTTAAAATAAAAATAATTAACGATTAATCGGTTATTCGGTTTTTATTTTTAATCGTATTTGTTTGAAACTAATAAATATTGGTCAATTGGTCAATATAAAGTTGTATTGAAACTTCTAAATTTATAACACTTATTCGTTTGTTTTTGATATTACTTAACGAATAATCGGTTATTCGGTTTGATTATTGTTCAAAATTGACTGGATGTTTTATATTACAGTATAATTTAAAAATTTAGGAAATTTTTTAGAAAAAAAATTAATTAAAATCGAATAAGTTAAACTTGACTTAAGTTTTGTGGTCGTTTATTGTATATTATATTTTTATTAATTATTTGATTATTTATACCAAAATTCTGTTCGTGATGTCCCGTTTTTTAGTATTTTAGTAACTAATTAATAAGAAAAATTAATATCCAATGATAAAAAAATATCAAAGCTGTAAGTAAAACTATATAATAAGTTAATAAGTTAAAGCTGTGTAATAAAACAATAAATTTTGTCACTAGATTATTTAGAACGAGACCCCTGAAGAAGTTAGAATAAAACTAACGAAACGTTGGGTAAATAAAATAAAAAATAAAAATCGAACAAGTTTTTTATTTACGTTTGGAAACAAACATTTGACCAAATTAGCCTGAAGAAAACTCATTAACAATTATATCTAATAATTATAAGCATTGGTCACAAAAACAAATTAATTAAAATCGAATAAAGTTAACGCTTAATCGGTTTTTTATTAATGAAAATTTACTGATTTCGAAACTGTCAATGTCTAATTTAACTAATTGTAACAAATTTTAAAACAAATTAGATTATTCATTATTATTAATCGTATTTAATTAAACCTACTAGATTTTAGTTTTTCAGTATAAAGCCTTAAAGAAACCTGTAAACTTATAACAATTATTCGATTTATTTTGATATAACTTAACGAATAATCGGTTATTAGGTTTTATAATTGTTAAATGTTTGCTAGTTTTTTGATAGCAATACTTAATTTAACTAAATATAAAGAATTTAAAAAAAAATCCTTTAGAATCGAAATAAAAATTAACGATTAATCGGTTATTCGGTTTTAATTTTTGAACGGATTTTATTAAAAAATTAAAATTTAGTTTTTTATATCATAAACTAAACAATTTTTAACAATTATTCCACTAATTTGTTAGAAATAACCATTACTCGATTATTCGATTAACTTTTTTAATCGTTTCTAAATTAATTTCCAAATTTTGTAATTTGTTAAAATATATTTGATAAAAATGTACAATATTTTTTATAATTATGTATTCGATTACTACTAAAAAAATTACCGATTAATCGGTTACTCGGTTACTTGATTAACTTTTTTAATGGTATATAAATGAAAAACAACATTTTTTAAGTTTTTAAAACATAAATTTACAGAACATGCACAGTTTTGGGCATTTATGCGTTTATTAATAATTTTTTTTAAAGATTAAACGGTTATTCGGTTTTTTAAGTAATAGATTACAACCCTTTTTATATCGAAAAAAAAACTATTTTCGAAAAACTAAGAAAAAAAAGTCTAAAAATTAAAACTTTTCAAAACCTGCTGGTGGCAGCAAATGTAAAATTATGGCCAAATAATAAATGATGTTTATTTCCAACTACCCTATATTTTAGTATTTCTGTACACAAACAAAAAATGAATAAATACAAGTTAAATTAAAAAAAGGACTTACCAAAATATTATTATTTTTTCTTTTTTGCTTTAGCCCTGCCAGGCTTTATGTTCAGCAATAATCCTTGGTCAACAACACCACCACAAAGGAAAATATGTATAAATACAGTTTGCGTGTCCATGATTGAAATCTTATCTGGAATGAATAAAAAACAACAAGAACTAAAATTGTAAGCAATTCATATGAATACATAGACATTAAAAATGGGAAAAAACAATAACAGAGAAAAACATGGAGGATTAAGTAAAAATATAAAAAAAAACGTATCAGCAACACTACAGAAAATATGGAAATTCATATTAATTAAACCTTTAAGGGCTGCAAGGAAAATAAAGGGATGTACAAGCTATAAAAAATAAATTTAACTTTATGTACTTGCTTTACTACATATCAATGGCATTGCCAGACTTCAGATGTATAATAAATGTAACAAAAAAAAAGAGAAATATGGCCACTCAAACTGCTAACGGTATTGACAGCTTTATTTACAGTGACGCCAACAAGGACGTTTTTAAAGTATAAAGTATTTGTTTGCATGAAATCTTGGTTAATTAAATGTTTTAATATTAACGTAGCAAAAACATACGATTAAATAAAGGGCGGTTCGGAAACTTCTTAGCCTAGAACAGAAAGTGCGGTATAAACAGAAAAAAAATAAGTTAAGTGTTTTAGAAACTTACATCTGCGCTATGAACACAAATTCGATCTGGCAACTCCTTTATATAGAAACAGGTGTTCAAAAAAGACTCATCCGCGATTTTTTTACAATGGAAAAATAAGAAATTCGTGGTGTTATTAAATATTTAAATAAAAAAAAAAATTTATCGGGACAAGAAATTCATAATGATATGGTGCATGTGTTAGGTGAAAGCACAAAGTATACAGAGGTGACAGAAGGGGAAAGAAAATGTAGTTTTATACATTTCTCTTTCTTTGAGAACTGCCTCTTTGTTTACTTTATGTTACTATTATTCTGGCGCAATAAAATTCAATTTTGGTCACAGAGTATTTTGGTATTGTGTGGATACAATCATAAAAAAATGCATTTATATCATCTAACGAATGCACAAACTCCACAATGCATACCAAAAGTATAACAATTATTAAAATACAATTTAGTAAGTTATTGAAATCACAAACATCAATTCAAATATTCTAACTTAAATTGTTTTGTTTTTTTTTTTTTGTTTTGTCCACAAAATTCTTGTTGTATATAGTGCATTTCTTTTTCACATTACCAAATACTACCACAAAATATTATCTTTCTCTTTTTAAGAGAACTGCCTTACTGTAGCTGATTGTAGCGATTTTGAAACGTCAAAGTTGTCCCCTCTGTATACTTTGTGGGTGAAAGTGTTCCTTCATATGCAACAGTAAAAAATTGGGTTGGCTGAATTTAAACGTGGTCGTACAAGCTTAAAATAGCGAATATCATGGGCATCTCAAAAGATCGAGTCCATTTAATTTTGCATGAAAAACTACAGATGAAAAAGCTTTCTGCATTTGTTAATAGTTGACCAAAAACGCATAAGAATGAAAATTTCTCAAGCTAGTTGGGAACATTTAAAAAAATTAAAATAGATTTAAAGCGTCGTTTCATAACTGTTGATGGGACATGGATTTACCACTATACTCCAGAGACAAAAGAACAATCCAAGCAATGGACTGAAGCTGAGGGAAGTGCCCCAAAGAAGGCAAAAACAATTAAATCGACTGGTAAGGTTATAGCAACGGTTTCTTTGAACTTCAAAGGTATTTTATTGATTGAATATGTGCAAAAGGGTAAAACAATAAATTCAGAGTACTATTGCAACATTTTGGATCAATTAAATGTAAAAATTCGAGAAAAACGTCCTGGCTTACAATACAAAAAACTACACAAGAGTGTTTTACCAATGGCTAAAATCAACGAATTAAAGTACGAGTTGCTTGACAAACCACCTTATTCTCCTGATTTAGCTCCCAGTGACCTTCACTTTACCTGTTCCCAAATCTAAAAATATTCTTAGCTAGCAAGCGTTTTACCTCAAATGAAGATGCAATTACAGTTGTAAACTACTATTTTGAAGCCCTTGATCAATGGATAGAATTGCTAAGCTTTGGACTAAATGTATTAAAGTTTCAGGAGATTACACCAATATCCCGGTTTGCGTCGTTTCGAAGTTGCGTCTTTTTAAAATTTCCGTGACTTCGATGTTGCGTCGTTTTTGCTTCAGTTTGCGTCGCATTGCTTCGAAGTTGCATCGTTAGTGCTTCGATTTGCGTCGTTAATAAATGTTTGTATGTACAAAGCAAAAATAGAAAAAGGGGATTTCCCGTCAAAGCCTAATGCAAATTTGTATGTGAAAATTGTCTACAAGTTTTAATCTTAATATTTTTATGTTTTTTAAGTGTTTTTCATGAATTGTTATTTGTTTTTCTTTAATAAAAACTATTATTACACAAATAATAATAAAAAATTGGTATTTGCTATTGAAAAATCAATTCTTTTTTACTAAAATTATGAGTCTCGGAAGGAATTAAATGAAAATTAATACAAATGTATGGAAAACTGTGATTCGGTTTGCGTCGTTTCAGTTTGCGTCTCGTTTTTCCGGTCCCAATTAGCGACGCTAACCGGGGTATTAGTGTATATTGAAAAATAAAAATGTTTTTGAAAAACTAAATATTCTCTTTCTGTGATAGGCTAAGAAGTTTTCGAACCGTCCTCGTATTTTCAAAACTCATTTATTAATATTTAATGGCGTTTTCTTTTCTGGCAAAAATGTTACATATATGCTACACTTTTTACCCATTCCCCATATAAAAAAGGAAAAAAGAGTAACATTTTTGCCAGAAAAGAAAACGCCATAAGAAAAGCTAAAAAAAATAAATTTCATTTGCTCTTCTAAAAATTAGTATCATTATATGAATGGATTACAATAATACTAAGCCAGTACCACAGCACCACTCCGCCTTAACTTTCCTTTAACAAAAGCAATTCCATGGAAATCCTACTAAACTTTGACACCTTGAAGGGTTAAAAAGGACAGAATATTAAAACAAAACCAAACAAAATCAACATGTACTAACAAGCCGCCGCCGCCATTGGGAAAAAATTACTTGTAACCCTTAGGACTATATACCGCAGAAAAAAACACACATTCAGAAAATAAAACAAAAAAATGATTTCAGACAGTGGTGCATATTTAGAGCTTTATAAAGGTACCAAACAGTAACAGTAATGTATTCAACTTAACCTCATTATTATTAGTAGTGATGTTGGCGTTGTTTCCTTTTTTTCTGTGCAAAGATTTTTATCGCAAAATACCAATCAGAAAACAAACTACAATTATATATATATGTACAAAAAACTATGTATACATTTATGAATATACTCGTACATACATACGAGTACATACATATACTCTTAACAATATAATTAAATTTTTGTTTTATTTCCACAAAACAAAATATGAGTAAATATAATTTTTTTTTTTGAATTTCTGACAGAAAATCATTGTGGCAAGCTTTTATTATGGCCGACCGAGATCCTCAAAAAATCACTTCCTTAAAACATTCAAACTAAATTTATTCCACGAATCCCATTAAAGTTTATTTTGTTTCAGAAACAGGGTACCACCAGAGCATTGTATTACCTGGTCTTCAATAATAATTGATTTGATTGATGGATGGCTGAATTCTTCAGCAGCCAATTTTGAAAACTTTAAAGTTTAAACACACAAAAAAAAAAACGTCTTCTACCTGCAGACAATGAACAACATACATGCATACATACATGTCGTAGTCATGATGATGATGATGGTATGAAAAGTATCGATGAAAAAAACTTAAAACTTCAATCATTGGTTTGCCTTATTGGCAGCAATTTATTGAAGATTATTTTGTGGATGTAATTGGTAGGTAGGATGAGGATGATTTGAAGTACAAAAATAAAATGGCTGACGCGATATTGTTAAAGATTTGAAAGGCTGTTTTGCTCGTATATGCAGCAATATAATTACAACGTTGTAGAGGATTTTTCTTTTTCCATATTACAAGATTTAGTCCCACATTTACAAATTTATTGATGAATTGTATTATTATTTTATGTTAGATGTACAAGAAATTAGAGATTAAGAGATCATTTTCTCAATAAAATAGAAAAAAAACAGTTTGATTAGCAACTTTATATAATAATCCTGGAACTTCGATTACTTATCTTGTGATGATTGCTTGGGTGGATTACTTTTGAAAATTCAGTTGCTCTCGATTGAAAATGAGTAGTCACGGCAAGTATTCGACTAGTTGAAATAAAGCTATCATCTATTGTCTCTCAGCTTTTAACACATAGGGGAAATTCGTCAATTCATGTGACAATTGCTAAATTAATTTAACGGAAATAGCGAATGTGAGAATATATTGATACATTGCCGATGAATTTATTGAGTTCAACAGCAATGACATTTACGTATAGGTGTTCTTAATCCAAAGATACTGCATGTCTTCAGACCAGCTCTTTAACCATTCAATAGGATCCATTTCAAATTTCATTTAAGCAGTAATTAGGTCGAAGAATTTATGCCTAAATTAAAAGGCAACGAAAGCACTCCATAGCAATCATTTATGTTGGGATTGATAGCACAATTCTGGAACTAACAGCTGTTTCAATTGTAACATTCAGAACAATTTAAATTGAAACATCATGTTTAACACTATGTTGAAAATCCTTGTACACGTTTCCTCGGAATTTTCCGCTTACTCTAACGTTTGTTATAAACAAATAATTACGCAAATTTGTGTCTAATATATCTGAGTATTTTAATGTATTTACCAATCCAAACAAAAACCAAAAAAGTTTATTTAAAAGCCAGCAGGCTAAAATATTTCCTTCCATCTAAAAAGTCTCATCCCCAGTCTAGATGCCAACAAGCCTTAATTTACAATGTCTACAAACAAATTGTGTTTCCTTAGCCCATTTTTAGTTATTAAGACAATTAAAAAAGTCTTAATACTTTTCATTCCTACCAACCCGAGCAGCAGTGTTCCATTTCGTTTCATATTTGTTTGTGGCGTAAACAGATATTAACAAAAATATCACCAATAAGTGGAAATAAATCATCTGGCTGCCATCGACACATACGCACCACATACGTACGACGTATGTACGAGTATGCTGGGTCTGGGAAGTACAATATTAATGCAATGCTGGAGAGAGAAGACAAATAAAAAACTTATAAAATCAACGACAACCACAGCCAACATAGCTGTCATAATCCACTCATATAAATATTCAATGTCAGCGCATTCCTGTCCTGTGAACCCTGTGAACATTTTTCGTTTTTTTATTTTGTTCGAACACAAAACTCAACATGTTTCTTCGTTTTTTCCTTTCTGTTCAAGTCCAATCAACTACATACTTATATTAATAATTCTCTTTGGACTTAGTGTAGTGTACTCGTATAGAGGTTACAGTTTTGGATTTGTTAGTTTTCGTTTATTTTACTTTTGTCGTTGCGGCTCCAGTTTGTTTACCCTAAGATGGCGTATTGTATAACATCATTATGAGGATTACGTTCATGTTCATGTCATAATTTTCCTAAAGAGTACAAAAATCACAACTGTGCAGCTCTACAACCAACAGCAATAACGATGAAACGTTTGAAATTGGAAAAAAAAGAGACATACAAAATAAAGTTTTGTAAGTACATGATACCATACAGTCCAACAATGTTGTTGGTTGCTCATGCTGCTGCTGCAGCTTTGAAAGCTTATGATCATCAGGGTTTTTAGATTTTTTTTAGTTCTCTTAACTTTTTTTAGGTTGACATGGTTTGTTAGCATCGACAATACAACTCTGATATACGATAGAGTTGCATTTTTGGTTTGTTATTGCTGTTGGTTGTTTATTTTATGTTTGTTGTTGTGTTTTTGCAAACAAAGCAAAAACTTACACACCAAAAAGAAGAAGCTATTGTGAGTAATTAAACAAATATTTTATATTTTTGAAAACAAGAGAGTTGTTAAATAAGGGGACAATTTTAGGAAAAAGGGGCCTTGGTAGGTTATGGCTTGGTTTTAACAATGGTATGGTGTAAGTTATCTTTTAATTACTAATTTGGCCAAACGAGAAGGTTGTTACTAAACGGTTTCAAGATTTTTAAAGAGCTTAAACGTTTAAACAAATTATGTTTTTTCCTTCCTTTCGCGGCAACGGTATTACAAATAGGAATTGTATCTGGAGTATTTGATTGTTCAGTATCATTTTCTTTTTACAGTTTCGACAATGTTTTTCCTTTTACAGTTTTCAATGTTTCGACATTTTCATGAACATTAGTGTCTTATCCAATAGCATCTTTATTGCCAACAGTCTCATCTTGATCTTTTTCCCGCCAATCCATCAAAAGAAATGTTCGTGGTTACTGATATTTAGAAATGACCGATATATTATTCTTTATCTTCCAGATCTGTTTGGATGCCGATTATATGAAAAACTCATTGTTTAGTTTGTTCTTTGATCTCTTAAACATTGTTTGGAGATCCATTATTGTGTTATTGAAAACGTTTGTAACTTTTGTCCTATATAAACTTAATGTATGGACTGTTTATTGGTCTCGCTCCTGTCATAATGATCTTTAAGACCACCAAAAGCATCTTAATCATTTTCCCCTCAAATCCACCTTAATACAAGTTCATGGTATTTAGTGGTGTTGGTGCAATAATCCGTGTTTTCTATTCATGACCTTGTTTGTTGGCGATATTCTGAAGAAACTCCTCTTTTCAACAGATGCTTGACCTCCCAAACATGACCTTTATGAATACTAGTCTCATATTAGTATCTGTGGTGTCAATTCGGTTGCAGTTTTTTCAGTTTCTGTGATATCCACTTCAAAAGTGCAGATTGAGCATCTGCCCTTTTACGAAATGGTCTTGATTTCTAGTATTTAGAGTCTCAGCTTAACCTTATTCGCTTTAATTTATTCAGAGTAACTCACTATTTAAACATTTTCTTAGGGTCATGTAATCGATGTTTTGTCCCTCATATTCTTTAGGACGATTTTCTTAAGAAACTTGCTGTTCGACAGTTTATTCCCATTTCTCAGGGCCCTCTTCCTGCGCCTCAAAAATCCCTGCTATCTGCGGATATTTGTACTTTAATTGTTATTGAATAAAACACAGATTTTTTATTAAACAATTTATTAGTCAACATATTGATTTCAGCATACGCTTGGCTCCAAACTAAATATGAACAACATGTTGTACGAACATGCTGATGTTATACCAAGTCAAGCCAGCAAACAGAAAAAAAATTCAACAAAAAAAAACAAACTCAAGTTTATACGGTAGTTGCCGACATAAATAGCAAACAATTTAAACAGACACCACAAACGACGCATTAAACATGAGAAAGCGCGACAAGCTCAACACAGGATTAAAACACACACTCTCACACACATAAGCAACACACTCAATGGTGCCAAAGCAATGCCAACCAGCAACATTATAGAGAAGTCATAAAGAGTAGAGAGAAAAAGGAAAGAGTTGCTGATGCTGCTTAAACAAGAATCAAATTAATAACAGATCATATAACTGAAAACCAAGGGGGGTCCTGCATATGGAGTTCATACATTTGGCCCAGCAAAAAAGCTTTGCCTCTTCAACAAAGAACATTTTAAATAAAGTTTTGAGTTTATTACAATGAAAAAAAACACAAAACAAACCAAATTTGTTTTTGGGTTTTCTTGGTTCATAAAATTTTATTGAAAACAAAAATTAATTGTTTTTCAACTACTGTGTGTAAAAATTCATTTAATTCACAATTTAAATTTATAACAATTGTTTAATTTTTAAATGGCATTTAAATACCTCTATAAATATGTACGAGTATAGGTATGTATACATGTACATAGTATTTGCTGGACATTTTATATTGAGTGTAAACATATGTTTGTTATTTATTTATTTGTCAGAAGCACATGTCACTTGTACAATCGAAATTAACAACAATACAACAACTCTTCATACATGCTGTTACTTGGACAAACAAACAAACAACAAATATGATTGATCTGTGTCTAGAGTTGTTTTTAGTTTTCAGTTTTCATTCTGCCCAAGATTAATTAATGCACCCTGTAATTATAATATTTTTTTCATTCCATTTCATTTATAATTGTAACACAAACCCCCCAATATGTAAGTATACATGTGTACACATACATATTTTTATTCATATTTTTAGTTGTTTATAAATTTCTTATGAATTTGTGAATGTGTAACGCAAATGAAACAGGAATTTATTTCAATTTAAAGACTTAACAATTATAAACGATTTTTAAGTTTTTCTTTTGTGTCTTGTTGCAATAAAGAGATGAATGAATGACGGTATCATTTGACTGACCAAATGTATAATTGCCATTACAAATGAATGTGTAAACGAGGGCTGGTTGAAAGTAATAATAAAACAAACTTGCGTTCTTTCAAACTGCCTATATAGGATGCATGAGTATTTGATGTGGTTTGTTATTCTTAGTTTTTAAGAGATTTATTTAAATTATATCCTGTGGAACAAAAGATATCTTCTTTCGATATATCTTACCCTCTAATCTCATGAATGGTTACTATTGCACCCAAATCCCTTTCCAATATAAAATTCTACATGTTACAAATAGGGAATGTAGACACGGAAGTAAATCTAGAGTATTTGGTGGTTGAATTTCAAAACACTGTTCACACAAATAAATTCACAGGTTGGAGTGTATCTTCTCTTCTCCAATCGCAACGTGAAATTTCCAAAGTATACTAAATCATGGATGTATGATGGTTGAGAATTTATAGCGTTTGATTTTCTTCTTTTTGTAGTAATCAAAGTAAATTATGTCCCAAGGATCCCAATAAACAGCAACCGTGCTCTTTAATTTTCTTTTTCGCTATCTCTTGCCTCGAGTCTCAATAGTGGGTCCCAAATCCTATTTAATTATATAATTCTTACATGTTACAAATTGGAAATGTTGACAGCGATCAATTGATGGATGGAAATGTTTGATGTTTTTGCCAAACTTTCAATGATAGCAATAATGTGGGTTAATTAATCACTTTTAATAATTAATGGTATAATAACCAAGTGGATACCAAAAGACTGCTTAAAATTATCTGTTATGTTTAAAGTCATTCAATGTCTTCAATGAACCTATTTAAGCTCAGATCAATATTGTTCTTCTTTGGGTTTGGGGATTAGTCTCTGACCTTGTTGGCCGTCTTGGATTGGACTGTTCCTTGGCCTCTAATGTGTTGTCCACATGACTTTGTTATCCAATTTAACCACGTTGACCTTTTAATGCCATCAAAACGTTCTGTTTCTATGCTTTCTTTGTCACTATTTTCTGTCGAATCATAAACTTTCATTGCTGAATCTCCTTTTTTGGTCAACAGTCTCATCTTAAATCTTTCCCTGTCAATCCAAAAACTTACTAGACCTATAATATGTGGTAAACGATTGATGGTTCCTGTTTGACATTGCAGGCCTTCTACAGGCATTTTAAGCATTTTCGAAACGTGTTTCTAAATTTTCTTAGGTTGTAATAACATCCCTCACTATCTTTGGGAGTTATGTTCTTAAGAAACTAACTGTTTGGATAGCTTATAGTTTTTAGGCCGACCTTGGCTTTTTATCTTCAACTCGATTGGAGAAACTGCCAGTTTCTTTAGTTCCTTGATCTCTACTGTGTGGATCTTTACAGTCCCATGCCAGTTTCTTTATAGCCAAACCTCCTGGAGAGCTCGATATTTCGTTAATGATCTTTAAACTATATATTTGTGTAAATGATCTGTAAAAACTTACTGTTTGAAACATCTTTGGGTTATAATCATTTCATTTAATATCACTACCATGTTCAATCTTCATCAGCTGCAATTCGAACTCCAAATCAAAACTCAACTCTTGGTATGAGGATCTCAAAAACTGTTTAGAATTTTACTTGACCTATGCTCTGGTTTGAAGCCAATACACCTGAGTATTTCGTAAATGTGAAGAGTCCAGCCTTCACTGAAGAGTGTTTTTTAATGTAGAATTATTTCTGAGTTTCATCCATTTTCACTACTATAGATTGACTGTGCTACATTTTAAAAGCTCTTTTCCGTTCAGCCTCGTTTGTTTTCATATGCAACTATTT
Organism: Bellardia bayeri; assembly: GCA_950370525.1. Classification (NCBI taxonomy): domain Eukaryota; kingdom Metazoa; phylum Arthropoda; class Insecta; order Diptera; family Calliphoridae; genus Bellardia; species Bellardia bayeri. Next base: position 8,078,123 of record OX493264.1, on the reverse strand, counting down.
AAAGAGATGTAAAAGATATTGATGATGATCAACATCATCATCAGTGAATTAAAAACCATCATATTTTTTTGTGTACAATATAATAATGCTGGCTGTTTTTGGTTTGACCAATGTGGTTTCTTAGAACTTTTGCGGTAATTTTTTTTTTTTTTTAGTCACTCGCAACTGGTGTGTAAATGCTTCACAAAATTCATGTTGTTGCCCTCCAAGCTGTCAATCAAAATGATTTATACAACTTCCCACCGTATATCATCACAAACAATTTATTATCAACAACAATATGGTTACGAGTATATAGCAAAAGTGCTGTCGTCTGTCTTCTCAACATCTTTTTCCTCGCCAGTTTCAGTTGTAAACGAGCAAAAGTTATTTGTCGGCTTTAACAGCATTCATCACCACCAGCATCATAATCATCAACAGATTCATCATTCTCCTGCTGATGATGATCATCATCATCTTGCGTCTATGATTATTAAACGTTTTTCATTTGAATTTGTATATTTTTTTATAAAATTATATGTACTCGTATGTATGTATTATCGTTTTCTTTCAGTCGTAATTGGTTGGCAAAGCATTTATGTTTTTTAGTAGTTTTATGCTTTTCAAAGTGGCGCTTAATTGTCGGCACTTAGATGACACTGGAAAGTGATAACTTTTGATGTTAACCGTTAAGAGTAGGGAAAAGGTTTTAAACCGAACATTATTTATAACAAATATCTAACGTGCGTGGAAATCTTTTTGTAATTGAGTGAACAATTTTTAAAAGAAAGACCTCACACTATGAGGTTATTATGATGTTTCCATAATCCTTGGTTGCACTCCAAAATGCGTTTTTCGATTTTTATACTGTTTTGTGGTTGGACCAAAAGTCAATAAAAACTTTTACAGCAAGTAATTTCAAAGTTCTTTTTACAGGTAAGTACTTGGGAAGTTCGAGCCCTTTGCCAGCTCGAAACATAAAACATGCATGTAGTAACGTATAGTGTAAGTATCCAAAATTGATTTTTTTCGTTAATTCCGTGATCTACATTTGTGGACAAATATTTTGTCCATGACCTTATAAGCCGTCTTATTGTCAACCGTCCCATCTTGGTGTTGTTGGCTCTAATCCGCCTTTGTTGTTTGGTAAATGATCTTTAAACCGTTTTTTTTAAATCAAATGTTCTTTAGAAACTCAGTGTTTGGAATAATTTTTGTAAGGAAGTATTGGTTATTTTCTGTGCCAGAGCATGTTGGATATTCTATAAGTGGAAATCTTAGACCGTACGATTTCGGTTCTTCTACTGACCATTAACCAACCATATTCGTTACGAAGCCCAGGATTTATGAATGTCCTTGACATTGGAACCAAAAAATCTGCTGATCCCGAATAAACTCTGTGTTTCGAGTGTTCTTTGACCTCAGACAAATATCGCCTCTGGTGTTTGAAAAATGGTCAATGACCAAATCTCTATATCTTTGACGCTAACTTGTCTGGACAAATTTTGTTACTTTCGTAGACTTATAAATCTACATAATCTATTCTGTTGCGAAATGTTTTTGGTTACTAGTGTTAGGAGATCGATAGATATTTCATTGACAAGTTATTGTCGCCGATTCCCAGTATGAATTCAATGATTGGAAAGTTCCTTGATCTCAAGAGTCTTGTTATGATCCTCATGACCAACAGACTCGTCTTAACCTTTTACGCCTTAACTTCTACGTGACAGAACTTGCTGTTTAAAAATTTTTTAATTTATAGTGTTTGAGGAAACAACAATCTTTCGTCTTTGTTGCGCAATCAGTCAGCAATTTCATTTCCCCGAATACTGTCATATCTTGGAACCTGCAATTACTCGACAAGGTGTTAACTAAGTTGGGTCAGAAAAAAGTACAATTGAGAAGACATTTCTACCTTAATAAGCTTGAGTTTAAAGTCTTGTTCTCGTTGGGAGAACGGCACAGGTAACGGGTAATCTGAGAGAAACAAGGTGATCAAGATCATAAGACAAAAATCCATCATCAGTGTAGATTCAGATCGCCTCGGATGACAGTATTAGCTGCCCATTCGTGTAAGTCTGAAGTTGAGAGTCTTGTTTGATGCAAGGATCTCCAGGTATATGGTCCTCCGTTTTCTTCCCTTTTGGAAAACGTACATCAATCCGTCTCAATATTAGAGTCTAAAAGCCTACTTAACATTGAGAATAGGAATGTCCAGCACTGTTTTCTGACCAACTTGAAGAGAGGAACCCAAGCAGTTATTATATACTTTGTTCATTATGGCGTGCTGTGCTTTAGTGTCCTTTGCACTCTATCAGAAAAGGGCACCATAGGTCTCAAAAAGTTCTAAGGTGTGAGATTCAAATGTAGTTTTTTAAGTATAAAATTTTTATAGTGTCCTTCAGAGTCTACCCAGACTCTCCTAAATTGTTTCCCTGGTTTTTGTTAGTAGTACGCTCAGGGCTGTTTGCATAAGTTAACAAAGCAGGAGTCCAAAATCATAAGCATGACTATCTTGGTACCTTGGTACTGAATCTGAGCTGGGTTTTATTTACAAGATTCCATTCTAGTAAAGGTTCTGCATATGGTGGCAGGCAAGACCAGTTCTAGTATTCTTTGGTAAAACCATAATTTCTCAAACTCAAGCCCAACAAAATTTCTGTATTCTTTTAAAATTAATCTTGATCACACATTATCCTCACTTCAAAATCCAGGCGGTTTCGAAAGATCTCAAACAAATGCATTCACGATCCTTTAGTAATGCTCGATTACTCAAGCATATTAAATCCCTCTTTCAATTATTTGAAACACTGTAAAGTTGCTATATCTGCCAACGTCTTCCTTTAACTGTTTAATTTTAAAAACCCTCTACTTTATAACCTTATCACAGCCGATAGCAAGCACTTAAATAATGCCTACGACCTTGCTCTCATATAAATTTTGCCTTCAATTTCTTTCAATCTATGTTTATGGCATTTTATCTCATTAAATAATTTAATGCCATGTAATACAGCACAGCACTAACTGCACTTGTTTATTTACGTTTGAATGACATTGAAATTGAAAGTTTTTGATTGTGCTGATTTCTTTAAAACGCATACAAAACTCTTCTTATTTTTTATGCAATATACATACATACATATGTATGTATTAACATTCCTTCCGTTTCAATAAATGCAATTTCATGGGTTTTTTCTGCTTGCGTTTTTCCTTTATTTTTTTTTTTTGCTGTTTCGTCTGGTTAACAACACACCAATGACACGCACGCATTGTCTACTTGAGCTACTTAAAGCGAAAAAAAAAGAAAAAAATAAATCTAAAATTTTCAAGACCGGTCGGTATTAAATTATAATAGTAAACGATATAAATATTAAAGGAAGACCCAGGAAGACATGACGCTTACAAAATACAAACTTAAGCAACTCTGTCATCAAATGTTTTGCCTTTTAAGTGGTAAATGTAAGTGTGTAAGTATCAAGCAAAGTTAAGTTAACAAACTTCAAAAAGGGAGTTGCCGCTTGGATTCTAATAAGAGATGGCAAAATGTATAGATTTTTATGTTTACTAAAACAAAAGAATTTTGTTTATAAAAATAAACATATTTAAAATCGAACAATAACACAACCTTCACACAGAAAATCATTCAGCGAGAAAATTATGAAGTGCAAAGACAACGGCAGGCAACAATGTCTATATCAAACATATACGAGTATAAATATAAAGACTGTCATGAGTTACTGTATAAAATTGACACAGAATAAAAACAGCCTGAGGTTTATTACAACTGCAGGCCTATTACCTGTATACGTTTTATACATATAATTCCCCATAAACCATTATTATTCATTATATTGCTATTTTTTTTTTTGTTATTGTTTGTAAAATAATCATTATTGTTTAGCAATGTCATCAAGGTGAAATTATTATTTAATAACTATTTTAACATCAATCGGTAATTGTTATTCAAAAATTCACACACAAACATTTGAAAATTAATAGAGGAGGGGGGAGGTTTATGAAAAACAAACCCTCTTTTGCGGCAGCGGCTGTCATTATTAAACACAATAGAAAGTGGGTGTTGTAAAGTGGGCGTTTTTAAGTCACATACAAGTATATGGCTATAATAATTAGTTTAGAGAACAAACTTCATGGGAAATTGGCTTCATTTTATTTATTTGTTTTAAGCAAAAGTCTTGAAATCTTAATAATTTAACATTAAAGATCTTTTGATGAGAACAAATATGTAGATGTTAAAGGTTTTCTAAAAAGGGTTTTTGAACATTTAAATTACAACTGTTTACAGACTAAGTATTATATAGTAAATGAAAATCTTACTGTTCTTACTAGCTTGCAATAAATTATTATAAATCATTTTGGAGGTCAAAGGTCACAAATTTCATTTTTGACAAAAATTCAAAAGAAATTGGCAGCATTGTTCCGGTGTTACCAGATCGGTGAAGCTAATTTATAAGGGTCTGTGGTTTCTATTTGATTATTAAACATTTGGCAATATTGTGTCATTTGTAGTCTTTCAATCGAGAGATTTTTCAAAGAAAACCCCTTCAAATAAGAGATTTTCCAAAGAAAACTACTTCAAACAAGAGATTATCAAAAAAAAAATCCTTTAAATAAAAGATATGTCCAAAGAACACAAAAGATTTTTCAAAGAAAACTTCTTCGAGCAAGAAATTTTGCAAAGAAAACTCCTTCAAACAAGAGATTCTCCAAATAAAACTCCTTTACACAAGAAATTTTTCGAGGAAACCTCACCAAACACGATATTTTCAAAGAAAACTCTTTCAAACAAGAAATTTTTCAAAAGAAAACTCTTTTAATCAGGAGATATTTTCTAAAGAATACTTCTTCAAACAAGAGATTTTTCAAAGAAAACTTCTTCAATCAAGAGACTTTTCGAAGAAAACTTCATCAATCAAGAGATTCTCCAAATAAAACTCCTTGAAACAAGAGATTTCCCTAAGAAAACTCACCAAACAAGATATTTTCAAAGAAAACTCTTTAAACATAAATTTTTTTTTAAATAAAACTCCTTGAAACAAGAGATTTTCCAAAGAAAACTCCTTCAAACAAGAGATTTGCCAAAGAAAACTCCTTTAAACAAAAGATTTTTCAAAGAAAAGTCCTTCAACAGGACCCAATGAAAACTCCTTCAAACATAAGATTTTCCGAAGAAAACTAATTAACCAAGAGATTTCCAAAGAAAACACCCTTAAACTAGAGATTTTTCAAAGAAAAGTCCTTCAAACAAGAGTTTATCCAAAGAAAACTCCTTCAAACAAGACATTTTCCAATAAAAACTCCTTCAAATAAGAGATTTGCAAAGAAAATTCCTTCAAACAATAAATTTTCCCAAGAAAAACACATTCACACAAAAGTTTTTCTATACAAAACACTTTTAAAATATCAGAATTTAATAGAATGAAAAAGATCTACAGATCAGTCAAACTAACTGAAAAAGTTTTAAAAGTTGTAATTTATTTATAATACATAGGTATTTTTATTTAAGCAATTCAATATCAATTTCAACATTAATCGCTGCCAATTTTATCCATTTTTAATAGTAGGTAAGTACTCTTTTTTTATCTTTTAATAAAATTTGAAACTGATTAATAAAACAGATTTGAAACTTTGTTTAAACTGATAAAATAAAAACAGATTTTAAACTTTTTCTTAGTAGATTGCCAAGCAGAGATTATGAACTGAAATAAAAATGCAGCGACATAAAATGGAGGTGTGGTTACCACACACAAACAACAGCGCAAAGATTATGAAACCACAAAATAAAACTAAAAAAAAATAAAATATATTTCACAAAAAAATCTCTGCACACACAGTAGTTACAGCATAAACAATAATGAGAAGCAAAAATGAAACAAAAACGAAGCAAAAGCCAACGGAACAGCAAAAACGGGCGTTGCCCAACACCACCACGATATCAAAGGAGAGTCTGGGAACAGAAAAAAGTAAGGTACAAAATCCAAAAACACCAACAACTCAGACGATTACAATACAATTGTGCGCGCGCGCCGGACTGTAAATTACATGAAAATGGTATAAGCGCAAAAAAATGGAAACATTTTAAACCCAACCACAGATTCAGTTTTACATTATTTTTTTTGTGTTGTAAATGGCAGCCTAGACTCTATGAACAGCAAGCAGCACAAAAAGAATATGGCTGCTTGGCAAAAATATAAATAAAACGGAAAGTAAAGAAAATATAACAAAACAACAAAAAGGCAACTTTATAATTTTAAAGAAGATGCTCCTACTTAAACTACGAAAGTAGAATTACAAGCACAGTAACAACAACAACAAAAATCACATTAAAATAAAAAGACATAATTTTAAAGACTGTCAGTGGTTAAGAAAACCAAACACTTGTAGAAAATACCCAGCATGTGTTGCAATATTTAACAACAACACACACAAAAACAGGCAACAGACTGAATGAAACCTTAACTTCAGTCACAGAAACAAAACCAAGAACAAGTGTTAAGAGGATTATAAATAAGTCAGGGGCCTAAAACGCCTTTAAAATCAAAAGACCTAAGAAAAGTCAATTTTATACAACATACATATGTATGTATGAGTACATACATAGTTGTGCAAAAACAAAATTACATTTTTAAATACTTAATAAGCAAATTGTGTAATATTTCTGCATTTCTTTTTATTTAAAGACTTTAATTATTAATACACTTGAGATTTTACAGCAAAAAAAAACGAATTTTAAATGTGCCTTAATTTAAAACAAATTGGCAAGATTGTTTTCTATACATGGTGCTACCAGATCAATAAAGTCATCTTCAAATGAAATTTGTAGTCATATTGTATTTCAGCGTTGGGAATTTTACGGTTTGGCTTTAACATCAAAGGCAGAGAGGATTATATAAATAAAGAAGGGATTTGAAACTTGCCCAATTTTTAGACATAAGACAAGAATTTTATAAAGAGGAAACTATTATCGGCTTTGTAAAACATAGCATATACTCGTATATCTAAATTAATTTAATTTTTTATCTTTTCGAGTTTTTTTTACCTATAAACATACATTATAGTCTTGTGAATAAAGGAACGGTCATATATGGCAAATATTTGACGAAAAGACGGAACCACTAAATAAAATTTGTTATAATTCTTTGTGTTTATTTGCAAAATTTAATTTCTATATAGAACTTTAGTTTCATTTTATTTGATGATTTGCTCTCACAAAACATTTAAGGTTAAACAAATTAGTGCTAAAAAATGGTGGTTATGCTTTTTTGAGAAATTATTTGCCATGTGTGGCCGTATCTTAAGACTAAAAGCGTTTTAGTGGCCAAGTCATTAAAACAAATGATTTTGTATCGAAAAATCTGTGAAAAGAAGTTAGGAGTTAAAATTAGCCTAATTGTAGGTATTTACTAGTTGAACCTTAACTTCTATCGTTGGGTTTTAGTTTTCCAACTTAAACTTTATGAAGTCCAAATTTTTTAAGTTCAACTTTTGCTTTCATCTTAGGGGCTCTACAGGACAAATTTTATAAAAAACACTTTAAGCTAAAGATTTTCTATGGAAAACACTTTCAAACGAAATATTTTGTAATTGAAAACACTCTCCAACGAAATATTATATTGTTTAAAAGCGGTCTAAATTGAAAAAGCAGTACAATGATTGATTAATGATATATTTTTAACACCAAAAATCGGTTATTTATATGGAATTATAAAATAAGCTCTACAACCCTTTAAAAGTTGTCTAAATTGAAAAAGTGGAATAATCCGCAATCACTTGTATTTCCCACAAAAAATCGATTTTTTTATATTTAATTATTGTGACAAATTGAAGCTTAATCCAAGTATAATCAACTTTCGATCACTCTGATCATTATTATTCATTAAAAAATTAATACTTAAGCCCAGCAAGCGATATGAGTCCGAAAAGAGTCTTTTCTGACACCGTTTTGGGAGCGTTAAAGCTCTTTATGAGCCCAAAAAACAATCATAATTGCTCCGAAAACCCTCAGAAAAGAGGGTCATTACGTTCGAAAATAGTCCGTCAGAAAGAGCTCTTATATAATGTCAGAAAAGAGTCTTTTATGAGGGGTTTTTTGGGCTCTTAAAGAGCTCTTAGATAATGTCAGAAAAGAGTCTTTTATGAGATTTTTTTTGGGCGCTGTGTAATCTTGTTTTTATAATTCTTGTGTGTTACAGTTGTTTTTTTTTTTTTTTTTGTTCAAAGCACAAATAACAGGACAACGCTTTGGTACACACATAATTAAGTGGAATTTCTGAGTCATACTGCGTGCCGACTCAAGACAGTAACAATTTCGCTCCGAAAATGCTCTTTAGTTGGACTCTTTTCTGACTCCTTTTTTCGGAGCGCTCCGAAAATGCTCTTTTGTTGGACTCTTTTCTGACTCCTTTTTCGGAGCGCTCCGAAAATACTCTTTTGTTGGACTCTTTTCTGACTCCTTTTTCGGAGCGCTCCGAAAATACTCTTTTGTTGGACTCTTTTCTGACTCCTTTTTCGGAGCTCTCCTAGAATGGTATGCTGGGAAGCTGTGTTCACATTATGTGTATTTGTCATGTAGAATGTCACTTTTCTACCCATATGTGATTTCATGTGTATGTCAAAATTTAAGTTTTATATACGGTTTATAAATTACATGTTCATATGTTGGTTATGTATGTCACATACATACATATGTACTTACTCTTGTTAACTCCTTTTCAATTTTCAATAATAAATTTGTGTAGTTTTTTTTTTTGTATTTTTGCTTTACTATTAGGTATAAGTTATATTTATTAAAATTTCAATTACTTTTTGCAGCTACAAAATGTTTGTTATAAAAACAGCTGATGTCAGATGGTTTGTAACTTGAAAATAGAACTCGTTCTAAATACAAAAATGTAATAATGTATTGCACACAGAGAAAAAACACATGATATTGTTTGATGGTGTTCAGACTATATGTACAAAATTGACATGCGAAAAAGTGACAAGTCCACATGACAAATACACATAAGGTGAACACAGCTTTATTCCATCCACAAAGGCCCCGACGAGATTCGAACTCATGATCTCCTGTTTACTAGACAGGCGCTTTAACCAACTAAGCCACGGCGCCTTGCGAATACTAGAGAAATTGCTTGAAAAATCGCTAAAGGTGCTATCAGACGGGATGTATTTTACATATGTACTGTCAAATTTTCCATCTGTAAAAGTTGTACACATCGTGTGATACATATGAAACTTTGCATGTGTAAAATACATGTGGAAATACATATGTAATTTTTACGATTAGAACACGCTCTATTTTCCTGTGACAAACATAAATAAAACAGTTTTTGGTTTGTTTTAAAACAAAATTGTGTGAAAAAATAAAATTAAAGTAAATGGATAATGAACATGGAAAGTAAGTATTTTTCGATTTTTAATAAATTAAATTATGTTTATTATATTTACTGCAGTTAGATTGGCCAAAAGAAGCAATTCTTGAAATTTATGCACGTTAAAAAGACAGCTTTTGTTTACATTTATAGGTTATGTCATACGGAAAAACATAAGCAGGTGTGATAGCAAAAATTATGACTCGTATGTAAAATGGAAATTTTGACATACGAATTACATACGGAATTACATATGGGTAAGAAAAGTGACAGTACATATGTAAAATACATCCCGTCTGATAGCACCTTAATATGTACATATATTCTGTATACAAAGAAGATATAATTCAATGGTTATGCACATTTCCACAAACTGAGTTCCTTTGCAAAAAATGTATATAAATATAACAAGATTTTTATAACAAAACTTCTACCCGTTTTCTATTGATATGAAATCAATATGTGGTAAGCTCTTCGTAAAAAACTTACTTTCCAACAAAGGCCCCGACGAGATTCGAACTCATGATCTCCTGTTTACTAGACAGGCGCTTTAACCAACTAAGCCACGGCGCCACATAGAAAATTAGTAGATCCCATAAAATGTTGAGTTTTTATGAAGAAAGTAAATCTAAATATAGAATTTCTATTCAAGAATTATTGGTGTTAAGTTGTAGTGAAATAAAAAGAAGGACTTCCACCAGGAAAAGCTCTCCCCCCTCAAGGCCCCGACGAGATCCGAACTCATGATCTCCTGTTTACTAGACAGGCGCTTTAACCAACTAAGCCACGGCGCCATATAGAAAATTAGTAGATCCCATAAAATGTTGAGTTTTTTATGAAGAAAGTAAATCTAAATATAGAATTTCTATTCAAGAATTATTGGTGTTAAGTTGTAGTGAAATAAAAAGAAGGACTTCCAGGAAAAGCTTTCCCCCCTTAAGGCCCCGACGAGATTCGAACTCATGATCTCCTGTTTACTAGACAGGCGCTTTAACCAACTAAGCCACGGCGCCATATAGGAAATGAGTATATCCTATAAAATGTTGAGTTTTTAATGAAGAAGTAAGTCTAGATATAGAATTTCTATTCAAGAATTAAAGGCGTTGTAGTGAAATAAAAAAAACCATCGGGAAAAGCTCTCCCCCCCTCAAGGCCCCGACGAGATTCGAACTCATGATCTCCTGTTTACTAGACAGGCGCTTTAACCAACTAAGCCACGGCGCCATATAGAAAATGAGTATATCCTATAAAATGTTGAGTTTTTAATGAAGAAGTAAGTCTATATATAGAATTTCTATTCAAGAATTATTGGTGTTAAGTTGTAGTGAAATAAAAGAAACACCATCGGAAAAAGCTCTCCCCCTTCAAGGCCCCCCGACGAGATTTTAACTCATGATCTCCTGTTGACTAGAAAGGCGCTTTAACCAACTAAGCCACGGCGCCATATAGAAAATGAGTATATCCTATAAAATGTTGAGTTTTTAATGAAGAAAGTAAATCTAATGGTGTTTTCTTTTCTGAAATAAAATGTTACACCATTATTATGTACATTTTTATAATGTTTACCCCACATTTAAAAGAAGTCGCATTTTTAATGGTCAGAAAAGAACATAAAATCACAACAGTGTAACACTTTTTTTAATGTACAGGTGTTTTTGTTTTCTTTTGTTAAAAAAGAAGCAGATAGCTCAAAAATAGAAATACATACATACATACAAATGTATATATTTATTAAAATTAATTTTATTTATTAAAATGGAAATTGAAGTATATATTTTGTATATTTTTTTTTCCTTAATATAAACACACATTCATAAACAAAACAAATGTCAGCTGTTTTATCGTGCGATTCTCCTCCTCTAAAAATACAGAGTGTGAAAGGTGAAACATTTTTTAAATTTATAGTGTGACATTTATAGAAAAAAACACACTACATTTTAGCAGTGTTGACATTTTTTCAGAAAAGAACACAAAAAAATTAATTTAATTTATTTATCCTTAAGAATAAATTCTAAGCATAAAATGTTTAACGAGCATAGCTGCCAGGGCTATCAGCTCAACAAAAAAATTAAAAAAGGTGCGAAATGGGAAAAACGTGTAACATTCTTGCCAGAAAAGAAAACGCCATAAATATAGAATATCTATTCAAGAATTAAAGGTGTTAAGTTGTAGTGAAATAAAAAACAGGTTTTCGGGAAAATCTCTCCCCCTTCAAGGCCCCGACGAGATTCGAACTCATGATCTCCTGTTTACTAGACAGGCGCTTTAACCAACTAAGCCACGGCGCCTTGTGGAAAACGAAATATTTCTCAATTTGTTTGGGCTATAAGTCCAGAATAATAAAATTATAAGTATCTTTATCATAAAGAATAGATAAAAGTGAACAATGACATGAAAACAACATGTATGTAATATGGTGTTCAGACATGCATTTTTAATAAAAATTTTTTAATTAACGCCATAATTGAATTTAATTATCCATACAAAATTTCAATTAAGGTAATTGCTTTATTATCAGTTAATCTATCTATATCTATATATATAAATCTGAATGTATGTATGTAACGTATGGACTCCAAAACGGCTATGCCGATTATGATGAAATTTTCACAGCATGTTACAGTGACTCTGGAAGGAATAATAGGCTATATGAAGTTTTGATTGTACAAACGGGGGTGGCACCGCCCATATAACCCAAAAATTTAAATCGCCATATTTTGGGCATTTTTTGACCTACGTCAATGATATGTGGTACATATGGTATTGGCATAATTAGGAATACGTACCAGGAGAAAAGTGGGTGGGACCACGCCCCTTTTATGTAACCCATATAACCCAAAAATTTAAATCGCCATATTTTGGGCATTTTTTGACCTACGTCAATGATATGTGGTACATATGGTATTGGCATAATTAGGAATACGTACCAGGAGAAAAGTGGGTGGGACCACGCCCCTTTTTAGGAAAATTAAAAATCGTAATATAGTCTTAACTACTGGACCGATCGTCATTAAATTTTCACAATAGGATATTCTTACGAAATAATAAATTCTTGACTATGTAAGTGGACATGGCCTCGCCCACTGAAATGCATCGCTCATATGACGCGCTTCAGTATCCTATTATTTTTCCATATGGAGAAGATGGATATCACTTTGAAATGCTTCAAATCAATCAAGCAACCCGTAAGGCCGTTAATTATCCTGTTGAGTTCTTAATTCACTCGATGTGCCAGGCTTTCCACCACATGTGCTACAACTTAATATTGGATTGCCAATTAATTTATTGCGTAATATCGATCACCACGGCTTTGCACTGGCACTCGACTTGCAGTAAAAAAAACTGAGAAATCACGAAGCACAACGGGGTAGCTAGTTGTTTATAAATAAAAATTAGCCATTTTTTTTTTGAGAATTTTCAAATTCTTTTTTTTTTTCTTTTTTAATAAATACAAACTTGAATCAGAATTTACACAATTAAAATACATATAACAATTTTTTTGTCAGCTGCTGTCAAACGCTAATTAAAATAGCAATATTGAGCATGTGTGAACACTTTTTAATTAACCAATAATTAACTCAATTAAAAATGCGTGTCTGAACACCACATAATGTAGTTTTAGGGAAATTGCAATATTTAAAATTTAACCGTATTGCAAAAAGTTTTCAAAGCTTTCTCAAAGGAAATCGCTTTTCCCCAAAGGCCCCGACGAGATTCGAACTCATGATCTCCTGTTTACTAGACAGGCGCTTTAACCAACTAAGCCACGGCGCCAACTATTACTTGAGAATATTAAATGGGCTCAAATATGCATTACATATATATATATACAGGTATCCCTTGATATACGCGGTACTTTATTTGCGCGGTTTCGATAAAACATTTTTCTGTATAACGCGCTTTTTTACGCGTTTTTAGTATAACGCGATTTAAAAATAGTGGCAACCCTCAAATTGCGCGCATTTCACCATTATTTAGAACATTTAGAACAAAATTTTTAATTTTTTGTTTCAAATATAATTTTTACAAATAATATTTTGTTATATCTACTGAAAAGTACAAATAAAATAAATTTAATTCAAATTATATTATACATACTAATAAGTATTTTTTTAATACGGATTTTCGGTCCCAAATTTAAATTTTGTATATAGCTAGTGTTTCAATTTGTGCGGTTTATTATATTTCTGGTCCCAAAACAAAATTTTGTATTGATAACTAATCTTTATTTACGCGGTTTTTATTCGGTCCCAACGTACCGCGTAAATCGAGGGATACCTGTACCTGTACACCTGACTTAACACCGCTAATTTTATAAAATTTATTTTAGATTTCAGATAAAGTTAACATTTTCCCAGCATCTTGGTGACGAAACCATGTTAGTGATGTTTTAAGGGCGGGGAGTGGTGTACTTTTCTTATCTTATTATGTATTTACCCTAGGCCTGCTTAATCCACTCTTCTAAAATTTCATTTAACAACTCTGCGATTCAACTTCAAAATTCAATAAAAAGTCAATCACTTTGTATGAAAGTGTTTTTCCACTTGAAGGCCCCGACGAGATTCGAACTCATGATCTCCTGTTTACTAGACAGGCGCTTTAACCAACTAAGCCACGGCGCCAACAAGCTCCACAGTACTTCGTATCCATTAAAGATTAAATTTGGAACTGAGTTGGTAAAAATAACTTTATTTTTTAACAAAAATAAACTCTTCCGGGTGAAAACATAAAAAGATACAGATATTTTTCTCCATGTTTAATATATACAGCTACGTGCATCTAATTAAGGACACGATACTAACATGTGAGCTTGAAACATATAATACTAAAGGTTTCACGATATTCTCAAAATTTGTCATAGTTTAGTCAATTTAACTCTTACTCCTAGAAAATTACTGCATATTGTGTCAAATTTATTTATTATGTATTTATAAATCTGTTTGTCATATTTTCAAATAATGATATAATTCGTGCATATAATTAATTAAGGACATACCACAAATTTTACACAAAAGTATTTATCAAAAATAATCCATTGTTATCGATAACAACTTGACATCTGAGAGGCATTGAGGTCACCAAATTTTTACATACACCACTTGATATAGCTTTCTTTATCTCGGAAAATATGTAGATCGTTAAAATTGCTTATTTTTACAGAGCTTACTTTGGTTTTTACAACTTGCCATAAGTTTTCAATCGGGCCACATTTTCTTTAGTCGAATGCTTTCCGAAATATTTCACCGCTTGAAAAATGATTGTATTTGAAACATTTAAGGCTGTTGCGATTTCCCAAAAAGTGATTCCATCTTGATGCATTTGTACAATAATCTTTCGAAAACTGACATCACAAGATTTCCTTTTACCCATGTTAAGCAAGTATTCAGAACTTTTCATATAATAAAAAACTCTCTGTATAATCATAATTAATTTAATCTCACTTTAATTACCTAAATTAAAATTACCTAAATTTGAAAATGTTAATAAATTTATCACTGTCCTTAATTTATTTCACAAATTATAAAAAACACCAGAATACAAAGAATAAAATAAAACAAAATTAATTAAAGGTTAGATTTTAGCGTTTTATTTAATACTAGCTAAACCCAGGTTGCTGTGTGACGCATTTCAAAGTGATATCCATATTCTTGGAAAAATAATAGGATACTGAAGCGCGTCATATGAGCGATGCATTTCAGTGGGCGAGGCCATGCGCCTTTGTCCACTTACATAGTCAAGAATTTATTATTTCGTAAGAATATCCTATTGTGAAAATTTAATGACGATCGGTCCAGTAGTTAAGACTATATTACGATTTTTAATTTTCCTTCATATAGCCTATTATTCCTTCCAGAGTCACAGCAAAATGCTGTGAAAATTTCATTAAAATCGGCTGAGCCGTTTTGGAGTCCATACGTTACATACATACATACATTCATTTTTATATATGTATATAGAAATATCACCTTTAACATAACGATTTAAATATTTAACTACTGTCCCTAATTAGTTGCACACAGTTTTATTTTTCTCCATATCTAATATATACTGATCAGCGTTGCCGTTTTGGTTACTTTTAACCAAAATTGGTTACTTTTTTTCCAATGTGTACTTGTGTACTTTTTTTCCGTTTTGGTTACTTTTTTTTAATACTAAAGTAACCATTTTTTACATTGTTTTTCATTTTGACTTAACACCGCTAATTTTGGTGATAAACTAAACTACCTCAATTTAAACGTTTTTATAACGTTATAATAACAACACTGTAACACCGTGTGAACTTAAAATTTTTGACTTCCAACGTTGTAAGACAAAGCATTTTCAGTACATACAAAAATATTGTCAGACATCTAACAATCGTCTAAACACACAATTTTGTCATTGTTTTAAGACAATTGTCAAACACTTTTCATTGTCATATGTGCAAAGTTTATGTATCTGCCAATAGCAGCATTGTCATAGAAATTATTTCTAAACTCTGTATGTACATAAATAAACAAGCAAGTGTGCATTAATAACATTTTTTAAAAAAGTGGAAGAAAATTAAAGAATTAAATTAAAGAAAATAAAAAATGGATACTGACATATCTTTTGATGAATCCTGTTTCATAGAGTGCAGATAAAATGGTTTCAATTGCTCGTTTTTGTTCCATGACAATATTTAAAATTCTTAAAAACACACACAACGCTGCAAAACGAATTTGACAACGCCACACAACAATCTGACAACCATGTAAACTGAAAATTTCGGTTGACAGATAAATTCATTGTGTGTTAATGAAATTGTTAGTTTTCTTACAGTCGTCTAAACTGACAATTTACCTTTTGCTAACAGTTTTTCAATGTCAGTACATTGCTAGATCTGACAACGTTGTAATATCTGACGATCGTGTATATATAGCTTTACAAAAAAATACATGCCTGTCTCCAAACATAACAAACACAACCATTGTATTGTTGAACGAGTAAGATTCTTCAAACGTCAAAAACCATCTACAAACTGAAATGCAATGGTTAATTTATATTTTATATATATATTTTTTAGCTGAAGTATAAATAAAATTTTAAATATATAAAAATTTTGGTTACTTTTTTTTACATATTGGTTACATATTTTGTTTGGTCGTGGCAACGCTGACCATATATTTCATAGCCAAACATGAAATATTTTTCGATATTATTATTGCCAATTCAATTCCTAGTTTTCCATTAAATTGATGAACCATATTTAAATACAAAAATCAAACACTTTGGATGAAAGTGTTTTTCTACTTCAAGGCCCCGACGAGATTCGAACTCATGATCTCCTGTTTACTAGACAGGCGCTTTAACCAACTAAGCCACGGCGCCCTACAATTACCGTTATTCGTAGATTTTTTTCATTCTAACAGGAAACAAGTTTGAAAGTATAGTCGGTCAAGCCTGAACTTATAATACCCTACACCCAGTACATATACAAATGTATAGAACAGTTTTTCAGAAATGTGCGTTATATGAGAGATATAACCTATTGTGGATCGATCGTCCAAAAATTTAGTGTCATGATTTCTATGTATATAAATATTATGTATGCTATATTTTATCTCGATATAATAACTTATAAAAGATTTAAAGTGAATTACAGAGTGGGTCTTATATGGGAGTTTCGACTAATTATGGACCGACAATTATAAAATTAGGTGTCATTATTTCTGTATATAAGAAACTTATTTGTGTCAAATTTTATTTGAATACATACTAACATTTTTAAGAAATTTATGATCGTTAAAGTGAATTTCGAAAGTGGGCCTGATATGGGAGCTACGACTAATTATGAACCGATCATAATAAAATTGTACCGAATTATTTGCATACATACATATGAAATATATTTGAGTTCAATATTATTTAGATACCAACATTTTTGAGAGATTTGTGCTCTTTAAAGTGATTTTCGGAAGTGGGCCTTATATGGGATCTACTAGTAATTATGGACCGATCTGCACAAAATTTGTAGATGTGATTTGGCTTCATTTACCACTCATTTGTTATGTAACTTGTTTGAATACTTGCATAATTCAAACATTTGTATGGGGGCCAGGTGAAATATTGGACCGATTTCTACCAGTTTCAATCCCATCCATCCCTGGGCCGAAAAAATATCACGTACCAAATCGACTCAGAAAGTGATTCTGAGTCGATCGGTATACTTTTAGGTTGGTGTTGGACCAATATTTCTGGGCGTTACAAACATCAGCATAAATCCAATATACCCTCCCCACTTGGTGGTGTAGGGTATAAAAACAATCTGGCATCTTTGCTGCTTACTCGTTAGAAATTTGCCGACAAGATTTCATGTGGCGCCGTGGCTTAGTTGGTTAAAGCGCCTGTCTAGTAAACAGGAGATCATGAGTTCGAATCTCGTCGGGGCCTTTGTAGGAGTGTTGATTATTTTGTAATTTTTTTTTTTTAACTTTTTCCAACATTTCAAAATTGTTGCAAAATTATTTCCATATTTGTAATCGATATATTACGATTTCTTTAAATAAAATACCCTTGTTTTCTGGTAAAACTCCAAACTTTACAAGTTTAGCGATTATGTTAATTTTTGCGATCGCATGCAAAATATCTAAGGCCTTCAGAGAGTTCATTACATTTCTTCCAGAGGCTCTGCCCTATGAAAATTTTAGTTAAAAGTTTTACTTAACAAGAAATTCAAATCTCCTAATACAATATAAACTTTCAACTTTTATCATGTCTTAAGATTATTTTAATCTGTTTCATCAGATTTTAATGTTTTGTTTACTTATGCATATTGTATGTACTGATAGCGTGTTATATGTGTATTAAAATTTAAATTGTTGTTGATCGATCTCTAACTGACAATTTGATTGACATTAACTGTTGCTGCTGTTTTGGCAAATTGCAACAGACAGTGAAAATCTAAGAAGAAAAAAAAAAACAAATAAACACACTGTTTGCCACCATTACAAAACCAATTTGCCTATTACAATTTATTATCGTAGTAAATCGAACTCTATTTATTGGAAACAAAAATTACAAAAAATACTAGTTTTCCTTAACAAAAAATAAATAAACAACAGAATAGTTGATCAGAAGTTTGAAAAAATCTAACAGTCAATTACAAACAAGTGACACTTTAATTGCTGCGTAACAAAATAATTTAAATGTATAAGTTTAACGTTAAAAGTAATTTTAGGGTAATTAAACTAAATATTGGACAACACAATAAATAAAATTTTGACCTCAAGCTTAATAAAGTTACAATTTCAATTTAATAAAGCTACATATTTGCATTAAATATCGAACAATTAGGTTTAATAATCTTAAATACATTTAATTTATTATAAAAAAAAGCAATAAAAAATATTAAAAAAAAAACCAATTTACCCAGTGTAAAGGCCCCGGCGAGATTCGAACTCACGATCTCCTGTTTACTAGACAGGCGCTTTAACCAACTAAGCCACGGCGCCAATTGCCACATTGCTTTTGCAAACTACTCGTGTGTGCCGAGTAGTATGTTCAGTGTAGTTCGTTTTTATAGGTTTGATTTGTTTTCTTTTAATTTAGGTATACATACATACATATTATTTTAATTTATAAATAACAAATGGGTACTGTTATTATTTGTTTTTGTTAGCACGCCTATAGATTCATTTTGAGCTTCACTGTGTTGTTGCTGTTACTTCTTTTATATCTACATAATATGTTTTGTGTATTTCTAATTCATAGTCAAATTGTACATATTATCACAGATTTGTATTACTCTCACACTAACTGCCGTATTCATAAAAAATAAGTAGCTTAGATAAAATTTTCATACAACATTTTCTTAAAGTACATTTGAAGTCTACTTTAATATTTTATGAATAAGGGCATAATAGCGTAGACAGACGACAGCGTTAATTTGCATTAAAATCTCACTAATGTGAATTAAGATTTTACCGTGACAGAGATTCTGCTGCATAATAGTGTTTTCTAAAGAAAATCTGCTGTATAATAGTGTATTCTATAGAAAATTTGCTGTATAATATTGTTTTCTATAGAAAATCTGGTAAATAAGATTTTTTGTATATAACAGTAATTTGTTAGCAATTATTTTGTATAAAATATTATTGTGGCGCATTTATTCTTTATAACAGTTTATTGTAGAGAAAATGTTTTATATAGGTAGGTATGTAACTGTTTTTTTTTTTGTCAAATGTTTTATATACATACATATGTATGTATGTAGCTGATAATTTTAGGAAATTATTGCGTTTTTTCTCATTTTTTTTATCTTTAACATACTGTACTTTGTATTGTATAAGAAAATATTTTTGATTTATTGCTAAGAAACATAGTTCTTAGATGTTTTTATTTTTTCACACTACATACCTACATAACAAGTGCCTCAAAATACGGCTGAACCATGGTGAAATTAAATACAAGGTGACAGCATAGCGCCAGCTGATTATTTTTTGCTCTGTTCATGGTGAAATTGAAAATGTCAAAAAGTTGTTTACAAATAGTCAAAGTTTATATAAAAACGTTACAAAATTATTTTGTTTTTGAAAAATTGAGTTTTTTCGCCGTTTTATCTGTGTAAAATAGCTTAAAAGTGTTAAAAAAAACTATATTATATTAAATAGTGTGTTTGTTTTTTGAGTTGTTTTACTAAAAGTGTTAGTTTTTTTCTGTAAGATAAATGTTAAGATTCCTCTTTAAAAGTGATTTTTTTTGCTGCAGAAAAATGCGTTGTTGCATCTTATGCCGTAAAAAAGGAGTAGCTGGAAGTGGTACTTTCTTTAAGGTTCCTCAAGACCCAAGAAAAAGAGAACAGTGGAGTAAGTTATGTCAAAAGAATCTTACTCCAAGCAACTTTATTTCCAATAAAGCCAGTTCGAGAACACACTATAAATTTTTTTTTATTATGTATATTTCCAATCTTTTATTTTAAAATTTGAATAAAAATAAAAACTTTTTTGGAAGAATAAGATTGCATTTATTTTAATTAAAACATTATTATTAGAGGGTTCCTTAATGGTGGGCAAACTGAAAATAGCCTTAACCACATTAAAGTTGACCTCTTTGAGAGACATGTTGTACGCGTAGCGGGAAGAATTAATTTCGGGTATATAGAAATCTGGATTTGATTTCTCCTGAAAACCTCTGGACAAAGAATCGACCACTTACGATAGGAAAACTAAAAAATAAAGTAGCCTGTATTAACAAAATTATACACATCTGTTATTTAAATGGCCTCACTATTGGCATCATCAGGTAGGGGAGAAAAAGGTTGTGAATCTTCTTCAGCACTGCTGGAAAAGTAATCACTTTCATCCTGTTTCAGAGGTAATTTCATAATTTTTATAGCAGAAGTCTTAATTGCCAATATATCAGCCAATTGTTCACCTTTCGAGCATACTGTTCGCGTGGCAAGAGGGAAACACAGATACGACTGTCTAGAATTTCCTCATTAATCAAAATGCCCCGAACAAAATCATCACGAGTTTCGAAATTGTTTAAGAAAATAAAATAAACAATTTTTCACTACTATTGTTTTCTGTTTTTATCCATGTTTGTATGTTTGTTTTCTTTATTTTATGCCAGATGTTTTTGACAGTAACGAAAGTATTACACAAACAAAAATGCCTGTTGTTCTTGCCTTGTTGTAATTGTTGTAGCAATGCTGTCACCTTGTATTTAATTTCACCATGGGCTGAACTATTTATGGCCTATCTAATCATACTATCTATTAGATTAGAAATTATATTTATAGATAGATTCTAAGCTAAAGAGTAATATAAAAATGGCGCTCCCACTTACGAAATTCTATTGGCTAACGGTAGTTATAAGGCGCCGTGGCTTAGTTGGTTAAAGCGCCTGTCTAGTAAACAGGAGATCATGAGTTCGAATCTCGTCGGGGCCTTAAAGTGGAAATTTTTTTTTTTAATTTTTTATAAATTATTTTTTTTAACTTAAAATTATAACACATTTACCTTGAGCAAGTCACTGACTTTATTATATGTGAATTTTTAGTTACAACCATTTAATGAGTTATTTATAAACGACAACCCTTAACAATAATAATAAATATCAATAATGTAACCCTTCTTGAAATGTACTCAAGTTAAATTATTGAAATAAATAAACGTTTACATAAATTAAAAATAATAAATAAAAAAAAAAATTTACAAAATTTCAATTTTAATTAAAATATGTACGAGTATGTATGGTTGTATGTATAGACAACCGGGAGTGTAAGTGTATGATCATTGCCACAATTATGCTGATCGTTAAGAGAGTTACTAAGTTTTCAAAACCGATACAATAAAAACAAGTGTCACGTACTAGTGTTTTTTAAATGTATCTACATATGTATACGAGTATAGTACGTAGATACTCCCAGGAATATTGGCCATTTCAATGTTAGTTGTAGGTACTTGTTGTTATTTCGCAAGTAATTTTTGTTAAGGTGCAATTACAAAAACATAATTTTGTGTTTTTTCTGTTCAGTTACTTGTTTAATAAATTATATATTTTTTTAGGCTGCCAGCGATGTAAGAGAGAAAATTGTTGTGTATTTAAAACGAATTTTGTATGACACTACGTTGTGCATTTTTTAATGGGCGTTATACTATAAGCCCCAAAGACCTCTAAAGAACAACGCTGTGGGGTCTCAAAGTGGGCTATCTCAGTCATTTCAATTTTGTGAACCCCTAACACTTTGAGATCATATAGCGCGGCTCATAAGGGATCAGTCTAGTCAATTGTCAAAACATACACCAAATTAATTTCCATCTAGGCTCTTGAGAAATGACAGATTTATTTCCAAAATATTTTGATACTGCTCTACTGTGCATTAAAGTGGCGGAATAGGACGGGTAAAATGGTCCAAGTAATGTCAAAAGTTTTAGGTAAATAAAATTCAAATACAAATATTTTACGACAGTAAAGTATTATTGAGAATAAATTAGATTACAAACAGAAAGATTAACTAAACATATATGCCCTTTTTAGAAAAACTTGGCACGTGGTTGAAAAAGAAAAAGAAAACAAAAAACCTGGCGATAAGCAAACAAGGATACATTACACTTTAATACGGCAGCAGAAACAACAGCAGCTTTTCACAATTTTATTAAAAAAAAACGAACAAATTAAGGATGAGTGGCTGCAAATATGATACAATATTTGACTGCAGCTTGCGTTTTAAAATGTCAAATAACATTTCGCCAGTAATTTTATTTGTTTGACTGGGTAAATTGACCCCCTGTTAAAAACCTAAAGAACTGTACAAAGAAGTTGTTTCGCAAACCGAAGATTTTCCGCCTTATAAAAAAAAATTCACCATGAATTTAAGTTGCAACCATATTACGAATGTTTATTAAACATGAGACAAGAAAAGCAACATTATAAAAAAAAATTATTTAATTATTATGGAATTGAATTTAAAGAAACCAGTTCATTAAGTTTGAGTACGTACGTGACAGTTAAAGAAACTAAAAATAAATTCAAAAATTTAAGTAATATTTGAAGCATGACAAGCAGGTGTGCAAAAAAGAAACAACCAACAGGATCCTAAAGTAAATCGCTAAACAAGCCTTATAATATGCGAAAATATCCTTCGTTTTTTTTTAGAAACAGGAGTTTTAGTTCTTTTGAGAAACAATAATGTTAATTATTACCTTGGCACACTTATCTTGCGCAAATGATAACATTAATGAGAAACAGGTTTATATTTTTTAAGACATTCTTATTAAAAGTGTTATCATCCCTTTTTCAAATATTTCTTTAAAGTTTCAATTTGTTGTTACGGTTATAAAAATTATATAGTTTATTATGATGACTTTATTGTGTAATTATTCAAATGGAAGGATTAGCGTAACATTGCACTTGGAGTAATATAAACAAATAGACACAGGATATAATTTGTGCACATATTCAAATTAAATTATCCATTACTGTTAGCGTCAATACAAAGTTAACACCTAATATTGTTTAATATGTTTTATTATATGTATACGTATGTATACTACAAGCTCAAATTAAAAACATAATATATTGCATAATTCATAAATAATTTAAGCAAAATATAACTCATTAACAACAACTATGTAGAAAAATATAGGAACATAAAATTCAATTGTGACAGAAAAGCATCAGGTCAAAATAAAGTAAACAGGTATATTAAACATTGAACTTAATACTTTCTTTGTAGTTCTTTTGCCAGACAATATTTTAAACATAGAATCAACGAGTTTTTTAGTGAAATCAGGCGAATTTTTTTCCATTTATCTAGTATAGGGTGTTTTTTATATGTATAGAACTTAAAGTTGGCATCATTCTTTTAACTTTTGGCATTTCAAAATGAATAGACGCTTTCAAATTGTGGAAATTTATTTTGAAAATCATGGTGTGTTTTTTTAGATTTATAGAACTTTAAAATGGAATAACACAAAAATGATTTTTTTAAATTGACATTAAATTTAATTTATTCGAAAGATAATCTTCTGGCATTATAATTGAAATGTGACTTCTGGCATATGACTGGCTCCGACGTAGTCTAATCTGGAGGTCCAACTTTCGATGACTTTTTCCAACATTTGTGGCCGTATATTGGCAATAAAGCGGGGAATGTTGGTTGCTCTGCAAGTGGTTAATCGTTTTGGGCGTAGACTAGCGACTTCAAACACAAATCACTTGACAGCTGATAAAATGATGTTTTTAAGTTTTTGTACAATGATTGAGCAGCAACTCTGTCCTGTTGGAAAATCCAGTTCTGTGCTAGTTCTAATTTCTACATTGCTTTTTAAACGACGAGATAATTGTCCTTTTTCATTGTACATAGATTATAAAAATGTAAGATTACCGACCCCTATATTAGCTATACAACAACAGACCATTACAGAGCCACCGCCATGTTTTACTGTATTGGTAACATATTTATTACTAGGTTTATTAGGCAATTTTGATGCAAAGATCTCCTAACCGTACAGGTTTTCCAGAAGTTTTCATAACATTTTCAGCTTTTTTTGCAGCACTAGATATTCGCTTGGCTATAACTCTTCTTACTATAGCCGTTACTTCAGTTTTTGTAAGACGCTTTGCTCGTTTGGCAAAGCGAACAAATCAGGCTTACTCAAATAATTACAATATAATTTTCTAATATAATATTATTTATATTTATATAATTAAGCTTTTCTTTTAATAATATGTGGCGTTATCTTTATTTTGAACAGTAGTGTATTTAAAAATAATATTTATTAAAATGTTTTTTTTTTTTAATTTGACTATTTTCGAAATGAATGTTTTTTTTATTGCAATTTGACGAAATGATGGGTCAACTACCGTGAGCAATCAAAACTCAGATTTGGCAACTGTCAGCTGTCATTTAAGTTCAAATAATTGTCAAATAAAGATTTTTTAAACTGAATAAGATTTGAAATGATTTGTCGTGATTTAAAATAAACAATTTCTTAAACTGGTGTGTTTTTAGCAATTTTCTTTTTGGCAAACTGTTTTTGGCAGTTCAGGTGTTTTCATCTTATAAAACATGTTCATTTTGGTCTATAATTTAACCATGAATTGACTTACAAACGAACAACGCTTGCAGGTTATTGAATTTTATTATCAAAACTTATGCTCGGTTAAGAAAGTGGTGCAACGTGCACTTTTTTTATCGGAAACTTGTGTTCAGTGACAAAGTTCATTTTTGGTTAAATGAATATGGAAACAAGCAAAAATGCACTTTTTAGTGTGGATTATGGGCCGATCGTCGATCAAAGATGACGAAGGTAGGACGTTACTGTGAATGATTACAAATTTTGTTTTGCCCAAAATGGAAAAGCTGGACTTGGCTGGCATGTGGTTTTAACAGGCGAAACAATGGCCCAATTAAAAGGCGTTTAGGACCGGTACATTGGCCGCTTAGAACGTGTGATTTAATGCCTTTAGATATGTTGAAGAGAGTACGCCAAAATTGGACCCAGCGTTTGAACCATTTCATTTACATGAAATCATCTTTAAACATTGAGTTATATAGATCGTTCTATCGGCTCAAATAAAGATTTCATACATTTCTTTAAATTTTATAATTTTTTTATTTCTTTAGAAGTCTGTTTATGGTGCGCAATTTACGTTGGACTAGTCATCATAACTGGTGAGCAATAACGACTCATGATCAAAAAGTTTTTATTGGTAGTGGAGGGCAGACGGCATATGTAGCCTGCAAGATTGCACGATTTACCGAGTTACCCTCAAAAGAGAAAATTCAAAGGGTTACCGTATAAAGTTTTTAAGCGGGTTGCCTGACTTCTAAATTAATAACCAAAAAACGCACTTCAATAGCTTTTTCTTAAAGTTAAAAGATTCTAACAAACTTCCTAACATTCGTACGGTTAATTCTAATAAACAAAATAATTTATGAACAAACTCTAAATGCAAATGCTGGAAAACACTATATACATATATGCTAGGTATGTGACAAATGTTAAAAACAAAATAAAATAAATTAAGAAAAGCTTAAAATGCACGAATAAAAAAAATATAAAAGATTTGTGGCTTGTGACTCACGACAAAAAACACAAAGTTGCTTATAAAAAAAAATCCTTAGTCAGCACTTGTTTAATGTAAAGAATAAACCTAGTATGAAAAAAACAGCGTTGACTTAACGAAAAAAAATAAATAAAAAGAAGAATCTTAGCCAGCTCATCAGATTTCTTAATTTAATTGGCTTTTTGACTTTAAAGGAAGTTTAACAAATAAACAAACAGAATTTCCTTTGCACACATACTTTTCATACACAGAAATATGTACATACTCGCACATACATACATATGTACTATATATATAAACATACCAAGTATGTTAAAATGTCCATATGAAATTTGTAGGGTTAGGATTTATATTTAGTTTTTGTTTTGGGCTTTGAGCAGCCTAAACAGTGTTAAGGTTAAACCAAAACCATACGTTTATCTTAAAGGTTTCTACAGACAAACTGTCTGCAGCTAGTTACAACACCATATTCCCCAAAACAAAACAACCAAAAAAAAAAAAAACCATAACAACCAAGACGACAATTTCGTTTTTAGACACAATTCCAACACCTTGTTTAACTTATTGTTGATATTTTTTGCTCCTTGTTGCTTCTGGTAGTGGTTGATGCTTTTGCCATTAACACCTCGTTTTTTGGTTTTGTCTTGATCAATGGATCAGTGTTTCTTTTACTATGTACGAGTAAAAAATAAAATGAAAAACCAAATCCATATGGGCACACATAAGGTATGTTTGTACGTTGTCATTTCAAATTAAAATACATTCGCTTGTACTCAATACTCATCCCACAAAATTTTAAACGATAAACGATCTTTTTTTTTTGCCAACATTTTAACTCTACGTTAAAAACATGTTAACTTTTTGCTGCCATGGTATTATTTTTAAGAGATTTTTTTGTATTGAAATTTCCAGCAGCTACTGGTCTTTAACAAAAATGTAAGTCTTACGGTTGACGTTGTGTTACATTCAAACCACTTGTAAATTAACGAAAACGTGGGAATTTCGTTTGTCATTTAAATGTACGATTGAGTACAGGCTTTAAATTATTATTCTTTAAATTTTTAAATATACCCTACTGGAATATAAGATGTGTGCAGGCGAGCATGATAGGATGGAAAGGTAAATAAGATCTCATTGAGAGCTTTTTTAAGTTTGGAGCAGATATGCCGAGTGATCTTGTCCCGAACTTTAAATCACCAAAACGGGACATTAGGCGACCCGGCAACTAAAATTTTCATGTTAGCTGTATGTGCAATACCCCCGTCTTAGTTCCAGTGTCCACCGGATCCAAGCAAAAGAGTATTGAAACAATTGAAGAATATAATTCTTAACTGACTAATTTATACATAATTTTATTTACTCGCTCTTCATTCCACATCTAGAAGCAGGAAATTAATCTTATTCACACGTTTTCACGCAGGGATTGCTATAAGATCCCAATTCATATTCTATAAGATCATGTTCTTCCTCAATCTTTATCAAGTGCATGAATACGAATGGAAAATGTTATTTGCTAAATAAAAGACATGATTAAAAGTCGTCATAGTAAATAAGAAATGGAGTAGGGGAACGAATACAGCTTTGCGGTCTCATCAACACTTATACATAAATGTGTTTTATATAGAACTAATAAGTTCTTTGGAATGAGGTTTATCATCGTCAAAACCTTGAAATGATCATGTGATCAGCATTACCAATAAACCGCGTTCTATCTAATATGTTTTTTTAATTTTGTCATTGTGGCGACATTTTGTCAACAATTGGACGCATTTAACAGTAGTTTTCTTTTAAAATCAATAAATAAATAATATACCATACACCATACCCTCAAAATTTCAGTGAAATAATTTTAGAGCTATCAATTCAGGAGAGCTTCAACCAAAAATCACAACTGTGGCAATCGGAAAAACTTTAATTCCACTATAATTGCGTTAGTTGCAGTAACAGTTTTCTAAAGCAGATTGTTATTTATTCAATTAAATACAGACTGTGATAATTTGCAGTGGCATTACATTTGCGACTTACTTCCTGAAAATGAATAGCTAATCATTTTTCTTGTCATGTCAGTGTCACTGTTTGGATCAGGCTTATTTACAAATTTTTAAACTTTGAGCTTAATAAGAAAGCATGGTGTACTTCTTAAAGACTAACCCCCTTATTTATAAATGATTATTAAATTTAACAAACGTTTATTAAGACAGATTTGCATATAAAAATTTGCTTAATAAATGTTTGTTAAATTTAAGAATCGTTTATGAATAAGGGGGTAATTTAATATATATCCACATAAAAATGCAGAAATAAAAGCAGAGCCACATTCAGTAAAAAAGAAACTATCCAGTTGTAAAGTCAATATTTTTACTGATTTTCCAAAATACTAAATTTCAGCTCTAGTATACTGTAAAATTTGTGATCGGTAATACATAAGACTTTTTGCATGTACATATGTAAATCTACGATATTTACAATGTGTGGCATCAGTGATAGGCATTTGCATTAAAAAAGTTTGTATTGTTGTTGTAACAGTTATTACTGTTTTCGAAAAATAAAACTTTTGGTTGATACAGCTGCAGCTGAATTGATGACCTTTGGTCGAGTGTTCAGGTCGTTCTGCAACGAACATAAAGTTTTCTTAAAATATCGATGACAAATATTTTTTTTAAAGTGATGTTAATATTAAATCACATCACAACTTCACTTTATTCTACAGTAATTAGATAAAAATATTATTGAACAATTAGAATGCATAAACCAGCTGATAAATTAACATACACACAGCTTCAAAAGTGTGTAAGCACCAGTGAATTTTTCGATTTTTTAAGATTATGAAAACTTTTCTCTTAAAAAAAAAAGATAAATATTAGTTCAATTCCTTCTCTAGTTAATGAAAAGCACTATAGTTCAACTTAAATTTTTTTTTCATAACCGAATCTATTATTCAACCAAATATCCAACAAAACGAAACTTTTAAATTTCAATCGATGGATATATATTAGGATTTTCATTATTTAAAAAAAAAATCAAATAATTTGTTGGGTTTACTCACTTTTGAGGCTCATAGTATGTACATATTTTAGTATCATTATCTCATATTAGGAAATAACCTTAGAAGTATGAAAATAGTCTTAAAAGAAACGAACATTTATTCAAAATAAATGAATAATTGATTCCAAGCTAAATTTAAAATTTTTGCAACATGCTGGTTACTACATTCCTGTATGTTTTACACTTGTGAAGAAGGGGCTTTTGCTATTGAAAACAAAAACGTAATGACAGTTTTTTTTTTCTTAAACTTATATTTATTTCTAATAATGTTAAGGTTTTATTGAAAACAACAACTGCTTGCTAGTTTTATTCTAAAATTTATATTGTTATGGAGGCTTTTTCATGAAAGGTACGTTTTTTTTCGTATATTTATTGAAAACAAAAACTGATTGTCACTTTGTGTGCTGTAGTTAGCAATGATTTTTTTTTCATTTCTCGTGTAATTACACACCCACTTTATGATTGGAAATTCACTTCTTTTGTTATTTATTTTATTTTATATATGTACATACTATGCAATAATATTTGTCATTTCAGGTTTTATTTTAAAGTTAATGTCATTCTTTTTAATAACATCATTATTATTAAATGCTCATATAATTTTCATTTAATTACCGTTTTCACATGCACAACAGTTTTACAACAACAACAACAATAAATACATACATATACATAATGCATAAAGAAGAGAGGAAACAAAAAGCTTGCCACATATTTTATTATTTACATATACATATTTGAGTGTTTGTACATAGTTACCGTATGTACCTATAGTAATTATGCATTCGAAATGTCACCTGTCTGTTATAGTAAAACGCGTTAGCAATATGTATGTTTGAGGTTTGCCATTAAGTAACAGTTTGTGCTGTAAATAATTCAAGCAATATTTGGAATCTTTAAAAAATATAAGCTAAAATAAATCTTAATAAAATTGTTTAAAAATGTTGCCAATTTGGTTGAAAATTTTCTAAGGATTTACAAATCTAATAATTACCGAAAAAATACATACATATGTATGTAGTTAGAAAACATGAAAAAAATTCACATCTTCATTTTAGGTGTTGTTAAAATTTGTTGTATTATTAATGGCTAAATTCACAGACTTTAGTTAGCTAATGGCAAAGGCTTAACTAATGATTCTTTATTCGCAATGCTTAGTTTATAATAAGAATACCAAGTAATAGTTAAACAATATTTAGTATTTTAGTTTACCAATGGTTAACTAATGACCGAGAATTTGGCCATGAGTGTTGTTGGATCGATTTCAATTGCAATGTGTGTGGCTAGATTGTTGGCGGTGCTGGCATGCTGGCCAAGACGGTAAGCCCAGGGGGGTTACTCTCTATTGCGATGCGTAAGCAAATTCGATGCGTAAGTGTATCAATTTGTACGCTTATCGCATCGCAATAGAGAGTAACCCCCTGGGCTCACCGTCTTGAGGTGGTGTCCTTGCCAACCAATCAGCCTTTAGTACAAACTAAAATAAAACCCAAAAATACATATAAAAAAATCACAGAGGCCTTCAGTGAATCATATGAAAACTATTTCTTCTACAAAAAAAAAATACCAAATAATAGACATTTCTTCTTCTATCTAACTGTCAGCATATTTTTTTAAACACTGTTTGTTGTGCTCTCAGTGTGAGTTTGTGTGCATGT
Organism: Bellardia bayeri; assembly: GCA_950370525.1. Classification (NCBI taxonomy): domain Eukaryota; kingdom Metazoa; phylum Arthropoda; class Insecta; order Diptera; family Calliphoridae; genus Bellardia; species Bellardia bayeri. Next base: position 8,047,516 of record OX493264.1, on the reverse strand, counting down.
GAGAAGTTGGCAGCGCGCCACAATGGGTATCCACTAAATATTTATTCGTAGGCATAAATTATTATTTTTTACTTAATAAAACAGAACTAAAACTGCAGAAGGAGAAATAAAAACGGGACATGATTAATTACCATGGCCAAACGAACACTTTAACTGCATTTTACTGCGAATTTAATTGCAAATTGCAATAATAAAACTTATCATAAAAATGTTTTAACCGACAACAGAAGCAGAAATAATTACCACCACAGAAAAGGGCTACAAATTTGTATGTAGTTAAAAAAAATTAATTGAATTTGTTGCTGTTTTTTTTTTTTAATTTTAATTTTAACAATATTACGTAGCTGAATTTGTATGTAAATAATAAATAAAAAAACATAAATATTAAATTTTAATAAGGTGCCAGAAAAAATTTATAAATTGCTCAAAAACAAGACAAATGCATTAAAAGCCAAACATTAAAAATTTGTTTAAACAAACAACAAAACTAATACATATACATATGTACATACGTGCATTTTTCCTTTTTCCATTACTCAAGCGAAATTGCTTAATGTCATTTTGTTTTAACGTTATTGCTTATTATTATGGCAGTGTTACTGTTATTCATATGAGTACTCGTACTATTTGACACAACCCGGAATGTGTCACAAAAAGGGGACATGTTGTCAATTATTTTTTTTTTTTTTGTTATATAAGTTGGTTATTAAAACGATAAATGACCAGTTGTTGTCCACCCTAAACATGTTAATATCTTTTATTTTTTATGTGTGATATCACTATATTGATAAAATATTTGCGTAGTTTTTAGCTTTTTGCATTTTAAGTGTTTAAATGAATAATAGACATTTGTATGAAAGTTTACAAGATTATAAATATTCATGAGTATTCATGAGTATACCTATTTTGAAATTATGTTTTGCGTTGTTTGAAATGCTTCTAATAATATATGTAAATATGTATATCTAATTATTTTACCGTAAACAATTTCTTTATAAATGAGGATCCACACATAAAAAATATTTTCAAAGTATTAGTAACGTCTAACATACATATTTAAGTATTGCCGAACATTACAACAAACCTGAACGTTTGGTGGCTTCGAAGAATGTTTGATGATGTTCAGCCCAAGTTTTATATGTACAAGAAAAAAATGTCGGCAGCATTACAGACATACAGTGAGCGTCAAAATGAAGTCATCACTGCGGTGTTATTATTATTATTAGTATTATTCTAGCGGGTTATTCTTAAATGAATTTTAATGCAATTTTCAAGCTAAATTGAATTTATTGTAACAATTGTCAAAGCTTCTGCTACTGATATGTCAACAAGTAAAAGGTCAGAACTTTCCGTTATTCCAATATGCCAGAGTTGGAAAACCATGTGTTTGTAAAGTATTAATCTGTTATCACGTTTGGTCTAAACAAAGGTGGTTACACACCTGTCATATTTAACGTTTCCTGTTACTTTTTTGATGTTTAAGATGTGATGGCGAATACAAAAGACTATCTTAACATATTCACTTCTATAGAATTTCAAATATATAATAAATTATTACTTTAAAAATACATTTCGCATTTGCCAAAGAAAACGTATTACCTACCATCTTTTACACAAAAATCCTGCCCTTTTAAAAATATTTCCAAATATGCACTTGTTGCCAGAAACAAAGAAAAAAGGAAACATAACCATAACCTTCCATAAGATACATAATAAACATTCAGCCATTAACTAAATAAAACGAGTAAAGACACAAATAAAAACGTAGTAGCTTAAAAGAATCCCAAAACAGCCACTGTTTTGCTACTATGCAGCCAGCCAGCCATCCATGGACCATTTGTTGGCTTAGCAGTGGAGTGCGCAGTGTAAAGTTAGTGCTTTAAATTTTAACTTTAACTTTATTCATTCTAAAGTTAGAGCTGTTTTCGTTTTTAGTCTTTTTTTTTATTTTGTTTTTTTTTATGATTTTCACAAAGTGATAGTGCAAACACAAAATGTTAATGAGCAATTTGAGATTGTGCGAAAAGATTTCATTATTTAAGTTAAATTTTTTGTTTTGCTTTTATTTTCTTTTTCAGTTATTTTCAACAGAATTAAGGGAAGCAGCAAGAAGTGGAAAAATAAATAAACGATTTTTTAGTGAATGAATTAAAGTTATTTGAAGAGAGCAAATGCAGTTTTAAGAATGAAAAAGTTTTAATTGGTAGGTATTCCTTTTTTCTTTTTCTTTTAATATAAATTAAAAGCAATTTTTTAGAGGAGGCCTTTAAATATTTAGTTTAAGTGTTTTAGATAGATTGTTAAGGTTACTTAAACTCTACATAAACCGAGCTTAAACTGTAATTTTTAATATTCTTTTTGCACAATCGAAAATTCTTAGAACCATGACCGTACATAAAAAATTAAGAAATCCATAGAGATTTAGAAGTACCGTTGGTTAAAGATAAATTCAGAAAGGTTCGACAGAATCCGTTTGCGAGAGTGCTTACTAGAACTCAAACAGAAACAAGGCTTCGTAGAGCTGATCTACCACCCTACTGATTTAGGGTCCATTTGTCCTTTATGGCTCTCTCAACTGAGAGCAAATAGTTTTTAAGGTTTAAGTATAAGATTTAAATACATATTGTAAGGCCTATGAATAGTTTTTCAGTTAAAACGAGACTGCATAGGTACATATCGTTCTCACTACAATTGGATCTACGCTTCTAAACGACCAGAGTCTCACTCGGCAAACGATTTGTTAACTTAACGATAGCTGATACAACAACAAGAGCTACACATAACAGTTCAAGGTTACAGTGCTGCCAAGTTAGGAGATTTCTTCTGCAAAAAGCAACCTCGTGGCAGCACTGTCAACATAATAGTCTTTTTTCAAGCTACATGTTTAGTTTTGCGAATTTGATATGATAAAATCGCCATTTTTAAAAACAATTACCTTGATTAAAACTTGTTTAGCAGCTGGATATGAAATTAAAGCAATCTTAGTTGTTAATATCTGTAAGTTTGTAATCAAAATAAACCATGTTAATTTCCTACAAAATAACGAACTACCATTACGAGCATTTTTGTTTGAAAGAATTTCTCGCCTAAATTAAAATAGCCTCTATAATTCATTTATAAATTATTAGCTTTCATAATTTATAAATATCATGTCTCTGAATACCTAACTACATATAAGCAATTGTGAAATAAGCTTAAGTTCAAGATACTTATCAGAGATATTATATGCATAATAATTAAATTTGGCACAAAGGGTTAAACCAAGCAAAAGAAAAACTCTAGAACTAGGGTCATCATTTCTCACAGCAAAAAAAGAAAAAACCATAAAAACAAAAGATGTTGTTTACCCTAAAAACAAAATATTTATGAACTTTAAAGAAAAACGAGTGTGAAGGTTTGTTTTGTTAACTTGGCGCATACTCGTACGTGAATGTGACTGACTGTTTAAGTTTAACAAACAACAACGATTATGCTAATTGCTGGTCATTGTAAAGAACTCATCAAAGACCGGCCACATATACATAAAATGAAGAGGGACTCCTCGACACGCGCACTGACCCAAAAACACTTGCGAAAAAAAACATACAAACCCTTTAAGAATTCAATAGTTTAGCTAGTTTTTTTTTTTTTTGTGTTAATTAAATATGTTAATAATGTTGGCTGAAGTGTTTTAGTTGCATCCATACTCTACACCATTAGTAAATGTCAATTTGAATAGAAAAACCATAAAATTAGTGTTCAAAAACTATAGGAAAATTTCATAATTTAAATAACTTTTATGTACATACATACATACTCGTACATCTTAAGGCAAGGTGCAATATTTAAGTATACGTTTTACAAGTTTTCTTTCTTCAATTCATTGTATTTAACAAAAAAAAAAAAAAAAAAAAAAAGATGCCAATTTATAACATGCAATATTATGAATATTGTAAGCTATTCTTATGATTAAAAAATAGGAATATTTACAAGTACTTTAAACATTTTTTTGTCCGTATAATGTTAAAATACTAGTTTGAATTTAAACTACTAGTTCTGTAAATTTTAGGTTAATAGCGAAAATAACATTTGCATAGAAAATTACCACAACTTACAGGCAACACTTGTATGTTACAAATAAAAAGTACAAAACAACAACTAGAAAAACATTAAAATACATTGTTTCATTAACACAGAAAAATAAAAAGACAGTAACGTAACGGTAAAGTTGAATTTAAGGAACATTTTTAATACATTTTTTTAGGAATATAGCATATTTTGTACTTATATATACTACTTAAATATGCAACACTGTGCTCTTAAATATTTGTTTGGCAACACTTATATTATAAGCCAGAGTTGGAGAATAGTTTTTTGTATCAGCTAAAATCTGTGGAGTCGTGGACCATTGTAACTAAAACGTAGTGACTACATCATGCTCCTAATGCACTCATGGACCGTTTCATTTTCAAAGCTAAACTTCTTGATACACGACAATAATTCATGCTTTAACGACTGCAATCGTTGTTGTAAGACATTTGAAGTAGTTACAAGGAGTAGTTTTGGGACTAGCCCCGTGTTATGCAAAGCTAGATTACATGGTCCAGTCCTAGGACATCGTATTGTTAAATGGACTATTTTTTTTTCATTAAAATGGATTATGTTTGGAGTACTCCTGGTTCATTTTGGTGTGTTCTTTTTTCTGGCATCCTTTTAAACATTTAGAATAATAATAAAACAAAAAAACGGGATCCCGATTTTTTTAATCTACGTACTTAAGAAGCCCGTAGTCCGTGCAAGGTACTTTTACTGAGCAAACAGAATGTTAAAAATAGTTCGAGTTTAACTAAGAAACACTTGCACAGGGAAAATTGGGGATACGTGCTTTGAGCATAGTCTTCATTTGAAGGCCTACAGCATGGAGAAGGTTCGTTAATGATGTGGGGTTTTTCTTCATCTGTTGTCGGTTCAATTTATTGGTTAGATGGGGAAAATGTTCGCCTTGGAGTATATACAAATATTGCAAAATAAAATGGCCTATACCAGAGAAGAAATGCCGCTGCTATAAAAATTCACACATCCAAACTGGTTAAGTATTGGTTTAAATAAAACAATAAAGTCCATATTATTGAGTGAACGTCTTGAAAACCTTTAATGAGTCCTACAAACAAAATAGCAGAATATAAACCTAAAAACAAAACGATATGTGGGAAAAAAGTCGGGAAGGAATAGAATTCCATATCTCCCGAAATATGTCCAAAACTATGTATTAATGGTTGATGCCAAAAAGATTTTAAAATTTATCAAAATGTATAATATTTAAATTATATAGATTGGTGGGAAGTTATAAATAATTCTTAGGAAAATACAGCTATGGACAGAGAAACAGCGTACCAATGTTCTGTGAAGTGCTAAATATTATACTGAAAAATGGAATGATAATGGAATTCTATGCTATTTTTTTGCTCCACACTGCTTTTCCAAAATTTTTTTGGAAATGTCCTGTTAACTTTTGCATGTTCTTTACTTGTCATATTTTGTTAAAAATTAAGTGTTTTGGTTGGACAATGAAATAGCGCACAGTTATTTAGATTTTAAACAAAAAATAGTTGCTGCTAATTTCGGTGATAAATTCTTGTTTAATTTAACAAAAATATTGTTTATCAAAATGTGAAGACTACCAGCGTGGTCACTTGAGCAAAAAAGATTATTTAGGAACTTCAGCAAAATGCATTTTGTACCAACAAACAAAAATAGCTGAAATAATTGGATGATCTCGAAATATATTTTACAATTTTAATAAATGTGTTAAATCCGAAGCAAATTTGCTTAATGTAATGAAAGATCGGAAAAAGCCACCGCGAAAGACAACAGTTCGTGAGGATGAGGTAATAGTTAAAAAGAGTAAGCTACATATATCCTTTCAGTCATCGAGCACAATGACTTAAATTAATGAGGAATTTGGGTTAAATGTTTCTAGTAGACGTCTCAATGAAAATCAGCTTTATGGTCGTGTAAGTAGAAAAAAGGCACTTCTGCAAAAAAAAAATAATATAAAGGCACGATGGTCGTTTGCAAAACTACACCGGAACAAGGATATCAAATTCTGGAAAAGAGTGTTTTTCACAGATGAAACCAAAATTAATCTGATTGATCCTGACAGAAAAACGTTTCTACCTACATCGAGATCCAAAAACAAAAAACCAAGAATTTAATCTCCGTTACACAACTAAAACAGTGAAGTGCGCTATTTCTCTGACCATAGCTGCATAGTATTATTATTTTTAGCATTATATGAATAAAATTATTTTTTTTTTCTGTTTTTTCTTTACCAGACTGATGTGTTTTAAAATATAAAATTATTGAGGTCGTAGTATTTTTTCACTTATGCCAGACATTTATTAACTAATTTCACTGAATTTTCAAAAGTATAGCTGATACCTACCATGATCAGGCTTCTGCTGAATCATTCGAAAAGTTAATTTCAACCAATATACGAACATCGTTTTATAAGGTTCCTTATAGTTATTTACTTATAGGTGCATAGTTATTTGTGGCAAATCTAGCTCTAGCATCCAAAATTTGCAATGCGAACTAGGACTGTCAGACTTAAGGATTTTCAAAGGCTTTTAGTTAAAGATTAGATCCAGAAAATAATGATACCTAATTCCCAATAAATATTGTAATAATAAACTCAGTTATAAGCTAGTTTTTTGTAATATGACATGGCATGTCTCTGTTAAAATAAATCTCCATTTTTACAAACATTTATTTAATGAAAACAATAGCAATAACAATAACAACAAATAAACATAAACATAGATTTATGCCAGATACACATAAACATACATACATATGTTCATATGTACATACATACCTACATAAATTTTTGTAATGGCTGATGGTTTTCAAAACACAACTTTGTAAAGTAAATCATAGCAGCAAACAAAATAAAGAATTTGTAATTTATGGCTTAATTACAGGGCTAGGTCCATGTAAAAAAATCTACAACAATTGCAAAAATTACCCTTTTGCTAGAAATTATAAAATGTCTCTTTTTAAACACACAACGTACACACTTGTAAAAACAAACCCACCAAAAAGTGTAAGTTTACTTGTTTTTGTTGTAGTTTTTTTCTAATTTAATTGTTGTTGTTGTTAGTTCTTGGCTAACAATTTTTTTATTTCGTATAGGATAAAGGCGTCTTTCAAATATGCATACGCCTTGCCTTGTCTTCATATAAAACAAAATTAAAAAAAAAAAACAACAAAACTTGGTCAACTTTGTTTATAATATTTACCTTCTTTAAATGTCTGCCTTTTGTTATTGTTGTTGCTGATGTTGTTTTTGTTAAAACGTTGCAATTGCACGCGATGTTGATGAAATTATTTCACTGCTGTTGTTGTTTAATACATGCATACATATGTACATACAGTTATGTTTGTTTTTTTTTTTTTTTGAATTTTCGACAACAGAAACTAAAAAATAAAATAGGTAGGTACCTATATATATTTTATATAAACTCATTTTTCACTAAACACTGCACTGACTCTTATTTTTTGTATAACATTTATTTATTAAAATAGGTACATAGGTATGTGATTACTTTTATTTACAGCATTAAATTGCCAAATAAAATGAATTTCACAAAAGGACAATAATAATACACACATCATTTAACAACTTGTTTAAGTGATGCACTAAAAAAAAGCTTTTAATAAATAAATGTCAACACTGCCAGTGATGCCGGATGGTATGAAATTGAATGAAAGGGGGATGGATTGAAATGCGGTGTAAATCTAGTTAAGCAATGGTGAACACGAATTTGAATAAGTTTATCATGAAAAAATACATCGCATTTAGACTTTCGTAATTATCTGGTGTATTTTACAAACACTTATAGTAAACTTCCTGCATTATTCGTGAATTTTAAGTGCACCAGTAGCGCCAAAATCAGTCCGTATCCAAAGACAAGGAAAACTGTTAAATCATTGTCCATACAATATTAACAGTTTTCATAAGATAATGGACCACCACAATACAGCTTCAAACACTTTTCCAAGATTAACTAACAAACGATAGCTTTTGTGGCTAATTGGAAAACTGAACAGCACCAATCAATTCAATGTTCTTAGAACTCAAAGCCTTGTTGGACACTAATACGTACAGCTGCGTGCAACTAATTAAGGACAGCAGTATTGTTATGTTAAAGGTTAATATTGATTAAATAAAACGCTAAAATTTAATACTCTTATTTTATATATTTTTTTCTTTGTGGTGTTTTTTATAATTTGTGAAATAAATTAATCTTGCACTAAATTAAGGACAGTGATAAAGAAGAAAGTTTGGGAAGCCATTACAAGTAGTGTTTGTAAAAATTTGGTAGAAAGATAACAATAGATTTGCAACAAAATATTGATTTCTCTTTAAATAAATACTTTTTTTGTACAATTTGTGGTATATTCTTAATTATATGCACGACTGATATCAATCTTATTTGAAAATATGACTCACAGATTCATAAATAATAATTAATTTGACACAATATGCAGTTATTTTCTAGGAGTAAGAGTTATATTAACTAAACTACAACAAATTTTGAGAATATCATAAAACCTTTGGTATTATTTGCTTCAAACTCACATGTTAGTATCGTGTCATTAATTAGTTGCACGTAGCTGTATTTGCCTTTTTTGTTTTACATTTTTAATAAATTACTAAATGAAATCTTAAATTCGTTTAATAAAAATGGCATTGAACATATTTCTTGTAGTTGTTTCTTAATTTTAATTTTACTTACATATATGTATGTATGCACATATTTCATATTTTAAATATTGCACCAACTTTTAATTCATATTCCAATGTTTTTTTGCTTTTAATAGTGCATGTTTCTCAACTACAACCAACCACTGCATTAGCAAATTTATTTCGTAGTGTGTAAATTAGTTCGGACCAAATGCTTGTTACAATACACTTGTACTTGTGATTTTAAGTTATTTCTTTTTTAGACGTGGTAATTTATTATGCAAATTTATTTGGAGTAAAAAAAACAAATGAGACTGCCATGATGTGTGATTTGTGGGAATTTCTTGGACGATTCTTTTTATGGTGACTATATATATAAACATAAATGTTGTGCTGGGTAATAAATTCCACGTTTTATAACAGAATAAAATTAATGAAAAGCAGAAAATAATAATATTGTATACATATACCATATATTATTATTTAGAATTTTATACAAAACATATGTAGGAAATTAATTAAACTTTAATTTCAAAGTAAATTTAATTGACTCATTAGTCAGGATTAGAATAAAATAAAGTAGGGGAAATATAAGTTTTGACTAAAATCTGAATGGCAACATGACAACATAAACTTCAGTAAATTTTTACTATATTGACCATAAATCATTAATAATTACAATTTAATGCTAATCAATTAATGTTTGCGTTTTGTATCAGAACAATGCAACCAACATAATATGGCAACATATTTTTTTACCGTTACACAAAAGCAAACAAACAATTTTGAGTAAAAACACACAAATCCAAAGATAAAAAACAAAACATAAATACGACATACATACATATACTAATCAACGTTGGGACATTAAACTGGAAGTTGTAAATTTTCTTCCGATGATCCCAAGTGATGATATTACGGCCACTAGTGTTAGACAATCAAACTTACTATTGGAAGACCTTGAGCTAAATACAGATTTTTATTATATATTTACATTATTTTCGGTTTCCTTATAAGGCCTATACAAATTGTATTCTTTGTTATGATCAAAGGGATGTTTTCCGGTTATCATCAGTAATGAAATGTGTGGTTTGCTGTCTAAGGGTTCATTTGGTTGGATCTTGGAAAAAGAATTAAATAATAAAAAGAAAGCAACACACTGCAAAGGCCCCGGCGAGATTCGAACTCACGATCTCCTGTTTACTAGACAGGCGCTTTAACCAACTAAGCCACGGCGCCTTGTTGTATCGGTGATGTAAAATGTGTGTTGTAAGATTTTCTAATAATGCCAAATGATAGCAAATAGAAAAAAAAACTGCTTCAGAAAAAGCTTTTTTTGTTAAAGCCAGTATCCATAGAGGGCGCACCTTATTTTACAGATAACAAAATTTTGTGCATTATTCTTTTTTTCGCATAATTACAAAAAATCTCGGTTTCTTTTCAAAGGCAAACAAAATCAACGCGAAGCAGCGACAACGACGACAGAGAAAGGAAAGAAGAACATAAGAGAAAAAAGATTGGAATAGCGACGGAAGGCGACGAAAGAAAAAAAGGCGTGATCGGACGAAGGTAAATGGAAGGAGGCGAAGGAGAGGGAAAAAGTCTCCCCGTCGTGCCGCCAGAAATGTTTTTGCTCGTGTGGTTGGTACTTAATTTAAAAAAATGGTGAACAAATTGTGGTGAGTTTTAGAAATAGTAAGCAATGTGCTATTTTTACAGTTTTACGGGTGGTTACTGAATTAGCTAAAGAAAGAAAGAAGAAAAATTCCTGTCGTTATTTTTTTTATGTGGTAAAAATTTACAAAAATTATGCATGCCGAATGAAAAAATTTTAATAATTCAGAAAAATAAAAATAAAAAAATCATTTATTTTTTATAACAGTTTAAATTTATTTTTAAAAACAAAATATAAAAATCACTATTTTGATCACAAAGTATACAGAGGGGACAACTTTGACGTTTCAAAATCGCTACAATAAGGCAGGTCTCTTAAAAAGAGAAAGAAAATATTTTGTGGTAGTATTTGGTAATGTGAAAAAGAAAAGCACTATATTTTTTTTTTTAAACAAACACAGACTGCGAAGCTTTTTTGGCTTGTCTGCAGAAAACACCCAGAGTCTTTGGCGGAAATCGAACCCGCAGCAACCCTCTGACTGATAGTCCGGTACACTATCGCCTAGTCTATCGTGGCAAACACAATTTAAGTTAGAATATTTGAATTGAAATTTTGTTTATATGTTTGTGATTTCAATAACTTACTAAATTGTATTTTAATAGTTGTTTAATAATTGAGCAGCAAAAGTTGCATTGTATGATCCGGGACTTACCAAAATTTAATTTTATTGAGCCAGAAAAATAGTAACAAAAAGAAAACAAAAAGGCAGTTCTCAAAAAAAAGAGACAAGTATAAAACTAAATTTTTTTCTCCTTCTGTCCTCTCTGTGATTTTGATATTAATTATTTATTATGGACAAGAGTTATTTTTCGATCTCTTCATTCAATAAAAAAAGGTTTTTTAATATAAACTAATTTAATATATGTATTCCTTTTTTCGGTGTATTTTTTGATCTGTTTTCTGCAATTTGTTTTGTTTTATTTTCTAAATTTAGCCAGAATAAAAAGTATGGCAACATTGGTTAAATTGATGTTAAGAATTAAGTTTTTACCGAAATCGCAGTTTTACTATGTTAACCTAAATTTTTACTTTTTGTTAAATTTTAAATTTTTTTATATGTACATATATTTAGGAAACTTATGGCGATACCGGTGAAACCGCTTGTTCTTCCGATTTGTCGTCGATTTATTTGTTCTTCCTAAAATCACCTTCCTAGCCGCTATATTATTTAAATTTTTATTTTTTTGTTTTCCTTGGCGCCCGCCCACAATCATCAAGTGAAATATTCGAAAATTCTAAAATATGGCAACATTGTCGACTTCTTCATTGTGGGAAAACTCCCTCTTTATATGCAGAAATAATAATATATGTTTTATAGAAACTTATTTTTAAAAAATTTTTATTCGAAGAATATACAATTTATTTGAAAACATACTATTTATTTTTATATATTTCTGTTATATGTTTTACAAATTGTTTTCAAATAAATTGTATATTTAAATAGAAGTAAATTTCGAACAAATTTTTTTTACAATTAATACTCGCAAGAGGAAAAATTCTCATTTAGAAAATTAGTACATATTAATTAAATCAAAATCTAAAATCAAAAATTTAGAATATTTTGACAATTTGATTAATCAACAAGTAAGAGTGCTATATTCGGCTATGCCGAATCTTATATACCCTTCACATTTGTTGTGGATACATAATTATGTCGATAAACACGCCATCTGTTGATGAATTTGTTCGTAACAATATTAATACACTTTGTTTGATCAACGCCATCTGTTGATTAATTTGTTCGTAACAATATTAATACACTTTGTTTGATCAACACCTGTTGATGAGTTTGTTCGTAACAATATTAATACACTTTGTTTGATCAACGCCATCTGTTGATGAAATTATTCGTAACAATATTAATACAATTAGTTTTTTTGATGAAATTTTCAGAGGTTGTCTCAGATTTTTGCTCATATCTCCTTTATTTATGGACGGATTTTGCTGATTTTGAATAGCAAACTTCTGGAAAGCATGTCTGACGGAATTATTGAAGATTTGGATCCCGAAGATATCTGGGGACTTCTGAAAATTGATTTCGACATACAGATGAACATGGCTTAATAGACTTCGCTATCTATATATATACATACTTTATAGGGTCTGAAAATTATATTGTGGAAATTACAAACGGAATGACAAACTCATGAAGGTGAGTTCTTCTCATAACCCAATAATTTTACCTAGTGCCTCCAGCTGTGTTTCGTGTTATCGACATCAGAATTGTAGAGTAATCGCATACTGTAATTATATAAGATGAGTGCAAATCAGCAACAAATTCTAACACAATACAAAAACAACAGGCATTTTGTTTGTGTAAAATAGTGTACTGCTGTCAAAAATACTTGACAAAATATTACTTTTGCCATAAGTAAAACGTAAACAAAGTCAGTTAGCTGTGCTCCTGCACTGCACCATGAGTAATCGTAAACACACAAAAAAAGCTTTCTGAGGAAAAAAGCTATTTTTTGTACAAAACAACTCTGACATTTGTCAGACAGTTGTTTTTACAGTTGTTTTGTTAAATCAGCCTTCTTGTCGTTGAATTTCTTTTTAATTTCTAACAAAAATACATATAATTTTCAATATTATTTACAATATTTTTCAAAAACTAACAGCAAAAACGAATAATATTATTAAAGCAAACATGGAAGAAACGTTGGAATTTCGCGATTTTAATTTAATAAAAAACTTTAAATATGATGATGAAAAAATATCGACAGTGACTTCAAGGGAACAGGTGTGTGTGTAAAACTAATTTGTTTGTTGTATTACTAATAAATATTGTATATATATATATTTATATGTTTTAGCAAAAAACGGAGAACTCTATAGAAAAATATTTCGATAGATTTCAGCATTTGCATCTAGGTTTGCTAGACAAACATATAACAAGATACTTTAGAGAAGAACATCAACGATTTCTGGAAAATATGTTGCATCGTTTGCCCAGTAACTATGAGTGCTTGGACAGCAGCAGGCCCTGGTGTATATATTGGATTTTACAAGCTGGTCATGTACTAAATTTTACATTTTCTCCGGAAACCTTAGAACAAGTAGTACAATTTTTAGTCAAGTATGTTGAGATAGGGAAAGAAATTAAACAGTTTTGTAATACTTTAAATTATTTGTTTGTTATAGATGTCGTCATCCTCAGGGTGGTTTTGCCGGAGGACCTGGCCAATATCCTCATTTGGCTCCCACATATGCAGCTGTCAATAGTTTGGCCATGATCGGCACACCCAGTGCCTTTAGGGCCATTGATAGGGACTCGTTGGAACGTTTCCTTTTTGCAGTGCGAGAACCGGATGGTTCTTTTAAACTCCATGTTGATGGTGAATGTGATGTGCGTGGTGCTTATTGTGCTGTTTCAGTGGCTAAATTAACTAATATGCCAGAGACTACGTTAAGTAAACTTTTTGATAAGACTGGAGATTGGATTGCTAGCTGCCAAACGTATGAGGGTGGTTTTGGTGGTGCTCCTGATTTAGAGGCTCATGGTGGTTATACATTTTGTGGCATAGCCGCTTTAGCTCTTCTCAACGAAGGTCACAAATGTGATCAAGAACAATTATTGGTAAATACAATTCTGAGAAAAACAAAGAAATGGGTAACAAACTAACATTCAATTGCGTTTTTTAGAAATGGACTTTACAACGTCAAATGGCCTATGAAGGAGGATTTCAAGGTCGCACCAATAAATTAGTAGATGGTTGCTACTCGTTTTGGGTGGGTGCCACTATACCCATAACACAGGCCATAATGGCAAATGATGGTAAACCTATATCAAAGGCCCTATTCGATGTGGGAGCTCTGCAAGAATACATATTACTGTGCTGTCAAAAGCCCAATGGTGGGCTCATTGACAAGCCGGGCAAGTAAGTCAATCAATTTAGCCTTATTTGTGGCAAAAACTGTATAATATTCTATTTTATTTCTCAGGCCCCAAGATCTTTACCACACTTGCTATACCCTAAGCGGCGTAGCCATAGCTCAACATTCGGAATCAGCTTTAAATCCTGCCATATTGGGTGACCCTATTAATGAACTAATGCCCACCCATCCCTTATTTAATGTTTCACCCCTGGCGGTAGCTCACAGTAAACACTTTTATGAACAATTGAATAAATTACGTTCCTGTACACAATTTGACAATTCTCCAGAAAAAGACGATGACATTAGTGAGGACCCAGTAGAGGAAAATCATCAATCAGTTAGTTCAACATCAACTTAATTTTACTTACATACACAGTTTCCTTCCTTCCTCTTCAATTTAAGAAAATATAAAAAAAGTGATTTAGCGGCAAGGAGTACACAAAGAAAATATGTGTGTAAACAAATAAATTTTACCTGTTTTATACTGCATAACTTTTCGCCAGTTTATGAACTCGTATTCACTTAATGAATGTATACAAATTCTATATATGTCTTTTAAAAACTCAAAGATATAAAGTAAAAGCCTTTTTTCTATTTAAAAATGAAATATTCTTGTAAATTTTAAAATGATATAAATGTTATTTTCTTAAAAATCAAAATTGACTTAAATTATTGCAATAAAAAAAAACACAAAGTTTTTGAAATGGGTAGAATCCGACTGAGTATTCAGTATTTATTCGAAAATTTTCGGAAAACCTAAACTTTTATAAAGGAAAACATATATTATGGATTTTTTAAGGTGGATACAAAATTGTTAATATAATAAATAGAATACAAAAACTGCTCCGTCCAAAAAAATGTAACAGTTCAAGAGGAAAAAACACATAAGCGCCACCTAAGAAGATCTTATGGAACTCATCAAGATCGTGAAGCTAGCTTGGATTTTAACAATTTTTTAGAGATGATAACTTAACTTCTATGCCTCTTATGGTTTACGAGACATTCATATTTAAAGTTTTGATATATAACTGTAAATAACTACTATACCAGTTCATATATCTGGTCAGTATTGGTACAGTTTAAAAGTATTTGGAAAGACCTTTCGAATGATATACAATATCCATTTACCCATTGTGAGCCTATAACTGAATTTATGTTTATAGAAAGCAAATACTAATTTGGAAATCTTGACAAAGCCTAAGCGAAGCTGAAAAATACAGAAAAACTCTAACTTTAATAAGCATCCGGCAGCTCCGGTCTAAAAAATGCAACACTGTTTGCAAGAACAAAATATTTTCCTTTTGTTTGTTGTTTCGCACATAGGTTTCGCAACAATTTTACTCGCATACACACTACTTGGCGCCTTGGCAGCAAAGTTTTTCATCGTTCTTTATTTACAACTTTGTAATTGTAATTACTACAAAATTCTAGTTATTTTTTGTTAGCCAAAAGACTAAAATCCTATAAAACACTGTTGTGTTCTTGGAAAATTTATAAGTGAAGAAAATGGCTACATTGAAATTGTGTAAAAAATATTTTGATACTCGCGATGTGTACAAATTGTTCGATGTTGAAAAGACGGCTGACGAAAAAGACATTAAGAAAGCCTACTACAAACTATCGCTACTAGTACATCCAGATCGTGTACCAGGAAGTCAAAAGGAAGCTGCTACAGAAAAGTTTAAGCTGCTGTCGAAGCTCTATCAAATATTGGTCGATAAACACAAAAGGGCTCTGTATGATGAACAGGGCATTATTGATGATGACGATGATAATTTGGAAGGAAAACTTAGCAATTGGTTGGATTTGTGGAAAACACTATTCAAGCCTTTAACCGATGAAGATATAAACAATTACGAAAAGTCGTACGTGGATTCCGAACTAGAAAAAGCAGACATAAAAAAAGCTTATTTGGCAGGTAAGGGCTGCATTAATTACATGATTAATTCGGTGCCATTTATGAAGGTAGAAGATGAACCGCGTATGCAAGAGATTGTCAAAGAGTTGATAGCAGCTGGTGAAGTACCAGAATATAAAATCTTTACTGAAGAACCTGTACAAAAGCGTAAGAAACGGCACATGAAATATGCACGAGAATCCAAGGAGGCTGAACAAATTAAAGCAAAAATTGAGGCTAGAAATAAAAAGCTTGCAGATGCTACTAGCTCGGAGACAACATCAGCTGGCGGCAGTCTAGAACAGGCCATTATGGCCCGGCAAAAGTCACGTCAAAGTGGTTTTAATTCCTTGATGGAAAAGCTAATGGAAAAATATGGTAATGAAGATGATGAGGACGATGTTCTAGACTTTAGCAATTACGAAAAAGGCAACAAACCCAAAAAGAAGTCTCAGAAGAAAGCAGACAAGGAAAAGGAAAGCCCATTGCATTCTGTTAAGAAGGGAAAAGTTAAGAAGCGTTGAAAATATATGGGCAAATTAATTATTTTTTTATTGCTTTAGTAATTAGTTAATACGCGATAAACCATATTTATAGGCTATGTATATATAAATATGTAGGTATTTTCATTAATTAAAAAAAGAATAAAATTTTTTGCTTTTAAAAATATTTCTTTTAGTTAATTTTTTGTAAAAAGTTAAGAACAATTGATGTTTTAATACGATCGATTTCAGTCCAAATTTCAGTGATTTGTGCACAAAAATTATTGAAATCTCGGTAATTTAAAACCGGTCATCTAACAGCCTAATGATTTCAAATCACTTAGAGTTTTTTAAGCATTTTTCATTGAACTCTTGTAATAAAATTATCACATACACTTAAAATCATTTGTTCTTTATTTGTTTTTGAAATAAAAGTATGTAACTATTTTACACAAAAAAAATTTACAAATTTAGTAAGACGTATTTTTTTCGGACCATTTTTTTTAGATTTGTTTACATTTTTCGTGATTTACTTTTTAGTAGTCAACACAAAGAAAATCATATTTTAGCTCGTGATTAAGAACAATCAAAATCACTACTAAAAATTAAAAATGTGATTTTCAGAACACCAAAAAATTCCTCCCGTGATTTCAGAACATGCCTGTATATTCCTAAGATACTTGATATTCAATCAGACTTAGAATTTATTTAATTCTGTAAAGTGGTTAAGTGTAATTGAATTACTTTTGTACGTCTTTACTGAATTATCGTTTGAATATTATGTTTGTAGGTGTTTTTAAAAATTTGTAAAACATACCTTTTAATGCGTTTAAGATTCACTTGATCATAAGGTCGCTGAAAAAAAACATCATACTGATTTTGTCAGTACAAAAATATGTAAATAACGCAAGACATCATTTTACTCATAAAGCATTCCCAATAAATTTGGTATAACTTGGCCATAACGGATTTGAACCTCTTGTATATTTGCAGTTGTTGCGTATATAACTTTAAAATATGAATATTAAAATAAACTAGATTTATTTGATAACAAAGAAAAATATATAGATTATTTTAAACTCACCTAACTAATATTATAATTGCTTGTTATATTTATTTCGAACATTTTGGGTTTCAGCTTAATTTTACATAAACACTAAACTATTTAGCCGCCAATTTTAAATGATTTCTCACCACAGATGCCAACATTTATCTTCTCGAAAGTGCTACCAAGTTTTCAAACTAATGCAACAATATGGCAGCCCAATAAAAAGAAGAGTAACTTTGACATTTTTATGTAAACAAAAGCCAAAATACTAAAACACTACGCTAAAAACTAATAAAAATAATTAAACATTTCTTCATATTCCTTAATTTAATGCATTAAAAAGCTACAGAAATGTCTTTAAAAATAACAGACAAATGTCGCCTGTGCTTGGTTGAAACAGAAATACCAAAAACCTATGAATTGTTTAAGAACAATGATGGCGTATCTTTTAAAACAGAAGTGGATCAAAATGATGAATTTACCAATTTGAAACTGTACGAAAAAGTGGAATATTGTTGCGGCGTCAGAGTACGTGTTCTATTAGCACAATATAATTTTATAAATTATGTTTAATTTATTGAATTCTATTTTAGCTGCACAATAAGAAACAAATGCCCACACGCATTTGTGGCAAATGCTTTAACACGGTACACATGTGGTTTAATTTTCGCCAAATGTGCTACAATTCCCAAGTGTTTCTGACCACACAAAGCCAGGAAGTTGTGGACATAGATCAGGAACTGGAGGATCTGCACACAATACGTACAAAATTAAATAACAAGAAAACGTCAGATATAATTGAGTGCCTAGAAGCAGACAGTGAAGTGAGAATAATTTATGAGGATGTTGACGATGATGACAATAATGATGATGCTGGTGATTATATAGAAAATCATTTTGAGGTAGATGATGGTGATGAAGAGAATGATAATAATAACCATGCTGCCAAAAATGATAATCACGCTATGAAACATGAGGCAGATGTGGGAAATTGTAAGTTGGAAAATATGACGGAATTTATTAAAGACAACGGTGATCTTTTGGAAGCACTTACAGCCGATGATTACAATGAAGCCTTGGCTTATCTTAATGCTGAGGACGATGATGAGCTGGAAGAGTTTATAGATCATTGTGCCACAAAGAATATATCGATAAGGCAATTAAATGCTAAAGCTATGACAAAGTATAAACCAAAAATAGGTAAACCGAAACCAAAACCTATTATAAAAGAGGAAAAAAGTCCAAAGACAATTAAGTTGCCGAAACCCTCCACATTTATGTGTAATATCTGTGGCAATGTTTACAGCAAGAAACCATTGTTTCAGCATCATATGCGCATGCATTCCGACGTTAAGCCTTATCAATGCGAGTAAGTTGACGTCTCAAACAGAACTGTTGTGGAAGAACTGTTTTCAAATCTGTATTCTATTTTTCTAGACTTTGCGATAAATCTTATCGTATTATGAGTGATTTGAGAAATCATATGTATCGTCATACCGGTGAAAAGCCTTTTAAGTGTAAATATTGTGATCGTCATTTCATGGATCGCAGTTCCCGCCACAGACATGAAAGGTAAGTGAAATAAATTTAATTTTGGTTTGTATAATTCTGATATTTTGCTTTTTTATTTTATAAAAGAATTCATACCAACTCAAGGCCATACAAATGTAATATATGCACAAAGAGTTTCTCTTATTCCGCAATATTGAAAAATCATTTGAAATTGCATTCGGGAGAAAAGGATTATATGTAAGTAAATATTTAAAACAGGACAGAAATTTAATTATTCAAAAAGCGTGTAAAACGATTCATAACACTGCTTTAAATGTTCATGCATTTATTTATTTTACAAATGTTTGTTATATTCGTTTAATATGGAAAATCCTCTATTTAGAGCATCAACATTTTCTTAATTTTGAGAATTAAAAGATTCGTTAAGCCAAATTTCGTAAACAAACCAAAATATTTCAATGAAAACATATTATGATTTTTAAAACTACGAAACTTTATTTTCTAAACCAAAAAAAGGTTAATAATCATTTTGCTATATTCGATTAAGATAAAGGAAATCTATTTAAAGCATTAACATTTGCTTAATTTTAAACATTTAAAAACCTTAAAGAAACTTATATTTGTAAAACATAAAATGTTTTGACATTTTTGCCTAATACTTAATTTTGACAATTTATAAAACTTAACGAATTCCAATTTTTTTTAACTATTCTACGTTTTTTCAGCTGCTCAATTTGCAATAAATCCTTTACTTTGGCTCATCAATTGAAAGCTCATATGCTAACAATATCGCATAAGCAAAAAGAGGCCGCATTTGAAGCATCTGGCTATAAGATTCTTTATGAAACCGCTGTTGATATTTAAATAAGAATCAGACAAAAAAAAAAACGCAATTTGGTTAATAAAAATGTTTCTTTTTAAAAATTTCTTAACTAGAAAAAATGTTTATTCTAGACTGTATATAAAAAAGGAAATCATGAAAAAAAGAAGAGTATAATAATAAATCAATTTAGATATACTACCTAAATGTATTTATATTAAAAATATTTAGTGGTTAAATTCTTCCCA
Organism: Bellardia bayeri; assembly: GCA_950370525.1. NCBI lineage: Eukaryota > Metazoa > Arthropoda > Insecta > Diptera > Calliphoridae > Bellardia > Bellardia bayeri. Next base: position 8,027,230 of record OX493264.1, on the reverse strand, counting down.
TAATTAACATACTACATATAATTGAGTTTTTAAAAATATTATATGTTAATTTGCCAACAGACCCAATTGTTCTACAGCTTTATGTAGTGTGGTGTTTTTATGGGCCTTTAGTTGATGTGGCAGTTTAAATGATTTCGCACAAGGTTCACATCTGGAAAAAATAAATTATTTGTTAATTTTCATTTTAATTATATTTTTATTAATACATACCTGTAGGAACGTTCACCAGTATGAACTTTCATATGTTTTTTTAGTGTTGTGGCCAAAGAAAAGGCTTTGCCGCATATATTACAATGGAAGGGCTTTTCATTTGTGTGAATTCTGAAATTGGAATTTGCAATTTATACAAAATAAAAATAGACAATAACATTAAAAGACGCCGTTTCCCTAATAATAACCATTTAAATTGCTTTTATTTACTTGGCAACACTAATGACGTGTAGAAAAAGAATTAAAAGAGAATAAGAAATCAAAACTATGTTAAAATTAACATACTCTTTTAAAATGTTTACATGAGATGTTAAATTGAACAGTAGTCAAAAACCATTTTTTATTCTAATGGGCGCCTCGTTAATTACAACCTAACAACTTCTCAAATATACTTACCTTTCATGCCTCAGATTCGTGCTACGATCACTAAAACGTCTGCCGCAGTATTGGCATTCAAAAGGCTTTTCGCCGGTATGCATGCGCATGTGGGCTTGCAAATTGCAGGCCGTTATAAAGCGTTTAAAACACAATCTACAAATATTAGAAAACATTAATTTCAAAAACTAATATAAAATACATACATATGTAAATAAAACTTACTCGCACTCATGATTCTTTTCTTGACGATGTACTTTCATGTGAGCATTTATAAGCTGACGATTAGCAAAATGATTGCCGCATAAATCACAAACCCATACTTGCTGCTGCGAACCGCCCACCGATGAAGTAGAACTACTTGCAGAAGCTTCAACATTTTTTGTGCTTTCCTTGCTAATAACACCTGAACGTCTTGCATTTTTAGTAATTTTTGAGTTAACTACTAGCACACTAGAATTTCGTGAAGATATATTACTATTGGAGTCATCAATTAAATATTCATCCACTATATATTCTGTTTGCAAGTCAGTTGTGGCATTTGATAAATTGGAATCTTGTTCTTGTAGCTCAATGTAGCTCTGTAGTCCTTCTGCTTCCTCCTTGGTGACAACAGTTGAACTCACCTGAGCTTGATTGTCTTCCATATCGGATTCACAGTCTAATATTAGTTGCTGACCATCTACATCTTCCTCGACCTCTTCTTCTATGGGTATGAATTCTACATTCTCATCTTGGTCATCGGATTCTATGTGATCATCATTTTCTGGATTTTGTTCATCTAAAATATTGTCATTTTTAATATCCTTAAGAACATAAAATGCTCCACTATTTTGTTTTATGTCATGTATATCTGTTTCTTCAGTATTATCATCCAAATAATCATCCTCTTCAGCTGTTACTTCATTAATTTGGAAGTCTTGTATTTGTCTTTCATCATGACTATGACCCACTTCATTTTCTTGTTGCTCATCAATATTTTTTTCTAAACTATTGTCATGTTTTGATGCAGTAAACAATTTATTGTCACCCGGTTCCGAGTGTTCCAACATTTCTTCAATTTCTATCATATTATTTAAATCATTGCCAGCTATGTCTTCTTCATCATCATGAGCTATTAGTTCGTCTGTATTACTATTTATTTCGGGAGAGTTTGTATCATTGCGTAATTTTTTCGGAGATTTCCCTAAAGGTGTTCCTTGGCGTTTAAGTGTCTGTGTTTGTTCAGCTTCATCCTCTGTGGCTATTCCACCCTCATTATTTTCATCAATAATGGATTCATTAGCTATATTATCATCTTCAAAATCTACTGATGATGGCCTTTCGGGTGGCTTAAAAAATATACTGGCCGATTTGGTGCGTTGCAATATGTTTCGCAAATATGTATGGGAAGATTGACAAGTTTTGCGAAAGTTTACAGCATATTTAACCAATGTTAGACATTTCTTACAAATTTTTTCAGGCAAATTATCATTTGGTTTCATCTAAAATTCACTTTACTTTTGAGTAAAACTATCCGTTTAGGATTTTTAATTTCCATACTCACCAATATGCCGGAACACTCATAAATTTGTTTCGCCAACTGTTTATCCTCATTGAATAGGTGGCGCATAGATTCTTCGGCACCTGCCACTTTAGGTTTCTTCTCTTCTTCAACCAGACACACGCGACATATGTTCCACGTAATATTAATTTCCATTTCTAACAAATGTCTATCATAAGAGCTTAGATTATATTTTAATTCAAAATATCGACAAAATAAATGTGCAATTTTCTTTTAATTGAAGTCGTATAAATCTTTTATTTGCGAATGCTGTAATAATTTTGACATTGTAAATAAAGCGTAGAAAAGATTTAAAAGAGAATATAAAAACTAAACAATGTTAAATGAAACCTACTCCTCTGTAAAAATATTATTACTACTAAAACAGGCATGTTAAAATTTTTCAGTGTTCCAATGCGTGCGATGTAAATTTCGCTTAAAAAATGCTTAAACGCCAAATATGGTAAAAATTATGAAAATATTTTTAAGATTTGTGATTAACTTTTATTTTATTAAACAATCCTTAAATACACATATATATACACATATATACACATATATAACAAGAAACTTAATTTTCTTGAACACCTATTTGCAGCACAGATCGGTGTAGCGATGTATTTTGATGTGTCTTTAAATGATGTGGTAATTTAAAAGATTTTCCACAAGGTTCACACCTAGAATTTTAGATATAGTAATAATTTTTTGCTCGTATATTCAAATAAAAAAGAATTTACCTATATGATCTTTCATTGGTATGAACCTTCATGTGATTTTGTAATGTTGTAGCCAATGTAAAGGTTTTACCACAATTATCACATTTGAAAGGCTTTTCATTAGTATGAGTTCTTTGTATGCAAAAAAAATATATATATATATTAACCAATATTACACCAAGAAAAACACTTACCTTTCATGTCTTAAGCTTGAGCTGCGATCATTAAAACGTCTGGCACAGTATCGACATTCATAAGGCTTTTCGCCGGTGTGTATGCGCATATGAGCTTGAAGATTGCAGGCAGTTATGAAACGCTTGAAACACAGCCTGAAATAAAAACAATTGAATTAATGAAGTTACATTTTACACAACTTGTAAAACTTACTCGCATTGATGGTTCTTTTCCTGATAGTGAACTTTCATATGAATATTCATAAGATTGCGATTGGTAAATTGATTACCACATATTTCACAAACACATACTTGAAGTTGCGAAACAGATAAAGCGGAAGATTTTGTGTAATTGCGTTTAGCCTTACGTGCTGGATCAATAATTGGACTGGTTCTTCTTTCAGTTGATTTTGTTGTGGTTTTATTTCTATGACTTTTTGTTGTCATTGTAGTTTCTTGTGAAGATGTTTCCTCATTTTGAGTACCAAAATTATCATCCAATATATATTCTTCATCCAAGTCACTCCTTAAATTTGATGTGTTGGAATTTTGTTCGTGATATTCAACTTCATCGTTTGTGTCTACAGTTGAACTAACTTGAGCATGATTATTTTCAATTTCTTCTTCCAAATGTAGCATTAAATCGTCACCAACATCCTCCTCTATCTCTTCATCTTCTTCAATAGCATAGTATTCGATATTTTCATCTGACACTGTGTGTTGTTCCTCAGACTCTTCCAAATCTTTATGGCTATCGCTTGTGTTTGGATTTTCATTTTTTATATCTTTGAGCAGATAGTATAACTCGTCATTGTCTGCTTTTAAATTGTTTATGTCGGATTCTACGTTATCATCTAAATCCTGTTCATTATAATCATCTAGTTCCTCTTCAGTATTTTTGATTTTTGTAAAACTTGCACTCATATAGAATTTTTGTAATTGAGACGGTTTGGTTTTTTCATTTTCTTCATTAACATTAGATTCTTGTCCATGTTCCTTTAAAAGCTTTATATTTGGTATGATTTTGTCGCTACTATCTTCAATTGTTTGCGTGAATATTTGTGCTGCCATTTCGTCTGAATGTTCAATAATTTCTGCGTGTTCTACGTTATTATCACTAACCTCCTGTTCTTCAACAACTTGTTCTAAATCTACATTTTCAACTGTTTGGTTCACTTTCTGTTGAATGGCTCTTATATTATTAGGTGAATTTAAAAGTTCTAATTTAGATTGTTGGGAATTAGCTTCTTTGTGCTTTTCTTCTTTGGAATGTTCAAAATCATTTTCTACTTCGTTTCTAGCCTCTGTTTCCATATTTACTATTTCATTATCATCGTCACTAACAACACAAGTTGGCATGTCAGGTTTAAACAATGTGCTTGCCGATTTGGTTCGTTCCAATATAGATTGCAAATAAACATTTGAAGCACGGCAAGTTTTACGAAAGTGCACGGCATTATTTATAATTTTTAAACACTTTAAACAAATTTTTTCGGGTAATGAATCGTTTGGTTGCATCTATAATATAATATTTTATGAAGTTAAACGAAAGCCTTACATTTTTATACTTACATTAATACCGGTAAATTCATAAATGTGTTGTGCCAACTTTTTGTTTTCATTAAATATATTTTTCATTTGTTCTGCACAATTATCGCTATTTGCTCCTTTGGCATTTGTTTGTTCTTCCTGGAGACACACACGACATATATTCCATGTTATACTTATTTCCATGTTAATATAATTATTCCAATTAAACTTTTATTAATATAGAACACGTATTGAAATTTATCAAAACTCAAACTAACAATATTTTTGTTTATCAATTGAAATTGGATTTATTTTAGTGATGACACAAAATAGAAATAAGAAATTAAAACCAAAATAAAATGTGAAACGAAAACAAATGTTTAAATACAGTGGTGCATTTTAGGACATTTAATGTAAAGTTATTGTATGAAGTTATTAACAGATAGTCTGTTAATAAATAATATACAGTACATGGTGCATATATACAAGGTGAGTGCAGTAGCCCAGCTGACTGACTTTGTTTACAATTTACTTATGTCAAAAGTAATACTTTTTCAAGTATTTTTGACAGTAGTACATTAATTTACACAAACAAAATGCCCGTTGTTTCTGTTTTGTGTTGTATTTGTTGTCGATTTGCACTCCATTATACAGTACATGCTAATAAATAGTGTTAATACAATACTTTCAAACGAGATGGTATAAACAAAAATAAAAACTTCAATACAATTTGAAGAAAAATCATTTTTTAATAGATTATTTTTGATGAAAACTAGTTATTTTTGTGAAAATCAGTAGGTTGAAAACATGTTTTTTTGCGACAAAAAGGTTTTTATATGTAATTAAATGTATTGGTTTATTTTAATAAAAAAAGTTTTAGTAAAGAAAACGGGTTATTATGCTTTTTTACAATATCGATTTAAGATACATATATCCTACAATGTAAATCTTAAAGATATGGATATTAAGAGTTATTCGTTTTATACACTTTTTTACTCATAACTAAACCACTTATTGACTAATTTTGCTAATATTCAATAGAATTTTTAGTATTATAACCGATTATAGGGTCATACATATTCCGAAAAAAATCATAAGTTTGCTCACATCTTCCAAAGAATGTGATGTTCCATTGATTAGTTAAATTTTCTCTTCAGATGTCTCAACATTAAACATTATAGATATTTTTCGTTGGGTGTACAAATACAACACAATACAAAAACAACAGGCATTTTGTATGTGTAAAATAATATACCACTGTCAAAAAACTACTGCACTCACCTTGTATATTTACACCATGGTGAAATAACTCTACAAGGTGATGGCAATATTACAACAATACAAAAGCAACAGAAACAACATGGTTTTTTTGTTTTTACTTTCATGTTTGTAATTTCAAAAACAACTGGTTATTGTTTACAAACATTTTTGCAGGAAAAATAAATACATACAATTTTTTTAATTTCAAGATGAAAATAAAAATAATTTATAAATTTGTTAATTTATGAAACATTTAATTTATGGACAATTGTTTTTTTTACTTTTTTTGTATAACTTGATACGTTTGCTATTTTTTTTTTAAACACAACTTGAGCATACATACATATGTATATAAAATTTGACATAACGAACATGACAAAAAAAACACCTGGCGTTTCAACACCACCTTGTAGAGTTATTTCACCATGATTTACACCATGAAGCAAACCTTGGTATCGGTATAATTAATTATAGCATACTCAAAGATCTTCGTTTAAATTTCATTTATCACCTCTTTTTAATACAAACTAAAAAAATACATGAAACTGATTTGTAATTTCCCAGCTGAAATAATATAACTTTGTAAACTATAAAAATGAATTAGTGAAAGGAAGTGATATTTTCAAAACAATTCTTTAGTTGGCCATACTGTTTCTCATTCTTGGTAGTTAAACTCTGCTTTATTCATTACTTCTTTATGATCATCTCTCTAACACGCTCACCGCCTCTCTTACAAACTCACATACTATTACAATTTCTTTTAACACAATGAGCCATGACTTACACCATATTGATGGGTTTAAGCCAGGTTAAGAACGTCTTACCATCAAACTACACCGATCTACTAACTAACAACAACAAAAATGTTCACAGAAAAAATGAGAGAACACCTGTGGCACAAGTCAGTCTTGGGAGAATCGTGATTAAGTAAACAACTTTTAAACCGGTGAATCGCTTGTACAAATATTTTTTCTTGTTAACGGAAAGAAGTGTATAACAAAAACCCAAACTAAACTGACAAAAAAAAATCAAATAGATCTTAAAACGCATTTTAAACTAATAGAAAAAATATTTAGCAAAATTGGTATAGAAAATAAAGTAATATGTATACTATATAGGTATACATAGAAAGAAATTTTGCACAAATAAAGAGGAAGAAAGAAATGTAAGCAAAAAAAAAATATATAAAAACGAAAAAAATATTTGTAAAAATGTAGAGACGACTTTCACTACGGTTCAAAGCGCAACAAACTCTAATTTGATAATTAAATATATAAAAAAAGACACAGGTTTTCTGTTAAAGTTAAAACTCCAAGGGCTTTTTCCTATATAGGTACCAACCAAATGATGTGAATGTGTTTTTTGAAAAAAACTACAAAATAAATATTCTCACATTATAAATAGCACCGCCATCATCCATTCATGTTCATACATATGAGTTTGTTGTTGCACACAACAAAGTATGTTTTGCATATTATGGCAACAATACATGTCGTAATTAATTACTACTATGTACTATGTAGGTATTTCAATGAGTTTTAAAAACGTTAAGCTATTGTGCCGATTAATTAAAAAAGATCATATTCGTATAACAAATATAGGTATAAATTTGTTTAAAAAACATTTTAATAGGTATACACAAACTGAATAACACAAACAAATAAAATTACTACTTTGAATTAACAAAATAAGAAGAAAAAAATTAAAAAGAGTTACCGTCAGTCACAACATCATACAAATACGAGTACATTTAAAGTTTAAACAAAAGAAATACATCATCAAAATACATTTAAGAACAACAGCAACAATATTAGCATAAGTGTTGCCAAAGGTTTTTTAAAGAAACTAAACTTTTTATTTAAATTTGTATCCTATAAGCTCGTATTATTATTTTTTTTTTATCTGCAAACTTTGTTCATTAAAACGATTCACTTGGCCATATCTCTCTTTAATGCCTTTTAATTTAAAATACTAGAGATTAATGCTATTTACATAGATCCGTAAACATTGAATTTGGAATAATGGTTAAAAATTCAACGTATCGAATTGTATACGAAACTAATACGCGAAGCCCATTTGATTGCATTTTAATATCAAGGCCACTTATTGCAGTGCTCTTATTTCAGGATCTAAACTAGGTTAGCAGGCGGCCGTGTAGTACGGCCCACTTAGGTCCATATTGTGGTCATATTGTGTTAGGATCTAAACTATATCAAAATGTGTAATGATGAGATGAAAAGAATATACCTAGGATCTAAACTATATCAAATATTCTTTTCATCTCCTCATTACACAGCTTTTGCAGATTAAAACGGATAAGACTGTTGTTTAGTATCCAGTTTCCTCTACCTAGGTCTACATAATAAAATATGTACCACATAATTACTAATTCTATTTGAAGTTTTCGGTTATTACGAATAGAAAAATGATCCAACCTTGTTTCTAGGAAGTCGATAAACTTACCTCCGTTACCTTTTACTGATGAGGTTTTAAAATTCTCTGGTCTTATATTTTTCTTAACATCTGACGCTTTAACTGTTGATAAATCCACTAGATCAATCATTGACACAACTCTGAAGCAGTTTTGTAAGAATTTACTACGGAAATATCTAAGATTACGTTTCTGTAGAACACGGCAGTTACATAGATGGTGCTGACTCTTTGTATAGGTAACGTCTGAGGTAATTGTCATAAGATTAATTAAGCGTGGAATCGAATTTTAACAAGCAAAAGAACACAACGCTGGTATGTGTTCTATTTAAAAAAAAATGAAATCAGTCATCCCTTTGCTATTTGATTCTATTAGTTATTTACATGAATACCATAACACATATTAAACATTCATATGCATTTCTACATGGCTTATCACGAAGTGCAGAAGTATTTAAAGAAAAGTCTATATAAAACTCTATAGCACCTCAATTAAATTTTTAAAATATGTATACAAATCCTTACATACTCGTATGTTTCCAATTTATGGAATGAATGTATTAAATTTTTTAAATTTTGTGGGTGTTATTTCATTATAATGTTTTCCTGGTGCCTAACCAAACGGCAACACTGCTCTAACATCACTAGATTTGTCTTTTTCAGCACACGTCTCTCACCTTTTTGTATCGTGCAATAAAAGCTATTGTACCGTTAGAAGTGCCCATTTATGTAGTGTATGAGATTTGAAATATGAGAAATTTATTCATAATTGCCTTAAGTAGGAGCTCCAACCATCTATTGTAAGTGTATATGTACATATAACAACAACAAAATCATTGGAACAGTGCACAGATAATAGATACTAATTCACTCACAACTACATACTACATGATACATCAATACAAAAAATCGTTAACAACAATAAAGACAACTTGAACAAGAACAAAAGCAACAACAGAAAAAAACAGATCAGTGCAGCTGTTTTAAACAACAACAATAAGAAGAACATCGAGAACAAAATAGTGTAACCAACCAACAATCATTTAGCAATTGTTCCGAATATGTAATAAACCAACAACCATTATTATTTAGCAAAAAGAAAATTAGTAAAGAAAAAATAGTTGGGAAAGGCTACCAGCGAAAAGAAAAAAATTTGTAGTAGGAAATAAAGAAAAGAGTTAAAAAGCAGTAGAAAAGTACTTAATGAAATTCCACATGCATGCATGCAGTTAAGCCAAACGTAAGAATAAATTAACATGGAAATCGCTTCAATAACAAAATTGTTATGCCATCTTTAAATTAACTATGTATGTATGTATTCTTAAATATTTTTAACGACCGACGACGACTAATCTATCCAGAGTTTTGTTTTAATATCGATAGTAAAACTTTACATAATTATAGGATCCACTTTGTGTTGCACAGAAATTATTTTTTATTTGTATTAAAGTTCATTCTCAACTAATAGTCAAAAACACGACTGGTCTGAAAGCTCTTTCTTTCCAGATTGAGGTTATGTCTCTGTCTTCACTGATGGCCCGAATATGTATACGGAGAATGATTCCGGAATGTTGTGTAATGATGTTTTAAGTACTTATAGAGATACTGAGTGGGCAATAGCATCATAGAAGAGTGAAGTTAATATTTATAAAGTACAGATCTTCAGCAGCACATTCCAAAATTTCTTGTTCTCAAATCAAAGTAATTGAGATGTTGAACTCATTAAAGAGCAAGAATTCTGTATTTCTTCTCAGGAAACAATTATTACCATCATATTCTGCATGTTAATGTATGAAATATACACAATGAAATTGTTTTAGCAATTATTTTTATAATGAATTCTGAATTCAACATCCTGATTGACCTCCATGTTAAATAATGCTGTTTGTCATTAAAATAACGTAGCAATAGAATGAATCAATTTAAAGAAAATATTTATGCTACGATTAAATTTATTGATTATATTTTAGAAAATAATCAATTGATTGAAAATAATTGTTTTAAAATATAATATGCATTACATTTATGTATTTATTTTTAATGGCGTTATTTTTAAATTCTTGAAAACTACATACACTTCAAGAGCTGAAGTAATCAAATTACTTAAATAACTACCTATTAGTTAACTGAAACTAAAAACATGCTAGTTATATTCAGGTAAAATAATTTTTTCAGTTAAAATGAAACTACATATTAAGATTGAGTTCTTTCTATATATGATTAGTTTTATAGCGACGGTGTTTCAAATTCAAAAAGACTTTTTCAAAATTAAAAATTCCAGATTCAATAATTTGATTCACAACGTTTCGAAATCTGCGTTTTTCTTCACTAATTTTCATAAGGAAATTTAATTCATTGAAACTTTTTAATAGCTCATTTTAACATAAATATATGTATGTATGTAAAATATGCAAAACTAAAAGAACATTCATCTTTATTATAAACTTAAAAAATCATACTTTTATGATTTGCTAAAAATTGTCTTCTTGATAAATACCTGAATTAATTTGTGAATTTTGTTACATATGTATGTATTTATTTATATGTTAAATAAACTCGTGCTCTGCAACAAAAAAAAACAATTCAACAATTTTTTATTAAGCAATAAATAATAAGAATGATAATAACAATAACTGCCCATCCACATTATATACGAATAAATTTGTTAATGTTTTCAAATCCAAAACAAAACCTCTCCCCAAAAGTGTTAGGGAAAAAATTATATTTCTCAATTTACTGGTTGACACAAGAATACAAAACAATAACACGAGTGCGATCAAGAAACAAAACTGTGTTGGCTTTTAAACCCATTTAAAATGAGCACTGGCCTTAATTAACATAACAATAATAAAACAAAGATCATCGAACGAACAAAACAAGAAAAACTATCATATATTGCTTTTATAGTGTGTTTCAATGAAACCTCTATAAAAAATATCATAGTTATAATTGGCGTAAATGTATTACACCATTTGCGGTTCAAAATGTTAATTTGATTTTAAAACTAGAATTGGAATTCCCATAGATTTGCTTAAAATTCTACAAATAAATAAGGACTTGCAAAAGTACATGCCTTTGTACTTTTTCAAGTTTTTTAATAATGTTGTTATAAAATTTAACAATTTATTATATCAATCAGTTGTAACGGAAATTAGTTTAAAAGTTCATAATGTCTTAAGAGGCTACCCTAATGCGTCCTTGAGATGTCCTAGAATAACTTTCTATCGTATAGTTCTACCAAGGAATGGTCCTACTTTTTACTATCCTACAATAGAAAACCAGTTGCATGTCCTCTTTTCCAGCGCCCTTTTCTTAACATTAACAATTCGTCTAGGGTATTTGTATCAATTTCATCCGTAGCCAATCCGTTCCTAGAACACTTGTTAGCCATTTCATTACCCCGAATTCCCTCATGGCATGTTACCCATATGAGTTTGGCCTAATGACGTCCTAGGAGAGAGCCTAAAACTCATCAAGACAGTTAACGCTTCAGAACGAGCAGAGTTTCTGTCGATCAAAAATTTACAACCAAGCAAAAGCTGTACTAAGAAAGCGTGTGAGATAATTTGCACTCTTCCAGGCACAGGGACTCTTACTAAAAGCTTGATGTTATTACGTATTCTTGGCTAGCAATATGTGTTTCAACATGGATTGGTTGCATTTATGGTATCTGCATCTTCGGTGCTGATATCTTGATAATGACATTTCCGCGAATCTCCAGGTTTCGTGAACATTGCCGGTTCTCGGAAGATCATTGAAAAGGTTGTTGGTAAATTCTAAGTGGCATGCCGGTCTTTTTTTCCGTTACGTCGATCCACATCCTTGAAGAGTTGGAACATACATATCTTTCATTTGATATACATATACATTGTTTTTGTACTAAGTTTAGCATCCGAAATATAGGGTTGATTTTTCTTAATACTACGTAAAGTGTATAGAAAATTAATATTGTTGGAAAATATGTATGTAACTTTATAAACAAAAAAGTTAATACGAAAAAATAAACCCAGACATTGAGGAAATTGGATAAAATTGGATAAAATTCTAATCTAAAAAAATAAATCTAAACCAGTCTTTAAAGTATTAATTAGAAACTTATTTTTTTCTATATGATATAAGTACATATGTACATACATATGTATGTATATTCATGCTTGTAAGAATTTCTCTCAATGACAACTTAAATACAACCAAAATATTATCATGACAATGTCATATATTTAAATTCAAACATAACCGCACTTACATGCATATATGTATGTAGTTTATACCGTTATAATCCAACATAAGTTGATAGATGTCACGATAGTATTGTAAGACACAGCCAGTGAGATAGAATATTTAAAAAGGTGTTAAAAGTTGAATAGAAAAATGTAAAATTTGAAAAAAAAAACGTATGTAATTATAAAAGCAAGATAAATAGTACCGAAAATAGAAATTTGTGTCTTTTTAACAAAATGAAATTTTTACAAATAAATAGTGTAGATAGATGAAATTAAAACAAAAACCGATTGAAACGCAAGCACATGTCTTACTAAATATTAAAATAAATGTTTTTATACATATTTTTTTTTATTGTTGTTTTCTTTACAGTATTCGCAACGGATGAACTTAAAAACACTTTGGAACCGGTTGATAACTAATGATAGTAATAATAACATGCTTGGAAAAACGCATGAAAAATGTTACTGATCTTGGCCAGAGAAATCAATGAAAAAGAAAGTGAATGTTTCTTCGGTTTTGTCAGAAACAAGTAATATGAAAACACAACAAAAACAACAACAGCAAATGGTAAAAGAAAATTTTTTAAAATCCAGATTTTTCTTATGCAAACATTTGAATTTTTTAATTGGAAATTACATTACACATCAACTGTAATGAAAACGCAGATTAAAACTACTTCAATTAAGTTGTCACATAAGAAACGAAAATTATAAAAAGTAACTTTTGGGTGATTTTAAGTTGTTGCCACTACAGACATCTTCAAACCTTCAAAGAAAAGTGAAATTTCTATTAAGCTTTGCACAGCATACAACACATTAATTACAAATGTTTAACACCATGAGAGAAGATGATATAGAATTTGCCATTAAGGTGGTAATAGTAGGCAATGGTGGTGTTGGTAAATCTTCCATGATACAAAGGTACTGTAAGGGTATATTTACAAAAGATTACAAAAAAACCATTGGTGTGGATTTCCTAGAGCGACAAATCGAAATCGATGGTGAGGATGTACGCATAATGCTGTGGGATACAGCGGGTCAAGAAGAATTCGATGCCATCACCAAAGCCTACTATCGTGGTGCTCAAGCCTGCGTCTTAACCTTCTCCACCACAGATCGAGCCTCTTTCGAAGCCGTGCGAGACTGGAAACGTAAAGTCGAGAATGAATGTCAAGAAATACCCACAGTCATAGTTCAAAATAAAATTGATCTTATCGATCAGGCTGTAGTGACAGCCGACGAAGTGGAGTCCCTCGCCCAACAATTGAATTGTCGACTTATAAGGACCTCGGTAAAGGAGGACGTAAACGTGGCATCGGTATTTCGTTACTTGGCCACCAAATGTCATCAACTAAGTCAGGCCTCCTATACGGAACAACAGCAGGGCTCACATACCAACGGTTCGCATAGTCATGAAAACCACAAGACCATTAGTGCATTTAGTCCCACATTTACCAAATCAAAGTCCACGCCGGGCACTATAAAGTTGCAAAAAAGTACAACGGCAAGAAAGCGTAAAATTATATTAAAAAAATGTGGCATAGTATAAAACAAGAAACAGCTCAAAGTAATAAAAACAAAAAACTTATCATATCTCATTGTATGTGTGTATGTATATGAAAGCGGCCAATATACTTAATTAAAACAAAATATTACTCATCTCAAAAAATTCATCATCAAAAACGAAACAACAAATCAAAAAACAAACCAACTACATTGATTAATACATACTAGTTTCCAAAAATTATTGGAGCATAATTAACACCTTCATCATACGAAAACTTCCACTACTCCTAATGATTTTTTAGAAATTTTGTATAATTAATTATAACGTAAAACCAAAATTCAAAGAGAGTACTGAGAAAGAGTAATATTAAAACAAAACAAACGGTATGTAAAATTTAAGATAAAACATAATATCATTTAATTACATAAGTATATTTATCATTTTTCTTGTCTTTTACAAATTTGCAGCTTAATTAATACATCGCGTCGTAACTCGCAAGCCACAAACCGGATCCCTGTTGCCCATTAAATAAAAATTTTAAATACTCGTATAGACGGTTTTGACTGGAGACTGATACCATTTATAAATGTTACTACAACTATTTACTTCTACTAAACGTACTACTTATACTATTTACTACTAATTTCTTTAAATGTATAGACACAACATCACTTCAAATTTTATTTTTATTTTGTGCAATTTACTAAATTGTATTTGCTATATACGACTAAATGCAACAAAATTATTAAATATATTATGCTAAAACTAAACTTTATAGTTGCATAAAAAATCTGTGTAATCTAAAAAAAATACATTATATTTTTATTTAAAATCGAAAATAAATTGTACTACAACGAACAAATTATTATAAAAAAAAACGAAAATAAGTTTCCAAAAACATCTGTGATCTATTTTAACAACACAAGAAGAAATTTCTAAAATGCCTTATCACTCGAATGGAAATCTGTGATAGAAAACCAACTCCCTTTACAGCAAAAATGATGAGAATTTGTGACAAAATTTTTGAGAGATAAATTTTGAACGTGATATAAAGAGATTTTTTTTACTAAAAACGAAAAAAAATATTTCTGAAAGATTTTAGTTCTGGGAAAAAACGACATAAACTTTTTGGACCAATTTACACGATAATGTAAAAATCAAGCATGTATTAACTAAATCGAAGCACTTCATCATTAATTGAACACATATTACTACTGTACTTCTTTATGACAAAATTATTTGCTGTGAAAATTCAGTAATATGCTAAAATGAGCTAAATTTATGACCATCGGTTCTTCAAATATACTATTTTTTCGAACATGATCTTATGTTCAGGAATGATATTTTTATTATTTCAGTTCGAACTTATTTATTTTAATACATGGAAAGACTTCTTTTTTTCAATAATACATATATCGCAAGATCTATATTTATGTTATTATCCCAGAAATCGGCAGATTTGTAATTTCTTTCAACGCCATTTATTTTATGGTAAGGAATCTACTGAAAACACATTTCCAACATAATTTATATATTTTTTGTAAATTATTCCATTATTTGTTCATTTTATTTAAGAATATTCAAAACTGAGTTATTCCAATTCAGATGTTAGGCTTTAAAAGGGTTAATAAAATTAACTCTTGCAGCAAAACACAAAGAAAAGAACTCTACTTTTATATATTAAGATAATTTATAACTTTTAAAAATTTTTAAAATTTAAAAATTAATGTAAAGTAACTTTTTAAAAAATATTCCAGATCTCCAAAATACAGTCAAAAGCGTTGTTTGCTTTATTTCAAAAAATGTGCAGACTCATTGTGTTAAAAAGAGGAAAATCTATTCGTTCATTGAAGGGTATCATAAAACAACGTTAGATTGGAATTTAATAAAAAATTAACATTTTGTTTATATGAAAATAAATAAAAAAATGTTTTCTTAATTAAAAAAAAATTTAAATGTTTCAGATATGACCACAAGGTTGCCAATTTACGGCTAAATCAAGAGATTTTCATTCATTTAGAGATATTCTAAATTTCATCTAGCCGAACGTTATAGCATTTGATTTTACACTATTCTTTTAACAAAAACATGCTCGGCTTAAATTTGTTTTGGCTATATGTCAACGATGGTTTAAATGTTTCTACCATTTATACGGTTTTTAAATCTATATATACTATATCTATACGATTTCTAAACCGATCCGGAAAATATACTATATATATCATTTGTGGATTGTTTTACGAGTTTTATTTACTGATTATTCGTATAGTATTTAAAATGTATTGAATTTTTTGGTTTAAAAATTTTTTTCTGGTACTCTTTGATTAGCGAATATATATATGAAATTTTGGGAATGTATGAAGACGTAAGTCCTTAACTGTATATATCTTTATAAATAAAGAAGATATTTAGGTTTAAAAATTAAAAAGTTTTTAAAATGTTTTCTTTATTTTGAGCTGAATATGGTACATTTAAACATGTAAAATTATTAGGAGTGCCATTTAGTGTTGGCAAATTCTACTACTTTCCATTACTCAATACTACTCAATACTTTTCATTTGGGTACTCAATACTACTCGATACTTTTAACAGATTTTTTGAAATTGTAACGCATAGTTTTTATATGCAAATTGAAGTAGTTTCTTTAAAAAATAAAAATAGATCTTCAACTATTATTGGTTTTGTATGTCTTTTATTATTAAATAAAAAATAAATGTAAAGCTAACTTTTAATTCAACGTTAACAACAACTTAAAAAATACAGTGAACTCGCAGAAACGTGAACATGTAATTAAAAATAAATTTGTAGCTTACACATTGTTGTCTTTTCATACAGTGATGTATTTTTATGCACTATTTTACCCACTCAACTTGCTTAAAAATACAACTCAGAAAGTATCGAGTAACTACTTTTGAGTATCCAAAAAAAAGGGCAAATACTCGGTACCCATTACTCAATACTTTGCCAGCACTAGTGCCATTGATTGTAATAAAAACTTTATTTTTTCAAATTGTACTTAGTTTGTTTTATCATGGTTTACGAATCCTTTTCTTGCAAATGTACGTATTCATCTCTTCATTATTTTAATTTTGTATTCTCTTCTTATTTAATAATTATCTTTATATATCTAAATAATTGTATTAATATTATTTATTAATGTTAAACTTTTTAGTTTCAAAAATTAAAATTTTTTTCCTAAAAGAAAAGCGAAATATTGTAAGAAAATTTAAATTTTTTTATAAAAAAGACCTTAAGCTTTAATAATTCTAAAATCTTAATTTTTCATTTATTAATATACATAAGTGTTATTTCTTTAATAACATGAACAGAGTTGCAATTTAGACAACTCTGTTAATAAATTTGTGTGTTTCAAATTCATTGCGTTTCTGAGGTCTGCAACTACTTTGTTATTTGTTACATCGTAAAACCAACTATTCTTTTTTATTGTGAACATTAAGATTTGAGATTTTGTAAGCATTATTTAAATAAATTTAAGAAAAAAAAATAATAATAGCGACATGCCCGTAACCGACGTGAGTAATATGAAGGTAAGTGCTATAAATATTAATCTTAAAAAATAACTTATTTTAAAAACTATGTTCAGGTGGCCGACCTGAAGCGTGAACTAAAGGTACGCGGACTTTCTGTAGCTGGAAATAAAAACGAATTACAAGAGCGCTTACAAGCGGCCATGGACGGTGAACCCTTATTGGAAGATAGCTCATTGGTTGGTGAGGATATACTTGACGAAGAAGAGGGTGTGTTATCAGATGAGGAAAAAATATTGGGTTCAGATGAAAATGAACTTTTGAAGAGTCCCACCAGCACACCGACTACTATTTTACCTAAAACTCTTGGTATCGAAACTAAAGATGCCTCTCTGGATGATGATATACTAGAGTCGCCCACAACTACCACAAAAAAGATTATTCTTAAACGTAAGAGTTCTTTCAACAGCGGTACTACTCTGGAGACAAACGCCATTACGACTAAAGAAAACACCGAACCTTCTCCAGACAAACCAGTAAAAATGAGCGAACGCAATCCCATAACCATGGGAAATGAGAAAAAAGATGACATTGAACAAGCTGGTGCGGCGGCTACCAAAAAAGTTAAAGAATTGACTATGCAAGAGAGATTAGAATTAAGAGCTAAAAAATTTGGAATTGAAGCTAAAACGACAACGGATCCGGCTGCTGCAGCGATGACGGCTAAAGAAAAAAATGCTGCTATTTCGGTGGCTCCCGTTGTAAGTAGCGAAAAACAAGTCGAGTTATTAAAAAAGAGAGCCGAACGCTTTGGTTGTGTAACCTCAACGAATTTGGCCAAATTGGATGCAGAAGAAAGATTACTTAAACGTAAACAACGTTTTGGTGGAGAGGTAAATTCTGCAACAAAAATTAAAGTAGCTGAAAATAACATCATCTCAAGCACTACAGCAGCATCTAATGACAATAACACCAACACTGATGAATGGGCTGAAAAGGCACGTAAACGCTTGGAACGTTTTAAAGGAATTTCAACGCCTGCAGTATCGGTTTCTGAAGGATCTGTAGTTGCTGCAGCTGCTACCACAGTCCCACCAGCTGCTGCTACTAGCACTTAAGAAAATATATATCTTGTATTTTAATTTTTCTTAATAAAACGCCCTAATGTAAAGACGTACGTTACCTTATTTTCGTTTGGGTTTCAAAAATTTATTTAATTTTTATACCTATACCCACCCTACCTATGTACTACCTTTATACTTTACATCTATATAAATGATATGGACAAAAATTAACGTGTTACATACTCATTAACACTAAATATTATTTTTTAGTATTTACGAAAAGAATCTTAACATTTAATAAATATTTGATTTGTATTTAGTTTTTTTGAATTTATGGTTTCTTTTGTATTCCATTTAAAAGCCTATTAAAAAAGTTATAGCCATAGAGAAATACAGAAAAAGCTGAAAGTACGAGTATTCCGTTAAAAACCTACGCCGTTTTTCCATTTAAACGATTATGAACAAAGTTTTATGCGATTTAATATTTCCACTCAAATTATATCTAAAATGTTTTTTTTTCTTTCTTTTATATGATAATTAATATTCTCATTTCAATTTATATTGAATTATTATTAATTGTTTAATAAATCATTATGGAATTTATACTATGTAATATTGTTATTCTGGCAATCTAGGCTTAATATTACGAAATGAATAAAAAAATAAAATAAATATCTTCCGTTTCCCATTGAAATAAAATGTTGAAGTCAAAAATACATACATAAATATATGACAACAAAATAACGTAATTAGTCGCATATTTATAAAGTTATAGGTGGTTTTAAGTTTTTACAAAGTTGAGCCCGTTTTAATTTCTCACTAAGAAAGAATAGATACTTTTTGTGAAATACAAAATTGCAGGCGATTTTAAATTTACACAAAAAATATTTTTTTCATAAATTTGCTTCTTGCTGACATAAGCCGTTGCTACACTGCAACAATAAATATTACCGTCTCCTGGACACTAAATATTTTCACATTTTGTTTTTAAATTCACATTCTGATATTAATTTTTATAAACTAAAGAATTTATGAGTATTAGTTAACGAAATTAGTGTTTAATATTTAAGACTCCATTTAAAACAAAAAACAACATTCAGCACAAACATGCCATTTCACAGGCATGAGCTTTTGCTTATATGCCACATATGCTTACTAAACAAAGCTTTGACAAGATGTGTCAAAGTAATGTGCGAAATGTCAACCTTTTTCTCTTTCTCTATATCCGGTCAACCATAAGACCTGTAAGTGCTGTTCGTAAATTTTTCATTATTTTATCAAAAAAATCAAGTGAATTATTTGGAAATCCATTAAATTATGATACAAAACAGAAAACTACACATATTGAACTATAAATGTGCATATATATTTTGTGGCAAATTACAGAATTTTCAAGAGAAAAATGCAAAAAAGAAATCGTCAAAATTGACAAAATTCAAAAAGTGAGCAAATTATTTATTGGAAACTAGTAAAACGAACATGCCGTCTTAAATATGTATTAACAAAAAGTGCTAATGGTGCTAATTCACTTGATTTATTTGGTAGTTAACATGAAAATGAATTATATATGAAAAAAACTCATATTTAACTTAACTTTTTAATTTTATGTTTTGCCAACTGTTTTTGTAACTACATTAACAACTGTATTCGTGTTGTTTATATGACGATGATGCCGCACCTAATGTTTCTGTACAACAACAACCACAGCCAGCAAGATGAGGAAGATTATGAAACAAAACAAAATCGTAATTGTCCTTAGTGGACGTTACGCCGGCCGCAAGGCTATCGTTGTCAAGACCGTTGATGATGGCACTCCCGATAAGCCATTCGGTCATGCCCTCGTTGCCGGTATCGACAGATACCCCCGCAAGGTCACCAAATCCATGGGCAAGACCAAGTTGAAGAAGAAGTCCAAGATCAAGCCTTTCTTGAAAGTATTGAACTACAACCACTTGATGCCCACCCGTTACACCGCCAGCGAAATCAGTTTCGAAAAGTTGTCGGCTAAGGATCTTAAAGATCCCATCAAGAGGAAAACACACCGTTTCCAAACTCGCGTCAAATTCGAGTCATCCTACAAGGAGGGCAAGAACAAGTGGTTCTTCCAAAAGTTGCGCTTCTAAGCGGTGCATTTATTATTCCCTCTAATAAATTTAAATAATTTTTATTTGTAAGAAAAAAAAATATATTTTTATTGGAGTTTGGATACGCCAATATTTGGAAAAACTCTCCTAGTAATAAAATTGCCGTAGTTTATATGGGAACCAATATAAAATATGTTTTGAACTTAATGAACTTGTTTAAAAAGTAACGATCATTAAGGCACTAATGTTAAAGATCTGTTGTAAACAAATGTATGGTAATTTTATCCAAATATATTGGACCTGGTGTTGGACATTTAGGAAATTTCACTAAAAAAGTTTTATGAATGTTATTTATTTCGTAATATTACAAAGTAATAAGACCACAACGCTAATACAAATTAATTAAATCCAGGGAGGGAGGTTACTGTGTACTTCGATTCGAAAAGAAAATCGTTCGAATTTGTATACTTTTTACATTGTAATTCAAATCGAAATACGCAGTAACCCCCCAGTAATAACTATATATACCTGCATAAAGTAAATTTTTGTGGCTCCTCAGCCGTAATAACAAACTGCAATCTTAATAAATAAATAAACTTCAGTGGAAAGTTTAAGGCATTAACAAAGTACTAGATCAGTATTCCATAATTCAAACAAAAAGCATTATTAGATTGAGAAAACTATAGGAACATATCCCTAAATTAGAAGTCATCAATAATTAGTGGATAAGAATTCCATAATTTTTAAACGAAAAACTTTACATTCTGCTTTGGAAGCCGGTTAATAATCAAACTATAATAGATTTTTATATTCTATTATTTTTTTTTATTAATCGTCCATGAAATCTTTCAGTATGCTTTAAAAATTTTCAATATTTAGAAAAAACAAGTACATATAGTCGGTCCAAAAGATGTATGGTCGTTAAAGTGAATTACGGAGAGGGTCTTATATGGGAGTTTCGACTATTTATGGACCGACCTTTATAAAATTAGGAGTCATTTCTGTATATAAGAAACTTATTTATGTCGAATTTCATTTGATTACCAGCATTTTTGAGAGAGTTATGCTCTTCAAAGTGATTGTCGGAAGTGGGCTTTATATGGGAGCTACGACTAGTTATGGACAGATCTGCACAGATGTGATTTGGCTTCATTTACCACTCATTTGTGATGAAATTTGTTTGAATACTTGCATAATTCAAACATTTATGATCGATAAACCCAAATTCGGGAGGACATTTGTATGGGGGCCAGGTGAAATAATAATGGACCGATTTCTATCAGTTTTAATCCCATCCGTCCTTGGGCCAAAAAATATCACGTACCTACCAAATTTTATCGAAATATCTTCAAAATTGCAAACTGTACTCTGCGCACAAGCTTTACATGGAAATCCAGACGGACGAACATCGTTATATCGATTCAGAAAGTGATTATGAGTCGATCGGTTAATATGGGTGGTGGACCAATATTTCTGGGCGTTACAAACATCTGCACAAATCCAATATATCCTCCTAACTATGGTGGTGTAGGGTATAAAAAGGTCGAAGAAATTTTTCAGTTGGATTCTTAACCGGCAAATGTAAATATTAGAGTCAGACTGAAACTTTTAAATTTCCAAAATTATTTAATTTTAGTTAGAGCATTTTAGATGTCACTTTATTTTTTTGTTTCCATCTTGAAGAGAAAAGTATTTTTTAAGAGAATAATTTTGCTGCAAACATAGACATTTTACAATAAAATGTAAGTTTTTAGATTTTATTATATTCAAAACAGGTTTTCCTTTAAAATTCATCTTTGTTTAATTTCCTATTCGAACAAATCGGCTTAATGTTCGGTCGGATTTTTTATATTAATATTTTGTTTGCTTTATTATAATAATTGCTAATATTAAAGAGGTCCACGGAAATTGTTGACATGAATTTTAAAGGAGATTTTTTTTAAAGAAAATTAGCCAACTCAAAATTTGCGATCGAAAAAATCTTAATTACAGATTTCTTTTTCGGCACAATATTCTGTGGCTGCATTTTGAACAGAAAATTAAGTGCATGTTATCGAAGGATACGTTATAGCTGACATTGTTTGTAAGGAATTTGTTATGTTTTAATGTATATATCAAGTCCTTAATACATACCTACCTTTCTAACAAGGTAGGTATAATTTATAAAATCGGTTGCAATATATTCAAATTAATCACTTGATTAACATAACAGGGGCGTATATAATTTTAAAAATATATCAAGGAATAAAATAAATTTACCTATATGGACACTATTTACCTTTATAAACCTCTGAAAAATCGATTGTAATATTTTTCATATTTTTTTTAATAAAATTCTGAAGTACTCAGATCTGTCATATAATGTTTTCAAAAGTGTTTCAATCATAGTTTGCTCCAATTTGTAAGGCGACACTTAAATATATGTAGTTATTTGTCATTCGTATATCATATAGGTAGGTATTCATAAAATATTTTAATAAACCATTAACCACACTGTTCCTTCTGTAAATTGACTCATTTCAAAATAAAATATGTAGTATGATTTTGTTTACTGAAAAAAAAACATGGGGAAACGACATGCAGAATATCTAAATATGGAAATTCGTTAATCAGTATCGATTTACAGAAGTTTTCAAAATCGAGCGATTTGCAAAATACCTACGAAATCGTTACTCAGTTTCTTTATTACTATATATTATCTACTAAAATATTGTCCATTGATTCCCGATTTTAGTCAGACTTTTGCAACGTCCGAAAGCATCTAAGCGGAAATTTATATACTGAACACTTATAAATTTTACACCCATAAAGATATTTAATTGCCATAAAAAACACCATACCCATTTTTATATATATTTTCCTTTATTATTTTTTTATATTTGTTTCGAATTACTACTACACATTTAAATAAATTTATATTTAGTTGATACAATAAATTTTTTTGTGTGGGAAAATTTTTGACTGTTTTATGTATAGACGAGAAGACTTCGGAAGGTTTTCTTGCACACATAAACTTTATTAATATGTGAGTGGTTTTTTAAATGTTTTGTTATCATATAGTAGTTATTCAAAATTGTTTTCTTTTAAAAATTCTTCTTAAGTTTAAACTTATAAAAATAAATAGCAAAACAGAAAATAAGAAAAAATCATAAACAGAACGAGGAGGAGAAAAATAAATAGTCTAAAAAACTTATTTATATCTCAAAAAAAAACGAAGTTTTTCTTTTTTAAGTTAAAAGAAAAATAATTTAAAATTAAAAAAATAATGGTGAAAAATTATACGGAGAAAAGCAGCGGAAGCGGAGGTAATAGTAATAAATGTAGTAAATAAGACAATAATAATAACGAATTAAAATAATGTAAATCATTTTCTAAATATGAGTTTACACATTGGTTATTATTGGTATAATGCTAATAAATATGGATGTGTGGTATGTTTCATTAAATTTCTTTAAAAATATGTGACTTTAATGGTACGACCATCCATACGAGAGCCATCCATAAGAGCTAAAAATTAAAAAATAAAAAAATAAGAGTGAAAATTTATTAAATATAGACTTAATATAGTTAAAGCTTACCAATCGCTAATTCGGCATCCCGTTCTTTGAAGAAACGTACTACACCAACATCATTGCCGCGAATTTCAGCAAATTTAACTTCACCCACATCACGGAATTTATCGCGTAGTGTTTGCCAAGTGCAGCTAAGCGGAATCTAAAACATAATTGAATACATTAAATAACATTTTCTGGCATGCAGGTCAATTACAAAAATACTCACATTCTTGATTATAATGGTGTCTGACTTGCGTACATTGGCACCGACATTGCCAACATTATTGCCTCCGGCACCACCGCCATACATTTCAATGGTATTACTCGCATTATAGTCATTATCTGGACCACCGCCTCCTCCAGAACTGTTGTAGGAATTAAAAGGGGCTCCTCCTCCCCCACCACCACTGCCGCCGGTCTGTGAGCTAAAATTTGTCGAACTACCACCAAACCCTGAACTGTAGTTATTGCCTCCTGTGCTATAGTTATTTGAGAGAGCAGCATTGGCCGAAGACATAGAATCGTCGTTATTGGTTCCTTGGTTGCCCAAATTTAGGCCCAGATTGTTAAGGGATGTTGTTAGCAAAGGATTGGAAAGAGCTGCACCTAAACCACCCACAACATTGGTTAAAGCTGCCAAGTTGGAGGTGTTTAAATTGCTCAAATTTAAACCAGAATTGGAATTCATTGCTTTGTTATTTGGACCAACGGGAGCCACGGGACTGGGTTGCACTACCTGATTGTTGCCAAACATACCTCCCACATTTGCATTGCCCATGCCCATATTACCTCCACCCATATTGCCGCCGCCCATGCCGCTGCCACCACCACCCATCATATTACCAGACATTTGAGTTTGATTATTCTGATTGTTGTTGGGTAAATTGCGTGAAACATCCCTCAACGGCTCACCATTGGGACCCAAACCAATGCCAACACCACCCAAACCTTCGGGCAACTTTAGGCCTTCGCCCTTATCGGGTATACGATCCAAGCGCACGGTCATACGACGATCGTACAACATTTGTCGATCCAACATTGAAATTGCCTGTACAGCTTCTACGGGATGATCATATTCGATCACTGCAAAACCACGGCTGTTGCCATCTTTGTCCAACGATAAATCTACGCTTTGCACTTTACCAGCCAATTTAAAGACCTGTTTAAGTTTCTTCGAGTCCACTTTGTAGTCAAGCTATAATGTGTGGTATAAAAAACGAAGTAAAATAATTACAAGAATTAAACAATGTTTAGTATGTACTCAAGAAATGCCCCAAACAAGGCCTGCAGAATCATAATATTTTCAACTGACTGACTGCATACTTTGCTAAATCAAATTATCATAAAATGTACTTCAAATTCAATAGAAGGGCCGGCCATGAAGAAGACATAAATAAAGTAAACATAACTTGATTTTCTAAAAAAAAAAAAAAAATCCAACTCCAAGAGGATCTTCATTAAGATAATTTATTTGATTACTTGAAAACTAAATTCAATGTACATATTTTAGCAATACGATGCAATTTCTACAAAAATTATGTGTTTAGGAAATAGGAAACTGCTTTTGCAAATATTTTTGAAATCTAAAACTCTACTCTTTACAATTTTTAAAGACAAAACTTTAAAATCAAGTTTGTTTTTTTACTTTATTGAAATTTGTGTTTTGAACTTAATTTGAAAAGAACCAACTTTTGATAACAAATTGGACTAAACAGCAGCCAAACAACGACCACCAAAACACAGCTTAGGAAACAAGCGAATAAATTGTTGTAACAAAAAGTTATTTAAAGGCCCCAGGATTTGTTAATTTTTTTAATACACAAGAAGGAAAACAAGCCCCGTAGTTTTTATTTTTTGCATTTTAACGGCCCTTTTTTACAATGTACAATTATTTAACAAAAACGCCCAATTTTAAAAGAAAATTATTGATTTCAACAAAATAATTTTTACACATTTTCCAAAAAGAAAATGGTTTTTTTTTACAGGTAAAAGAAAAGTTTTTTGATAAAACCAAAAAGATCAGATTATAAAATCGCCACTTTAATTCTACTGTTAAATTAATTGGACATTGTCAAAATGGTCGTCAAAGAGCCGGAACATGTATTAAATTAAAATTATAGATTAAATATTTTGAAGTATTCTACAAGCCCAAAAAAAATATATTAATAAAAAATGAAAGTTGTATTTTGAAAAGATGCGGCCCAAAAGATTTACATATGTATATCTTGCTAAAACTTACACACAAAGTATACTAGAGTAATATGTATACAGATAAAATATTTAAAATATGTAGTCATCATCATCATCATGAACAAATTAAGTCAACATAGAATCTACCGATTCCATATTTTTGGTTTATATAAATACTCACATTCGCAACAAAAACTTTATTATGCAAAGGTCCAGTTATGCCAAGACTCTCCAAAAACGAAGCAGAAAGACCATAATAATTATAATTCCCTTGTTGATTAATAAAATCATTTGACATCATGTTAAAATTATTACGACCAGATCTAAAAGGAAGAATTCAACAATGTATAAAACAAAACAAGGAAACAAACCATCAAACAAGAAAATCAATTTCCATTTAAACAAACGCAGCAAGCTAGATAAATACCAACTGCGACATTTTATTAATAGATTTAAATACTTTTTAAATTTTACTCCCTGTTTATCATCATCAAATAACATCAGATAGTTATTTCAAGAAATAGAAATGAAAAATATAAATAAATATGGATACTTACAACATTACAAATGTCTAAAAACGTTTATTTTCTTTATTATACCTATTAGATTTTTTTTTTTTTTTACAAAATTTCACTATTAAACAAACCGACAAATTTCAAGTTTCAAAGGGCAGATCATAAACTTTTTCTTGTTTGAAGATGTAAATAAAAATTTTCATAAAAGGATTCCCTTTAAAAATAAAACTTTTAATTGAATTATTGAAGTAAGAACAAGACCAAATTAAACAACCCCGTAGAAATAATTCGATTTATTTATAAATATAATCATAGGCAATCATTTTAAAACAAGGTAGGTGGTATATTCATGAACACTTGGTTTTATAACAAATAAATACAATTTGATCTGCTAACCCCAAATTTGTGCCTCAAAAACAACAATTTAATTTCATCGGTGAACATATTCTATAAATTTCCATTTCATTTAAAATATTATACAAACCAGAACAGGCTTTTTAAGAAAGAAAATATTATTTTATATATGTACATAGTACATATGTACATGTAAACAGATTGACAAACGGCTTAAACCTCAAACTGCTTGCTACAAATGCCTTAATTTACAAACTTTAACTAATTTTCACAAAAAGTTTTTACATAGAATTTGTTATCTATACACAAAATTATGAAACTCTATTTACTAACAAACATTCAAGTTAATACCCAGCTTAATTTTGAAATTGAGACATTTAAAAAAATGTAATTATAATTTTGTAAGAAATCCTACAATTTCATTTAAGAACAAAACCTAATTGATTTACTTTCCATTGTGTTAAAACCTTCTATAAATACAAGACCAAATTCATTTAAATATTAAATCTGTAAATGTATTAAATTTTTGAAGCCTTATCCAGTAACTCCAATGAAACCATTCATTCGACTTACCGAAAAAAGATAAATAAATCAAAAATAATAAACTAAAAAAAAATTAAATACTTACGATCGATCGTCATCACGTCGAGAAAATCCGCGATCACCGCCACGATCTACAGAACCACCGCCACGACCACCACCTCCACCACCAATGCCGACACCACCGCCGCCACCAGCACCATCACGCATGATGCGGCCATACTGATCACGCTGTTCGCCATGATCTTCTTTAACCACCAATTCACGGCCATTCACCTCATAACGATTCATTTTTTCTAGGGCCTTCTCCACATTGTCGGGATCCTTGAACTCAACAATGCCACAACCGCGGGCTTTTCCACTTTCATCATGGAACAATTCAACATATTCCACAGAGCCAACAACACGTCTGAAAAGATCTTTGAGATCTTGCCAGCGGTAGTCATATGGAATATTTGAAATGTAAATGCGGCAATTGCGTCTTTCTCGACTGCGATCACGATTAATGCTACCGCTGCCGCCGGTACTGCCGGCAGCATCGGCATCGGAGAAACGGGAACCACGCGCTCCACGTCCACGGCGATCACGGTCCTTTTCACGACTTTCTACAACACCGCTATTATCCATTTTCCAAAAAGGCTCGTTCGTCTCTTTTGTTAAGTAATAAAACTGGTATATAGAAAATATGAAGACACAAATAGGTTAAGACGAATAAAACGACGCCAATTAAAAAATACATACGAAAATAAAAATGGCGTTCTTTATATTGCAAAACTTTTTATTTAAAAATACTTCACAAACACTTTAAATACTTACATTTAATAAAGTTTATGTAGAATTCTTAAAATTTATTGCAAATTTTATTAAAATTGTAGTCAGTTTGCTTCTCAACAAAAATTTATGATAGTTTCTGTTTTGCCGACGAAAACGCAAATAATAAAAGAATGCATCAGCTTCACAACGATGCGTGAAAAATGGCGTATGCAGAGTTGCCAGATGTGTGTGTATCTGGCAACGCAGCCAACCTGCCACTTGAACATTTTTAAGACAGATTTACAAATAAAAGAAAATTTTAATTAATATAAAAAATCAATTGGCTCAGGGACAGAGGGGAATAACCGTATGGAGGCAGTTGGGCTTCTATTATGGAATAATTAGGTAATGGGTCCTAAGTGAGACCAATCAGGCCTGAGGAAACCGGACAGTGTCACGGACGCTGTGGCCGGTGCTTAGCAAGTCCGATTCGGAATTGTTGCTGGGTAGGAGTAGGGTCTGCGTTAGGACCATGATGGGCATTATCATGGGCCACTACATGATAGGCAGGATGGCGGTGAGAATGGGATCCGAATTGTCGGATATGTGCAGATTATGCGAGGACCCGGACCTACCTAATATAAAAAATCAAATTATTGTTATAAATCAAACAAAGAGTAAAACTTTTTATTATTAAAATTCTGTATTATCCACACCAGGCAATGAACCATTAAAATTATAATAAACCCTAAAATTAAAGCACTAGAAACATAGGCTATTGGCTTAAGAATAAGCCAATTTTATTCCATATGCTGTGCTGTAATAATATAATTAATAATAATTGTAATAAAATAATTAAATCTGCCTTTCCAGGAACAAATGAATACCACAGGAGGAGATAAAACCATGTATCTTTATGAGTTTACCTTACGAGTTACTAAAATTTGCATGGAAGAACATAAACAGATTAATATAAATAAATTTAATTTAAATTTAATACATATGTACATATATATTTTTGACTGCAAATAGGTATATAAAAAATTTAAAATATGTATAACTCATGTGAAAATATTGATATCAATTGAAAGGGCTTCGAAATATCTTTCGATCGATATTCAATTTTTATTCATTATTTTTTGTTAAACCAATTGTCACCACTCTTTATTTATTATTATTTTTTATATTTATTTCTATTTTCTTCAGCTATGTATAGACGGTTGTCAGATCATACAATGTTGTCAGATCTAGCAATGTACTGACATTGAAAAATTGTTAGCAAAAGGTACATTTTCAATGCTTTTTCTTACAACGTTGGAAGACAAAAATTTTGACCTTCACACGATGGTTAGAATTTTCTGACAATTTTCGGACAACGCTGTAAGATCTGACAACCGTCTATACAAAGATTTCGTTCTATAACAATTTTCCTCTGTGATATGGTAACTTCACAGCTGTTTTACATGTTTTATTTTTTTTGGGTGTTAAAAACGGTGGATGAACAATAAATACCCACCGGTTTTATTGAAAATTTTAATAAAATGTCTGGATTTACTAAAGTAATTAATGTTTCACAAAGTGTTAAGAATCTTTGCTATACCATTGGCAACTTGTCTTTGCAACAAGCCCACAAGAATTCATTAAAACTTTTAAGGTAAGTATGGAATGTATACTTCCAGAATTTTATGTAACAAAAATTTATTTTGCAGAGCTCCACAATGTATGCAAACCTCAATCAGCTCTTTAACTGTAGCAGTAGCCAGTCGTCAATTCTCCACGACACCACGAAATAATGATTTAATGCAATTTTTTGATGATCCCAAAAATTGGTCCGAAAATGAGGTTAAGGTTGGAAGAGCTTGGAAGCTGGACGAATTGCGTATTAAGTCTAATAAGGAATTGCATCAACTATGGTTTGTTTTGCTTAAAGAACGTAACATGCTCTTAACCATGGAACATGAATGCAACGATCAAATGGAGTTGTTTCCCAGTCCTGACCGTATGGATAAAGTGAAAATTTCCATGGAAAATTTAGAAACAGTAGTAAGGGAACGTAATAAGGCTTATCATTTATTGGAGACGGGTGAGACTGGTGAAAGACCACAACGTTTGGTAGCCAATAATCTGGGTATTCGCTATATGTACAAGTAAGTTAAAACATCAAAATTTAAAAACTAGAAACTGCTAAACAATTTGTATATTAAATTAAACCTTTCCCTTTGATTTTAGATACTGCGAACATGTTTTGCCACCCCATATGAATATCAAGTGGATTAAAACGCGCTCCATTGGATATGGTGGCCGTGCAGTGCGCAAATTCCTGCTGCTATATCGCGAGAAATTGTACAATGAAAAACGCAAGGCCAAAAAGTACGATGAAAACAATATTTAAACATAAATAAATAAAATTAATTAATCTTGTTTTTTGTAGTCGTTCCCGCAATGAGGTCATGATGATGTTGCGTCGCAATCCTAACATGGACCGTGATATGTTACGTCGTAAATTCCCTAACGTTGATATAGAAAAATTAGTAAATAGCGACAAAATACGTGGTCATTATATACCTAAGATACAGTCTTAAAGATTTATTTTATTATAAATAAAAAAACTGTTTTTTTTTGTTAAAAATATTGAGAAATCACAAATTTTTTATTATTCATCATTGCCAAAAGTGATTTTCTTGCCCTGGAAGGCAGTTATAGTAGGTTTTAGTTTTTGTTTAGCAGCCCAGGAGGGATGTAAAGAATCCTGCTCTGATTTGTTAGGCTTTGGTTCTGCAGGTTTATAAATTTTATTTTGTGATTGTCGTTGAGTTTGATTACTGCTGTCATCATCTCCAAATGTTATCTTTTTACCTTGGAATCCTGTTATAACGGGTTTAAGCTTTTGTTTAGCCACCCAAGAAGGATGTAGATTTTGTTCATCGCTGGCATTTGTAGGCTTTTTATGTTTAAAATCTTGGTCTCTGCCAGTAGTTTGTTTATTATTCCATTTATTTTGTTGCTCTCTTTCATCTCCTCTATTCCATCTATTATTGTTTCGTTGCCTATTTTGTGAAAAATCTCTCTGATTATTATTGCGGTTCTGTTGACGACGATCTTTAAAGTCAGTAGGTCGTTTATCGTAGTTGTTAAGCTTTATCATATGCAGGTCTATTTTTTCTTTATTATTTTCATTATCAGCATTTTGATCTCTTTTAATTACTGCTGTTGATAGATAATTTTCCCCGGTATCTGTTATGAAAAAAGAATCTACTACCATTTCTTCCTCAGGCTCTTCTTCGGAGTCTTGGTGACTTTTATTATACTGCATGTTAACAATTTTGTGTTTAACTTCCTCAACGGGATTAGATTCATAATTACTCTGATTTTCTTCAGCGGAAGATTCCATTAACTTTAGTGTTTCCGTATTATTTTCAATTATTTTTTTTTGTTTTTTATTGACTTGGAGAGTTTTCTTACTTAAAGGTTTTTCTATTATTGGCCTCTTTAATGGCTTACTCAATAACTTTTTAATTTCTTCATTAGCTTCTTTTAAATCATTTTCATTAAATAATTCTTCTACCTGCCAGCCACTTGTGGTTGACACATTCAAATCTTTATCGCCTGAAACTTCATCTTCATTAACCTGTTTGTTCTCTTCTAACCATTCTTTTCGCTTAATTCCCATGGCTTTTTGTTGTTTCATTTCCATGCGTTTGCGACGTTTCTCTTCAGTTCTTTCGATTTTTTGTTTGCGTTTACTGGATTCCATCAAAGCTTCTTTCCACTCATCAGTTTTAGCTTCATTTAGCTGTAATTCCGTTCTGAATCGTTTGATCAAACCCAACATAACTTTATTCATACACAGCAAAGCAACTCCCACCTCTTCGGGTGTAGCTAAGCCGTTGGTAATAACAGCTGGAGCCGATTTATCCATGAGTAAAACTTTCTTCATCATATCCACTCTTTTGAGTTTCTATAAAAAGTTAAAATGTAAATTATATATAATTTTTATTTTTCTATTTTATCTTACCTTCAACAAATCCATTGTTTCCGTTGACTTTCTTATACGTTCTTTGCATTTTGTATTATCTGGATGTTTTTCCAACAGGGCCTTCAATTTACGTACTTTGTGCACGAGTTTATTAATGGTTTGTATACGCGACTGTTGTATGCCCCTTTTATTGGATATTACCTTGAATAAACAATTGCATTTAAAGTAATAATACATTTATAAATATATTTTAACTTACCAAGTTATTAAACTTTAATTTATTTAACATTTCTGTGGATTTTTTAGTTGAAAATGAAAATTTCTTTTAGTTTACAGCGTGTTGTGTTGTGGTGTATTGTTATTACGTGGGGTATGTTCAGTTGGCGAAGTCAAACAGCTGATATACATTAAATGTTGCCTTATAAATGACATATTTGATATATTGCCACTGAATTTCATATTTATAAAATTTAATAGATCGTAGAAATCGGAATGAACTGAAAATATTTCTAATTCTTTAGATAAATATAAACCGTTAAACAATCTCAAATAATATGAATCAAATTTTTATAGAATATCATAAAATAACAACCGGTGCCTAAGAATTTCATAAAATATAAACGAATTTTTATGATATGGTAAACTTATTAAATAAAAAAACCAGCAAGCTGGCTACACTGTACATAAATTGATTTGCTTTTTTATTTTTTAGTGTTTTCTCTATATAAAAAAAATTACTTGATTTAAAAAATAAATACATTAAACAATTTGAAATTCTAATCCTAACAAAACATTGAATTGAAATTAATAAATTGTGCAGAAAATGCCGATTAGCAAACTGTGTCGAATTTGTTTACAAGAGGAAAAAGGACGATCGGGAATGCAACCATTGTTCGACAAAAAAAATGCACGCTGTGCTGAAATTGTTCAGCGCATTGAAGAATGCGGAGGAATAGTGGTATGAAGACACAACTACAATACTTAATTGAATAATAATTTAACAAAATTATAATCATTAATATTTTTGTAGCTGAAACATCATGAAGAATTTCCAAAAATGATTTGCCTACAATGTTTGGCGTCTTTAAACACTTCATATAAGTTTCGCTCACTGTGCCAGGCAAGTGAACATGCTTTATTGGATGCTATAGTTAAGGTAATCAACTAAATAATAACAATAGACGGCAAGATGATAATTAAACTGTTAATAATTTTAGTCTGAATTTAAAACTGAACCTTCGGATAATGCTGCTGGTTCATCAAGTAATTCGAAACAAAAGGCCCTGGAAGAGGATGATGAAGAAGACGAAATGTTTTTTGATTTACGACCTGAATATATTGAGGGTCAGATGGTAGATTTTGATGATATAAATGACACAAAAGCCGAATTTATTGATGATGATGTAGGCGACGATGATGATAATGCATTTTTTGGTATTGAAGAGGTCGATTTGGATGAAATCGACGGTGAAGAACATTTGGATGATAGTGACTCAGATGGGGATAAAATATTTGATGGTGAATTTGTGTCGATACCTAAAAAGATCAAAGCTGAACCAAAAGTTAAAAAGGAAAAACTGGAAGTTACAAAAAAAAAAGAGAACATCAAAGAAAAGGTCAAACGTGGTCGGGGTCGTAAGAAAAATGAAGCAGAGTCTGAAACGAATATATGCGAAATTTGTGGAAATATCTATTCAAAACGTAGTTTGTTAAATATGCACATGAGACGTCATAGAGCGGAAAAACCATTTGAATGCGAGTAAGTTTTTACTAACTCAATATAGGTATTGTTTATTATCAAATTATTGTTTTATTGTAATTATCTGTTTTAGAATTTGTGGCAAACACTTTACCTGCCCCTCTGAAATTGGTAGACATATACGTATTCATACGGGCGAAAAACCTTATGTGTGTCGTTTTTGTGGTCGTACATTTGCCGATCGCAGTACAAATATTAAACATGAAAGGTAATTAATTTTTGATATATAATTTAATAAACAAATTAAAAAAACATTAAAATTGTTTCTACCCAGAATACATACAAATGAACGACCTTTCGTTTGTCAAACCTGCGGAAAATCCTTTACTTATTCAAATGTCCTTAAGAATCATATGCTAACGCACACAGGAGAGAAACCATTTCCGTATGTACCGATTTTTTTTATTCTGCTTAAAAAACTTTTCTTTAACTTTATAAATATTTATTTGTTCTATATTTAAAATCTAGATGCATTCCTTGTAATAAAACATTTTCCCGTAAACATCAACTGGATCAACATCTGAGTACAATAACCCACCAACAGACAGTCAAAAATTTATTACCGCAACAAACTGTAGTCTCCGATGATTCGGTACATGAATATACCGTACGAATAAGTGATAATCATCCTCATATAATACGTCAACAACATTGATAAGCAATACTAGTTTAATTTTTTTCTTTTTTCGATTTAAACAAGTTTCTTCATTTATATGTATATAAATATAGTGCATATATACTTTGTATAATTGATATCAATCTACATACATATATACAAAATTCAAATCTGTAATAGAATGATTGTTTAAAATAACTTTTATGCTTTAACTGATATGTATTTCTTTTTTTTAGAATTATGATCTTTTTATTGCAATAAAAAACATATGTAATATATGAACTAACAGGCAGGTGATGGAAATCGAAAACGAAAACGAATGAGTTTTGGAACTACATTTTAATGCATTTATAATTTAATTTTTAAAATTGTTGTTTTAAGATTCTCTTTAGTAGCCCCATATCTTTATATTTTATGTGATAAAAGTTTTTCAATACAGAAATATTACGAAAAAATTGAATTCTAAAACTCATTCGATTTCGATTTCCATCACATGCCTGTAAGTTTTCTGTCAGTTTCTCTTTTAGTCGCCCATCTTAATTGCAAAGTCATCCTGTGTAAGTCCGTTTTAAAATCAATTTGGATATATGGTAATAACAGTATTGAACTTATACAGAAGACCGAAATTGTAACATTATCCTAACCCGTTTACAAGATTACTTACTAGAACTGAAACACGAACAATAAATACTTCCTAGAATTATTCTCCTATCCTACCAATTTGAGAACCATTTGTGCATATTGGCTCTCAATTGAGAGAAAATAGATTTTATTTTTAGTTATAAAATTGGAATTCCTAAAACCTAAAAGCAAATTCAATAAATAAATAGATAGGAATCTAAACAACTTAAAGAAGCTTTGAATTGATAAACTATATGTTAACGTGATTGCAATTGGGTGGTGTGTGGTGTCAAACCTGTTTCGTATAACGTTTCAATCAAATTTTTATTCATTACTAGCTGACCGACCCGGCTTCGCTCGGTATTTACTAATAATTTGTATTTCATAGAATAAGATGTATTCATAACCTGCCTGTTCTTATTTATTTGCAAATAAAATATCTAAAAAATTTTACAGCATACTTTAGGGTTTTTTTTTTTTTTTTTAATTAAAGTTGACTGGACTCCGAGTTTTACCCGGAATTTTTGATTTTTTTTTCTTTACTAACAATCTCCAGAGAATTTTGAATCGAATCAAAAAAATCTGCCAAATCGCTCCAGCCGTACTCACGTGATGCCATTACATATATGGACCATTTAATTTTTATATATAATAGATATTGAATTATAGCAGAGACTATTACTAACTCAAATTAATAGTGGATAGTACCATTTATAACAGAAATCGTACATTAATTCAGATCACTCAGAACACAAATTCATAGATAGTATAGGAGAATATGATGATTCTTAATGGAACCCATGTCATCCTTATAAACTAATATAAACCAATTTGTGAATTACATAGTGAAGGTACTATTAAAACGTGAAGATTAAAGCACGGCAGTTTCTTCTATAAAGATATTAGTCGTCTTAGGATTTACATAAATCGTAGGGCTTGTTTGTCAGTTACGTTAAACAAAATTTAAATAATAAATCATGGTGTAAATATACAAGGTGACTGCAATAGCACAGCTGACTGACTTTGTTTACAATTTACTTATGTCAAGTGTTTTGACAGTAGTACATTATTTTACACAAACAAAATGTCTGCTGTTTCTGTATTGTGTTGGATTTGTTGCCGTTTTGCACTCACCTTGTATAATTACACCATGCAATAAATATTAATTATATTTTCAAAGATTAAAAAAAAAACATTTAACAATTTATCATTTAATATGTATTTTTATTTAAATTTTTCTTTCGCTTT
Organism: Bellardia bayeri; assembly: GCA_950370525.1. Lineage (NCBI taxonomy): Eukaryota > Metazoa > Arthropoda > Insecta > Diptera > Calliphoridae > Bellardia > Bellardia bayeri. The sequence continues at coordinate 7,990,501 of OX493264.1, read as the reverse complement.
TACATTTTTTTGTTTTGTTTTTATTTAAATTCAAAGCAAATATAATTTTGAAATTGTTGTTCTTTTTTCAGTTTTATTAAATAGGTATGTACATTTTTATTATTCATAGTTATTAATTATTAAACTAACTTCCTTGCAAACGACAAACAAATACAAATAATAAAAACTGTATTCCTTGATAAAAACTATTTTTGTACATTTCTGTTTTAATTTAAAATATTTTTTTTAATTTTCATTTGTTTGAAAAATATACATACATATATTTGTTTATATACTCTATATACATATATGTAATTTAAAAAAAAAACTCAAAATGTAAGTTTATGAAAAACTATCACTTTTCTTAAATTTTTCTTTATATTTTTTTCTATATATAGTATCTATATATATATATATATATTTATATTAAAAATTTATTATGATTACGTGTTGGTTTAAGTTTTATTCAAATATTTTGGTAGTTCTTAATTGTATGTATGGATTTTTTAAAGGGTTTAGTTTTATTTCAAATAAAATATTTCTATATTTTTTGTGAGACAAGGTTTTTTTTTAGGTCAATTTAAAATGTTTGCTTTTGTTAAAGTATATTGTATTGTTTATTAAATTCATATAATTAATTTTACTACATATTTTAATTGTTAAAATTAAAAATTAATGTATAAAAACATTATATTTGTTAGTTTTATTTGTCTTATGTTTAAAAACTAAATTGTATTTTTTATTATTTGATGGGTAGTGTTGTTGTTGTTAGTTTTAGTTTGTATTCCTTTTAAATAGTATTTTTAATTTTGATCTCAATCTAAGTAAAAATGTGTAGGGGGAGTGTTCCATTTTTCTTTTTTGTTGTGTAAAATTGTTTTGTTTTTTTTTTAACAGCTAAAATTAATGATTTGTGTTGTTTTGTCTAGGTGTATTTTGTTTTCAGTTTTTTTTTCTTTAAAGAGTTAAATAAGTAGAGATTTTAAAAAAAATTATTAAATTATTATTTTGTATTAGTTTCTATGTTTTAAGGTTTTGTTTCAGTTTAAATTGGACATGAAGTTTGTTTATTTTTATGTTTTTAAATTATTATTACGCTTTTTTTATTAATTTTTTATTTTAACTACTTTAGTTTTTATACGGTTATCCAGAGATTAGACAAATTTCAGACTTTGGTTTTAAGACATTTCCATAATTGATTAAAAAATTCATTTATTTTATTAATAAACATATATTGATTTTGTTAAATATTTAAAAGATAATTTATTAACATTATCAGAAGATTCGTTTTAAAATGCTTACTTCTCCTCTTTTGTAATTTATGTTTTGACAATTTTCGTAAGTATAGTTTATTAAAAAAACACACAACATTTAGTAAAATATTTAAAAACTAATTCGATATTATTAAATTATCTCAAAAGTGGTTTAGAAGATATCGTTTTATCAGATACACAGTCGGTTATATAAACGACAAGAGTATGTATTTTGAACGGAAATTTCCATAAGTAAAACTGTTTACATTTGTTGTACAAAGTTTTAGTTTTCAAAACTTCAACAATTATTTGTAAATTGTCTGTGTTTTTTTGTGCCAGTTGCAGCCCAAGTACAAATAAAGTTTGGCCTGTCATAGCTTGAAAAGTGGCATTATAGAGTGGTCTGTTCTGCTCCAAAGGATTTCAACAAACAAATAGCGTTATACCCATCCGAATTGACCGTTCTAAATGGCTCTATCATTGAATCATTGGATTGGTTTCAGAGTAAACAATATATTATAGAATTTGAGTGACAGAACAATACGATAGACTTCTGTGTTAAGGATTGTCCTCATAAGCATATATTCATGATCTGCAATAATCAACGCAAAGTAATTTACGGGAAAATGTTAATGCAATATTAAATGTATGAGAATGTTTCCAGAGAATTTAGTGCATGACTGCGCAATCTGATATTTAATAAATAAAGTCTACACACTTTTACTGAAAATATCAACAACATTGCATAGAGATTTATATTCACTTTTTCACAAATTATAGCATTCTAAAGCAGTAATGGGCAAACACATACTATTCACCCCTATCGTGAATAAAAATTCCACATGCAGTTTGTTCCCTTTTATTTTTTTAACATTGAATTTTAATAGGAAAAATGTGAAAAGGGAACAAATTTCATGGGGAATTTTTATTCACGATAGGGGTGAATATGTTTATATTTGTGTTGGTCAAGCAGCAGACTGCTTTGTATTTTAAAAGAGAAAATCATAAAGATTTAAAAAATTGCATAGCAAGACCTTCCTTCCACAAGTGCCAAACAGCAACATAAAGTATACAGAGGTGTCACGAGACGGATATAATCAAGTTTTATGTATATTTTTGCTGATTTAAGTTTGAGCTCTGAGATCACAACAAAGCAAGAAACAAATTCCACAGTCGCAATACAGCTCTGGGTGGAGAAAGAACTCGCGCGTCGTTGTCATTATCGCTTAAGGGCAATCAGGCCGTCCTTTTTTCGCTGCCTTTGAGAGAATTGCGTCTCATTTTTGCAGTGGTTGATGCTTGGCGTCGTATAATTGTACCGCATTACGGTTTTTCGAAGTTCTGCTTTAGTCACATGCAAAATTTGTAATACAAGATTTAAGCGTTCCAACTTCCTATATGAAGGTATAGGTCGACTTGGGACTTACTTAAATCGATCGTGGGATAACCTGGCAATTTGAGGGATTAATTCTCCGCCAACCCAATTTATATTAAAAAAAAAGAAACAAATTCTCATTTTATTAAAACATATAAGCTTATAGTTTACGTGTGTCAACGTAGCGGAATTTTGTGGCCAAGCAAATGTTACAGGGAATTTCAATATTGCCCATGACTGTTCTAAAAAAAGTTTTTTTAAACTACTTTTATTTAAAATCACTTTTCACATGCACATAAGTATTGACAATTCACTTTTCTTATTTTTTTGTAAAATTATCGCTTAAATAAACTTATGGTTTATTAAATAAATGATTCTTTATTCGCAATGCTTAGTTTGCCATTAGTTAAACCCCCAAACGTCGTTGGTTAACTATTAGTCAAATAACAGCTGTTGCTATGAAAATAAAGTTTACAATTGTTTTCGGCGACAAATTGTAAATATGTCTTGCGAATTTGAATAATGGCTAAATTCACAGTCTAACAGTAATAGTTAAACAATAGTTAGTATTTTAGTTTACCAATGGTTAACTAATAACCGAGAATTCGGCCATTAATGTCCTATTAATTCTTATTGATAACCAAATTTTAAGTTTAACCTAATATTAGTTCATATTTTGAAAGAAAACCCTCGTGAAATAGATTAAAAATTCTATATATACAAACTTATTATGCTTGTTTACATTTTGTTTTCTTTTATTAATTCTGGTTTAAATTCTTGATTATGAAACTTTAAAAATTATTTAGTTATGTGCGAATGTTCCCTTTCTAATCTTACTTTAGTTTTGCCCAGAGAAGTTTAAAAAGGTTGCAAATTAAATGTAAAATTCACAAATTATTTCATTGATGATGTGTCATGTGTAAAAGCTCGCACAAGTAATAACTTTAAATTATTTAAAAAAATATATGATTTTAGATACATTCGTAATCCAATAAATTTGTACAAATGTGAATCTCAAATTTGAGATTGATTAGAGAAGAACTTTTGTAACAAATTTCGAACTTGATATCAAATCACATTTAAATGTGTGAGCATATTTGTTTAAAATTGTATTTTCTCAAGTTGAATAAAACTGCGATATTTAAATCGCTGTCAAAACTTTAAACAAATTTGAATTTAACTCTGCATTTTGATTTTTCTTTTATTTTTAAAGCTTATTGAGTTTCTAATTCTGTCTGTACTCTCCATTGAACAAATTTTTATTTAGACAGGAACGCCTTAACGTACGGTCACACATGCTAATTATTTGACGAAAAAGACGTAACCGCTAAATAAAATTTATTATAATTCTTCTGTTTATTTAGAAAAATTTATTTCTTAAGGACAAATCATAATAGAAGTTTAGTTTTATTTCATTTGATGATGTTTGCTCTTACAAAACATTTGTAAGGATAAACATATTCCAACAAATCTGTGCTAAAATAGTATATATTTGCCATGTGTGGCCGTACCTTTAAAATGTCATCAGTATTTGCTCTTGTAAAGTCAAGTAAAATTAAAAAAATCTTTCATTAAATGTTTTATTAATGTAAGTAGCGTACTTAAAAAGCAAATGACCAGATAAGTCTGCCACAAATTAAAAATGTATTACTATATTTGAAATAATCCCAATTGACTTAAATAATTTGCAGTAATCGTAAAATAAATTCAAATTGCGTATAATTAATAGAATGTATTTATTTTTTAATTTAAACATTATTTATTTTTTGAAAGGAAATACAAATTTGAGGCTAATTTTAACCAATATTTCAATTAAAATTTTCCAATTTTCAATGCATATAGTTTATGTTAATTTAAATCGTAACCGCCGTATTCATTTAGACAAAATTTTCATAAAAATTTTCTTAAAGTACATTTGAAGTCTACTTTAATTTTTTCTGAATAAGACTGTAAGACTTTCATATACATTTTCGTAAACATAAATAGAATGCTTTCAAAATAGTTTGTAAATAATAAAAAGAGTAAATATTAAATATGTTATTAAAAAAAATGGTTTTACAAAATTATGGGTCGATTATGTATAGCAACCAAACTGGAGTTGGGTTGCCAATAAGCAACGCAACTGGCATGCAAGTTGTTATTATGTAAGGCAACTTTCGTGTTTGATCTGTTTTTTGAATTATCGAGTAGAAAACAAACATTTATATGTTAAAAATATAAATAGTTTAACAACAAAATAACTAACATTTATAATTTGCCACTTAAAACAAAAATCAAAGCAACCACAAATTCTCGGTTGCCATGTTCGGCAACTGAAGTTAACAGCTTACAGTTGTCATTTGCCATCTGTAATATGTTTTTAGCAACTGTCAACTCCACTGAGGTTCGGTTGCCATCCGTAATCGACCCATTATCAACTTTTTTTTTTATAAAATTAAAACGATTTTGTTAATGAATGACTGACTGCCAAATTCACGTTATCGAAAGAAAAGTTGAACCAAATAATCAATTGTTTTTTTTTTTAATTCTTAAGAATGGTTTTCAAAGAGAATTTTTCGACTTTCTTTTTTCGCCATCGTGAAGTTGGCAGTGTAATTTGATTACTAAAGAGAATTTCGAATGCCAATGAATATCGTTCGTTACTTAGCAATACAAAAATATATTCATTACATTACATACATAGTTTCGAAAATAAAATTGTTGCTTTTATACCGAAAATATTAACCAAAAAAAGAAGTGGGTGACCTTTGATTTGTCTTATCCCAGGACTTTAATTTGTGTATAAGTGTAAATTATTTGTTTATGATAAATTGTTTTTTTTTTTTACATACATATATTTATTCCTTTTTTAGTTAATAATATATGTGTTATGTATATAATTCTTTTAATTTGTTTACGTTATTGTAATTTTGTTTTTTTTTGTGTTTTTTTTGTATTTAATTGTTTTACATTAAAACACTGAGGATTAACAGCACAACATTCAAAGAGAGAGTAAATTTTTCATTTCTAGTTTTTTTGTTGCTTTTTGTTGGGTATTTGGGAGACAAAAAAATATATTTTTGTATGTATGTATATAATTTATCTGTATTGGTCAAGCATAGTAGCCGTAGTATGTCGTAGGGGTAGTTTTAATAATAGTATTATAATTATAATAATAATAATAATAGTAGTACTAATAGTATTCACCCCTATCGTGAATAAAAATTCCACATGAAATTTGTTCCCTTTTATTTTTTAACATTGAATTTTAATAGGAAAAATGTGAAAAGGGAACAAATTTCATGTGGAATTTTTATTCACGATAGGGATGATTATCATAAAACATAAATCTTAAAAAAAGAAAGTAAGGAATAATAAAAAGAAAACTTTATCCATTCCTAAATGGTCTAGTATTAGTATTAATTGTAATAATAATAGATTGATTTCAACACTATTCTGATATTGGAAAATCTGTATCCTCTTTAGGTTCCAACGATCTATACTCATCGGAATCTTCACTAGTGGTACCAATTGAGGTTGGTATTGAGGGTAAAATTTTGTCGGTCATTTCCTGATTAGAGGATATTAAAATAGCTGCAGAGGTGTTTGTTGTTTGGATTAACATTGGGCCTCTTGATGATGATGTGGAGACCACTATTTGGGGTGTACCAGCACTAGTGGACACTATGGTAGTGCTGGTAGTTGTTAAAGTTTTACTATCTTCTTGAGTGGCTGTGGTTGTTGCTCCTGCAGCTGTTACGTTATTTACTTCCGCAGGGACCAACATTAAATCTAATTCCAATTTGCTGGATGTAGCTGTTGGCTGCTCTGTTATCACAGTCGTTTGTTGTTGTTGTGAACTTTGTATATTGTTATTTTGTGTAGCTGTTGTGGCCACATCTGCCCCAGCAGCTAAAAGGTTTCCATCTTCTTCGCTGACACTAATATAGCGACAACGATCACTTAGCAGCGACACCGGTTCATCGTCTTCCTCGGTTATGCTGGTTATGCTCATGGTGCGGTCTTTGAATGTGAACAGGGCGGCCGAAGTTGCAACAGCGGGTAGACTACCTATGCCGGAAGAAGTAGTTGTAATGTCACTTAGAGATGGTGAAGTGCTCGATACAGTAGTACTAGTTCCTGCAGTAGCTGAAGAGGAGGCTTGCGATGCTTCACTATGAGATTCACATTGCGATATAGAACGACTTATAGAAGTTGAGAATACTGTGGGGGCAACAATTTTAAAATCATTCAAATTATGGAAATTCGAAAATTTTTTAAAAAGAAACATACGTTCAAAACGGTCGCGTCTAAACGACTGTCTAGAAACTAATGGTGTCAACTTGACGCGATAGAATTTCGAGCCTCTATTAACACGGTAACGGTTTTCATCCTATAAAGAGAATAAATTATTTTAGAACAAAACCTCTATTTTTTTTTTTTTTTTTTAAATTACTCAAACTCATACCTTTCTAGCTTGACAATATTCCCTTTCTACCACACGGCCAATGGCATAATAAGGCATTGGAATGGTAGACTCCTCTCCAGCTTGAGGTAAGCGTAAATTTAATGTAGGCAAACTATCACCATGGACAAAATATAAACTGGACGAGTCTTGGACCACCATGAACTGACCGTGACGTATGCTCCAGACGACCAAAACCAAATCTCCCTTCGAACAGGACTCCAACACAATCAACTTTTGACTATAGCCACTGGATTTAGAACGTGACAAGGGAGATTTTTCATAAGTAGAGCTGAAAAAAATAAATGAAAACATGTAAAAAAAAAACAAATATTTTAAAATATATTCCATGTATTTATATCCTTACCTTCTTAGAGCTGAAAATGAGGTCTCCATTTCTAAACGTTTCGATTTTTCCTGGTTAAGTTCCTCCTCCAAACGACACTTGTCTCTATGCAAGTAGTCGATTTTCTCTTTAAGCCAACTATTGCCCTCCTCATTGGTGAGCGCATCTAGGCGCGTTTTTAATTGATAATTTTCTTTCGTTAACATGAGATCCGATTCGCGCAATTGCTCTAATTGCCTTTCCTTCTCTTCCAGCATTTCCTTTAGGATACTAACATTTGCCATCACAGATTCTGAGTTTAAGGGGAATATTTTCGATTGCCATATCGAGCGTTCCATTTCTATTGCGACTGTTATGGCCTTTTCTTTTTCAGCTTCCAATTCGCTGCGCAGCTGCGACAATATAGTGTCGTGCATCTGTTTTTCTATGACGTTTTCATTTGTGGGGCTCGTCTCTAAGCTGAGATCGGAGGGGGAACGTTCCATCGAAGTCATTAACTTGAAACGTTGTCTTAAGGACTCTATTTCGGTCTTATGTTCATGTATGAGTTTCTCTCTTGCTACTAATACGACTTGTTCTTTTTCCTCCTCCACACATTTCAATTTATCTTTGAGCTCACCGAGTTGCGCTTCCAATGTTACGTAATTTGTTTTCATTGTTGACATTTGACGATTCAACTCCTTTTGTTCATTTAACTCGAAGTCCCGATTCTTTAATTCTTCAGTAAGTTGCATGATTTCCTCTCTATTACACTGTTGCTGGCTAAGTTTGTGCTCTCTGGCCTCATATTGCATTCTTAAAACATTCCATTTGTCATTTAGTGTCTGTAGATCAGATTGTAAATCTTCCTTTTGAGTAATGGATTCCTCACGGAAAGTTTGCAAATTGTTGCGAGCCAATTTTATGCATTCCAAGGCCAATTTCGACATGGCTCCCAACATAGCACGCATGTGAATCACCTCATGCTTAAAGGTTTCTGAGGTTTCGTCCGTCAAAGTTTCAGCACTTTGGGTGATCAATTGATCTGTGGCGGTACTTTTTGTGATTGTAGGAACCTGTTGAAGATTTTCACTGGTTGATGTTGCTACCGACTGTTGGCTATTGGGCGGAACCTTTTCAAATTCGGTTTCTGTATCGGTTTCAGATTCTTCGCCGCCTACTATCGCAGATGCGTCCTTACGCAATTCACTTAATCGAGGATTTAAAGGCATTTTTCCACTTACTATCATGGCCGTAGTGGAGGATGAAGATTGTTCATCTTCTCCCGAAATTTTTTTCAACTCTTCGGCCGCCCGTTTTTGTTTCTGTTTGAGCAATTCTTCGAAACGTTCTCGCTGATGAGTACCCGAACGGGAGACGAAAAAATATATCACAGGTTCCATATCGGGCAGATGTATTTGCGAGGTAATTTCGGGCAAGTGAGTTGTCAGAACATCTATATCTGACCTAGTAATGTTCGGCAAACGTGCATCGAATATTAAGGGGTTTTCATTAGCAAAAGCTGGCGGCATATCCGCCATGCCGGGAAATAAAATATTTAAGAAGTGACCCTCAAAATTGCAGTTAAACTTTTGACGTCGTTTTATTTCCTCACTGTGTATGGAATCGAAATCTTCTGCCAGCTTGGAGGCCCACAAACGGAATTCTGTGGAGAATATCTTGCGGCACATGACTTCAGTAACTGCAGCCACATACATATTGGGTGCCTGGTGTATTTGATCTATGATGTGTATGTGACGTTCGGCTCGTCTCAAACATCGATGGTAGAAGAGCAAACGATTGTCGAATTCGCTCATGGCATTTTCTATGTACACAATTCGTTTAAGCCGAGCGTGCAGATTAGCACCCAACTCATCCTTGGCTTTGGCTATGCAATGTCTATGTTCACGTATCTTTTTGTGGTTTTGTAACATCACCAACAACTGAGATTGATGCGAGGCACACAGATCGGGCAATATAGAGGTATCTCTTAGATTAATGGCTCTATTTTGATTTTGCTGAAAGGCGGTCGAGAGTTCTCTTTGATCTTTGACCATACTCTTTATTTTATACTTGAACTCCTCTAATTTACAGAGCCGTTCTCCCAAACCACGTATCTCTTTGACGTCACTTTGTTCAGCCAATTTTATAATACTTTGTACTTCTTGCTTCAATTTTTCGTAGACATCCTCATTGAAGGTACCCAGGCCCTGGATGCATTCTTCTGACATGGTTTTCAAAACATTGTGGTTCTCTTTAGAAGTTATCCATTGCAGTAAATTTAATCTGCGCGCCGTATTTGAAGTTATAGAAGTTTGTGAGGTTTGAGATGTACGCTCTTCGTTCGAATCACTGGCCATTTTTAATTTCTTATTGGGGGAAGTCGAAGTGGAAGAGCTGCTTTTGTCATCAGAATTATCGGCACCTCCTGGATTAGATGCCCCAGCACCAGCAGCCTCTACAGCATCGCCAACCGCCTCATTTCCAGCGGCCGCATTAGCACCAACCATTAATACCGATTGTTGTTGATTTGTAGATCTAGAAAAGACATCATCGTTTTCAAAGAACTCATCAAATCCATGGAAATCTGCTTCGGCTAAAGGCATGAGGCCGGGCAATATGGGTATGCGCGAAAGTTTAGACAAGTCATTCGAGAAATTTCGTAAGAGCTCCAGAAAGGAAGCGCGTCTTTCCAAATGCCTGTCAAAGGATTCGCAGAAATTTCGAAAACGTGAACGAAACTCTTCCGTCAAATCCTCCATATTAGCTACCACTGCTGACCAGCCCTGCTGCTGCAAATGCTGTTCGTGTACCAAACGCTCACATAACCGATCTTCGTCTCGCGCCAAATCATGCATGCGCAAGGCAATTTGTGCTCTTTTCACCACCGTTTCATAAACGGCCGGCAGCTCTAAGCTCCGTTCAACTTGTTCCTTTATATCCAAATCAGCTTCCCCAGAAGCCATTGATTGTGGCAATTTAACATCTCCCGTCAAAAACATATAAATGGGATTTGTATCGGTGCCGGCAGAATAATATGAGACCTGAGTGGTGTGTGTCAGCATTTCACCACCGCTCACCAAAAGCACAATATTCGTCGCTGGTATACCATGCAAACGTTCTATTGTGTCCTTGAGATTTTCAACAGAGGACAGTGCCACTGTCATGTCAAAATTTAGCATGCGACCCACGTCGACGTGAAAAACGTACAACATTTTGTTGTTTGTGTTATTGTTGTGGCTGTTATTTATACTATTCGTACTATTTCGAAAGTTGGTAAAGTTGTGCTAATATTAATAAGATACAGCTTTCATAAGGCTTTTTATTTTCCAGCTGAGTATCGGTGACTATTGCAAAGTCACCAAATAATATTTTATTTTATTCAATTGAATTGGCAGTGTTGCTTCTAATTTTGGTTACTGTAATTTTATTATTTTTTATATTTTTTAGAGGTTATGAGGGGAAGTATGTTGTTATCCCTTCATTTAAAGCATTCAGTTTTCAGCATTTAATAAGTTATGTTGATTTTTCAGGAGAGAGTCGAAAATCTGAAAGGCAAAAGAAAAATATGGTATTAAAATATTATTTGAATTTATGTGTTATTGGTTTTATTGAAATATAGAGATTATCTCAATTTTTTTATATTCCTAATTTTTATCAAAGAATTGAGTCGATTAGAAGAGTAACATCTATTTTTCTTAATAATTGGTCATTCTTTTGGTCATAATACATATTAATTTTAGATCTCCAGAAGCTAAATTTCTTTTTTTTTCAGGTGATGCCCATTTTCATTTGTCTGGAGACGAGACGTTAACAAGCTAAATTGCTGCATTTTGACTTTAAGAGAAATTGTTGAGAACCGCTATCTGGTGTGAAGGCTCAATTGTGCCATTGATTTGTTTCAATCTTTCTGCCACAAAATACAGCGACCAAAAGAATAATTTCTAAAGAATTTAAATATAAGCTAAAATAAACCTTAACACAACTAGGGTTTGCAATTTCATTAAAGCTATAAAATAATTATAAAAATGTATAATTTTGTTAAAGAAAAAACAACACAGTAAGATAGATACTCGCTTTAAGATTATTTGCTACTAATATATATTTTATATTTTATGGAAATAAATAATAAAATCTAGCATAATTTTTTTATTGTGCTTTTAAAATAACTAATGCATTTAGTAAGCCATCTTATATCCCTCAGGGAAAAACTTAAATAGGTTTGCTTGTAGAGATTGTATCATACTAGTCCCTACATCCATGAAATAAGAGCCTGGCTGAGCCATATTTAATGTATTCCCAGAGTTCAACAAGGCAGCACTAGAAGGCAAATTTCACCGGTTTCATGACAGCATTGAAAGCTATGTTTTTAGCTATAAGTTCAACGTGAAGTTGGCCCACTATGACAAGATATCTACGTTTGCTAGATGCATTAGTTAATCCTCGAGATATTCGAGACACTTTTGAAGAAAGTTAGTAAATTGTATGCAATTTATCAATGACATCAACATCGTTTTAATTAACTTAACATATTTTTGAAATGCGTAGGTATAATTTATAGATATGTAGTAGACGTTCATAAATAATGCTGTAACCTTAATAGATTAAACACATTTACTAATATTTTTAAATGTGGAACTAGTCCCTTATCAGCTCTCTTTTATTGCGTTCTTTAGTTTAAGAACTGACTGGGATCATCCCAACCATTCTTTTCAACCTAGTGTACTCATACGTTGCTGAATTCTTTCTTTATATAATTCTCAAGAAATGAAAAGTCTTAAAAAATGTTTGATTGTTTTTAAAGATTTTTTGTGTTTGGTGAAATTTATTTATTTATACATAAACGAAGATTATAAAAATTTTAAAATTACAAACGAAAAAATTGGTTGCTAAAACTCGCTAATCTTTCGTGAAATTAATCTTAAGTTATTTATGTTTAATATTTATATTTACAGCCATGATAGATAACTTATTATAGACCTTTAACTAATGAGGTGATGGTAAATTTTACCCTTATGTTTTTATACCTATTTGAACATTTTTTTTTAGTTTTAAGAACTAAAGTGACTATAAAATAGAATTCTTGTTTTGTTTAACTAGAATTTTTCTTTCTTAAATTTGATTACTCTATTAATTTAGAGATGTATATTCTTATGGCAAAAAAATTTTATAATTAAAAAAGGGGTAAAATTTCATCTCAGTAGTAGTGATGGCAAGATTAATCGGAAAACTAGTAATAATCGATTATTTTTCTTCAATTAACGATTTAATTGTATCGTGAATTCTCTTTCGATTGAGTTATTAATCGATTATTCCAAAAAATAATCGATAGACATCCAGGAACAAAAATAAATAGAAAATTATTAAATATAACAAAGTCTATTAATTAAAACAAACAATTGTGCATTCATTATTGTGAGTCACAATTTGTGACCAGGGCTGTCAGATGAATTTCGGAAAAAATCGTTAAAATCCCGATAAAAAAGAAAAAAAAATCGTCATTTTCAATTTTAAAAATCGTCAAAAAATCGGAAAAATAAAAAGTCACTATCTCTAATAGCATTTTTAAATTTTTATTTAAACGAAAACATAGAAATTGAAGTTTATATAGTCTCGTGTACCATACATACATATCAAAATACATAAATTTTAACTTTTTTAATAAGAAATCACAAAAAATATAATGTTAAACACAACTTGTGTAATATTTTTATAATATCTTAGTCTGCTTTTACACTCTTCAATTCTGATCCGGTAAGGCAAGTATTTTTGGATGGGAAGGGAAAAGAGAACAAAAGGGGTACAAACTTGACGGTACTAGTCAATTTTCTTATTTCCTTTTGTTTTTTTTTATGCATATTGATTTGCATTAAAAGGTACGAAAATTGACTTGACGTGTGTAAATGAAATGGCAAGTTCAAAAGAGAATTGAACAAAAACTAGTGACATAACGAGTGTGAAACAAGACTTACAGTATTTTATAAATAAATATCTGAATTTAGCATATTTTATTAATTCAGGTTAAATTACAGTGTCAAAACAATTAAGATTATTAAGTTTTAAATAACATTTTGAGTATAGAATCCAATTCATCCATCATATACGAGTACAGGTACTTATTTTCAAAGAATTCCTTATTTTTGTTATTTAAATTTATTTGGCTGAATATTCTTTCGACGTGTTGTTAAAATAGAAGACATTTTTGTAGAATTTTCCCGTTGAAATTAAGAAATTGTTTCCTGTAAAAATTTTAGTTCATGGAATTCAGCGTTTAAAATTGCTTTTTATGTTTAATTAAAAATACCGAATAATCGATTAAATCTTTCCAATTAATTGCAATCAATTATTTTTCTTTTCGATTAATCATAGGTATAATCCATTAATCGATTATTTTTTTTTTGCCATCACTACTCAGTAGTTAAAGGTAAAAACAAATTTTAAAAATTCCCATTTTTGCCAAACAATTTGAAAACTACGTTAATTTGAAATTTCCCGTTTTTTCCGAGAAACAATTTAAAATTTCCCATGCTGGAATTTTCGACCGCGAAATCCTAAACATAACACAACTACATAATAAATATGTATGTACATATACATATATTATTTTAAGAACTCATTCTATTGGATGTAGGTATGTAGTATGTGTAAGTATTATAAACAATTAATTTTCCAGGCAAATTATTTAAACTTTTCACTAATAAATGTTTTCTGTTAACATTAGCAAATACATATGTATAAATTAAGAGAAAATTTATTATTTAACTGCTTCCATATAATAAAAGTTTAATTACCAATATTTAAATATTTTTCTTTTAAATAATTATTATAGGTACCTAGTAACATTGTATTTAAAATTTTTAAATTCAAATCGAAGCTTTTTATGTTTATGATACCTATAGGTACATACTTATGTACATACTTATGTAGGTATTAAATCATTTAAAATTGTTGGTAATTGTAGTATGTACTTTACATGTGTTTAACCCTGGATGGTTACTGTTCGTCGTATCGATGAAGCTCATTTACTCTGTATTATATAACTCATAAAAAAGTCATATTTGTATCGAATTTTAAGATAGAAAAACAAATTTGTGTTGCGTTAAATTTTATTTTTTTTTTCTTAAATAAAAATATTTTTGTTTATTTTTAACTTTAAAAACTGCTCCGCTAAAATTATTTTTAAAAATTGTTCGTCGATTCAACGAAGAGTAACCTTAATGTACAAAAGTGAAGAGTAACCATCTAGGGTTAAAAATATTTGTGTAAATTAATTATTGTAAATATTTAATATAACTACCTATGTAGTTGTTTTTGCCATGTCTGTACGTACGTAAAAAAAAAACAATAGTCAAAACAAAATTTTAAAAGTAATTTTTAATGCATAATAAAAAAAAACTTATAACTAATCACTGATAACAAAACCCCCAACTTATAGCGTCATTTTGTTTTTATTTCAAAACACATAATAATAAATATAAACAAACACAAACTAGGTATGTACCTACCTACTATTATTTTACGCAAAATGAAACAACTAATACAAAAAAAATAACAACAACACGAGTTAATATAGTTTTTATGTTATATTTTTATACAAACTAAGTTTTTTTTAACGATATTATTTTTTCAAGAACGTGTTTTTGCGCGTTGGTCTTGATTTGAAATGAGAAAAATAAACAAAGAAAAAAACTAATCACAACAATAAATACTCACACTACACACTCAATTAACAAGCACACAAATCTCTGCATATACTCGTACATATGTATGTATGTATGTACAAACATATGTACATTCGGCTATAAAAAACACACTTAGAATAAAAGTACTAAAGCGGAATAAAAATAAAAACAAATCCGTATTTTGTTAGACAAAACAACAATTACAATTGAAACGAACTACATACATACATACATACATACCAGCAATAACAACAACAACTAAAGCTATGTATACACGATCGTCAGATATTACAACGTTGTCAGATTTAGCAATGTGCTAGAAAATTGTTAGCAAAAGGTAAATTGTCAGTTTAGACGACTGTAAGAAAACTAACAATTTCATTGGCACACAATTGTCACACAATGAATTTATCTGTCAACCGAAATTGTCAGTTCACACGGTTGTCAGCAGCGTTATCGTTGGCAAATTTGAGAAAGTCGCACAAAAAGGGGATTTCTTAAAAATAAGTCGCTCAAAAAGGGGTTAAAAAGGGGCACCACTTTTAAAAAGATGGGAAAATAAACAAAATAAAAATCGTATTTTTTATTTAAATGTTGTATATGATGTATGTTTACATATATGTACATATATTTAACAATTTATTAATTTTTTAACATAAGTTTCATATACATTATAAAAACAAAAATTTATGATTAAAAAAAAAAGGCACACAAAAGCAAGGCATCTGTAAAAGGGTCAAATTGCGACTTTAGTCGCAACAACTGTAACGCTGGTTGTCAGATTGTTGTGTGGCATTGGCAAATTCGGTTTGCAGCGTTGTGTGTGTGTTTTAATATATTTTTTTTAAATATTGTCATGGAACAAAAAAGAGCAATTGAAACCATTTTATCTGCACTCTATGAAACAGGATTCATCAAAAGATATGTCGCTATCCATTTTTTATTTTCTTTAATTTAATTCTTCAATTTTCTTGCACTTTTTTTCAAAAATGTTAATAATGCACACATGTTTGTTTATTTATGTATATACAGAGTTGCATTTAGAAAGAATTTCTATGACAATGCTATCATTGGAAGATGCATAAACTTTGCACATATGACAATGAAAAGTGTTTGACAATTGTCTTAAAACAATGACAAAATTGTGTGTTTACACGATTGTTAGAGGTCTGGCAATATTTTTGTCTTCCAATGTACTGAAAATGCTTTTTCTTACAACGTTGGAAGACAAAAATTTTAAGTTTACACGGTTGCCAAACATTTTCTGAACATCGGACAACGTTGTAATATCTGACTATCGTGTATACATAGCTTAACATCAACATACACATGTACACAATGACATTTCGAACAGTTTCAATTTAATTCTATAAAGAGTTAGAGATTTCTTAATGTTATAATGGTAACAATATTTGCAATATTTACCTTAAATTTCTATATTTTCTTGGTTTTATTAATTAATTATGCTTTTTATTTCTTATTTTGTTTAACACTTATGCACTCTTAATTAAGCATACATATGTATTTATTTAATTTTTTGTTCATAATTGTTAATATTATACACTCTTTAATTAAGTATACTTTTACTTATTTATTTATTTTAATAATTTTTAAAATATTTTCTCTTTGAGTTTTCATTTCAATTGTGATTTCATCTCTTTATCTAACAATACAATAAAGCGTAATGTATGTACATATGTATTTTTATTTGTTTCTTTTATAGGTATTACATATTTTTTGTGTTATTTCTATTTATGGATTACACACGTGTATTGAAATAGAACAGAAATAATATTTCTAGTAATATTTTATTTAAAATTAGAAACGTACGTTTACTTGTCGCTGCTCTTTGCAAACTAAAGTTGTTTGCTGTCACAACTTCTAAATCACACTAATCAACAAATCTGATGATCATTGTGAGGAAGACTATTATTAGGTATATTGAAACCAATGATCTTTACTACCTGCTAATACTAATGCTATTTTAAGTACTTTTACTACCTACATATATTTGAAAAAGTACCAATTACAAATTTATGCAGACAAAAATATCGATTTATGTTGACAATAACAAAATTCACTAAAATAATTTTGAACATTTTATAGAAAACTTTGAGCTTGCAGTCTGGAGCCGCAATTGAACGATTTTTTTCGAAAATTCTGTTGGAAATGCAGGGATCACGATATCGAGAGATCATGAAAAGTAAATGTTGGGCTACGACATGTCACACATACTTAAAGGCATAAAATAGATCCAATATTATACACAAACTTTTGGAAATTCAGCAATATTTGGTGAGCGTTTTTAGGCTAATTGAGTTTATTGCAAAACTGTTAAGGAATTTTAGGTCTACATTTTCCACCTCCTAACTTTGTTTTATGTTTACTATACCATTATTTCTTAAGCGTACTGAGTAACTTTGAGTCGTACCCATTTTTAGTACCATTTAGTATAGTCATTTACCATCTCTCTTATTACCTGCTCTCTTTTTTATGCATTTGTGTTGCTTGCTCAATTCTAATCCATTAAGGGCTGCCAGATGGTGTAGGCAAAAAGAAAATGAGCAAATACACTTAATTCTGTTTTTACAAGTTCTTTTTTACAAGGTTTTGATGTAACACGGTGTGAAAAAAAAAATTTTAAAATTTTTACACGATTATATTTCATTTATCACGATTCAAACTCTTTTGGGCTTAAATTTTTTCGTTTAATTTAATTTTTGCGAAATATGTACTTTTGTTAATCACAAATTTGGGGGAATTCCCTTTTTGTGGATATAAGCATATTTAATGGTCAGATTGTAAATAGTAAAAATTTAGGAGAATTCCATTTTAGTGCCAATCAAATGAACTTTTCATACATTTTTTTACATTACTTTTAAGCTTAGAGCGTAGCTGCCGTATTCATAAAAAATAAAGTAGGTTTGAAGTGTGCTTTTAGACAAAATTTTCATAAAAAATTTCTTAAAGTACATTTGAAGTCTACTTTAATTTTTTATTAATAAGGGCATAGGTATATCTTTTGTTTTTCTTTAATAACTATGCTTGTGTAAAAGCACATTGTATATGTGATTTAATATTATGAACCTGAATAGTTGTTTCAAAAAATCGTTGTTTTTCACTAATTTCAATAAGTTTTAGAGATAGGGAACCAATCACCTATTTTGCATACCATCAATGATTTTTTTACAGGGTTTCTATTTACACGCGGTTACCTGGAACCAATTACCGTGTAAAAACAGAATTAGGTGTATAATCTCGTGTATTGTTGTTTTAAAAGACATAAAAATATTGGTAGGTACTAATATTTCAAGTAAACCGTTTATTTTAACATTAAAGCGGATATTATCTTATGCAAAAAAAAATGCATTCAAAATTTAGAAACATTTTAAGAAAATCATTAGCAGCCATAGATACTATGTCATTTATTCAATTCTAAGAACAATAGGTATGGAAATACATATTTTTATGGAATTCATGGTGAGGGCATGGTTGGCAAAAGACAAATATGTCAAATAAATTGAGTATTTTTCATAAAAAAAAAACTCAATCACTCATACTAAGGAACAGATTGTTAAATTATCAAATTAATATTTTTGACTTGTAGATATAAAAATACATTAAAATACATCAAAATACATGAAATCAAAAGTTCTTAAATTAATAACTGCAAGTAGCGTTAACGAAATAATTGAAATTAGACATGATCATATTAATCATATTTTTATAAATTTTAATTTGAACATAATCACTATTGGATTATGAAAATACAAATTTTGGTTTTTCAAATTGAAATCTACAGAAATTATTTTTAATTAAGCTCGATAAAACTTTTTTATTTTATAAAAAAAAAATGTCGAAGAAATCAAAATTTAATTTAATTTTTATAAATTTAATTATTAATATGTATGTATGTATGTAATTTACGCCAAGATAAAGCAGCTAATACCACTACCAAACTAAGCTGAAATACAGTTACATTTAAGATGTTTCGAAACGGTAGCCAACCTTTTAATTTTAATGACATGCAGTTTATTGATTACTGCACCATTTTTTATTAAAATTGAAAAAATTCTATATGAAATTAAGATTTTTAGAAATTGAGAATATTCTCAATGAACTTGAAGGCTTGATTCAGTAAGACCAGAACATTTGCCTAAAAAATTTGTATTAAAATCACTCAGTTTTTAAATATTTTTTGAAAGATTTTCATACAACGTTCTATAAGTACAGATCAGGCCTAGAGAATTAAAATTAAAAAAAAAAACAGGAAATTCCAAATTAAATTGAGAAAAATCCAGATGAATTTGGGAATTTTATATTCGGAAAATTACAAATAAAACTAAAAATTTTAATTTGTGTAAACGAATGGGTAAAAAACCGTAACTATTGTCTTAGACTTAATATAATTATTCAAAGTTTATTTATGTTAACGACTAAATTTCTTCTTTATTTATTGAACTGTTTCATTTTGGGAATATATTGATGATAGCTTTAATTTCATATCTATAAGTTCAGGTTAAATAGTTTTTTACAGAAAGCGATATATATTTTTCCTAAATGCAAAGTTTTAAAACTATAACTTCATTCTTATTTTATTTGTTTAAAGAAAAATAATAAGCTATAATAATTAAAACTTGAAATAAAGTAAAATATGTAATATATTAATCTTTCCGTTCGAATAGGGCACAAATAATTGGCAAAAGTCACTTGGAAATTTCTAACATTAAATGTAAACCCATATTGTCTATATATGTACATAAGTTAGCAATCAAGATATTGAACAATTACAGTCGTGGTTTTTATATCCCAGTTATTTATGAGCCGATTTTTCTGATTTTAAATAGCAACTGAGCCAGGTCTATAGCTAATATATTGATGAATCAATCATGCATAGAAGTTATTTGAATGTTCGGAAAGTTGATTTCAACAAACAGGGCCTGTCTCGAATTATTCATTCCGTTGCTGCGGTGTTTTTCCGTTTTGTGGTATAATCTCTACACAGATAGTATTGCGGCATGCCGCAGGAATGAATAATTACATTTTACATATCGATCGATATTTCTTTCCGCTTAGTTTTCCTTTCCGTGCGAAATTAATAATACCACCCACTATGTACATATATATATATATATATATATATATATGCTATATATATATGTATAGAATATATATATGTATGTATATATTTTATGGGGTGGAAAATGAAAAATGTATGTAGATCCACTCAAAGTGTTAATTTTCATTATGAGATTTTTTTTAATAGTTTTTGCTCAAGTAAGCAATCGCCTAAAAACACCAAATCTGGCAACAATGTCTCTCAACGAACGTAATAATGACGAACGCTGGACAATATCAAGTACAAATACTAGTTGGGCAGTCAGTAATAGTAGAGCAGAAGGTATACATGGTTGTATGTTTGTTGTTATTGTTTATATTATATATGTTAGAGGATCCTTTGTTGTCTGATTTCAACATGTGTGGAAATCATTCTTATATTTGATGTATCTATGAGTGTTTTTGTAGATGTTGAAGTTTTTGATGTTGTTTTTTACTTCGTCTTTGAAAGAACAAAATATACATACATTCCTTAGAGGTAACAACAATAACATTAAGTATGAGGAAGAACTCTTTAAGTCTTTGTAAGAATTTTATAATATTTTTAGTCATAAAGTTAAGTGTGCTTAAATATTTTTATTTAGACACTATTTTTTTTTTTTGTGGTTTGTTTATTATTTTCATTTGTTTTAACTTAATGGTCATTAGTATGACTAATGCGCTTATAATTTTATGCCAGTGTTTATGATGATTTTATTAAAAAAAAAGAGCAACAAAAAAAAAAACAAAGTTAAGTGTCATTATTTAACCTAGTATTTAAGATAATAGTATAATGACATGTTTTCCGAGATTATGATCCTTTACGGTAAACAAGAAAAAGCTTTGAGTAGGTTATAATTTTTGTAAATAATGTTTGCTGTATTATTGCATTAAAATGTTTTTATTATAAGCAAGTCAGAAGTTATTAATTGTTAGTGTAATAAGTTAAAATTTCGCCTAATTAATTTTTACAGTAGATTATAAAATTATGCCAGAATTCATGCAATATTTGAATTAAATAGTTTTGAAATGTTAACACTGAAAATTAAGTCATATTATGAGTCCCGCATTTTTAATATATTTAAATTAATTTTATAAAACACAACTAATCTTACAAAACAATCACACAAGTGAAAGATTTTTCAAAAAAATTAATTTCTTAAAAGCTGTCTGTTTGAAAATGTGCATACTAGGTGGAAAATAATTGTAATTTATTAAAGAACGCAATAAAAAGAGCAAGTGAAAGGCTTGTGCCGCATTTCAAAAATATGTAAAGTTAAAAAAATATATTGATGTAATTGAAAAATTACTTACGCTTAAAATATTATTTGAATAGTAATAAAAAAGGTCAAATAAACTATAATAAGATATATACCTTCAAGTGTACTTTAAGAAAATTTTGTATGAAAATTTTGTCTTAAAGCATACTTCAAACCTTCTTTATGTTTTATAAATATGGCAGTTACTTTTTTCACTTCATCTCTTTCCCAAAAGATATACACTGGAGCCCCGATTTGCGTCTGTCCTATTTGCGTCGTTTCGAAATGTGGTTTAATCCGCTTTCCATCGTTTTGCTTCCGATTTGTGTCGCTATATATCATAATTCATATCATATCATATCATATATCAAAAATAATGAATAAAAAAGGGGAATTCCCTTTTTTATTCATACTTACCATATGAAGTTACGTGCTATTAAATTAATTTTGTTTATGCTTTTATGTACCCATTCAACAAAAAGTCAGTACATTTATATAGAAAAAAGTGATTCGATTTGCGTCGTTTCGGTTTGCGTCGCATTTCCCCGGTCCATATTAATGACGAAAATCGGGGCTCTAGTGTATTATTTTTTAAATATTTATGTATGTGCCTATTTGATTTTGATGGAAAGCCGTACGCTTTGCGAAAAGCTAATGAAGAACTCATATCAACAAATCTCCTACGGTAATGCATGCTGAAGGTTTTTTCTAAAGTTATCTCGATTCCAACATAAAAAACTACACATTTCGTAAAAATCAGACGTAATGCGAATTCTTGCAAAGCAAGGGGAAAAGTAGAACTTCCATTTTCTCGTAAGGTTGTGGAATGTACGCCTACAGCAAGTTAGAGATGTTTATATAAGCAAAGGTCTTCTTATGAAATATATGAGTTTGGTTTTGACCCAAATTTATATCATGTAATTTCATTTTCATTAATTACATACAATACAATTACAATATTTGATTTATATAAAGTATTTTTTTGCCATTAATCCCATGAATAGGGTGCTTCGATTAACTAGTGCGCTAGTCTATCAGTCTGAGGGTTGCGGGATCGATTCTCTCCAAAGACTCTGAGGGTTTTACTGCAGAAAAGCCGAAAAGGCTTCGCAGTTTGTGTTTGTTAGATGTGCATATAGGAGTATGTATGTATATTGAAATTATTTTTCAAGTAAGAAACATTTTTAAAAAAATCTTGCTGTACGAGTTTCGCTTGGAGCTACTGAATGCATGGTCTTGGTGTCCAATTGTCCGATATCATTTTTCATTTATAATTGTCAGCTGTTACTCTCTGTAATTCAATAAAAATCAGAATGATTTACAAACATATACATATGTACCCAAGAATGATAAAAACAAGATTACGCATTCCGTCTGCAAAAATTTTTTCGTTCTGCGCATCTACGTCACAATAGAACAGCTTTGGTGTAAGTATACAAGGTGAGTGCAAATCGGCAACACAATACAGAAACAGCAAGCATTTTATTTGTGTAAAATATTATGCTACTGTCAAAAAATATTACTTTTGATATAAGTAAATTCTAAACAAAGCCAATCAGCTGTGCTACTGCACTCACTCACCTTATTAATTACACAATTAGAACAGCCAAGATTGATTAATAAGGTTGCAATTTCAGAGTACGTTTTTTTCAAATAAAAGAAATTTGTGTTTTTATATAAGGAGAGTATATTTATATAGGTATATTTATTTGAAAAAATAATCTTTTATTTACATATGTATGTGTATTTGATATTTGATAAAATTTTGCGTTTTCTTTGTTTAGAAGTTTTTTAAGATTTTTACTACAATCTATGCAGTTTTTGGATTAATATTTTCCCCTCCACCACAAAATATTATCCATTTCTTCTGAAGAATAGCGTCTTTTCGAAAAAAGAAAAAACTTATCTAACAAGCCTTAGACTTCTTGCAGCTATTGCAATCAGCTACAGCGCATCTCATATTCACTTTTTATTAATTTATTCACTTTTTTATTTATTTATTCTTATTTTTTTAATGTTAACACACTTTATTTTGTAAATTTTACTTTTAATAGATTGGCGTCTAAAAAATTTTAACGTAGTATTTTGAACAGCTGTTTTTTGTAAACAATGAGAAACATGCGCAATGCGTAATCTTGTTTTTATCATTCTTGTATGTACCTACATTTTTTGTTTTATTTAATTTTGAAAAACATATGTCTCATTCAAAAACCCTGTACTATGTATTAAAACATTCTTTATTTAGCAGCTGTTAAAATAAAAAACAGTTAATGAATCTGCAATTTCTAGTAAACGATTGTAAGGGGTCATGCATTTAAAATTAAAACATTTACTCTGCACGCCAACAATACCAATGCTATTGTCACTAATTCCTCTAAAATAAATAATCCCCTACTTAATAACATATGGCAGCTGCCTAAGGTTTGTTTACATTCTACCTATAGCACCAATTAAGCAGAGGTGTTACGAGACGGAAGATACTCAAGTTTTATATTTATCTCTTTCTTTCAGAACTGTCAATTGTTTATATTTTTGCAGCATGTAACAATTTACACACAATATATTAGGTACCAAAAATGTAATATGTATCTATGTACATACATATGTATGTACCTATGTATACCTTTTTCTGGCGGCACCATTTCAATAACTAACGGTTATTAAAAAGGGATGCCTGATGCCTATTTTCATCAGATCAAGCCGTTTTATTTTAAACTTTTAAACAAGCTATTTTTTTTTTGCTGTTATTAATTGTTATTTTAACGATATTTTGTTTGTTTCACTTGTAACTTTCAAATTACATCTTTTATTTTCATATGACTCGTATAAAGTGAAATTATCAGTTAAAAGTGAGTAAAACAATAGCAACAGTAATATAAAAAAATAAAGAAAATACATAAGAAGAGAAAAAAAGTTGATGTGTTTATAAGACGTACGTATGTACATACATATGTATATATGTATGTACGAGTATATACATAAATATATTATATATATATTTAGTACATATAGTCAAACAGTCGGTCTTATATATGTACATACATACATACTCCAGCTTTATTATTATTATTATTTTCTTTGTTGATTTTATTTGCTTGCCTCGTTTCGTTGGTGTTTGCGTATGTATGCCTGTGCTAAATTGAAATGAATACACTTTTAAGTGGGTTACAAGCCATCGAGGGTTCACAAACAGATAAACCAATCAACAAATAAATATACACATGTACGAGAAAGTATATACTAAAGCAAACCATACTCATATACATACATACATATATACATATGTATATACAACTGCGTGCAACTAATTAAGGACATTAGTATCCAATATTTAAATCGTTAGGTTAAAGGTAAAAATATTTATTAAAAAAACGCTAAAATTGACACTTTTATTTTTTTTCTTTGTTTTTTTTTAAATAAATTAATCGTGCACTAAATTATTCTAAATAAATTTATTAAAATTTTCAAATTCAGATAATTTTTAGGAGTTAGATTAAATTAATTATGATTACACAGAGAGTTTCTCAGTATATAAAAAGTTCTGAATACTTGCTGAACATTGGTAAAAGAAAATCCTATTATGTAAGTACTCGAAAGATTATTGTAAAAATGCATCAGGAAATCGCAACAGTATTGAATGTTTCAAAACAATTGTTTTTCAAAGAGAACAACAGTTCATGAATATGCAATGATTGTGTGAGAGTAAAAAAAAGTTCGCATAAATCAGCAAATGAGATTCGAATTGCAGTCTTTAACCAAAATAAGGCAAAACCGTCTGTAGATACAGTAAAACCTTGATTGCGAGAAGTTGAACTGTTTGAAAGAATTTCACGAAAGAAGCCATTATTGTCTGAACGTAACCGAAAGAACAGACTCGAATTCTCAAAGAATTACGTCCATTGGATGCAAGTAGAATTTCCATATAGAAAAAAATATGTTCACCGCCCAATGTTGAAAGAAATTGATCCAAAGTACACCCGCGCCGCTTTAAAGCATGGCCGAGGTTCTATTATGCTATGGGGTGCTATATCGTCACGTGGTGTAAAAAATTGCGGAAAATACGGATAAATTTTAGTATGCAAGAATTCTACAATATAACAAGATAACAATCCGAAGCATACAGATCATTACGTCAAGCAAAGGTTTTGTTTCAATTCGGTAACTGTTCATGACAGGCCTTCATACAATCCTGATCTCAACCCAATTGAGAGCTTGTAGCAAGTTGTAAAAACCAAAATAAGCTCTGTAAAAATAAGCAATTTTAATGATCTCTTTGCAGAAACAAGGAAAGCTTGAGAAGCCATTCTATGTAGTGTATGTAAAAATATGCTGGCCTCAATGCCACGCAGATGTCAAGCTGCTATCAATAACAATGGATTTGCAGCAAAATATTTATTTATTTTAAATAGGTAAATACTTTTTTTGTAAAATTTATGGTATGTCCTCAATTATATATACTCGTAATATATGCACGACTGTTATCAATCTTATTTAAAAATATGATTCACAGATTCATAAATAATAATTAATTTGACACAATATGCAGTTATTTTCTAGGAGTAAGAGTTAAATTTGAGAACATCAGAAAAGCTTTCGTATTATTTCCTTCAAGCTCACATGCTAGTATCGTGTCCTTAATTAGTTGCACATAGCTGTATATACATATACATATAAATGCGTATATTATTTATATTTTTGATGTTTGTATGTATAGAGAAATTGTTTATAATGAATGCATATATGTATGTATGTACATCTCATCATCATTATTTAATGAATATTATTATTAGTAATTCATACATGATACTTGCATATTGTTTTGTACCTGCTGCATTTGGTGCAGCCATCTACCCAGAGGGGTCGTTTGTTTTTGTTTATTGCAAGTATGAATTATCAATTAAAGAGAAATACATATATACGAGTATTTACTTATTTTTTATATATAATTTATTTGTATTTTGTATATAAAACTGCAGACAAGTAAACATAGACATTAAACACGTCTAATTGAAATTTAGAAGATTTTGTGAGCTAATATACAATATACAAAGGTTTATAGCAATGCCGAATAATTGGAGTTCGGTTTAGAGCAGGAATTGTAAATTTTTGTTGAGAGCTAATGAATATGTATTATAAGTATTATTCCTAGTTCTAGAATTATTTCAATCTCAGATGTGAAAAAGTTACACGAAAGCTGTAGGAGATTCTTTGACAAATAGTTTAAAAGCTAAGGGCGAGCAGACTAAACATTTTAAAACAAAATTATTCTCTTTTCAATTGGCGGATAAGTGGACTTTAGTTAAAGGAAGTATTTGTACATATTTAATGACTTTTTGAATAGGTATTTTTTTGTCTGAAAATGAAATACAACTATGTCTGCCAAAGTTGTGAGGATAAATGTTCTGCCAATATTGTTCGAACAAAAACATAGCATCGACAAAAGTTGTCCACACGAGGCACATTCCAGTACGAACAAGTAATTGTTCGATGAGTTAACAATATTATGGCTTGCTACAATTGGGGCCTATGAATGTTATCCGATGAGAGAACTCATATCAGCTCTCATTCGGCAAACTACGATTTATTGGTTATTTATAGTCTGTTAACAATTTCGTAATTTCCCTATAAAATCTCTGTTTTGCATGTGCTAATCGCAGGAAAAAATTGTTTTGTGGGTTGGTAAGAAATTTGCAATACTTTTTGCAATATATAAAGAAATTTAAATTCAAAGGCTGAATGGTGGACAATGGCGAATCAGTTAGTCTCTCTATATCAGTATTTTTTAATTTTTTAAAACGAGCACAATTCCATTGAAAAATTACACTCAATTATGAATTCATTCCAATGAGATTTATCAAGGAACAAAAGATTACATTTTTGAAAACAGCTCCTATAATATTGATTATAGTAAAACTTTGATTTGAATTTTCCCATATTGAAAGTGACAGGGAAGAATTCTGCAGGAAGTTTATTCCACATAGCGACAGTACGACTAAAGAAGGAATTTTCCCTGTAATCTGTTGTGAGATTCACTGTCCAGCCGACCATGGGTGGATGAGCCCTGGCTGGGGTTACATAAACTAGTTCCCTAATTTCAGCAGAACACATTTCATTATTGTATCGATAGAACAGTGAAATACAACCCATATTGCGGCGATGCTCCAATTAATCAATAGATTTGGATGCCCTACTGTCACCGATAAGCACCTTTGCTCTGTTTTGTACGCCGTCGAGTAACTCTAAAGTAGATTTCGAAGCACCGCCCCATACATGAGAGTAATATTTCATATTCAGTCGAATAGAGGTTGTGTAAAAAAATGGAGATCGTACACTGTTTTAAAAAACCGTGACACTTGCAAAATGTGTTCTGATTGCTTAATATTTACAATATTTAATGTTGAATACATAAAAACATACAATATTGAGTCTTACAACCCCATTTGAAGAACGTTTTGCCTCAATGCCCCCATCTTCGAGGGGCCTGTATACTAGTATAGTGCGAGGAAACTGAGGAAACTCGAGAAAAGTTTTATCGTCGACACCAAAAGCAATAAGTATCGATAAAAGAGCACCATGGCAGACTCTTTCGAACGCCTTGGAAATATCTAGAGCCACCACTCTACTTTCGCCAAAACGATGAATAGGTATAACGGAACTATTTTTCTGATAAGATACGATATAAAGTGCTGAAAAAATAGCTATAGACCAGCTAGCGTCGAAGACAAGTGCTGGTATTCCAACCGGATCAGGAGTTTTATTTATTTTAAGATCCGCTAATCACTAGTAGACAATTTGATAATTTAATTTAATTCAATTTCCCTGGTCGCTCTAAATTTTATCAGTTATCAGTTTGATATCATTTTTTATTTATAATTGTTAAACTTTAGTAGGTAGATCCAATTACATACATAAAAATTATAATGAATTTCGTTATTGTATTTGGTAGCTTTTAAAATTACTACACATATGGCAACCTTACTGCCAAATACAAAATTGCTAACAATAAAAATGCACCATTAGAAAAAACATGAAAACAACAACACAAAATGCAATGCAATTATTGTAATTGTATTCTGACTAAATGAAATTAAAAATTTTATTAGGAAAATTTAGAGAATTACTTCATAACTTGCTTAATATTTTGCATCATTTTTCTAAATAAACAACAACTGAGGTAAACAAAAAATGAAATAGGTAGAATGAGTAAAGGAAAAAATAAAAGAAACATAACAAAAAATCTTTAAAATGACTTAACATAAAAACAAACTAATTTATTTATTTTTGCCTTTCTCATAAGCTATTAATAATTTTTCATAGGTATAAAGGCTTTTTTCTATTAATATAATTCTTACACTTACCTTTTTGAACAGCGCAGTTCTAATCGTAACAGCAATTAATTATAGGGATTAATTAATGTTTTTTTTTTCTATTTTCTTCAAAGAAAAAAATAGACTTGTGAAAAATATTTTAAAATTACTGCAATTTTTATTTAACAGCTTACATACACACGCACTCACAAATAATGTTTCAGAGAAACAAAAACAAAATAATAACAATAAAAAACTAAATTACAACAACCACATCAAGTCGTGAAAAAAGTGTAATAAGAAAAATAGTATAAAACAACGACGACAGCAGCTCTGCCAGCAGCAGCAACTAAATAGGCACACAACAAAGCGCGAGTTGATTATAAAAGTAATCGTATAACAGAAACACTAATGAAAGAAAAACACATAATACTAAAATGTAAAATAGTTTTCTTGTTGTTGTACAACACAGCAAAATATTTTGATTATTTTTTCGTTCGTTTTTTTTTCTTTCTGTTTTTGTACCTATTTATTGTATTATTTTCAGTGTCTTTCACCAACAGTTTTTATATGTATGCACATTATTTATGTATATTATTTTTTTAATTTATTATCACTTTAGTTGCTTTAGTTATTATTAAGGATTTTTAGGGAGCTTTTTCTCTTCATTCTTTGTTTAAACGAAATAATTCACTTATTTTAAAATTTTCTTTAAAAAAATAGTTTCGTTGTTAATTTTTCTTGGATTTTGTTAAAAAAAACCAAATTCTTTTTCTTATTTATTTCCTGCTAATGCTCTTATTGCGTATATTTTATTTTGTGGATTTTCCCTTTTTTTTCTTTATAAATTAAACCCAATTTATTTCTTTCTTTATTGTACTTTTTCACCAACCAAGCGAAAAAAAAACTTCTTTCTTTGTCTAATTGCGTTGTTTAGCTTTTTATATAAAAATCACTTATCCCCTTTAATTTTTCAACAAATTTCTTCCGTATTGCTGGAGTTATTGTACGTTTTACACTTTATTTGTGGTTATTTGAAATTTTAGCAATAATTTTATTAATATTACAAACGAAAAAATCCAATATTTCTTCTTAATTTTTTTCTCTTGCAAAAGTTGAAATTTTTTTCTAGTTTCTTTTTATCTTTGTTTTAATATAATATGTTCGATATGACTATTGTAATGAAGAAAAAATACACACAAACTGAGAAGAAGAAACTGTTTAGGCAACTTAGTTATTTTTGAACAGCTGTTGATCTGTTATACGCCATTGTTGTTCTGACACTTGTTTTGGTATCACTATCTCTAGAGTAACGATAGAGATGGGAGTATTAAATTAGAAATGTGTAATTGTAATTGTTTTTATTTAAACAAGTTGTAAGATATACAAAAGGACAGCTAGAAGAATAATCAAGAAAAATGATTAAATTATTTCAAGAACATGTGCTAATAATGCAAATATTGAAAGGACACACATAAAGTCATTGATTACTTGATTGCATTACTGAATACTTTTATGTAAAGTGGGAAAGCGATATATATATATACTGCATATAATCGATGATTTTTTTCAAATCTGAGAACATCAATGACATCAATGAAATTGCTTTTATCTATAAATATTCTGAATGTTTAGGTTAGAATGTTAACAGAATAATTATCCACGACACAAACCATAACCAACCTAAAAAGCTACGCTATATCATTCTGGATATTGACAATGTTGACAAGTTACAGATCCAACCAGTTTATACAAAGCAACTGTATGAAATTCTAGAGTCTTTTATTTATTTATTTCTAAAAGGTAAAAACATAACAGTAAGTTTATGTTAATGTATATAAATATATGTTTACAAATAGAAATATGTA
Source organism: Bellardia bayeri (assembly GCA_950370525.1). NCBI lineage: Eukaryota > Metazoa > Arthropoda > Insecta > Diptera > Calliphoridae > Bellardia > Bellardia bayeri. The sequence continues at coordinate 7,959,912 of OX493264.1, read as the reverse complement.
ATATGAACGGAAACATTTGGAAGGGAAACATTTAGTTTGGTAGTAAATTACGGGTAGGAAAGAGAGCACAGTTTTTGTGTTCGGTACTCGGCGATTCGCGTCGTACACATTTTCTTTGCTTTTTGAAAATAATTACAATAATAATGGAATGTTGCCGGAATCATTTTTGACTGTGTGAACGCAAAAAGCAAATAAGTTTATTTACACATTTTAGTATCTGATGTATAGGTAATAGATATTTTGAAAAATTCTACGACCAAGCTTTGTTTTTAAAATTTTAATACAATCACACTTTTTTGCTAATATATTCATACTTTAAAAACTTGATACGAGTTTGCTTTTAAATTCTCGTTCCAATCGTGTGTTACAAGCTACAGTCAAGAAAACAGCTGATTGTAATTTTATTAAACACATTTTTTGGTTTTTCTTTTTAAACATTCTGGCGTCATAAGATTTTGTGTTGTGTTGTTCATTTTTTTAATTAATATGTATAAATAAATAATGTTTATTTGTTGTATGTGTGTTTTCTTGACGACATTCTGAAAATAAATTGCTTTTAATTTGAGTGCAATCTACGTCACAGCTTTAAAATTTTTGAGAATTTTAACAAGCAGTATGTGTAAAAAATTTGAAAGCAAAGCTTAAACGTGTAACTGCATAATAATAACACTCCCACTACTGCAATTTAAAATGTAACTCTAAATGTTAATGCAGTATTTGTCGGTAATGCTGGTATACGGTAATGTCGGTATGAGATAATGCCGGGTACGTATAAAAACTATTTAAATATTTATAAACACATTTCCAATTGCAGAAAAGTATAATGAACATGATAAAATTAAAGATGAGAATAAATTTATAAGTTTTTTAATAGAAATGTTTGTCGAAATGCCTGATTAAAAAAATAACCAAGATTTTCACTGACAATTTCGAAACATTAAAGATCGTTAAAACAGATTAGAATCCACCGCTAGCTACACTAAACAAATTATGATATACTGTATTACAAACATTATTGCTGTGCTACTTTATTTTGTACAGTAATGGATAATGGAACAAAGAACTTATATCAAAATCCTTTAAATAAAAGAGTAGGGTTTGATAATTGTAATTACAATTTCAGGCAGTTATGCATCACGATCATGAATTTATCTATCACGACACGACATTTATTCAGCGTAGACAAATTTTTGAAAATAAATGTCACAGTCACGACTCCAGGCCACATAGCGCACCATAACATAACACGTTCAGCAGGCAAATGCTTCTCAACAATTGCTCTTAAATTTTCAGAAGCAATTTTGGCTATTGAAATATTTAGACAAATAAAAATGGGCTTCTGCTGAAACAATATTTTTTTAAAATATTTTATAATAACCTGCGGGTTGTTTATTTTATAGAATTATTAAATTTTAATGGGATTTTCGAGTGAATTTCTATTAGAAATATGACAAGTAAATGGTAAAAACTTCATTAATATTATAAACAAAGTTCTTTTAAAAAACCGTTTAATTTTCGCAATATATTTTTTAGAAAGAAATTTAAAATTAGCCTTAAGATAAAATGCATACTGAAGTTTACAGCTTAAAAATTCCTTTTCCCTTGACCCCTTAGCTTAATGAAAGTTAAACAATCTTTAAATTTGTCCAAGATATTAAACAAACAATTTGGAAAATTTAAATTTAACCGGCTGCACCAGAATGCAATTAAAATTATATAATACTAAAATACCACTCTGTTCTTATTATTATATCATTCTCTTACCTACAATATTCGTCAATATACGACAGCGTTGCATTTTCTCACATAGTTTTAGTACCCATTAAAAGCAACTCTTATAGTTTTACTCACGAAATTTTCTCTTCAGTACTTTTTCAAACATCAGTTGGAGTATACGTATAAGTGCCATACGCAAGAAAAACGAAAGAATAATAAGTGAAAGAGTAATGAAAAAATAGAAACGAGAAAAAACGGCCTGTCTCTAAAGTTTTTATACAAAATTCTACTAAAAGTCGCTGGTAAAGTTACGGAAATTAATTAAATCTGCAAACTAACTAATTAAAGTATGGCAGTTTAACAAAATATTAAGAAAATTTCAACATTTTGCCAGTAAAATCATCAGTTGAAAATTTTTTTTATATAAATGTGTAGCTGTGTGTGAAAATCAAAAAAAAAGAAAAAGTAGCAACAACAATACGAAAAAGAAAAGAAGAAGCATACAATAAAATATATTTTTCTTCAACAACTATCGTGTTGTACGTATACGCAAACCCAAAATAAAGAAGGAAAAAATATAAAATAAAATCATTCAAAAACGAGTAATTTTTCTTTTTTTTCATCATCACTTGCATTCTCTTTGTATGTGTTTATTTTGTGTATGTGTGTAATATAAACGAGTTTTTATTATGAAAAAATGAAAAAAATATTGTTATTTTGGTATAAGTTTAAATAGGTGTGATATTTTATATATATTTTTTTTTTTGTAAAAGAATAATTAATGTACATGTAGCAAAGCGCGAATTATAAGAAAAGCCGAGAAAAAACCAAACGTGAAAAAGTAGTGATTTTGGAAAAAAATAGAATTACAAATAAGAAAAATCATATCTTTAAAGGAAAATAACAGAAATTAGTGTTTTAAAGTGCTAAAGGAATATACGTAGTAACACAAAAACAAGAAATTACTTGGAGAAAATCTCAAAAAAAAAAGATAGCCTGCAAATTTCATTTTGGAATCCACCTGGTGTTGTTGTTTTGCATAAACGACCAGGTAAATCTTCGTCAACAGTGTTGCATTTTTGGTCATTTAACACTGTTTCTTTTTGCTACACTTAAATATTTTTGGATTATTTTCTTGAAATATATTCGCAAACAAAGGTAAGTTTTATTTAATTTAGTTAAACATGTTATTTAAAAATAATTTCCCTTCATATAACCATTTCCATCCTACAGAAATATAAAATCTTGTCAACTGTATTCGTTTTATTTATTTTTTTTGTTTCTTTTTTGTACGAAAAAACTTCTAGTTCAACTTTTTGTTTTGTTCGTTTTTTCTGCAAATATAAAAACTTCTCTTTTTGTCTCTTTCTTTAGTGCTTGTGAGTTTTTAAGAGAGCAAAAATTTGCCGCAAAATTTCATGTTATTTTTTTATTATTTATTTTTGTTGTATTTTATCTACTTTTTCGTAAGTTCGTTTCAAAACAAACTACAAAAAACATGTAAATACGAAACAATATTCTATGGATACAAAAAGACACTTGACACTAGTTTAACGTACATCTTAATATTTATAAAAACATATTTATTTTATTGTTTAAATTTCTCATTAAGGAAATGTTAAGGTGGATTCACCCATTTGTTCTGAACAAAAATTTTGTAAAAAAAAAAAATGTTTTTTTACTGAGAGTTATTTGTAGCACGATTGAAGCTATAAACACATTCGAGACAGCAGGCTACACGCCCTCTAGTCAGCTACTTAATTATTTTGAAAACGACAGCCCATAGTCAGCAGCTGATCCCGAAATCTGACGTTTTAATAAAAAATAAATTTGTTCCTCGAATTTTTTAAATAACATAATGGCTGAAAAGAAGTTTGTTGATTTTATAGAAGTTATTACTAAATACAACAAAAAAGTAAATAAAAACATTAAAAATAATAAATCTTAAACAATAAAACATTTACAAACTTTTATCAAACAAAACAATGAAAATATAATAAGCTGTTGTAGTAATCCATTTATATTTCAGTGGTGCCACTTAAGGCTTTTATTTTTGTTTAAAGTAGCGTTTTATTTCTGAAACATGAAAAACATATGTATGTACAATGATTCCAAACATGCTAATAAACTTTACTCATTTTTATTAATATAAAATAGGTATAATAGTATTAATATAATATTATTGATACATTTAACAACTCTTGACGCATAAATGATCATGACATTTTAATTGTGTATTTTGCTTTTTATTTTATTTAATTTGCTTTACACATTTTGCTATATGGTCAACACTGTTTTTGTTTTGTCGCCAATAAAAATAGCAATTAGTTTAATTTGACAGCGACGAAAAAATCATCATGGACAACAACCTGCAGTCGTGTTGCCTGCTATCGTCAATATAGTCACTCTCATATAAACGTGTGTATTTTATTTTTGACATATTGTAGTCGGTATCCTGCTGTCTCGAATGTGTTTAATGCTTCACTCATTTTTAACAATTTTTCTGGAAAATCAAAGTTGCCATATGTAAATAAAATCTATTTGTTTTACAAGTGGTAATACTGAGGCCATTGATTTATTTTGCTTTGGTTTTTAAGTCTCAAAAAATAAATATTAAATTATTTTAAAATATTGTGTATATTTTTCAACAACAATTTACATAATTTTTAATGAATAATTTAATTCCACAAACACCACAGATAGAAAAGTAACCTATTGGCAACTTAGTTCATTTTTGTCCAAACAAAATTATAAAATTAAACCAATTAAAGCTGTTGTTGTTCGTAAAAAAAATATTTTCTCTCTCTCATGGTGTAACTATACAAGATGAGTGCAGTAGCGCAGCTGACTGACTTTGTTTACAATTTACTAATGTCAAAAGTAATACTTTTTCAAGTGTTTTTGACATTAGTACATTATTTTACACAAACAAAATACCTATTGTTTCTGTTTTCATAAATTTCTACTCATTTATTTACAGTCAATATAAAAAAAAACTTTCTAAATCTGCAAGCGTTGTTCGTTTGTAAGTAGATTCATAAAATTATAGACCAAACTGATCGTGTTTAAGAGTAATATGTTATACAAAAACAGCTGAGCTGCCAAAAACATTCTTGCTAAAAAGAAAGTTGCTAAAAATATACCTTTTAATACTTGTATTATTTCTACAATATTTACAGTTAGAAAAATTGGTTATAAAATAAGTACCTTTTTTTATAAGAAAGTACTTTCTAAAAACTATTTAAAATTTAGAATGAAAATTAAATTTAGCAGAAAAACAATTCTATATTATTTTCAGTTTGAAAAAGTGCATTTCAAAACGATTTTAAAAAAAGTACTTTTTTAAAAAGTACCTTTCACCGTTTATTTTATGGCAAGACCTTTTTATAAAATAGTACTTTTTATAAAACGGACTTTTTATTTTATGGAAAGTACTTCTTATAAAATGTACTTCTTTATAAAAAAATAAAATATGTATTTAAAATGTAGAAAGATAATTCAATTAAGTCAATAAAACTATTATGAAATAAGTACCTTTTCATAAAAAAGTACTTTCTAAAAACTATTTATTATTATTAAATTTTCTGCTATTAAATTTAGCAGAAAATATTATTTTCAATTAGAAAAAGTGCCTTTCAAAACAATTAAAAAAAAGTACTTTTTATAAAAAGTACATTTAACTTTAATTTTATGGAAAGTCCTTTTTATAAAATGTCCTTATAAAAAGTACTTTTTATAAAGTACTTTTCATAAAAAGTACTTTCCATAAAATATTTAAAAGGAAAAAGATCAATCAAATTTAGCACAAAAATTTACTTCTATAATATTTTCAGATATAAAAAAATGCTTTTCACAAAAATTTTTTTTTTTTTCTAAAAATGTTCCAGTAATTTAATTATATACATACATATTTGAATTAAATTGTCTTTGATAACTTTTTATGATAAAGTCCTTGCATAAAATATTTCAGAATCTAGGAATTTTAATAGCAATTTACAAAATTTGTTCTTCGAAAAATATTTCCTTTTACAAAAAAATATAAAAAAGAGTCATAAAATATTAAAAATTATAAAAAAGGACTATTTTGTGAAAAGCTGTATTTATTTACAAATTTTCAAATTTAAAAGTAGATTTTCAGACTTTAAATCACAAAGTCAGCTTATAATCTAATTTTATGTTTAAACTTTTAATCAGATTTTAAAATTATTTTTAATTCTCCCCCAAAAACTTCATGACGTTAATTGAGGCTTTAGTTCATTGGTGTGAATTTAAATAATATTACACGTCAAAATATTTTATAAGTGTTTTATTTGCTTTCAACTAAATACACAGCATCAATAAATTATAAAATAAATGTGTGTAAAAGTATGTTTGTAGTGTGTCGTTTTATGTACCCAAAACCTCAAATTGTTGCTGTAATAACGATAACAAGAAACAAATGTTCGTTTAAATGCCAACAAACGAGTGAGTGAATACATGGTGTAAACGAAGTAAACAAACAATAACAATAAAAGCACACAGTAGTTGTATTCTTGGTACATAGAAAACAATTAAATCAACACCATTATGATCAATATGATCATATAGTTGTTGTACACCCAACAACGCGAGCAACAACATTAGCAGCTTGCCAGAGTCAGCCAACAGGCAGGCTGTGCTGGAAACTAATATACAAAATAAAACAAATATTTAGTATGTATGTATGTCTAAGTATGTGTTTGCAAGTAAGTAAGCTGGCCGAGCAAGCAATTATAATTAAATCGGGTATTAACTTAATTGTTGCCACTGTCATTATTATTATTGAAAATTGTTGTTTTTGTTATGGTTTGTTTTTCGCATTTTTCAATTGCCATTTCTCGTTGTTGATGTTGGTCAGTGTTGCCAGAAAATTAATTTCAAAATACATATGCTAAAACTTAAAAAACTAAATGCTAAAATGTTCCACAGAAGAAAAAAAGTGCTAAATTTTTTCAATGTACCTACCTATACAATTTTTATTTCAAATGTTACAAATATATTTTATAGTTTCTTCTAATTTTGTTCGTAACAATTGTTGACTTGTTTTAATAGATTACATTTCATATATTAATACAAAAATTTCCGTGTTCATTTACTTACCACACCGAAAGAAATTTAGTTGAAATATTAATAAAAGTTATTTTTTATTTCTCCAAAAATATTTTTGGAGTAAAATAGTAAACATTTTTTCGAGAAAATTAATTTTTTATAAATATTATGCAGGTCCCAAGACGGTTTTGCTCAAGATGAACAAAAATGTCTAAAAGCAAATTTTTATGCTTTAGCTTTTTAACTTTTATAAAAAATTAAAAAAGCGTGAATTCCCAACAATGAATATAAAATACCCTAAAATGCTAAAGGAAGTTTTTTGTTTATAAGTGCTTAAAAACAAGAAGAAATTACTTTGGATTTTTTTTCCTTAAAAAAAATTAAAAATTAGAATTCCCAAAACTAAATTCAAAATACCCAAAATATACAAAAACCTAATTTTGGTTAAAAAATTACTAAATATAAGTAGATTTTTTTTACAATAAAACTAAATGTCGAATTCCTAAAACTAAATCAGAAATACCCAAAAAGTTTTTGTATTTATAATACAAAAAATAAAAGAAAGACATTTTAAAGCTTCGTTAAATAGGTATAGGTCACTTTTTTCTTATGAAATATAAAAGCCGAAGAATTCCCAAAACTAATTTATAATTCCTCTGAATATTAAATGTAATTTTTAAATTTAAAAGAATAAGTACACATTTTAGATTTTACTAAGTTGAAATAGTATACTTCTCCTTAAAAAGTTTTAAAAAATATAGAATTCATAAAAATTTATAAAAAAAAAATACCCAAAATTTTCAAAACCCATTTTTTGGGCTAAAAATTCTTAAAATCGAAAAAAACACGTAAGCTATTCATTAATTTTATATATGTATTTTTTTAATAAAAAATTAAAAATCTAGAATTACCAAAAATTAATTCAAAATACCCAAAAATTTTAAAAGCAGAATTTTGGGTTAAAAATGCTTATAAATAAAAATAAAATATTAAGCTTTTAATAACATAATTTGATCCAGCAATACAAAATATTAATCAAAAATAAAATACTTAAGAACTTTATATATTTATTATTTGAAACTTTTTAATAAGAAAATTTTAAAAATAAGAATTGCTAAAAATTATTTCCAGATAACCAAAAATTTTAAAAGGAAACTTTTTAATATAAAAATTCTTAAAAATGAAAACAAAACACTTTAGTGTTTTTAATTTTTTTTTACTAAAAAGCACATTTTTCTAAAGAAAATATAAAAATCAAGATTTCCCTAAACAAATTTGAAAATATGTACCCAAAAATTCCAAAAGCTGAGTTGCACTTAAAAATAAAACACTTATTGTAAAATTTATTAATTTAATATTTGAAACTTTTTTATAAGATAAATTAAGAACCACGAATTCCCAAAAATAAATTAAAAATAGTCAAAAACTCCAAAGAAAACTTCTTGGTTAAAAATTATTAAAAATTTCTTAGGAAAAGTTATAAAATTATTCAGCATAAAAAAAAATTTTCCTAATCTTAATAAAATAATTGGTAACTTAAATCTTCAAACGATTGATTGTCTATTTATTTCTCGTTCCAGGCTCTCTCTCTCTCTCTCTCTCTCTCTTGTTATTTTGTCGCATCTTGAAAACTCTCTGCTCTCTTGAATGCCAATCATTTTTCTTTTAGTTGATTTATTTGACAAAAACCAACTCGTTTATTACGTACTATTTCATTTAATAAATATTCTATGTACATACATACACATGTACATACATACATATTTTGTCTATACTTTTTGACTTATTTGTCCAATATAAGTTTTTGTTTTCAATGTATTTCATTACTATAAACTGTAAATATAATATATCTTATAATTATATTTACGTTGTTGTCGTTTCTGTTTTCCACAAATTTTATAAATAAATCGCAATGAAATAGGTACAAAATTATTCTGTATTTACGTTTATAATTTTTGTGTTAGTTGTTGTTGTTGTGTGACATTTTGGCCCCACCACCCCTACTTTACTCACGACCAAGACAACAACATAAGTAGCAAGAAAAAAATTAAATAAAATTAAATTGTTCATAAGTATATGGAGTACTAGCAGGGAATATTTAGTTGAAACGAATTGAAAAAAAGATAGGTACATACATATGTACATACTACATATACAACAAAATGTTTATACATATTTTTCCATTGACGTTTTAATCATCAGTTTCAGTTAGTGTAATTTAAATAATAAATTAACTTTATAAAAACGGTGTATTAATAACGTCTAACTAATTGATTTAACTTTGTATATTTTTTATTTTATCTTTTTTGCCATAAATCGATACTTGAAAACGTGATTAATTTGAATTTTATATTTTTATGATTATTTGAATGAAATGCAGACAGGGTTGGCATGTTCAATTAAATTATTATACTCATTATAGTGGTAAGCAAAGCAAAGTTAATTATAAAATTTCAATTTCAAATATATAATTTCACATAAAAAGGGCTAATTTAACACAAAATCGCTCATTTCTTAACAAAAATATCTATAAACACTTTATTACTTCATTAATTTACTGTATAGCTACTTTTTTATTATTAAAAATTTTGATAATTTTTCTTGACTGGGATTCGAACCTTGGTTGTTGAATTTACATATGTTTCGAGAAATCCCACTTTCTCTCATCAGAATTCTTTGCGTTCTAACCACATGCACCACTGCGGTGCCGGCCAGCCAACAGACAAACTTCAATCCTTTAACCAGTGTTAGTTCTGGTAGTTCGAAGTTTTTGCTGTAATTATCATTTTTTATTAATTTCTATTCATAGTTGTTTTTTTTCCTTTTTTCTTCAGTTTTTTCGTATTCATGTCAAGACTTCGTCTCGAAAGGTTCGAATCCCAGTCAAAAAAAATTATTAAAATTTTTAATAATAAAAATTTTTCAAGTTGTAATTCCTAACTTCAGTAAAAATAATTTAATGAAAATTAAATTTAACGAACTCAAGCCTAACTAAATTATCAAGAAGATAGTTATATAACTTCATCAATTTACTTGTTTTTACAAAAATAATTAAAAATTGAGAATTCCTAAAAATAAATTCAAAATTCCCAAGAATTGCAAAAGCTTAATTTTGGTTTGAAACGTCTTTAAAAAAAAGAAAAACACACCTTAAAACTTAATTTATTTACTTTATAAAACTTTATTCACAAGAAAAATTAAAAATCTCGAACTGCCAAAATGAAATTCAAAATACTCAAAAGTTTAAAAAGCTTAATTTTAGCCTAAAAATGCTTATAAATAGGGCAATACTGTTTAGACATTTATTAATTTGATATATAATCCGGCATTTACACATGCAAGTGCAAGTTCGAAAAACTCAATACATTCACACTTTTTTACTAACACAATCACACATGCAGGCACTTGCAGGTCACTTGCAAGTGAATTTAGCTGGACAGTGATTTTTTGACACTTTCAGCAATAAAGTGACAGAAAGGTAAACAGAGTTGCCAAATAAAAAATTCCGAATAAATGTAATGGATTGTGGTAAAATAATTAATAAATATTTAACTTATTTTATGTATATTTGTAAAAAAAATATATATTTTTTTCAAATATGGAAAAAGAAGTTTATTGATGTCATTTTAGAGCATTAAATAATAATAATAAATTGTAATAATTATTTCCCTACAATTATACTCATGTGAAGGCATTGGCAACTCTTGGTAAACAAATACAAACTTTGTGCGTCATTTGTTAATTTAAACTAATTTTTTGAAGTTTACGCTTTGACAACATTTTGAAAATGAACTTTCACTGTCCTGTGTAAACAGTAACGGTACTTGCAAATGATTCGAGTTTTTCGAATAAGTTTTCGTATATAATACGTACACAGCACTCGCATGCAAGTACTTGCATGTGTAAAGGCAGGGTAAAACAGTTTTCACAAGTAAATTCTGAAATAGCGAATTCCTAAAACGTAATTGAAAAGAAACAAAAATCCCAATTCTCTAATTTCACAAATTAATGCAAATTTTTCTTTTCTAAAACTCTCAAAAATGAACATAGCTTCTACAGTGTGGGAAAGACAAAAATTCTATAAAAAAATTCTAACAATTTGGAACAATTCTTTTATGTTTTTATAAAACTTTTTTTTTTTTGACTTTTAATTTATAATTGTTCATTTTTATTGCTTATAAACTTGAATACACATTTTTTAGATGCTTTGCTTTTGTGTGTATTGCGTTTTCCACCTTTTGCATTTGCATTCCATACATTTTCCTTTAACACATTTTTTTTTGTTTCAATAATTCTGGCCAGATTTCTTTCTCATCATACATGAAATGAAACGCATGCGGTGTTTACACATCATTGATTTTGCTGTTGTTTTACATTTTACAATATTACGTTGTGGTCTTTGTTATTGTTGAGCTTCTTATTATTACAATTTTTTCTGCATTTTTTTTGCTTTTTTTCGTTAAGCTCAGCATGCAGCAGTATGTTTGTTCTTGTTTTGTATTTTTTATTTTTTTAGATTTTTTAAAAGAAGCAAATTGTTAAACTTCATTCACCCCATGACACATGAAATCAAATTAAGTATTTATATAATTACAGTTAGCTGTATTGTTGTTGTATTACACGGAGCGGAATTTGTTTGCAAGTCTTTTTTTGTTTGATTGACATGTAATCAATGTTAGAAGAGTTGCCATATTTTAGATAGTTTTGTGTTTGTTTTCGGATTTTAGTTAAGGGTTTTTAATAGAGTTAAATATTTGTGTTTAGTTGAGTGTATAATTGTTTGTGTTGTTGTTTTTTTTTTGCAACCCTCCTCTTGGCCTGTATTTTTGTAGTATTCAAAATTTAGATCATTGTTTTTAAAATTGAAATGTTATTTTGTTTAAACGACTTGTAACCCTTAAAATTTTGTGCAGTCTAATAAGGGATTATTTCGTATTTTTTATATATTTTTAGAAAAAAAAAAATATTAAAACGTTAATTTCAGATAATAGATTTTTTAAATCTTTTCAAAATTTAATATATTTCTCTTGCTTTGATGTCTTAATACTTTATCACTTCATTAATTTATAGTATAGCAGCTTTTGCATGAGAAAAACTCATAATCTTAAATATAAATCATAATAATTAAAATCTCAAAAATACCCAAGAATTCCAAAAGCAAATTTTTGCATAAAAAAATCATAAAAAATAATAAAACTAATTAGCTGATGTATATTAATTTACTGCAGGGTTACTTTTTCAACAAGAAATTTTAAAATCTTAAATTTTCAAAATAAATAAAAAATACCCAAAAATTACAAAAGCTATTTTATGATTTAATATTTTTCAAAAAATAGTAAAGAACTCTTAGCTGTTCATAAATTTACTTTTTTCAGAAGAAAATTTGAAATCTCGAATCCCCAAAAATAAGATCAAAATACCCAAAAGTTACAAATTAACATTTTTTAGTAAAATAGCACTTTTTAAAATGTTTGTTTAAGCGTTTTTTTTACATTAACATTTTTTTAGTTATTTTACTTTTTAGTAATTTGTTGCGTTTTGTTTTATACAATTATATAATTTTTGTTAAATTAATTATTGGAATGTCAATTTTTTTTAATTTTTTTTTTTTTTTTTTTTTTTTTTTATAGCAATTTAATGATTTTTTTGTATAAATTGAGGTGTTTTTAAAGAAATGAATCTTGTATTTATAAATTAATAAGTTTTTATGTAAAACAAGCGTTTTTTGTGAAATTTTTGTTTTAACGATTTTTTTTAAATTATCTTTTTTTGGAAATTTTTATTATAAAACTAGCTCGACTTTTTATACGCTGTAATAGCGTTTTTATTTAAATTTTAGTGTAGCGATTTTTTTACTTTATTAACTAACTTTTTTTCTTGATTTTTGGATAGTCTTTAATAAAATTAGTCATTTTTTAAATTGAATTTTTAAATTGTTGTTAAATTTTTAGTAAAATAAAGACTTTTTTCAGAAATTCTTGTTGTAGCGATTTTTTAGTTCGCGATTTTTAAATTATATTAACGTTTTTCTTTTATACAATTTCATATACTATTTTTGTGGAATCAACATTGTTTTAAGATATTGCCAGTCTTTATAGCAACGTAATGTTTTTTTAAATAATTGTTTTTAGAGATTTTTTAAAATAAAATTATTTAATTTTTATATTGTTTTTATAAAATTTTCTGATTTTTTATGAGATAAATTCAGTTTTGTTGAAATTGCACTGTTTATGTATAATAAGAGTTTTTGGGGAAATTTTTTTTTTGCGATTTTTTAACAACGTTGTTTTATATTTCAAAGAACTTTTTTCAAAAATTTTTAGCAATTTTTTTTAAATTACCGTTGTTGTGTTAAATTAACAACTTTTTATATCATAAGAATGATTTTTATGAAAGTTTCTATTTCGGCGATTTTTTGAAAATAACGTTAATTGCTATTTGAGATATTTTTATAAAATTTGTGCATTTTTTACTAAAACTAAAGGTATGGTCACACATGGCAAATATTTACTCAAAAAAGCGTAACCACTTGTTTTAGCACATTTGTTTGATGTTGTTTACTCTTACAAGAGTTTTGCAAGATCAAAGAGCGTCAAATAAAATACAACTAAATATTTGTTGTGTCTTGCCCTAAATAAACAAAGTTTTTTTTTTTAATAAATAAACGAGTTCAAATATATTTTATTCAGTGTTTACGACTTTTTCGGCAAATATATGCCGAGTGTAAACGCACTTTAAGGCTTTTCCTGTTAAGTTATGGTTTTTATTTTAGCAATTTATTTAAATAAACTTTCTTTTTATATACAATCGATTTTTGTTAGTCGTGTTTTTAAAATCAAGATTTAAAAAGTTTTTTTTTCTTAATTTTTTGTTTAATTAGTGAATTAGCGTTTTTAAAATATTATTAGTGTTCGATTTTGTGCAAGTTTGTTTTATATTCTTTGGGGCACATATCTTCGCATCATCTGTCTGCCCAAATCAAGAACGCTATACATACATATGTGTTTGTTTTCTCACGAAATCGAAATTTCAAGATGACACCCAAAAATATGCCCGTCATTGGGATGAAAATAAACAATGAAAACGCAATAACAAACAAAACTTACACACAAAATATTGACCATAAATATGTAAATTTGTTTAATGAAATTATGCAAACACAATACATTTAAAGATTATGAAAGATACATACACACAAGAAAACAGGGTGTAAGAGGACATCATCATTGACTGCAAAATAAAATAATATTTATTTATTTATTTTGAAGGCTTTCAAATACACAGACAAGAAAAGACCTTTAAATGTGAACAAAAAAATAACTCAAAGAAGCATGACTAACGCGTATGTTTATGTGTGTGAGAGTATATATGGATATGTATGTAAATATCCCAAAACAAAGGAAAAAAACATGAACTTTGACAGAAATGAAAAAAATAAACATTGAGATACCAAACACTCAAATATTTCAGACATTGTTAATGAGGGGAGGGATGCCACATAACACCAGGAATTATTTTTGAAGCATTTAAGAGGAACTTTTAACAGAAAATTAAGATTCTTACGTTCTTAAGCCAAAAGAGGCTGATTTTTTTTAACAAAATTCATTTTAGAATTGCAAAACTCTGTGCTAAACACGTTATAAGAGTAAGAACATTTCTATAAATGTCAAAATAAATGTTTAAGTGAATTTATTTCTATTATACTCTTGAAAAGGAAAAAACAACGACTATTAAATAAAACCAACAAACTAGCAAGTTAAAAGTGAAACTAAAAAGAATTGTAAAGTAAGGCAAAATACAACTGCCAAGGATATAAAATTAGCAACAGGACTAAACCAAACACAGACAACTGCTGAAATATATTATACAAAGAGACAGACTGCCTGCCTATAATAACAAAAACCCATAAAGGAAGTAAACAGAAACCCATAGAGACAGGATTATACAAACACAATTGCTGCAAATAAACCAAAGACACAGCGAGTGTGTAACAAAAACAAAACTTCTATATCCTTCTAATACTACATACAAATGTTTTCTTAACAAATGCTGCCAGCAAATTTTTACAGCTGAGGGGGGTGTTTTTTTTTTATTATTTATTTCACCATATGATGAAACAATAATGAAATATAAAAAAATAATGTAAGCTGCAAATAAAAAGAAAATAAAGGAAAAAAGAAACAATAATGATGAACTATGTAGGTAAATAAGGCAAGCAATATTTTTAACAAAATTTCAGTTTTTGAATTATGTCTGCAACAAAAATATTGCTGTACAAATTATTTCAGAAAAAAATTGGAAAATTTCTTAAAATGCAAAAAGTACCAAAAGTAAAAAAAAATAATGGCAATCAATTTTTTGGTAAAAGTACTTTTTGAAAGTTCTAAATATTTTAGTACTCTTTTTCCTTAGTCAACAAAAAAGTATTAAAAAATTCTTAAATATAAAATAAACCTTAAAATAATAGCATTTTTGAAATGGTCATGCCGAAAGTAAACAAAATTGTTTTTTTTTTCAAAAAAAAGTACCAAAATTTTTATAAAGTATAAAATTATAAAATAATGTTAGAAACTGAAAAAGTAGTCAAATTTTTTGATGCAAAAAATATAAACAATTTAAAGAAAGTACCTTATTTAAAAGTACCAAATTTAACAAAATTCTTTTTTAAAGTACTAAATAATTTAGTACTTTTTTCCTTAAAAATAAAACAATTCACTAAAAAGTACTAAATAACTTTTAAATTGAAAATAAACATTAAAATAGTAGCATTACTAAAATAGTCATGCCGAAAATAAAAAAATTGAAAAACATTCTTTTTTTTTCAAAAAAGTAGGTACATACCAAGATTTTTTTAATGTTTGGAAATTGATAAGATAGCAATATTTTTTCATAAATGCTAAAATTCAAGAATAATTTTAAGAAATTACTTTTTTTAAAGTACCAAATGTAGAAATAAACACAAAATTTCCAAAAATATTTAATGGAAATCAACACTTTTTAGAGAATATTAGTCAAACTTTTTCATATGTATTTATATATTCGAGAAAATTTATTTAATTAGGCTTGAGTTTATTTCTTATAATTAATAACTCGAAGAATACCATTGTGAAAACTATATTTTTCTAGACAACAACATTCCTTAAAATATCCTATAAAACAGTAATTTTTAAAGTACTAAATTTTTAGTACATTTTTCCTAAGTAATAAAATTATAAAATAATGTTTGGAAATTGATTAACTTTTCTCATAAAAGCAAAAAATTTAACAATTTTTAGAAGTACTTTCTTAAAAAAAGTACCAAAATTAATAAAAGTACTGAATTATACTTTTTTAATGGAATTTAATACTTAATAACATTTCCTGTAAAATAGTATTTTTTCTAAAAGTACTATTTATAAGTACTAAAATTTTTGGTAATTTTTTCGTAAGAACCTAACAAATTAATAAAAATGTTATACAAATTTCCTATATTGAACAGTAACAAGAAAATATGAAAAATGGAAACCAAATTTTGGACAAAAGTACTTTTGTTCAAAAAGTACCAACATATTTTTTATTATAGTTTTTTTTTAAACACCTTAAGCTTGAACAATTACTAAAATATTAATAAAAAAAGTACTAAAATTTTAAAACAGATTGAATTTGCAAAATAAATGCAAAAAAAAAACAGGAAATAAAAAAATCGTATACATACGTGCAAAATGCCTCCAATGCTTTAATTTTTTTTTTGGCTTTTATATTTCTAATTGATTTAATTTAAATTGTTTTATATTAACGTTAAATTTAAGTCAGTATTATAATATAATAACGCTAATAATATTTAATTGTTGTTCCAAGTGCTTTTTTAAAAAATCCAATACACTTTTTTGTATTGGCAACACTTTAAAAATATTACTCAGGATAAATATCATCATCATATCCATGACATCACTTCAAACGCACAAACAAATACCTACAAAAAAAAAAACGCAACAACAAAAGAATAGGGATTTCTAACAACAACAATAATAATACATAAATTCCAAAAAATGCAATATACAAATAACTCGCTCATAAAAGAACTCTCTGCCGGTCTGTTTCACATTTTTCAAACATACATACATACAAATTCTCAATGTTTATGACAGTTTAGAGCAGCTGCTGTCAATACAAAACCAAGTGGAAATATACACATATGTACATACACACACTCACCCATTTAACACTTCAATTCTATACAATATGAAAAAAAAAAAATTACAAACAACAATCAAACAAACACTGTCTGCCTGACAGCCTAACCAACCAAACAGTAAAATAGTACCAGCAACAAGAAAACGAAGAAAATAGTAGTAGAATAAACGAGAACATTATACAAGCGACTATGAAAATAACACAGCAACAAACAACAACACTTTGGTAAATAAGTGATTTTGTTTTTTTTTTTTGCATTTCATTGTAAACTTTTACTTACAATTACACTGTTTGGTACTTAAATACTACGTACTACTACTTTGTTGTTCTCTATCCTGTTTTTTTTTTTGTCTGTATACATATATTTTATTTTTACTAAATGTGTATATGCGTTTCTATTTTATTTTGTATAAAAAATATTCTTTACACTTAATTTGAACGCAAATTGCACACAACACATAATAATAACAACAAAAGGCAGTAGCTACAACAATAACAATAACAACAACAACAATAACCATAACAAAGCTAAATAAAAAAAGTACTAAATTAAACAATAGCGTACCAAATTATACGTAGGTACAATGTGTGTGGATTGCTAAAAAAGGAATTAAAAATAAATTATGGAAGCATCTGCATTGTTGAATAAAAAAAAAAAAACATCAGTAGTACATGGAGAAAATTACTGTTTTTGGGATGTTTTGGCACGATTAAACGATACATTTGCTTGAAAGTTCTAAAACATTAAAATACATACATATGTATGTATATTAAATGAACATAACAAAAAAATCAATGTTTAAAAGTACCAAATTTTCTTTAATAAAAACAAAATAATAAATATTAAAAAAATAGAAAAATTTGTTCATAAAAATAAAAAAAATAAATTCGTACTTTTGAAAAAAAGTTCCAAATAGTTTAATGCATTAAATTATAGAACTTTGGAATGGAAATCAATACTAATTATAATTTCCAGTACAATAATATAATTTTTGTAAAAGTACTTTTATAAAGTTCTAAATTGTTTAGTACTAATATTTTTAAAAGTACAAAATGCAAAAAAACCTTGAAATTACAAAACTTATTTAATAAAATTTCCCTCAAAATAATAACATCTTTGTCAGAGTGTTTTTGGAAAGTACTAAATATTAAAGTACTTTTTTCCTATGTACCAAAAAGATTACTGAAAATAGTGAAAAATAGTAATACATTTAAAACATAACACATAATTTTATATGAAAAATGGAAACCAAATTTTTGGAAAAAGTACGTTTGTGTTAAAAAGTGCCAAAATTTTAAAAACTTTAAAATTACAAAAATGAATGCTGTTTAATTTTAAAAAAGAGAAAAAAAACAAAGAAAGATTTCAAAAGTACTTTTTTAAAAAGTACGAACCAAAAATAGTCAAAGGTTCGAAATTACAAAACTTATTTAATGGAAATAAATTAGCTGTTTAATGTTAAAAACATAAGAAAAAAATCTAAAACTAGTAAAATATATTCATAAAAGCAAAAAGATTTAAATTGCTACTTAAAAAAAAGTACCAAATCTAAAAAAGTACTAAATTACAAATTTTTTCATGAAAATTAATTCTTATTACAATTTCCCGTCAAATAGTAAAATTTTTATAAAAGTACTAAATTGTTTAGTACTAATACTTTTAAATAATATGAAAGTACAAGCTACAAAATAACATTAATACATATTGAAAAATAATACAAATTTTTCAAAAAGTACTTTTTTTAATAAAGTACCAAATGCATCAATAGTACATTAATACAAAACATTTTTAATGAAAGTACTTTTTTAAAAATTTTTTTAGTACATATTTTTTCTTAAGAATGAAACATTTTACGGAAAGAGTACTACAAATTCTTATATTGAAATGAAACATTAAAATAGTAAACATTTTTAAGTAAGCATATAAAACTTTTAAAAAATTACTTTTTTCAAAACATAAGTACATACATATGTATGTACATACCAATTTTTTAAAAAATCAATTTCATGAAAATTGCTGCAAAATAGTATTAGAAAATTAAGTACAAATCCAAAAATAAAAAGTAAAAATACATACAAAGAGTACTATCTTTGTAATAAAGTACTAAATGTTTCAAAACTACGAAACTAATATTACCAAATGTTTAGTACTTCTTCACATACATACATTTTACTAAAAAAATTCTTATATTAAAATCAAGCATTAAAATATTAGAAAACTTGGAAAACTAAAAAATTTAACAAAAACGTACTCTTCAAAAAAAAAAAAAAACTACTAGCTTCTTTAAAAATTATTAAATTCAATTCTAAAATTGCTGCAAAAAATATTAGAAAATTAAGCAAAAATGCAAAACGTAATTATAAAACTTTTTTAATGCAAATCAACAATTATTAAAATTTCCTCAAAAAAAGTAAGAACTGAATATATCAGTAATTTTTATAAGTACCAAACAAATTACTAACAAAGTACTAAAAAAAATTTATATTGAACAGAAAGAAACGTTAAAAAAAAATATTTTTTTTTTAAATTTTAAAAAAGTACTTTTTTCAAAATGGCAGTAAATTACAAAATAGATAAAGAAAAGATCTCAACATGCCTACACGAAAGCGCTCATTAATTAGACATGTGGAAATATCGCTAAACTAGAAAGAATAGAATTAAGCTGATACCACTAAATTTATAGAATAATTTGTCAGCAATAACTTGTATGATAAGTTACCTCTCTCAGGTTAAATTGGCTACAATTTCCATCACTTCACTTTCATTATAAATTATACCCTTCACCTTAAGTTTGTCATTCCATTTGTAATTTCCACAATATAATTTTCCGACCCTATAAAGTATATATATTCTGGATCCTTATAGATAGCGGAGTCTATTAAGCCATGTCCGTCTGTCTGTTAAAATCAATTTTCTGAAGTCCCTAGATATATTCGGGACTTCATATATATTTAAAATATATATTTATATATATTTAAAATTAGCAAAATCCGTCCATAAATAACGAAGATATGAGCAAAAATCCGAGACAAACTTTGAAAATTTCATCAAAAAAACTATCAAACAAAGTGTATTAATATAATATAGGTATGTATGTATATGTACATAGGTATGTACATATATAATATAATTATGCATCCATAACAAAGGTGAAGGGTATATAAGATTCGGCATAACCGAATATAGCAGTCTTGTTTTATTTTACATTCCTCTCTGGTCATATCAAAACGTTGCAACATTTAAGTCATTTACACAGTTGGTAATATGTACCTATAAACAAAAGTTTCGATTTCTTGATTATTCTTAATATTTTAAATCATTGTTTTTATTTCGTTCAGTGTATATATTTCTTAATGTGATTCATAGCCTTAAACATGTGAGAAAAAAAACTCGATACAATTATGGTATAAATAAAAAAGTACACATTTCTTTATTTGTTATTTATTTACTTTTTTCGACATTCCTGAAAAAAAAAACAAGAAATTAGCTGTGTATTCAAACATAAAATAATCATATTACACGGAAAACTAAATAAATCACCTCATATGTACATACATGCATATGTATATGGCAGCACTATTTAATCAATTGCAATGTGTAGTGTAAACTTTAAAGTGCGAGTATAGTTACGAACCTATCAACAGCAATAACAACAGAATTGTTTGCATTTAAATAATATAAATAACAACAACATAACATAACAAAACATCAACAGCCATAAATGTTAAACTAACAACAACTAGACATGACAACAATTACACACAACAAACGAAATGAATCGCAACAATAACAATAACAACAACAAAACAAATTAAAATAAAACAAAAAAAAAAAAAACGACGAAGAGTAAATTATAATAATACGAGTGTGTATACACCAAAACATAACAATAACAATGCAAACAAACAAACAAACAGCCATGTTTATTTATTTCTAGGCAATGTTGTCGTTGTTGATGATGGTGTTGTTGCTATTGTTGTTGGTGTTGCATGAGTATTTCGTGCAGGTTTGTGTATAGGTTAAACAGAAAAACCCCTTTTTTTGATCGTTTCTTAATGACAATAACAAACGAACGAGAAATTAACGAAACAAGGAATTTGACGAACAATATGTATGTATGTACGTACACACACACACAATATTGAAGTAAATTTATAACGATTTAATAAATATAATCGTTTAGTGTCAGGTGGGTGTTGTTGAAAACACGAAAACAATAGACGTAAATTACACGAATTTACATGGCTAAAGGGGGCGAATAACACATTAAACAAAAAAGAAAACGTATTTTTAAGTGTTAATAGCAGAAAGGAAAAAGGTCAATCTGAAAAGAATTTCTATTATTAAGGTTTTTGTCTCTATTATTTACTTAATTTTGTAACAGTTGTTAAAGAAGTTTCTTTTAGAATGCTGTTTATTTTAATTGCCCTGTTTGTTTTATTTGTTTGAGAAGTGTTTAGCAAATAAATGTTTATACCTATGGCGAATTTTGTTTTAAGTAATTGCTTTTGTAAAATAAGTAACGTATTAGTTTATAATAGTAATTAACATTCTTTTTTGAGATTGTATCATAATGAATGAGAATTATTAAATAAAGGGTGATTTTTTAAAAGCTATAAAAAAGTTAAAAAAAACCATAAAATTCAGAAAAATGCATGAAATCTTTATTTGAATCGATAGTACATGTTTGAAGATTATTTCATGCAAATGTTGACCTTGACTGCGCCTCAAATGGTCCATCCGCTTAGTCCAATTTTGGCATACTCTTTCCAACATTTCGGCCGGTATCTCACGAATTATTGCTTCAATGTTGTCTACCAACGCTTTAACATAGCCCCACAAAAAATAGTCTAAAGGCGTCAAATCGCACGATCTAGGCGGCCAATTGACCGGTTCCGAACGTGAAATAAAATGTTCAGTGAACTCGCGTCTCAATAAGTCCATTGTTGCGCGTGTTGTGTGGCATGTGGCACCGTCTTGTTGAAACCACATGTCATGCAAGTCAAGCTCTTGCATTTTGGGCAAAAAAAAAGTTGGATATCATCTCACGGTAGCGCTCACCATTCAGAGTTACGTAACGATTCATATCATCTTTGAAGAAGTACGGTCCAATGATGCCACCAGCCCATAAACAGCACAAAACTGTGACTTTTTCTGGATGCATTGGTAACTCTTGCAATGCTTCTGGCTGATATTCACTCTAAAATCGACAATTCTGCTTATTTACGTACCCATTGAGCCGCTTCAGCGCGATTAACTTTCTTAACAGAGCACGCATTTTGATAATAAAATTTAATAATTGGCAAGCGTTGTTCGTTTGTAAGACGATTCATGGTTAAATTATAGACCAAAACACGAAACGTGCGTCAGCTGTTTAAACCAGTGTTGTCAAAAAGATAATAGCTAAAAAATCACCCTTTATTATTAAAGGTAATACCTTTAAAAAACGTTATGAATATTATGTGCATATTATGTTTAAAATAAACTATTTGAATCCAGAAAAACTTTTTATTTTGGACAAATTAAAAAACTTAACGGAACTTTATTTACTTAACTAAAAGCTTTAAAATTAAATTATTGATTTATTCACATAATTTAGTAAATCTTCTTTTCAAATTCAGAAAAACAATTTATTTCGAACAAATTAGAAAACTTAACGAAACTTTATTTTCTAAACAAAAAGATTTAGAATTAAACTGTTAATAAATTCGTTAAATATAAACAAGAAACAATAAATATCAAAATAAATTTTTAATTTTATGCAAATTAAAAAACTTAACGAAACTTTATTTTCTAAACCAAAAGTTTAAAATTAAAATATTGTTACAATCGTTTAATATATTGAAGCTTCTCTTTAATCTCAGATTTTTTTTTATTTCCGACATTTTAAAAAACTTAACGAAACTTTATTCGAAAAGTTTTTGAAATAAAATATTAATACATTCGTTGGATGTTGAAAAGCAGATATCAAAATCAACTATAATTTTGTAGTTTCGACACAACAAATTAATTAACCTTAATAAAATCTAGGAAAATATTTTTTAATATTGACAATTTAAAAAACTGAACGAAAATTTATTTTCTAATCCAATCATTTTTTAAATCGACTATTGCTGTATACGTTTACAAAAGCAACTATTGAAACCAAGAAATAAATTCACCTAATTGGCATCACTGTTTTTTAACTCTTTTTCTTCTTATTTAATTTCTTTGATTTTCTGTACTCAATTAGCATTATAATTGTATCTATGAAATTCCATCAATTTCAATCTACATATGAGTTTTTTTTGCTCATTGTTGCCTTTTCCTCTTCTGCTTAAGGCAGCTGTCGTTAAAACTAGTACATGGTTGTTGGTTTTATTTTCTGTTTATTTTGTTTCTTATTCCATTTCTTTCTCAATTTGTTGTTGTTGTATGTAATTAAATGAGAGTACATGTGTATGAGTGTGTATCATTGAAAATCTCGCGAATACTTTGTATATCTTATGATTTCTTAATCATATTAATATACCTACAAACAATTGAGGCATGAAATAAAATCACCACAAATAATAATGGTATGAACAATTTTATTCAAGTAGGAAACTTATTTCTTATAGGTATGTAGGTACCTATATGTATGTATGTATTTTATTTGCTTCTTCTTTAACTTAACAACAGAAACATGATTGGGCTATACAGCAACAAGAAAAATAAACCTGGCCATTTAAAAGTTTCACACATTTCAGGTTTATGGCGAGTGTGTGTGTGTATGTATTACGAGTATGTACTTTATAAATTTAATTAACTCCTTCACTTTGTAGCTATTTAGTTTAGTTTCACGTAATGATTTCCCCCCCGAGGATTGAAAAGAGATAACTGGGAGAATAATAAAGAGATGGCGAGATAATTGTTATATACTATTAAATTCTCTTTCAAGCATGGATGGATAATTCTGTACAATACAGATTTTGTATTAAAATTTTGTGAAGCGAAAGTGGCAAAATATAATTTTTAATGGGATGGTTATACAAAATAAAGTTTTATTTAAGTAAATATGTATAGGAAAAACTATTTTAAATATCTTGTTTGAAAAAACATGTTTCGTTAAGTTTAATAAATTGAAAATTACATAATTTTTAATTGATTTAAATAGTCTTTAAGCTGTTTTAAATGGGAAAAATGGCAAAAATTTTAGTTAAGTTTTTTTTTTTTTGATTTAGAAAATAAAGTTTCGTTAAGTTTAATATGTATGTATATCAAACTTAACAAATATTTAGATTTTTAAAGTAATTTAACAAGTTTACACAAATACACAATAATACCCTGGTTAGCTAATTGGGACCGGAAAAACGAGGCGCAAACCGAAACGACGCAAACCGAATCACAGTTTTCCATACATTTGTATTCATTTTCATTTAATTCGTTCCGAGACTCATAATTTTAGTAAAAAAGAATTGATAGCAAATACCAATTTTTTTTATTATTATTTGTGTAATAATAGTTTTTATCAAAGAAAAAAAAAAATAACAATTCATGAAAAACACATAAAAAACATAAAAATATTAAGATTAAAACTTGTAGACAATTTAGACTTCGACGGGAAATCCCCTTTTTCTATTTTTGCTTTGTGCATACAAACATTTATTAACGACGCAAATCGAAGCACTAACGATACAACTTCAAAGCAATGCGACACAAACTGAAGCAAAAACGACGCAATATCGAAGCCACGGAAATTTTAAAAAGACGCAACTTCGAAACGACGCAAAGCGGGGTATTGGAGTATAGGTACTATGAGTTCTTGGGAAATACTTTTAATTTAGAAAATTCAGCTTTTTAAAGCTTGATTTGTATGATATATTTTCCATCCCTGCTTAAGATTTAAGCAATTATGAACTGCTTGCTTATTCACTTAAATTCATGCCGTTAAATATTGTTGTGCTAATTGATTTTAATGACTCATTTATTTATTTTGTTTTATTTCGATTAGTTTCAATTATACTGATTATGAAAGCCTCTAGTGTTTAACTGAAACTTGGCAAATAGATTAATAAATACTTAAAAGATAAATAAACTTTTATTTATTTAGTCTGTTATAACAAGTTGAATTATTAAAATATACATTTAAAATCTTATTTTCAATTAAGCAATTACCTACTTTTATTATTCATTTGTTTTCAAATTCTTCTCTATCCCTAACGACGTAAACAAATAAACTGTTATTTTGCTCTCTTTTTCCTAAACACTTTAATGTTGGCTCTCTGTTTTCATTCACCTGAAATAAATTAAACAGCAACAACAAACACACACACACACAAGAAAAAACAATAAAATAAACACACGAAAACAAATCGTAACAATTTAAGTACAATTTGTACTCGTTTACATCTTTCCACTTCATAGTCATTCATATCTATTTCGTGTGGCGTTCAATTTGTTGTTGTTTTGCATTGTTGTAGATATGTATTTTATTATATAAAAAAATCAAATTATAACGTTATTAATATACTATACTTAAATATTTATTCACAGATAGTCGTTGTTTGTTGATTTCATACAAATAACTCGCCCGCTTATTCGTATTACCTAAATTACCACTTATGGTTGGTAATAAATAAAAAAAATCACTGAATTGGGGTTATAAAATGATTTATGTTTAATAAATACCGCTAATATACTTTTCAACTTGTTTGTTTATTCTTACATATTTTTTTTGTTAAATTTACTAAATAAATGTTACAAAAAATTGTCTTAAATGTGCTAAATAAATATAATATTTTTTTAATAGATGATATGATAACATTCATGAAAACATTTCTATAAAATTTTATTTATTTAATATTAAAATTTTATTTTAATTCTCTATTAATTCATTTAACCCCAAACTTAAACTTTCCCAGTAATTTCACAAACATTTTCAATATAAATTTCCACCATTGTCCTTACCTTTCCCTTTAATGAAGCTAAATCAGCTGTTTTCCGCCACAACTGGCGCTAGATATCAAAACAAATCAATTGGCATCTCTGTTGTGTGGTTTTGCCTTGTCATACACACATTGTTGTTGTTTTTTTATTTGGGTTCGTTTAATTTGTCTGTGAAACTTTAGTTTTATTTATTGTTGTTGCCGCCGCTTATTTTATTTTAGTAGTAGTTTTTGCGAAATATTATTGATTAGTTTAGAGATAGTTGTTTAACATTTCGCATTTAAATAATTTGCGTGTATGTATGTACATATGTATATGTATGTATGTACATATGTATGTATGTTTTTTTATATTGTTTTTGTTGTCTTTAATTTAATGGCCGACTATTGCTGTCTGTCTGTCTGTGTTAATGTTGTTGCTGTTTTGCTAGCAACAAATTAGATAAATATTTACATACTCGTGTTTAACTTTGTTTTTTATTTTTGTGTTATTCATTCATTCTGTTGTTGTTATAGTTGTTGCTTTAAAATAATTAATATTTGCGTGTGTATAGATAGATAAATAAATATAAAATTAAATATTGCTTAGAGCGTTGAAGCCAATGAAGAATGAAGAAGAAGCAAAGATAAATAAGCGAAAAATATTGTGATTTTTTTGTGCTGCTATATATTTCTATTTCTGTTTCTATTTTAATATTAATATTCGGTTTTTACCTATAATTTGTCGTTTGCTTTTGTTTTTGCATAATAAACGACATTCACACATGTAAACAGTGGGTCGCAAGTGGGGTTTAGTTGAAATGAATAAAAATTGTGAGTTAAGCAATGGTAAATTGAAGCTAAAATTGTACTACTTATGGCTAAATTCACAGTCTTTAGTTAGCTAATGACAAAGGCTTAACTAATGATTCTTTATTCGCAATGCTTAGTTTGTCATAAGAATAGCAAGTAATAATTAAACAATTTTAGTTTACCAATGGTTAACTAATGACCGAGAATTCGGCCATTAATGTTTGACGATTGAAGCCAAAATTATGCAATTTAATAACTAATGAATACAGCCAAATTTTAAATAGTTTAAGATTGACTATAACAGCTAGTATTTTAGAAACTTAAAAATTAAGGATTGAAGCAAAAATTTGTCAATAAAAAGATTGACGATAAAAGCTAAAATTTTAATTTTTAATGATTGACGATTAAATATTAAACCATGATTGAAGTTAAAATTTTAAATCTTAAAATTGTACGATTGATGCCAAAACTTGACAATTTCATTAATCCACGATGATTGAAACTTAATTTTAAACAATTTAAGATTAAGCTAAAAACTCACAATTTAAAATTTATGATTGAAGCGCATTTTTAAATATTTAACGAATTACGATTGAAGCTTAAATACATATGTAAACTTATTTATTTATTAAAAAATTTATTATAATTAAAATTACAATAAATCTAGGGCTAAAAGCACTAGCATCAATGACTATCGGCTTAATATTTCTTGAATAAGTGTGAATATGTTAGTATTTTATTAGATAATGATAATAAAATTCAAATTAGGTTATGAAAAGAAATTTTCTTTAAGAATTCAAATACTTTTGGAGTTTTTAAAAATTCAACAATGTTAGAGGGCTTAAAAATTGATGCACGTAGATTGAAGAGTACTGGGCAGTCCACTAAGATGTGAAAGACAGTTATTGGCGAGGAGCTGCAAAAGGAACATATTGGCTGTGCAGTTTTGTTCAATAAATATTGATTTGTGAGACGCGTATGTGTTAATCGCAGCCTAGTGAAACATTTATTTTGCAAGCAATTGGTTGATGTTGGTAGATTAACAGGTTGTTTTGTTGGGTTAAAAGTTTTGTAGTGGTGGTTGTATTCGTTCCATTTACGATCTAAGGAAATATTGAGCTTTATGGTGGCACATTTGGTTACAAATTGTTTTAATTTTGGAATGAATAAGTAAAGCTGAAATTTAACAACAAAAAGATTAAAGACAAATTCTAAAAAGTTAAAGCTTACGTTTAGCAATTAAATGAAGCCAACATTTAACTTACGATTTGACAACTTAATAAACCCAATTGATTTCAAAATATTTCATCGAATAGAACAAGAATTGAAGCATAAATACGACAACTAAAATATTGATTTAAACTAAAATTTTAAACTTAAAAAAGCCGATTGAAAACCAATTTTGCCAACTTAAAGAAACCGCTTTAAGTCTAAATTTGACAGCGAAAAGAACTATGTTTGAATCTTTAATTCGACAACTAAAGCACAATAAACAGTTGAAGTTAAAATTTTAAAAACTTAAGGAACCCGACCAAAGCCAAATTTACCAATTTAAAGAACCTGAACGAAAAAAAACCGTGATTGAAGCAAAAATATGCCAACTAAATTATTGCAAATTCAAGATTGATGATCAGGATTGATGTTTTATACAAAAATTTTAAACGTAAGAATCGTATTGAAACCAAATTTGCCAACCTAAAGAATTCATAATCACCCCTATCGTGAATAAAAATTCCACATGATAATAGGAAAAATGTGAAAGGGGAACAAATTTCATGGGGAATTTTTATTCACAATAGGGGTGAATATAATCTTAAACTCAACAACTGAAATATTCACGATTGAAGCTACAATTTTGGTATAGAAATGTGGATGATTAAAGTTAAAACTTGACAACATAAAGAACCTGATTGTAGTCAAAATTTGAGAACGAAAAGAACCAAGATAGAAGCTTAAATTCGACAATGTTAGTATTTGAGTTTTAAAAAATTAAGGAATAATGCTAAAATTAAAGAAACCCCGAAACTAATTTAATTTTTTAAGTGAGTGAAACTATAATTTTAATATTAAAAAATTTACGCTGGTAGCTTCAATTTACTAACTTACTGAATCTCGTTTGAAGTAAAAATTTAATAATGTAAAAAACCAAGATTGCAGTTAAAATTTTACAATTTTAAGGAATCACGCTTGAAGCTATGTCAGCTTTCACACTCTGCAATTCTGACTCGTATAGGCGAGTATTTTTGGATGAGAAGGGAAAAGAGAATAAAAGGGGTACAAACTTGACGATACTAGTCAATTTTCTTATTTCCTTTTTTTCTTGCATGCTCATTTGTATGAAAAAGTACGAAAATTGAATTGACGTGTGTGTACGAAATAGCAAGTTCAAAAGAGAATTGAACAAAAACTGGTCAGCTAAAACTAAAGAGTTTGAAACGGGACTATAGTTTGCATTTTATAAGCTTAAATATTGAGCTATAATTTGATTATTTAAAGGAACCATGATTAAGCTTAAATTTAACAACTTGCAAAGCATAGATGATTGATGATTAAATTTGACAACAACAAATATAATTCAAGCAAAAATTTAAAAAATTAAAGATTCACGTTTGAAGAAAAAAATTTACAATTTGCAGCTACCTACATACATTGGCAATTGGTCAGATTAAGGGCCTCGATTAACGCTAAAATTCGAAAGTTTAAATATGTTTGAAGCTTAAAATTTCAATACATACATATAAAGTTTCACGTTTGCAGCTACAAATTTACAATATAAAGAACAACTATTGCAGCTTAAATTTTCTAACTTAGGAGCCTCCATTAAATCATAAATACGAAAGTTTAAAATATTAACAAGTCTACTCGTATACTCGTATAAACTAAAACACTCTTGCCCCACGGTTTCTCATACATGTCATGTCCATTATCTTTCAATGTATTGAGTTAAGTGTTGTCTATTAGTGCTTGAAATTCAATTCCAATTTAATCCGATTTAAATTGTAGGCTTTTAATAGCAGATTCTAAAATAAATGTACAGACAAACAGAAAACTATAAATGAGAGCGGTAGAGGAATAAACAAATCTTGCCAGTTGTAATCAGCAAATTATAAATAATTTTAAATTTTTTGTTCAACGCTTTCGTTTAATATTATTTTTATTATACCTATTGCTGTTACTTATTTTTGCAATAAATGTTGGGTGTGCTGGCCTTTTAAAATCTTCTATTTGTTTTAAATACTCGTAAATCGGTTTGTGTTTTATCGTAAAGCAAATAACATGTTAATTGATTTTTATGAATAAGAAACAATTCAAACATTTTTAAATAAAACTAAAAATTCAATGTGAGCAGATTTGTTTGCGCGTGTTTATTTTTGTGGCTGCTCTTTTAAGAGTTTCGTGGTAATTTATAATTAATTTGCTTTGTAAATGAGTGTTTTTATTTGAAATTAAATTATTTGTTTTATATTATGTTTATGATGTTGTCTTATTTGCATAATAAAATATTACTAATCAATTTAAAACATACACAGTGGTACAAAATACTTTTAATAATGATATTTTAAGCCGTTTTAAATCGAAATTGATTATAATTTGTTAAAGGTTTACCCCCTTATTCAAAAACGATTATTAAATTTAACAAACGTTTATTTAACAAATTTTTATGTGAAAATCTGTCTTAATAAAATTTAACAAACGTTTATTAAACAAATTTTTATATGAAAATCTCTCTTAATAAACGTTTGTTAAATTTAATAATCGTTTTTGAATAAGGGGGTAAATATTTATAATTTTGTAGTTACTTTTCTCATCTAACCCACTGTTGATTAATGATTTACTGTGTTTTTTTGTTGATACATTTTAAATAAATCGCAGTCGTTATAGAATATTTAACTTATTTTGAAACTATTGTAATGTGTAGTCTTCCCGAGGTTTTATTGATTTTTATATATGTATTTATGTAAATCACATTAATAATAATTTGTTTAACAGCGATGTTCTAATTTCAACGTGATTAAAAATCCATATGTAAATAATTTATTAAGAAATTTCAAAAAAATTTATCAATTATTCTCGATTTCTGAGGATTACAAAGGGTGAGTTTAACACTTAGTAACAAATATTTATAATTTCAGTAAAAAAACAAACAATTAACTCCAGTGTTAGAGTGAAAATTTTTTTCTTTTTTTTTTTGGTAAAGAATTTTAATAAATACCATATGCAGCCATTTTATAATTTTTTTCATATGCAGCCACTTATGTACATACCATTTTCTTTTGATTTTTTTAAAAATCTTTTTGAAACTATTTCTATTTTAATTACATTTTTAGTTTTGTACTAATGAAAGAAAATTTTTGGAATTCATTGAAAATAAGGGGTCCATTTATTTCTTAACATTTATCATTTAAAATAATTTTTTATTTAATTTTGAAAACAAGTTTCTTCTTTTTTTTTTTTAAATCCTAAATTTTTTGTCAAAATCGGCAATTTCATACAAATCGCTTATTCGAAAAAAACGTTAATTTTTAAAGAATTCATTTACTTAAAATATCTACAATTTCACAATAAATATTAATTTCCTAAAAAAATCGAAATCTAAAAATCGCCTATTTAGCTAAATAATCGCTAAATTTAACTAAAAATCGTTAATATTACCAAAAATAGCAATTTCATTAAAAATATTGCCAATTTTTTAAAATAAAGCAAACAATTAAAAAAACGTAAATTTAAAAATAAATCGCTTAAAACACGCAAATTAAAAATATCGATACATTCACTTAAACTCGCTAATTTTACCAAAAACTCTAGACACTATAAATATCAAAAATTTCGAAAAAAAAAGAAATCGCTTAAATTATGAAAAATCGCAGTTTTAACAAAATAAAATTTAAGAACCAACACTGAAATTAAGCTCAAACTTGAAGAACCGGGATTGAAGTAAAAATGTTACTGTTTAAGGAACCACAATTGAAGCTAAGTAAAGAACCATGATAGAAGCTTAAAACAAAATGATTGAAGCTAAAATTTTAAATATTTAAGAAACCACGATTGAACCTAAAATTTTACTAATTAAAGAGCCATAATTGAAGCTTAAATATGACAGCCTAAAAAATGAAGATTGAAGCTAAAATTTTAGTAACTTAAGAAACTAAGATTAAAGCTTTAATATGTCAACTTAAAGAACAAGGGTTGAAGCTAATATTTTACTGCTAAATGAATCACGTTTGAAGCTAAAATTTGACAAATTAAAGAACCATGATTGAAGTTTAAATTTGACAACCTAAAAAACAAAGTTTGAAGCAAAAATATTACTATTTAAGGGATCACATTTGAAGTTAAAATGTCATAAAGTCAAGAACCAAAATTTAAGCTTAAAACAAAGAGACTGAAGCTAAAATTGAAAGTATTTAGGAAACCACGATTCAAACTGAAATAACCAAAAATTTTACTTCTTAAGGAATCACGATTGAAATCAAAACTTCACAGAACCATTATTGAAGCTAAAATTTGAATAAAAAAAAAAACAATTCAAGTAAATAAGTTTACAATGAAGGAACCATGTTAAAGCTTAAATTTGACAACTTAAAGAACCCGTCTGATTTTATAATTAAATCGTTTATTTCTTGGTTAGAATAAATCGAAAAATGCCTCCAAATAAATGTTGTAAAATTCAATCTCAAAGAAAAATTCTTATTAAAAGGAAAATCATTGAATTACCTTAAATTTTAAGTAATTTAGTTTTTATAACTAAAAATAAGTGATAATTTGGGTAATTTGTTTAAGTGGACGAGTTATTATCGCTTTCTGGCCGGAACACATCAATGCTGCGTGTAAAGGCTGTAAATAAATAATTGTAAAGAATATTTACAAATTAGCATCAACATTTGATAGTTAAATCTTTGCCTTTATTGCTCTAAACATTAATAATTTTTTAACCATTATTTGCAATGGTTTATTTTGTATTTTGTAAAGTGTGTAAGTGGACGAGTTAGTTATGGTTTCTGGCTAGAATATAATTCTTTCTTTAGTTGTCCCCGTATACATTAAATTTTGCTTAAACAATTTGATAATTCTCGCCAAAACGAGTCTTGCGATTGTTGCAAATAAAAGTTGTAAAATTCTTAGGCAGTGCCTCAATGAAAATTAACTTTTCAAAAGTTATTTGAAACTATTTTTTATTTAACGATATATAAGTCGTTATTTGGTAATTTTAATAAATGGGCTAAATTTTCTGGTAACTGAAAGTTAGTTTTTTTTTATAATATTTTCTAATTTTTTTAAATATATGTAAGTTTCATTCATGAACATACATTAATTATAAAACTATTTGAAATATTTAAATTCTCTAAACATTTTCTATTATTTTTGTAAAATTATAGTTAAATATTTATAAATACTTGCCCTGTATATGTTTATAGCGTTTTTATGTGTTTGACTTTTTTAATTTTATTATTTTCAACATCTAGGCCGTCTGTCTGTGCGTCTTTCGGTCGTTCATCCGTCATAATTTTTTCAAGGTGACATGTTTGCAGCAAATGCATTCATACATACTACGTGTGTGATGCAGTACGGTATGTGCAAACGCATGTGTGCGTCGGCTAACAATTTATGTGTGTATCTATCTATTGTTTAACTGAAAAAACGCACATAAACTATAATAATGGAAATAAGTTTAATTTATGCATAAACAATAATAATATTAAATAAAACCAATGCCTAAACTAAAATAATGAATTGACTGACTGGTAAACAAATACGGTGTGTATAAACACAGAGTTGTATAAAAGAGAGTGATGCCACTCACTTATAATGAACTCTTGCAGGGATGGGAATGTTTATATTTTAAATGTAATGGTAATATTCAGCAATATTAATGAAAAGTTGTATAATTAGTAATTTTATGATTATAAGTCTTATTTTAAGTATTTTAAAGGCTATATCATTTATAAGTATTGCTAAGAAAGCCACATTGTCTAGAAAAGTATTAAATCTCAAATATTTTATTGTAAAACAAAAGCCACCAAATCTATATTTTAGCCTTTTTTAATGGTTTAATTAATGGCTAATGAACATATTAAACACCTCTATTACCAAGCTTCCTTAAATTTTATATAAACTGAAACTAAAGACAAACAAACAAAGAAAGAAACAAACAAACAAATAAATAAATTCACTAATTGCCTCGTTACAAACACGTTTAAATTTGGGTTAATTGTCATTCACCATAAACAGCAAGACACTCAGTGAACGCACTCAACCATTGGAACAATTTTAAAACTCTTCGTTATTGGCCTCACCATTAACAGCAACTAAAACTAAATCTTACATTCTTTTATTTATTTTCTATATCTCATTTTATTTATCTTAATTTGCTTTTAATTTAATACACTTCAAAATGCCAGTCAGTTCTAGTCAATATATAGCTAAACTAAATTCTTAATTCCCTGGTACTGACTTGCATCTTACTGTCTGTCTGTTTTTCTGTCCGTCCGCTCCTGTGTCCGTTCTGACCTGTGTTGTAATTGTGTGATTTGTGTTGTTGTTCTTTTTATACCCTACACCACCATAGTGGGCTGGCTGGCTGGCTGTCCATGTAAAGCTTGTGCGCAGAGTACAGGTCGAAATTTTGAAGATATTTCGATAAAATTTGGTACGTGATATTTTTTCGGTCCATGGATGAATGGGATTGAAACTGATAGAAATTATTTCACCTGGCCCCCATACAAATGTCCTCCCGAAATTGGGGTTTACCGATCATAAATGTTTGAATTATGCAAGTATTCAAACAAATTTCATCGAAAAATGAGTGGTAAATGAAGCCAAATCACATCTACAAATTTTGTGCAGATCGGTCCATAATTACTCGTATCTCCCATATAAGGCCCACTTCCGAAAATCACTTTAAAGATAATAACTCTCTCAAAAATGTTGGTATCCAAATAATATTTAACGCAAATATATTTCATATGTATGCAAATAATACGGTACAATTTTATTATGATCGGTCCATAATTGGTTCTAGCTCTCATAATAAAATTTGACACAAATATGTTTCTTATATACAGAATTAATGACACCTAATTTTATAATGGTCGGTCCATAATTAGTCGAAACTCCCATATAAGACCCTCTCCGTAGTTCAATTTAAGCTTCATAAATCTTTTAAAAGTATTTGTATCGAGATAAAGTTTAACATACATAATATTTATATTGATAGACATCATGACACAAAATTTTTGGATGATCGGTTCACAATAGGTTATATCTCCCATATAACGCCCATACATATACTGGGTGTAGGGTATTATATGGTCGGGCTTGACCTTTTTATTTTTCTGTTGCAAAGCTTTAGCCACATTTTTAATCAATCATCTCATACTCAATTTACTTTTCAGTGTTTAAGTCGTTTTTGTAAAATGTTTTCACGCTTTTCGTTAGATATTTATTTATTTAGTCGTCGGGTTTTTTTTCAGCATATTTTGTAGTAGTTGATAGATATTGTTGTTTTTTGTGTTCTATTGGCTGGTTTTGTTGCTGTTGCCATTGTGTAGCTAAGCAGAGACTTAAAGGAAGCAGTCATTTAGTTTTTTTTTGGATAAATGATAAACAAACTAGACTCACGATGTTTAAGCTACATTGGTGGATCCTGGCCAGAAAGTGAAAACATTTATTTATAATTTATTTATTTCTTTAAAGAAATTATCACTTATTTTTAGTTACAAAAATAAATCACTGAATATAATGACTATAAAAAGAGTTGTCTTTGATAAAGATGCGTTATCTCGAATTTCAAAACTTTTATTTGGATCAATCGACACTTTCTTAATTTATTTTTTTAATTTTCGATTTTTTTTTGTAATTTTGTAAGTTAACTGATTTTGTGTTAAATTATTGATTTTTTTTATGAAATAAGCGATTTTAAGTTTTAATAGATTATTTGTGTTAGTAAATAATTGTTATAATTTTTAATGAAATAACCTGTTTTATTTATAAGAATTTGTAATGGTTTTAAAAATAAGCTGTTTTTTAATTAGGCGATTTTTTTAGATTTTTTTAAATAAGCAATTTTTTAAAATTGTTAATTTTTTGTGTAGTAGCTCGTTTTTCTTAAAAATGTTTGAGTTTTAAATTAGCGTTTTTTTGTTGAATCAGGGTTTTTTAATTCTTTTATGAAATTGTTTATTTTTTTGTGAAAAAAATGATTTCTGATTTGTGCATAATTGTGGATTTTTTGTGAAATTGTCGATTTTGCAAATCGCAAACAATTTTGTATATTGTCGTTTTTTATAAAATAAATTTTTTTTCCAAAAATTTGGAATTTAATGGAAATTAGGGAAAAATTTTTGATTTCTGGCCAAAATATACATTTTGTAAATAAGCGTTTCTTCACAAATAAGCGTTTTTTTTTTTTCTAAAATTGACAATTTCTTGAAAAATGTCATTTATTGACGAAATTGTTGATTGCAAATTAACAATTTTTTTTTTTTAATTCAAGTAGTTTTTGTTCGACCTTTTTATGTATAATAAATAAAAATTCCTTTATTTCAAGCTCGAGGTCAGTTAAATTTTATTTTATTTTAACTGACCTCGAGCTCGAGGAATTTTTATTTATTAATTTTTTTTTTTTTTGTCAAATAAGCGTTATATTTTTTATATTTAATATTGTTAACTTAGCTTGGTTTTTATGTTCAAACGGACTTCAAAGAAGAATAATTGTTAAAAATTAAGCGATTTTTGTGTAAAACTGCATTTCGAAATGCCTTGTACCTAAATATAATTTTACTCTTTATGAATTCTGTCTTAATGATATACCTACTTTGTATATATGTACATATGTACATTAGTACATATTTTATGTTTCTAACACTCATTCGCCGCCAAAACTATTTGATAACTTGCAAAAAAACAGCAAAAATAGTTACAACAAACAAAAGAAAACCACATTTACATAAACATAATACACACACACAATGCAGACAGACAATTGCATATTTTCCACTTCTTCGTCTACTGGTCTGGTAGTAAAGAATTACACAAGCATATTTGCTCTCTCACTTGATTTTTCAATTACAACAAATTTAAGCTAAACTAAACCATACCAAACATGGTTAAGCACAACAACAACAAACAAAGTATTGTTGTTATTTATAACACAACAACAGCAACAAAAAAATAAATGTAAAAAAGATTTGAAACAAATCGCGTACAGTTGACAAGATTAACAAGCTTTACCACCATCGTCATCATGATTATCAACAACATCATCATCGTCAGATTACAAACAAACATTACATTAATACTAACTAGGTATATATGTATGTTTGTACATACATATGTATAATATAATACACACATTTTATTATTATTTCTTTTACTCTTTAAACTAACTACCTATTTACCTTAAAAACATGCATGCTTATGTTTACTTTGATACAAGTCGTACATAACCACCACAATCCCCCAAGATTTGTTTCTTTTTTCCTTGTTTTGTTACAGACACCCAACTCCCTGTTATTTTTTATATTTATATTGATATTCCTTTTGTTTACCTTCTTAAATATATTGTATGTACATATGTATGTACATATTTTCTTCTCTTACTCGTGTTCAATTTCCTTGTTTTTAGTCGGTCCCCCCTTTTTCCAATGTTTTGAATAAAAAACTAAAGTTACTGCACAGCAATAACAACAACACAACAACTAAAACTATACTCTCCTTCTTTTCTCTTCTGTTGTTTAGTTTTCTGCTTCTTCTTATTTTAGTTACATTCACTTTATTATGTACCAAAAAATGTCTGCATAAAACATGCTTGCACATGTATACACTAACAAACTTATACAGTAATTATGCTTTGTATTTACTCCTTGTTGTTGCTCTTATAAATTTCTTACTCCTTTATCTTTTGAAAACAGAGTTTGTAAGAGAATGAGCAAGGCAAATAAAATCTTTATTAAAAGTTTGAATGAAAAATTTTTTAAACATATTAAAACAATATTTACATACACACAGTGGTGGACATTAAGTTAGCACACTTCATATAAGCTGCAAATACATTTTTCTTTTATATGATTATAATTATTAACTGCAATGTCTGTTCATTTGTGTACACTATGGTTTGATCACATGTCCCGTTTTGTTCTTAATACTTTTTTCTATTTGTGGGGTTAATTGCAATTAATAGGCAATTTGAGCTGGACAATAATTTAGAACGTGATAATTTTTAGAGATACATAAGTTTTTAGGATTTAATAAGTGCTGAAAATATTTTATGAAACATAAGAACCAAAAGTCATAAAACACTATTTAACATGGCTAAAAAAGTGATGTACAGAGGAACGGCGAACACATAAATATACATACATATGTATGTATGTATGTATATGCATGTCTGCCTTTGTGGCAGATCTATTTAAGAGCTCCACCGCTATTCAAAGAAATATTTCAACAAAATTTGGTATTGACGACCCATGCATTTGGCCAAGTTGTGGAATAAAATCCAAAATACTTAGTACCTACGCAATTCTAGTTTTGGGTGGTTGTATTCTGGAAAGAAAACCACCGAAATGCAACAAATTAATGAAAAAAAAAAAAATGTGGAGTGGCGCGATATTAAGCTAACATGTAACATGTTTGAAAAACAAAGTGTTTTAAAAAATAATAAACAACAAAAAATATTTGCTCTAATTGGCAACAAATGCCAAGCTTGCTAACCTCGTGACCAACACTGTACATAGATTGTGTCAGGGTTTGGAGAAAAGGTTAGGAAGAACAAAGGAAATAAGAGGTAAACTTACATTTTAACGCTTATTGAGTAACATTAATTATTATATGGAACTGCTTGGGTTGGTTTTTCTAAAGGCAGAAAAGTATCTAAGTCGCAATTTACACAAAGCAATCCTTTAAGCTAAGCTGATTATCTTTTAGACATCGTGGTGAGGGGAAGATAATTTGTTTTACTCTCTTATTCGTAAATGCCAAAAAGCATAAATACGTGTATACCTACTAGGTATCAAATAAAAATAGAAGAAACACCGAAAAAATTTCATTCAAAAAATTGTATCAATCTTTTCAATAAGAATTTCTTCGTGTAAATTAGCACTATACGATAATTTAAATCATTACTTAAAAATGTTTGTTTGTTAATTAATATTTATTAATAATTATAATTATAAATTATTTTTATAAAAAAATTACAATTAGAAATAAATATTAATTAATAGGTACATAATTATAATAGTATTTAAAATATTTTCAGTGATTTATATTTTATAACTGAAAATAAGTGGTAATATTATTAACGGAACGAGTTTTTTTTATTTTCAAAGCAGTTTTCTGTCATTCTTGTTAAAATATTAAGTGATAAGTCAGCTAACCGGCTACTTAACAATTTTTAAGCTTTTTCTTTTTCTTTATAAAACCCTATATTTTATTTAAAGGTTAATAAATATCACATTCTTGTCTTGTTATTTGTGGCCATGCTTTGATTTTTTCTGCACAATGTGAGACACATGTGTGTCTTCCCCATATAAATTTACTAGGTACATGCAATTGTTTTTACTTTACCTCCTCTACACCCTTTGTCTGCAGTAAATTAAACAAGTTTTCATTCTTATTTTTTCTCTTAACACTCACGCCACACACGTTTTAAGCTAAAATTTATTATTTTATTTGTTGTTCTTATTTTTTTTAAACTTAACCACCCCATTTTTCCCCCACAACTTTATTTACACAAACTTGAAAAAAACAGGAACAAAACGCAATAAAAATTGCTACATGCTTAGTCATAATACAAACACATACACATTTACAACAAATATACACAACTACAACCTCATCATTATTATTATTATATACACAAAACATCCCAGTGATAATGACCATTAAAACAAATGAGCATTGTCTTCTTCAACTTCACTATTATTTTAAAGCTTTCCCCCCGCCCCCATTTTTTGCTCCACATCTTGAAATTACGCTTTAAAATGAACAACAATCATCATCAGCCTGCTTCTAATCATCAATTCATCTATCCAGCTACATTTTTACTTTTTATTTATCTCTCTATCCCATCACAACGCTTAAAAACACTTCTCCTTACACTCACGCACATATCACATAATTTCATTTCATCCCATTCTCATCCTCCAACCACCATCACTGCTTTGTCTCTCGCTTCACCACTTACTTAAATTGTGTACAAAAACAAAAATCCATATAAAAAAGAAAAGATGAAATTAAAATTGAAAAACTAATAAATATTTATTTTTCTCTTTTCTTCTACTTCAAACTCTCATCATCAACACTTTGTCGTCAACATTTTGATGCAAACTCTTGTTGTTGTTAATCATCTTCATGGTTTTACAAAAAAAAAAAAACCAACAAAAAAGTTAGTAAAAAACAAATCGTCTGTACTTTTTTGGATGCACAGAAATTTGCTTAAAATGCCAAACAATTGAAAAGCAAATGCGCAAAATATAAAGATACAACAACAACAACAAAACTATTACGCCTGGAAAAAAGCGTCATAAAATCATTAAAATACGCAGCAACAGAAAAAATATCTACCAACCACTTTAAAAAAGGTTAAAAAGAAAAACCCATCATAAACTAAACGTAAAAAAACGCACGCAGTCATCAGGCTACTCTACATAACAAGAACAGCAACAACAACAATAAAAACTGAGTAAAGAAAAGGAAAGAAAATCTAAAACGACGTGAAAAATCAAACTCTAGCATAAGAAACACACACTCTAAGCAGCGCCATTATTAATAAAATAAAACAACAAGCAAAAGAAAAGTTGTTTTTCTTTTTTATTTTTTAAATTCTTCTTCATACCTTCTTTTCTTCCCTGTTGTGAATATTAGTCGTATTATGTAGTTGTTGTAATAGTAGTACTCTTGACAAACTTACCAATGGGATAATAAAGTTGAAAAACCACTTACAAGAAAATCAAATCAAACTACAAAGAGCTAAAATTAATAACAACGACAA
This sequence comes from Bellardia bayeri, assembly GCA_950370525.1. Taxonomy (NCBI): domain Eukaryota; kingdom Metazoa; phylum Arthropoda; class Insecta; order Diptera; family Calliphoridae; genus Bellardia; species Bellardia bayeri. Next base: position 7,919,270 of record OX493264.1, on the reverse strand, counting down.
CAACGAGAGCAGCAGCAACAAACAAAAATCAACAACATCTACAATTTCATTAAAAAAGAAGAACAAGAAAAAAAAGAAGTTGTGCCGTAAGTAAGTAGACAATTTCCCTGTGTAACAAAACAAAAAAGCCACCTAAAATAAACACCAAGAGAGTACTGTGCATTAAAAAAGAGAAATGAGTTTAGCGTGAAAAATAGAGAGAGAGAAAGCCCCCACCTCGCTCCCCCTTGTAGAAACAAGTTTTGATAACAATGAAAAAGCACGTGCAAAAACATTGAGTGCTAGAACAGCAGTGTTTACAAATAAATAGCAAGTGATGTCAACTTAAAAAAAAACAATATATTAATGACGTTTTCTTTTGTACACAATATTAAACAGCTTTTTCGGTATATTTTTGAGTAGTCGAATTTAGATATATTAAGTAATAAATTAAAGGACTTTTGGAGGTTTAGAAGAATAAATGAAAACAATATTAATTAATTTAGTTGGGTTTGAAATAGCTTTGTAGTATTCCGAGATTTAGTAACCTGTTTTGATCCTAATTTTTAATATTTTTAAAAATTCTTAACAGCTTTTTTAGTGAAATTTAATTATTAACACATTTGCAAGATCTATCACAATATATATTTTAAAGCAGCCATTAAATTTAGTTAATAAACATATGAAATTAAAAGATTTTTTGATTATTATTATACTGGTTTTTAAAATAATTTTGTAATATTCTGTGATTTATTAACTTGTTATAGACTAATGTTAAACATTTTTAAAAGCTATTGACCTGGTTTTCTTATTACAAAGAAAGCTCATATGACAAGTAATGGTCAATGAACTTGGTCATATAAGCTTTGAAATGAAAGACATTTGTCATATCTATCAAAAAACTCAATAAATAAAAAAACACTCAGCTAAAAATTTGGTCGAATATATAAACACAATTAATATATAAATACTTTTCTGCCCTGGCTGACGCGAATTCTTTCTGAACGACATGATGATTGACTCAATCGTAAGGTTTGGTTAAGAACTCAAACTTGTCAGTTAACGAAAATTAGTTTTCTCAGAAGTTGTCTGCTTGTTTAACCCTACCTAAGCTGGTTGCAACATTGCATCGCAATAATTACTTTTTTAGAAGTCGAATATTATCAACCGGTATTATTTATATTCGAGTTTAAAAATAAGTAATAGAATCCCAAATTACAACTGTAATGGCGATTATCAATCATATTATCCAATCACATTCACACATCCTTATATGGATATAAAATCTTAAAGATGACGTCTTCTGAGTCACCGATTTATAATCAGTCGTTTTCATATTCATTTCATATTTATTTACGCATACATTGTTGCGAATGTCAATTATCTGTGTTTGCAGGAATTTTCTCTCTACATCGAGAGATTGCCTTGAAATAAAAAAAACTATGTTTGAAATTGGCTTGGCGTGCAATCTCCTTGATGTCTCACACATTCTTCTTGACCATTTGCGATCTGTGTCTGATTTTATAAGCGTTTGAAATAGAAAAAGAAAAGTGCACCGTAACAATTTTAAACTATTCGAAATCATGCGAATTGAATTTATGTACATAGAAATTTCAATGGGTGTGAATATAACCAGCAAATATGTTTCCTTAACGGTCACACAATTCAGCAAAGAACTAAAGATTGGGAGCAAATCTGCAACAGGTAAAACAATCCCAGCAGAAAAATTTAAAGCCAAAAATCTAAATAAGCTTTTAACGACATAAAACCAAAATTACCTGGGCGAAAAGAGTCAATTTATGGACTGAGTGAAAACTAATTTTTGGATTTTAGCAAACCAAGTTAAAAAAATTTTAGTTATGAAAGCTAGAAAGGTCACGTTGGGGTCATAAAGAGCCTAGTTGGTTTTATAAACAATTTTGTTTTGATAAACTTTAAATGTTGAGTATTGGAAAAGGTCATTAAGCTATTTAAAACTTTGCACAGACACCGGTTAGTTTTTTATATAGCGGATAGTTTAAGAAATGTTTCTGAATCCCTTAATCAAAAATACATTGGGAATTTACTTTAATATACTGGTTATGTAAGCTGTGGCAAATAGGCTAATATTTTTACTTTGGGGCTGCTCAAGATACTTCTATTCTATCTTCTGAAGATTGCTGTTAATAGAAATTGTTTTCATTCTTAAGACATTTCATTGTACAAAAGACAGTCAGCATATACTGTTGGTTATCTCTCGCGAAGATGGCGTGCGATTTGACTATACTTTATATTGTGCGTGGTGTTTTATGCCATTAAGCAGTAATAGATCGACATAACCCAGGCCATCGCTCAAATTCCGTCAGATACATGCGTCAGAGTCATTAAAAATTGGACCTATCGTTAATACCTCACCCACAACTTGTTTTATTACACTTCAACGTCGCCCTGTCCTTTTATGAAAAACTTTTAAATTTACTTAAATCTATATTAAAAATAGCCCAAAATAGACAGATTTCATTTAACTATTTTTAACTTTCTGAAACCTTTCAAATTGGTTAAATTTAAACTTGGTTTTACAAAATTGAAATTAAAAAACAGTTTTAAAAAATCAGCTTTAAACTATTTTTTATAGTAAAATCCTTGGTTTCCTTAAAATCCCAGAACACTTAAAGAAAACCACTAATTTTACTACAATCGCCAATTATATGACACCACTAAGTTGACATCCATGTTACTCACGCTCTCTTTTTTTGCCACAAGTTCTCACTCTCTTGGGTTTATTTAATTTTTTGGCTTTTCTGCCAAATTAAATGTGATAAAATATGTAATTAAACTGTACATAAAATTAGCTTAAAGGTGTTTCTTGTTTTTAAAGGCATAATATATCAGCGTACAACAACATCTGCAACAACATCAGCAAAATAAAATGTAAAAAGGTGAAGTTGGTGGTGGTGGTCACGCAACATAAAACAAACAATCCCATAACCAGCAACAACAAAAAGGTTTTTACATACAAAATTTTGTTAAAATACAAAAAAAAAAAAAAAAAAGAAGCAGCTGCTTTCTACTTAGAAACACACACACAGGGCAGTAGTCGTAAAGTGGCCATAAAGCAAACAACCAATTACATTGTTGCACATTCCTTTAAGGAAACGTAAGAGAACAAATTACAACACAAGAGTCTTGGTTTTTGTAAAGTAACTGAGAAAGAGAACACAAAATATTATAAGTCGTAGACTGAAGTTTTTTTTTAAATAAGAAAAGAAAAACATCGTTGATTGTCCTCTAGAGAATCGAGTTTAGTTTGTCAAAGAATAACAAGCAACATGGCCATACTTTAAAGCAGGACGTCAAATGTTTCTGTGTGTTTTTTCATCTTAATAAATATCTTTTTCTACTTTGGCTACATTTTGAGTAAAAAATAAAATAACGGCAACATTAAAATTTTGTTGTTGTTAGAGTAAACAAAGAATCTGGAAACAAAAAAGCAACCAAAAAAACAAACAAAAGGCAAAGGAATTAAAAAAATTACGCGCCAAATGCAAACAATAAACTTAGTATGGGTCGCTCCAAGTTTCCCGGGAAACCTTCTAAATCGATTAATCGTAAAAGGATAAGTGTATTGCAATTAGATCCGAATAATACCCTAACGGCAGCAGCGACGGCCGCAGCGGCCTCAACCACAGCAACAGCAGTAGAGGTCTCTTCAACAACAGCCAACTCAAATAGCAGCTCCGGAGCAGCAAATTCGAATGCAGCAACTGCTGCCAACAATGCGGAAGATGATGAGGAGCAAACGAAAACGGAGGAAGATCTAAATTACGATTCGGCTGAATTAGAGAAACGTAAAAATGGCAAAAAAGAAGATGACGATGATGAGGATGAGTATGGTCGACCGGCGGTTTCAGGGGCTGCTGGGTTGACTGGTAGTAGGAATATGAATGGTAAAGCCTCTAGCTCAGCTAATACAAACCAACAGCCACAACAACAAAACAATACAAATTCTCAGCAACATCAGCAGCATACTGACAAATTAGAAAATGTCTCGCTAAACAACAAAAATTCTCTAGCCCCAACAGTTTCCCTAAAAGAAACTGCTGAGGTCCCTACTAAACTAACTACAACAACAATAGCTTCAATAAACTCAACAAAAGAATTGAAAAAGCTTAATAGTCCCTCCTCCACAACAGTGCAAGTGAATTTTCCCAAACGTCCCTGTAAAAAGTTTAAGAATTTAAATATAAATAAACCTGAAGTAATGCTACCATCTTCACATAAATTAAAATTACAGCAACAACAACTACAAGAAACCAACCATGCTACAGCAACAGCCGCCTCTCTTGCTAATATTCCCACAGCCTCCGCAGCAGCATCAACGGCGGCCACAACATTAAATAACAAGACCCCAGAACAACCACAACAACAACAGCAAACCTCTCCAGCAATAAATAATGAATTGTTGTTGTCATTATCAACGTCCGCCTCATCTCCATCTTCTCCAACTTTTTCTGCAACATCACCTACATCTCGTTTAACATCATCTTCCTCGTCGTCGTCCTCGTCTTTGTCGTCCTCCTGTAATATTAATGAATACCATAAATCTGTTAATCATAATAATACCATAGATCATAAACTAAACGATCAACAACAACTACAACAACATAATAATAATAATAATGATGATGACGATAATGTTACCCAACATCAACATGATGTTAAGGATCATCATCTTGTTAATAATAATAATTATGACGATGATGCTGATAATAATAATGATGATGAAAATTCCAGTTTGACATTTCCTACCACAAGCTCTCATCTTGAGATGGTAAGTTGTTTACCTTATAATTTTTATTAGAAACTTAAATACAGAAAAAACAAACAAATTTTAATTGTCAGTGTTAAGAGAGTGATGATGTAAAATTTTGATTGATTTAATGTCAGGGTTCGACTATGAATTCATGGGAAATGGTTTATTATTGTTATAATTTAAAGTGTAATGACTTGGATTTTTTTTTTAGAATAATTGTTGGTCCTTTTGTATTATAAGAACAACTTTTATAATATAAATTTAAAGGTGTGGTTATTGGTTTTGAAATTGTTAACTTACATGTTATATTAATAGTTTCTTCATTAAAATATATTTGAGATTTATTAAAACCTAGAACTTCTAACGTCAGTAATATTATTATACTTTTATAGAGAGTTAAAGACAACGAGTTCAGTGTGAAACATAAACTTTTTTAACTATTTGTAAATATGTGATCACGAATTAAAGACCGGCAGCCACTGATAGCCGACTGTCTTGGGTTCATGATCTGGCTATTTGTTATAACCAAATATCATCATATCTTTGTCCTTCCATCAAGACCTTTGCATTTGTTCAGTACCCAGAAAATAGACGTTAATATTTTTAATTGAGATATTTTCCTCAATTTTTACGATGTCCACAACTATAATCATCAAATGGATGTACGAATCATTAACTCTATATTTCGAATATCAACCTTATATGAATCTTTCAGATCGTTCATAAACGAAATGTCTAATACACGCATTTCGTTTTCATCATGACATTTTTTCCATTTCATCCACGAGCATCCATCAATAAGAGCTTTTTTTCGAAATCTTTATGCTCTAAGGTTGGAGAAACGCCACAAATAATCTGTTTCAGCATGATGTATAATAAATCCATTGCATGCTGAGCTTCGATTCCATTGCACTTATGGACTGCACTTGATCTCTAACGAAAGCCAAATTTAGTTATTTGAAGTCGATTGAAATTGGATTCCTTCATATACAAGCCAAACGAAAGAAAAAGGAGATGTTAGAGTATAAATTTACAAGACATACTCGAGCTAGCTCAATCATCGATCCTGGATCAGATTCTATTGTTAATTGTTTTCTCAATTTGTTGGAGCATCTATTTAAAAGAAATTTTTCATTAAATTATCGATCTTTCTTCTATGTATTCATATTCCGTTGCAACATTGCTTCTGAACGGCAGTCATGCTTGTAAATTGGACCCTCAGAATTGCTAAAGTTTCATTCGTCCTATTATGTTGTCTGCCTGTAAATTGAAACACGAACTTTCATTTGTCCTATTATTTTTCTGTTGGCGTAAAGGATAATTTGAGGATTCTAATTTGTAATCAAAGATTTCTTTAAGAACATCAACGTTGTGGCTTTCAATTAAAATGTACTGTGTGAGAAGGAAACATTGTCGTCTTGTTTTTTCTTTAAAGCCACTGCAATAGCTATTGATTTATGATCTTTGCCATTAGAAATTGAAAAATACAAGTCATGACCTAGACTTGATAAGGTCTGTTGGTTTAATCTTCTTTAGCTGGTGTATTCAAATTCATAAAGTTGGCGTTATATCAATAAAATTATTAGCTCCTCCGGTTGTGGAGGTGTGGAATCCATTCATTCAAATTTCGGAGTCTTACTGAATTTCCATTTTAATCTATACAGAAGAACTCTACACATTGTAGCGCAATGCAGAATATTTACTTCATACTGTAGCATTTCTTTGGCATTTCTTTCCGGCATCATTCCTCCTCTACTTATAGAGATAATGAGTAAACGTATTAACGCCGCCTAATTTCCCTATACTGTCCGATATTCTTGTGTCTAACAATGTATCCTAGTGGCACAAATATGAGTTCTTCTAGGATGTTAAATTTTGGTCCGTTTTGATCTATACAGGACAACACTACGTATTTAAGTGCTGAAATTGATCTCAAGAGTTTCCGGTCTTACATTTCATTCCTGCATCCTTTCTCCTCTACTTATACGTTGATGCTTATCAAAAAAAAAAGAGGTAAATACAGTTGCACAATTCTTTTTTTTTTTGTACTTCTTGGTTACACGACAGGTTCCTAAATGAGTCTTATTCAATTGTCTATTAAAAAACAATTTATCAGCGAATTCAGTTAAATATTGATTTGAAATTTAAACATTTTTTTTGTAAAATTATTGCGAATTACTTTGGCGTAGCTGCTTGTAGTCCTAACAAATACTGATGAGGTTATCTTCAATCAATTCGATTAAAAACCGATGCCCTATCTCCTCATCCTTAATTGCTGTCAGCACATCAGCTCTGAAGGTCATCAACGCAGAAAATTATCGATTTTTAAAAATCTCATTATTTTGAATCCTAAATTATGTCTAATAAAGTGTTTCTGTATTTGGTATTGTGGATGTCATCCCTCTTTATAATCCTTATTTGATTTATATCACACTAAAAATACTTAAACTCACTTCCCGAAACCTGAAGTCTTCGTAAATGTCCACTTCTTTTCAAATTACTTTCTGCTAGGTTACATTAAATTTATTTTAATTTCAGCTCCCCTTCTGCCACCCTCTTCTTCTCCTTCTTCCTTTAGCAAACACAAACACTAAAAAATTATTGAATTGTATGCTTTTCATTAAAGTTTTTTTTTTGAGATTTTTTTTGTTTGTTTGTTGGTTTTTTGTTGTCGTCGTTGTTATTTTTTTCTACCAGCTTTTTAAAAATATTTTTTATAAGTATTAATGTGTGTGATTCCTTGTTGTTTTTTTCTCTCTCTCCTTAAGTCATATTATTTTTTTTTTGCAATTTCTGTTGTTGGTTTTCTACAAGAGTATGACGACGTATTTTAAAGTTGTATGTTGGATGTTTATAGTGTCTCCATTACACGTACTTGACTTGACTCGGCTGTGTTTTTTCTACGTTTTGTTTTGGTTGTTTCGTTTACTTGGTTGTGTCGTTGGCTGTCGTTGTTGCTGCTGCTGCCGTTGTTGTTGTTCACATTCCTTACGCTCACTTTACAATCTCCTTAAGCATTTGTGTATGGTAGATAATTGTTTATTATTTTAAAGCCTTCTGAATGTTATTATTACCGTTGTTGTTGTTGTTGTTGTTTGTTTGTTACTTGTATTGTGCTGTTTTTTAATGCCATTTTTTACGTTGCACCTTTTGACGATTATTATTGCTAACAAAAAGCCTTAATACCTCTTTTTTCATATTTAAGCCAGCTTTTTTCCACCTTAACAATGCCTTGCACAGTGTGACTTTCTTATACCAGAAAAAATATGTATGTATAAAAAATAAACGTACATATAAACTTGTACTAACTTGCTTTTTGTAAGCAATGCAGCAACAACATTTATGTATATAGTATATTATAATGGCAGCATTGAACAGTAAGGATTTCTTAGTGAAATTTTTGGTGAAATTGTCGTTTTTCGAATTATCTGAAAAACAGGGGGATTATTCGATTCGAAAAGAAATTGTTCGAATCGGTGTTTTAGATTCGGGCAATAATTGGATTCGATACACAATCTTTAAAAAATAAAACAAGTTTTACATATGTACATATACCTATATGTATATAAAATAAAGGAGTTTTTGTTAAAATCTTAAAGAAAATCTTGAAATTTAGTTTATTGATCTTTATAAATTATACATTAAAATTTTCTTCAAAACTTGTTTGTTTTTATTATTCGATTAAAATTCAAATATTTTTATTCGAATAATTTTTTTAAATATTTTTTTAATTCTCTTTTCATTTACAAAGTTGATTTTATTCGAATGAATTTTTTTATCCAATAAATCCGAATCATTTTATTCGAATAATTTTTGTAAATATTTTTTAATTCTTTTTGAAGTATTAAAATTATTTTATTAAAAAATTAGATTTTTATTGGAATACATTTTTATTTGCTTTAATTATTCATTGAAAAATATTTTATTTATATGCCTAGATTTTAAATTATTAAAAATTTAATATTTATTCGAATAAATTTTTAATTTTCTGTTATAATCTACTGATTTTTTAACCGATTAAAATCCGAGTGCTTATATTCAAATAGTTTTTGAAAATATTTTTTAATTTTTTTTTGAAGTATTATAATGGTTTTATTAATAAATTTGATTTTATTCAAATAAATTTTTTAATCGATTAAAACCCGTATCATTTTATTCGAATTATAAATATTTTGATTAAAAAAATTCCATTTTCATTCGAATACATTTTTATTTGCTTTAATTATTCGTTGAAAATATTAAATTTATAATCGATTAAAAGCCGAATATATTTATTCGAATAATTTTTTTAAATCTTTTTTGATTAACACATTTGATTTTATTCAAATAAATCTTTTAATCGATTGAAACCTGTATCATTTTATTCGAATAATTTTTGTAAATATTTTTTTATATTTTATTCGTTGAAAAATATAAAATTTTTAAGAATAAACATCGAAATACCCTGCAAAAGTTTTCTTATTTAATGTTAGATTTTAAATTATCAAATAAACGAATATTTATTCGATTCAATTTTGAATTTTTTTTATTCGAATAAATTTTTAATTTTCTGTTAAAATCAACAATTTGTTCTTAATTTAGATAAATTAACAAAAAATCTAAATTCTCTTTTTTTTTTAATCGATCAAAGGTCAAATATTTTTATAAGAATAATTTTTTAAAATATTTTTTAATTCTGTTTTTATTAACACATTTGATTTTATTCGAATAAATCTATTAATCGATTAAAACCCGAACATTTTTTGTAAATATTTTTTTATTTCGTTTTGAAGTATTATTCTCGAATAAAATTTTTGTTGGCTTTAAATATTCGTTGAAAAATATTAAATTTTTTAAAAATGCCCTGTAAAATTGTTTTATTTAATGTGATAATTTTAAATTATTATAAAAACAAATATTTATTCGAATAAATTTTGAAACTTTTTTATTCGAATAACTTTGAATTTTTTTTATTCGAATAAATTTTGTTTGAATTTTTTGTTTCACATTTTTTTTCTTCAAAACCTGTTGCTGTATTAATCGATTAATATCATTTTATTCGAATCAATTTTGTAAAAAAATTTTTATTTTATTTGACTATTGTTTCTATTAAAAATTTTATTTTTATTCGAATAATTTTGTGAAAACATTTCTTTTTACTTTAATATAATTCGATTAAAAAAAGTTTAAGTACATACATACTTATGTGTACTTTTAAACTCTTTTATGGCTTTACTTAACCACAGTGCCCTGACAATAACGCTGATGACGAAGACGATGACGACGACTAGTACCGGGATTGCAAACAAAAGTATTACGTTATGCTCGTTTATGTATTTGCATTTCTCCCTTTTATTTTATTATACTAAATATTTGGTGTTTGTTGTTGTTGGATGTTACTGTTGTTCATTGCTGGCAATTGTTTCTGGCTTGTTGACCACTTTATGTTTTGTCTTGGATGGTTGCTTAGCTGGGCTGGCTGGTTGACTGACTGGATGGCTGGTTGTATTTTTGTTGTAGTTTCATTACAATACTTTGACTGACAGGCTTGTTTTTCCTTAAAAAAAAAAAAAAAACACTAACGATTGTGTGGAAAACTTAGTTACTTATTTGAACCCTTTCCACCACAATTTTTTTTTCAAAACTTTTGATATTTGTATGTTTGATTTTTATTTTGTTTTCTCCAGACTTCTTGTTCTTTTAAAGTTTATTTGTGCTGTTGTAATTTTCACAATTGATTTGTTATTTGCAGTTGTTGTTAAGAGGAAAAATAGAAAAATCATAGTGAAATTAATCCCCCCTGCACCTTTTTGCTGGAAGCAACTTTAAATTCAAGTCTTTTTGTTGTGTTATTGTTGGTGTTTATTTATCATGTAAAAGGGTTTACATGTCTGTTGGCCTGTTTTTATAAAATTTCAGTTTTTTCCATGTTGACTGTCAGGGGACGTATTAATTGTTAAAATCTTTTAATTAATTTTAAGTCTACTTATTAGAGGGTTTAGTTGTTTTAGTTTCTACTTTTTCATGTCTGGCCCTGTGTGTCTTAAGGTTCTCATGTCTGGTTTTTCTTTAGCAGGAATATTTATGAATTAATTTTTTTTTTAATTAAATAACTGGCGTTTTATTTTAGTTTAAGCCTGTTTATATACATAGCTATAGTAATTGTAAACACGTTTTCTTTCCCCGGTTTTCAGGCATAGATAATGATAATGTTGTTGTATTTCCTTTATTTGTGTTTAAGATCAAGGCCAGTTGTTAATTAAATTTGTTTACAAACATAAAAGAAAATAAAAGAGGGGGAATTTAAAATGATATTGTTAAGTCAGGCTTTAGGATCTTTTTTTTCAGTTGAAAAAACTTTAAATTACATTTTGAAATCATAAAATTATAGAAATTATTGTGTGAATTGAAATTTTAGTTAAACGTATAAATTATAAAATCAAATATGTTGGCATGCATGGTAATGGCATGTTTAATAGTTATAAATTTGTTTTGTTAACTTCAAAATTAATTTAATATCAAAATGTTGCATTTCATTAAATTGAAGAGTAGAAAATTGGAGTTTAAACTAATTTAAACTGGCAGTTACTTTGTGCAAAACATACTAAGCGCCATATTCACCACATCGGGTAAACTGTCTGTTAAAATGTTTTTTCATATTAAAACAAGTAAGAAAGTATGGTCGGTCAATTTCGTCCATACAATACCCTACACCCAGTATATATAGTAATGTACAGTTCTTCAGCAATTGGCGCTATATGGGACCGATCATTCAAAAATTTTGTGGCATGACTACTTCTGTGCATATAAATACATTTTGTGTTAAATTTTATCTCGATATAAACACTTTTAAAAGATTTATACATTTTAAAGTGATTTTCGAAGGGGATCTTATATGGGAGCTTTAACTAATTATGGGCCAACCGTTATAAAATTAGGTGCCATGATTTCTATATAGTATTTGAAACTTATTTGTGTTGAATTTTATTTGGATACAAACATTTTTAAGAGATTTATGGTCGTTGAAGTCATTTTCGAAGAAGGTCTTATATGGGAGCTATGACTAATTATGTAACGATCATGATGAAAATGGACCGAGTTATTTTTGTATATATGAAACATATTTGTTTTGAATATTATTTAGACACTAACATTTTTAAGAGAGTTATGCTCTTTGGTCTTATATGGGAGCTATGGTCAATTATGATCCGATATGCACAATTTGTACATTTGATTATGCTTCATGTACAACTTATTTTTACGAAATTTGTTTAGATACGTTCAGAAATCAAACATTTATGAGCTATAAACACCGATTTCGGGAGGACATTTGTATGTGAATTAGGTGAAATTATGAATCGATTTAAACCAATTTCAATTCCAACCGTCCTTGGTCCAAAAACTATCATGTACCAATTTTTATCAAAATATCTTCAAAATTGCGACCTGTTCTCTATGCACTAGGTTTACATGGACAGCCAGCCATCGTTAAATCAATCAGTATACCTTAAGGTGTTGCACTAATATTATTAAGTTAAACTGGAACCCATTTCAAAGCATTATTTATTCAATGAAATTCCAAACATTTTTTTTGCAAAAATTTAAAATTTTAATCAAAACCAATCAAAACCCGAATATATTTGTTCAAATAAATTTTGAAAATATTCTATTGCTATAACAATATTTTTTTTTAAATTCTTCTCTTCCTCATTTCTACTTGCAGAAAAAATTTCCAAAATCTAACCTAGACCACTCAACAGCGCATCTAAATGGAACCAGTGAATGCCCTAAAGAAGACTCAAGTGATCTAACTAGAAAAGATGATAACAGAATTGCAAAAAAACTAACGCCCAGTATAACACCCATAAACTCTCCCAGCCGAACAATGGACCACAATACAAATGCAGCATTAACATTATCACCCTCCAATGCCTCACAGACATCATGTTCATCTGTTTCCAATATCTCCACGGCAGCGGCTACAATAGCCAGTGCAGCAACGATTAATATGAATTCCAATTCAAATTCGAATTCATCATCGTCCACCAGCAGCGATAAGAAACAAAAGAAAACGGTTACATTTAAGAATGTACTCGAGACTAGTGATGATAAAAGTGCGGTTAAAAAGTTCTACAATCCGGATAATCGTAAGCCCTTGGTGTCGATTATCAAGAAAGAATGCCTTAATCGGCCTCTCATGTATACGAGAAGTAGTGAGTGCATTGTAAGGCCATCGAGGCTAACCGAAATACTCAAAAATAATTCAAATATTGATAAATTAAATTCACTGAAATTTCGCACGAATCATTCGACTGCAAACGAGAGTTATTCGGTATTGGCGGGTCCTCTGTCCAGAGTATTCGGGGCACCCAGTGAAGAGGAGGACAGTAAACAGAAACATAATATTATTAACTTTCGTTTGAGTAAAGAACAAAGCGACGATGAGGAGGATGATGACGATGATGATGACGAGGATGAAGATGAGGGCGAGGAAGAGGAGGCTAATGAGGAGGAGCATGTGGTTAAAGAGATGGTGGCAGAGGAAATGACAGCTGTAGACAAACAGGATTTAGAACCAGAACATAAACTCAAGTTAAGAGTCGGCAGCGGAGATGAAGATGAAGATCAGCAAATGATTGTGGACAAACACTTTGTTTTGCCTAAACGCAGTTGCCGTTCTTCGAGGATTATTAAGCCCAATAAACGTTTGATAGAGGATGGTATTATCTGCAAGAAAAGTGCTTTGAAAACATCAACGGCCACAATAGCTAATACAGCTTTAGTCGCGAAAGAAGAAACCAAGTTGGCCTCAACAACTCAACAGCCAAATTATTTTGGTTTGGGTGACTACAATACCAAGGAGTGTAATGGCACAGCCCTGAAATCTTCAAAGGAATTGACTTTAGATAGTGTAAAGCTCTCCACATTTGCCAGCAGCTCCAATGTATTCTCAAATTTTGGCAGCACGCCAACAAGTACCGTAGCCAACAACAGCACCAGTAGCATCAGCTCACTAAAGCCCAGTAGTTTTGTATTAAGACAACCACGTTTACAATTCGAATCTTTAACGAATGCCAATACAACAATCGCTACTAGTGATCGTAATATTAACTCAAACTCTAATGTTGCTGTAGCAGCCGCAGCTTTAGCCTTATCCGCTTCATTGCCCAAGTCCTTGCAACAGGCGATATCATCATCTGCAGCCACTGCTGGAAGTCTCAGTAGTACATCTGCTTTGTTATCGCCCACATTTTCCTTAAATAGTACCAGTGCTATCAAACATAATGTCAATACAGGTGAGTAGTTATTGAAATCATGATATTTATTATACAAAAATAACGTGTTGTTTACATTTTCACAGTTACAGTGCCTGTTTCTATATCTTCCCCGCCAGCCAATCAATGTGCTGTTTGTTCTTCCATAATACATGCGAAAAATTTGCCACAAGCCAATAAATATGTAGAACTAAGCTGTGAACATTGCCGTAAATTCATATCGAAAATTGCCAAGAAATCTCTTGTAATGAAAAATTCACCCACAATGAAAACCGTACAACTCCAGTGCAAAGCAGATGGTAAGTTGCTTTATTTTCAGTTTTCTAAAAAGAAAAAGAAAAAAAAACAATTACACACTTTTTTTCAAAAAGTTAAAAGTTTCATATTGACTTTATTAGAAGTTGTTGAATTAACAGATATACATATATATGTACATATAAAACTGTTTCCACTTTGGAAGTGTTCAAATTAAATTACTTAAACATATCTTTTTCTCTTTCCTTTTTCATCCTGTAGGAAATTGCGGGATTTTGCCGCTTAACAATAAAGCGGGTCATTTGAAAAACTTTAAGAAAGTTTACAAAGAACGTTGTGGCTATTGTTGGCTGAAAAAGTGTCTGCAAACTTTACAATTGCCAAAAGTGAGGCTAAACGCAATGCTGCCGTTGCTTAGCAGTTCTACCATCACAAACAGCACCACCACCACCAGCAGCAGCAAATCTTCTCTGCAAGAAACCAAATCGAAAAAAGAATTACTGGAAGAAACGGCTGGCGCTATTAAATGGAAACCTTTACAGGAACCTTTAATAAATACAGCTGCTACCAGCAATACTATATTAACTACTTCCCTAACGGAAACACTTAAACTAAATTTGAAATCAAATCCTTTGGTGGATAATAATGTTACCTTTGGCAGTGTGCCACTGTTAAGACCGGCTATATTGGAAAACCCTTTATTCCTGAAAACATCTTTAGAAACCAAGCAAGAAAAACTGGATAAAAAACCTTTGGATATGTTAAAGGATTTGAAAACCGAGCCCTTAGTAATGGAGACCACAACAATGCCAGCCTTAAAACCATCTATCAAAAAGAAAGATAAATCTTTGGAAAAGGAACGCAAGGACATACAGAGAATGAAGGAAATGCTTTCACCCAAAACGGAAAATGATAAAATTAAAGACTCTAAAGCTAAGTTGGAGAATTTAACCAGTGATCTAAAGGAGGCTGCACAAGATGATACCTGTGAGGCTGCTATCCCTCCCTGCTCAGCTGCAACTGCGGTCACAACATCTTCCAATGTAGCAACAGCACCTGCAGCAGACAAACGCCAACGCATAGACTTAAAGGGCCCTCGGGTAAAACATGTCTGCCGTAGTGCTTCAATCGTTTTGGGACAACCTTTGGCCATGTTTGGTGAGGAAGGCGAGGAATCGGTTTTAAGTGAAGAACAATTGCAACAAACTCTAGAGCAAACGGAAGCGAAGCATTCCCTCACCGATGAAAACGACAACTGTGCCTCTTGCAAAACCCAGCAATTGGTAACGGAAGATAACTCTAGCATTGTAGAGCCACCCCTAAAGACAGCTAAAATCGAGAAAGTAGACAACATCACCAAAGCGTTAGTACCAGTCTCGAAATTGTCACAGCGACCACATCACTACAACACCCAATTAACCGCCTACAAGAAACAAAGCCAAATTAATCCCTCCTTATTGCCACTGCGTGCACGCAAGGAACCCCAAATGAAATGTAAACTTTTAATCTCTATTGACTTTTGGGAGAATTACGATCCGGCTGAAGTGTGCCAAACTGGTTTTGGTCTTATCGTTACGGAAACAGTGGCGCAGCGCGCTTTATGTTTTCTGTGTGGTTCGGCGGGTCAAGAACCTTTAATATTTTGTTCATGCTGCTGTGAACCGTATCATCAGTATTGCGTCCTGGACGAATTCAATCTAAAACATGGCTCTCTGGATGACACCCTGCTGCTCAATGAAAGTTGCCTTAGTGTTACTGGGCTAAATTCGAATGCCAATACGGCCATAGCCAAACTTAATTGGCTGTGTCCGCGTTGTACGGTGTGTTACACCTGTAACATGTCTTCCGGTGCTAAAGTGAAATGTCAAAAATGTCAAAAGAATTACCACTCCACTTGTTTGGGTACCAGCAAACGTCTGCTGGGTGCCGATCGTCCTTTAATCTGTGTCAACTGTTTGAAGTGTCGTTCCTGCTCCACCACCAAAGTGACAAAATTCGTTGGCAACTTACCCATGTGTACCAACTGCTTTAAGTTGCGCAAAAAGGGCAACTATTGTCCGGTGTGCCAGAAGTGTTACGATGACCAAGATTTCGATTTGAAAATGATGGAATGTGGAGATTGTCGTCAATGGGTTCATGCTAAATGTGAAACGTTAACCGACGAACAATACAATTTGCTAAGTACTTTGCCTGAATCGATAGAATTTATATGCAAACGATGTTCACGCAAATCGCAAGATGCTAAACAAAGAGCCTGCGAGTGGCGTGAGGCTGTGAAGGAGGAATTCAAGTCCAGTTTAATGAGTGTATTGAAGCTGCTCAGCAAATCTCGTCAAGCCTGTGCTCTACTGAAATTAAGTCCCCGCAAACAAATGAAATGTGCTTGTGGCTCCTCCTCCTCCACCACCTCCAACTCTTCTAGTGTTAGCAACAAATTTCAACCAAAATCTTTGCAATTCAACTCACAACAATCACCAATAAGTAGTAGTAATGAACAAGATCCCTTAGCTCTCACTAACAACATAGATATTTATGAGTTTGATGACCGCGAAAGGGAGCAAGTGACTTTGAATAATTCCTCTCTGGAGTTGCAGTCTAAAAAATGTATTTGCCAGGCACAAATGAATTCACCTCAAAGTAACTTAAGTCTCGTGGAGATAAAACATAAAATCTCCAATGGTGCTTATGTGTCGTTGGCGGAATTCAACTACGACATGAATTTGGTAATACAACAGGCCAATTGTGATGATTTAGTGATAGTGTATAAGGAAATATTAAGTGAGCAATTTCCCTGGTTTCAAAACGAAACACAAGCCTGCACAGATGCCTTGGAAGAGGACATGTACGAATCGGCGGGAGGAGCTTACGGTCTTAATAGTTCTGTTGACAGCGAGTCGGACTACAATATGGATTGTCTACCCTCGAGTCAGGAGCAACAGGCTGATCAAGACCGTTCCGCTTTGTTGGCTGAGTTGCCACAAGATCTAGAGGAGCAAATGTATAATATAAAGTCTCGTTTGGACGCCAGAATTTGTTTATTTTGTCGCCGTACCGGAGAAGGCTTGCCAGGAGAAGAGTCTCGTTTGTTGTATTGTGGCCATGACTGTTGGGTCCATACCAATTGTGCTTTATGGTCTGCAGAGGTTTTCGAAGAGATCGATGGTTCTTTGCAAAATGTCCACTCGGCTGTGGCACGAGGACGCATGATCAAATGTTCTGTGTGTGGCAATAGAGGAGCCACAGTAGGCTGTAATGTTAAGTCGTGCGGTGAACACTATCATTATCCCTGTGCTAGATCTAAAACTTGTGCCTTTCTAGCCGATAAATCGATGTATTGTCCTCAACATGCGGCCAGTTTCAGCAATTCAAAAACCAGCTTTGAAACACAATTCGAAGTAACGCGACCGGTTTATGTTGAGTTGGAGCGTAAGCGCAAGAAACTGGTGGAACCCTCTAAGGTACAATTTCATATAGGTTCTTTGGAAGTCAAGCAATTGGGTCATATCTTGCCCAGATTCTCGGATACTTATGAGTCCTTGGTGCCGGTTAACTTTCTGTGCTCTCGTCTGTATTGGTCTTCTAAGGAGCCTTGGAAAATTGTGGAGTATACCGTGAGAACTTATATATACAATGCCTCCTCTTCATCGCTGTCAAACGGTGCTATAGATTTGGGTAAAAACTTTACCGTGGATCATACCCAAAACAATTCAGCCCTTGTTCAGCTGGGCCTTTCGCAAATACAACAATGGCATTTAAGTTTGTCTAAAGGAGACTATGAGACAGCCGATGAGTATGATTATTTAAATAATTTTCCACAACATTCCTCTTGTTCGGGCAATAATACTCAAGAAACCAATGCCACCAACGACGAGGAACCACAAACCAATGCCGATTTACTACCACCCGAAATCAAAGATGCCATATTTGAGGATTTGCCGGGAGATCTATTGGAGGGTATTTCCATGTTGGATATTTTCACCAAATGCATGAATTATGAGGATATGGCTCAGGGAGAACACTCCAAGGATGGCGTTACCAATCAACAGCTGTCCGATGAAGACACCATGACCTCTATAGGAGCCTTCACCAAACAATTAACGGCGGAATTCAACAGCAATTGGTCCAACACTGGCAATCATAATCATATAGAAGATGCATTGCTCAGCACCACAACTGCTGCAACGGTAAAACTGCAAAAATTAAAAAAGTCTTCTTCGCCTGTCATTAATTCGGAGGTAAATGCCAAAAACGCCATCAAAAGAAGGAAAATATCCGAAAATATGCTACTTTCCCTCAACAATCATCAACGTTCACAGAAGAAAGAGGTGGCCTCGGTAACCCGCAGGCTGGATATGGATGGTTCCAATAAAAGAACCTTCACCTGGAGTGCCGAGAAAAGATACAATTTGGATTCAAGCCAAGCAGACAGTAAAATCAAACTTATGCAAGTGGATGGTGTGGATGACAGCATAACTGAGTATCGTTTTGTCACACAGGAGACCACTCAACCGTCTGTCAAGTGTGAAAGATGTCATTGCACTTATCGCAACATAGAATCATTTCAAAGGCATTTAAACAACTGTGAGCCGATGTCCTCCTCCACCTCAGAATCAGAATCAGAACACAATTCCCAAACACCCGATGTAACACACTCCACACATCAATCTTTAAGTTTTGAACAATTACAAGAGCTAAACAATAAACTACAACAGCAGCAGCAAAGAAATAACCAATTGCCTTTTATACAAAGCATACCCGCACAAACTCTCACCCAATTGCAGGGATTGCAGACGGCCAACATCTTACAGGGAGTTCAGTTGCAAGGTGTGCAAAACTTGCAAAATCTACAGAATTTGCACAATATACAGCAGCTGACACAGCCTCAGACGTTGGGAGGAAACTTTTTCATTTCCACTGGCCAACCAGAAATTAATCAGACATCCAACGATCTGCAATTATATGCCAACACTTTACAGGGTTTGACAGCTAATCTAAATGGTACCTTCACCCTGCAACCAACTGCAAATCAATTCACCAACCCACCGCAATTGCAACAGAATCAGCCCCAACTAATTGCCGTCTCCACAAATCCAGATGGCACTCAGCAGATTATACAGTTGCCGGCAACGGCTACTCAATCGCACCAAACCGTGCCAGCTACATATCAAACATTACAGGCCACCAACTCCGACAAGAAAATAGTGTTACCAGTGACACAAGGAAAACCCCTCAAAACCATGGCTACAAAGGCCGCCCAACAGGCAGCAGCCAAAAATAAACTAAAAGCCACAACCGTGGTGAAACCTATACAATCAAAAATAAACGTCACAGCAGCTACCACCACCAGTCACATCACACAACCACAAGCCGTTAATGCAACACAACTACTAAATCAACAAATACTGCAGCAACTGCAACAACAGGCCCAACACAACTCGGCGCCACCACAACTACTTTTCCAAACAGCTCAACCACAACAGCAACAGCCACATATAATAATGCAACAGCAACCACAAAATATCATCTCATTTGTGACCACCACAAATGATGGCAGTCAACAGCCACAACTACAGTATGTTACTTTGCCCACAGCACAACAAACCACAGAATACAAGCCCCAGACGCAAGCATCTCTATTCACCACAGCCAACACCCAGCCTTTATTACAATCGGCCTATCTGCAAACAGATGCTAGCGGGAATTTGGTCTTAACCAATGGCCCGCCTCAAAATTCCGCCCCTTTGCAGTTGATAACCACACCACAGGGATCTCAAGTAATTGGCACCTTAATACAGCCTCAAACTCTACAATTGCAAGGCGGAAATGTTCTAACCACCACTACAACGGCCACGTCCGAAGGAGGAATACCGCAACAGGGCACGGGTCCAACTCAACAGCAGCAAGTTATTATTAGCGGCAATCCTAATGGAACGACAAGCGGTCTAGAGATGCTAACAGCAGCCACACAGCCTCAAGTCATTTTGGCCACCACTACTCAGCCCATGTACTACGGCTTAGAGACGATTGTACAGAATACTGTAATGTCTTCACAGCAATTTGTCTCCACCGCCATGCCGGGAGTGCTAAGTCAAAATGCTAGCTTTTCGGCCACCACTACACAGGTATTCCAAGCTAGTAAAATAGAACCGCTGGTCGATATACCGGCTGGCTATGTTTTGCTTAATAATGTCGATGCCAACAATGCTCTCATTCAACAACAGCAAGCTACAAATGCGGTCAATACGGCAGCACAACAGCAGGCCACTCAAAACAATTTCATACAAGCCGCTCTGCAACAGCAGGCTCAAGCAATGGCGGATCAGCAGCAACAACAACATCAGGCCCAAAACAATGTATATCGCCTGCAGACACCACCAGCGTCCACAGCTCAAACTTACCAATTGCAAACACAACCTCAAATAATGGTAACTCAGCAGCCACAAGTGCAATCCACACCCGCTACACAACCACAATTTGTCGATGCTACAAACCCGGCACAAAATGTACATCTAGTAAGTGCCAAGGTGGCGCCAGTGGCTCAAGTAAAACGAACTAAATCCTCTGCTCCAGTGGCCACAGTGACTAAAGTGCAGCCTCAAGTGGTCAACAAAGTAATGCCCAATGTAGTACAAATAAACAGTCAACCACAATCCCAATCCCAGCCGCAGCCGCAGAAAATTAAACTACAAACTACACAGATGCAGCAACCACTGCATACCACCAATCCAAAACAATTAAATGCAACAAACCTGAACAGCATGCTGCAGCAACAACAGCAACAAATACCAGCCACAATAACAGTTACACCACAAACTGTAGCAGCAACACAAGTAGATATAATCAAGCCCCAGCCAATAACCACAACGACAGCAGCAGCAACAGCTTCAATAACCACAACCACAACCTCAGCTCCAAACAAGAAAACCAACATGATCAGGCCTTTACACAAGTTGGAAGTGAAACCCAAAGTCATGAAGACCGCCACAGCTACTGTGGTAACTAAACCAACTGCAACAACAACCAACAACGTAAACAATACAAACCCGCCCTTAAACCAGATACAATTACCAGCACCCACAAATCCCAATAAAATGATTGTACTAAAACCTCAACAACTGCAACAACAACAGCAGCAGCAGCTGCTGCAACCAACACAACAACAACAGCAAACCATAATAGCAAATAACACCCCAGCAAATCTACCCATAACTGAAGAACGTGCCGCCATAATGCCCCTAACAAATCTAACAGAACCGACAGAAAATTCTGAATTTATGAATATACAACATGTGGCCAACAACCACCAGCAACATTACAATGTTGCCGATGCTTTACTGCTAGATGACAACTCCCAAATGGCCCAGCAAACTCTCTCACATTGTAGTTTCTCAAATACAACGAATAATTATGAGCAGACACAACAGCAGCCTACAGCCGCATCGGCTACACACAATACCACAGATAATGTTAGCAACATATTGCCCACAATACAAAGAATGCCTCAGTACACCAACATCAACATAGTGAATCCTTTGCAACAGTATTCCACCACAAATACCCTGACAACGTCAACGTCAACGACCACCACAACAATCACACGACCCACCAATCGTGTCTTGCCCATGCAACAGCGACAATATGAACAACATTCTCAGACCAGCTGCAGTACTACATCTTCCACTTCTACGGCGGCAGCAGCAGCCGCCACGCAATTTACACACACCACTACAACGAACTCACAGATCTCTCAAAATTACACAGCCTCCACGGTGGATACGACGCAACAATCCACCATTAAAGCCAACATAAATAAAATTGCTTACGAGCCGGAGGTAAAACAAATGTTGCTACACTCACCACAACCACAACATGATGCTCAGCAGGCTCACGTACATCAACAAATGCAGCCGCAACATGTCATCCATTTGCAGCAACAAAGTATACAACAGAATTTGGCTAAATCCTCGCCTCCGCCTCTAAACTACGATATGGTGGAAAAACCCGAGGAACCAAGCTCGAAAATGTGTCTGCATGATCTTAATTATGTGCACAACGGCATGCCGGAATTTGTCAATCCCTCTACTCCCGAAGCTTGCCTCATAACAGATCCAAAATTCCCTCCCGAAGGTGAGGTCATACTTGGCTCGGATTGCTGTGAAAATGAAGAAGAAGCCTTAAGCTCGGCAAATGCCGAGGAGGACGACGCCGAAGAAGAACAGCCACAGGATGAGGAAGAAGATGATGGTTTTAGTTTGAAAATGCCTTCGGCCGATGGTTCCGATAACATGTCTATGGATAGTGATGAGCCGGCCGTTAAAGAGAAAATAAGCAAAATTCTAGACAATCTAACTAACGAAGATTGCAATGATTCGCTAAATACCTCAACCACTCTGGAAGCTCAAGTGGAAATGGCTTGCAATAATCAATATCTGAATACCACACTAACAGCAGCAGAGAACCTCGAAAACGTCCAACACAATCTCAACTCCAGCAGCAATGAGCAGCAGCCCCAATTAACGCCACCAGAAGCTAATGAATATTATACTCCCACTACTGAAGAAACGTCAGCATTTATAGCAGCTCAATTGGCAGCCGAAACTATGAAAGAACAACACCAAGCCGCCGAAAACTATAACAATATGATGGAAACTCAAGCTTCCGCCAAGCTACAGCAGGAGGTGGAAAACACGCTTAACACCAACTACATGCAAAACTGTCAAAACTCCCTACAACCCGCCTCGAATTTAAATACCATGCAACAGCAGCAGCAACAGACGCAGACAGCCAACTTAGTAGTTCCCCTTACGATGTCGGCAATTCAACCACCTCAGCCTCCCTCAAGGGATCCGAAACGTGTAACTGGACCCCATTTACTCTACGAAATACAAAGCGAAGACGGCTTCACCTACAAATCTTCATCCATCAGTGAAGTGTGGGAAAAAGTGTTTGAAGCAGTGCAAGTAGCTCGCCGGGCCAATGGCTTAGCTCCTCTACCCGAAGGTCCCTTGGCCGATATGAGTGGTGTACAAATGATTGGCCTTAAAACGAATGCTTTGAAATATCTCATTGAACAATTGCCGGGTGTGGAAAAATGCAACAAATACACACCCAAATATCATAGACCTCATGGTTCAAATACATCCTCCCACTCCAACTCTCACTCGGCTTCCACTAGTTCTTTATCCTCTTCCTCATCAATGAATGGTAATGCCTCGGTGGCCGGCTCTATGGACACCGATAGCAATAGCATGGACTATGCCTCGGATCAAGAGGATTTAGCGGAAAATCCCTATGAGTCTGCCCGCTGTGAACCCTATTCAAAACGTTCGGAGTATGATATGTTTAGTTGGTTGGCGTCTAGACATCGCAAACAACCGGTACAAGTGTTTGTACAACCATCCGATAATGAGTTGGTGCCAAGGTAAGTGATACGGTTTTGTTTTGTTTTGTTTGACGAAAGAGTGAGAGAGAAATTATAATTTTATGTTGCTGTTTTTTCTATTTGCAGACGTGGTACCGGCAGTAATTTACCCATGGCAATGAAATATCGCACTTTAAAGGAAACTTATAAGGATTATGTAGGTGTTTTCCGTTCTCATATACATGGACGTGGTTTGTACTGTACAAAGGATATTGAAGCAGGTGAGTAAATCTAAAAATGTATATAATCAGCCATGTCACAGAACTCAATTCCGATCGAAAGTGGTTTTGATTCCGTAAATTGAGGCTTTAGAAAACGAAAAACGAATTTTTTTTCGGAATGAAACCACTTTAGATTTCTAAAGTGGAATTGTTATTTTTTATTATTTTATACTAAAAAAAAACTCATACTACTAATTTATAATAACAATTAAACAATTAATTTTATTATTTCATTGTTGTTTTAGTTATTTCATTGATATTTAAATAAAATGTTAAAAATTTCAAAGTTGGTGTCAGCAACAAGAAAACTTTTGTTGTTTTCAGATGCATCCCTTAAATTTCTTCTTCGTAGCTTTTCAACTGCGTTATGATGTCTTTGTTCATTTAGAACAGCAACAATTTAAATTCCGTGCATTTTTGAAAAATTTTGTTCACTTTTATTTAAAATTTCTTTTTTAGCGCTCTTTCTGTTCGCTTTTGTTATACTCTTTGTTACAAAAATCATATTTTTTTTGTTTTGGTTACACAACGTTACCACATTTAAGTTAAAACCGAGATTTAAAAATTTTTGGGCATAAACAAAATCGATCGAAATCTAGAGAACGCAAAGTAAAAACGATCGATTTGCGAATACGGAATTGAAACCATTCCGATCGAATTCTGTGACATGCCTGAATATTCTTATTCTAGAGCTATGTATAGGTATTTGGTCTCATGCTAGACTAGAAAGTAGTGACAAGACAGGAAGAAATATATCCTTGAAATATGTTATCTAACCTTTTAGTTACAATTTATGAAACAGATTTTCTAAATGGTTTGTTTTCTTTTTAGGTGAAATGGTTATTGAGTATGCTGGCGAATTAATACGTTCCACTTTGACCGATCAACGTGAACGTTATTATAATAGTCGTGGTATTGGCTGCTACATGTTTAAAATCGATGATCATCTGGTGGTGGATGCTACAATGCGTGGCAATGCAGCTAGATTTATAAATCATTCTTGTGAGGTAAGTCTTAGGTCTTCCGTCATAGAAATCTTTTATAAAGTGCAGGCCATTTAATTTGTACTTTTTTCTTCTTCCCTTTTAGCCCAATTGCTATTCCAAAGTGGTTGATATTTTGGGACATAAACATATAATCATTTTCGCTCTGCGACGCATTGTCCAAGGTGAGGAATTGACTTATGATTATAAATTTCCATTTGAAGATGAGAAAATACCCTGTTCGTGTGGCCAAAAACGGTGTAGAAAGTACTTAAATTGAAGAGCTAGAACACTGAGAGAGAGAGATATAGAGAAAGAGAGAGAGAACGAGTAAGATAATTATGGGTATTTGGAGAAAAGATAACATAACATAAAGAAACAAAACAAGAAGAAAAAAAAGCATAAAGTGATTTTAAAAGAAAAGTGATTTTTTATTATTTCGAACCGAAACATTTTTATGTCTGTGTAATTATTATACGAGTATACTCATAGTTTAAATATTATTATTAATAATACTATAATTACTGAATATTACAACCATAGCAACAACAGCATCAAAATATTAACAACAATTATTTAAATTAAACTGCTAAAACAGAGAGTAAAACAAAACCTAAAAACTGAAACTAAATTTATTAAAAATTAAAACATAAACATTCAAGAAGAAGCTAAAACAAGCAAACAAAAACAAATTACAAGAAATATATCAACGAATATTTAAATATTTTTTACTTGCAACTATATATACATACATGCATATATACAAAGCTCATTTGCAAAGGGAAGATACAGTTTAAAGAGTTTGTGGAAAATTTAAAAGGTTATAAAGACTTATGAAAAGGATTTATTAATTATGTTTCTTTCTTATTGATTCATGTTTTAAAAGTGTACATGCTTCTAGGAAAAAGGTTTATAGGGTTTTTTTTATTATTTCTTCTTTATTGAAAGGTAATTTTGTTAGAGTTTTTACAAACGAAACCTATATTAAAATACGTAAATTTTTTTTCGAAACTTTTAAGGTTCAAAAGTAAAAAATTTCAATTCTAAACAGTTTTTATTAGAATTTGTGATTTTCATTCGCTTGTAAAAAATAAAGTTTTCTAAAATTCGAACATGAGATCAAATTTACAGTATTTAAATGTTTTCAAAATTTTAAACTTCGTTAGCTTAAATTATAAATCAAAACATGTGCTTATTAAATGTTTAAATTTGTGAGTAAAAAATTTAATGCCCAAAAAGCTGGAACTTGAAAGTTATGAACAATTTTAAACAGTTTTTACTGAATAAAGTTTAGTTTAGCTTTAAAACAAAAATTTTAATATAATTATATGTCAGACATGTTGCGTAAATTATTGAAATATAAAAATGTGTATCAAAATGTTTTATTTGTTAAAATTTGTTATTTTTGAGTTAAAAATTATATTTTCGAAAACTCGGAATTAAGTTTTTTTTAATTTGTTAATACATATTTTCATGGTATTTAACAAATTTAAACAGCTTTCATTTGGTGTTAAAAAAATGCCATGTTCGAATATTCGAACATTATTTCAACATTAAAATTTTTTTTTTTCTAATTTTCAATAGTTTTTGCTTATATTTTATATTTGAATGTAAAAAATTCATTGT
Organism: Bellardia bayeri; assembly: GCA_950370525.1. Classification (NCBI taxonomy): domain Eukaryota; kingdom Metazoa; phylum Arthropoda; class Insecta; order Diptera; family Calliphoridae; genus Bellardia; species Bellardia bayeri. The sequence continues at coordinate 7,892,739 of OX493264.1, read as the reverse complement.
TGGCAAATTCGAAAATTTTCTATTTTGCTAAAATGTTTATAGTCATTTAGCAATTCTACATATATATAGAATTTAATTCCGTTCGGAAGTGGAATTAATTCCGTATTTTGCTTCTATAAAAAAAGTAAAACGAAAAATTTGTTCGAAATGAATCGTAGAAATTCTTAAAATTACAATTCCACATAGCAAATTAAAAGTGGTTTCATTCCGAAAACAATTTTCGTTTTACTTTTTCTATAGAAGCAAAATATGTACATAATTAATTCCACTTCTGAACGGAATTAAATTCTGTGACATGGCTGATAGATAGCTTTTGCTTATACGTACTTATTTTACATTTCTGAGTAAAAAATTCAATGTTCGAAAATTTAACAATTTTATATAGCTTTTGTTTATACATATTTGACCTTTTTGTATAAAAATGTTCGAAAATTTGAAAAAAAAAATTTTAAATTTTCAAATTTGTTAAAATTTTTATAGGTTTTGCTTATATTTAAAATTTGGTAGTAAAAAATGAAATGTTCGAAAATTCGAACATAATTTCGAAATTCAAAATTTTTCTAATTCTTAAAATTTCATAGTTTTTAATCATTTTTAATAGCTCTTATATATATTTTACATTTGAAACTAAAAAAACAATATTCAAAATTCCAACATTATTTCGAAATTCAAATTTTTTTAATTTGCTAAAAATTTTTATAATTTTAAAGAATTTTAAATAGTTTGTGTTTGTATTTTTGATTTGTAGTTAAAAAAATTCAATGTTCGAAAACTCAACGTAATTTCGAAACTCAAAATTTTTCAAATTCTTAAAATTTCATAGTTTTTAACCATTTTTAACATTTTAGCTGTAAAAAAATCTAATGTTCGAAAATTTGAACATTATTTTGTAATTTAAATTTTCTTAATTTGCTAAAATTTTTGATAAGTTTTAACAATTTTATATGGCTTTTGCTTATATTTTAAATTTAACAAATTTATATAGCTTTATATTTTCCATTTGGGAGTAAAAAACTCAATGTTCGAAAATTATTATGTAATTAAAACTTACTCAATTTCTTAAAATTTTTATAGGTTTTAACAATTTTATATAGCTTTTGCTTATATTTTAAATTTGGTAGTGAAAAATTTAATGTTCAAAAATTCAATGTTTCCAAGTTTAAATTATATTAATTTTAACAAATTGAAATAGATTTTGTTTTTATTTTTTTCACTTGTAGTTAAAAAAAATATTTTTGAATATTCGAACATAACTTCAAAAAAGCGGTTTCGTAAAATTTTCTAACATTTGTAGAGTTTTTAACAAATTTGTTTTTAACATTATACTTAACATTTGGTAGGAAAAAAATTGTCTTAATTTAATGAAATTCTTAAAATGAAATCAGCGTTATATCTTGAGTTCCTTAAAAAATCTTGTACTTTCTATAATTTTTCACAAATACTTTAAAGAAATCTCCCTTCTATTTGAAACAACTTAAATATAAATTTTCCTTTTCTTTAAAAATAAACAATAAATGTTAAATAAAAAATAACAAACACTATTTAAACGTGATGATGATATTATATTAAAAATTAAAAGTTTTATTAAGTAAATTTAAAATATAAAAAGAAAACAGTATTCATTATATTATGAGAATATAACTAAACAGAAAAGCAACTTTTATTTTTTATTAATTATGTTAAACAAAACAACTAAATACTAAAACCTAAAACCTAACTTACTTAAGCTTATCAAAGGAAATAATACAAGATACAAGCTTATAAAAACAATTCTCTTTAAACAAAAACAAAAATATATCAAACACAACCACAATAAAGCGTATAATATTTATTATTAATTAATTACAAAATATATTAAAACTAAAAATAATTGTTATTAAGTTTAAATATTTTATGTTTAGCAGAATAAGATTTAAAAGAAATCTAACTTTAAACTATATACATAAATACAAAACAAAAATAAACTAATTTAACTCATTACTAACAACAATAACAAAAAAAATATGTAAAATGTTTTCAATAATATTATTATTATTATTATAACAATTATTTTATTATTATTATTATATAATGTATTAGAAACACTTTAAGAAAAGAAAGTAAAAATAATCAAAACAAGTGCAAATTATAAAATGCTGACACTTTTATGTTTTAATTAAATAAACTAATATTATTATGAAAAAAAAAACAACATATATATTATAACTATATTTAAATGTTATTAATTTTAGTTTTAAACTTTCAATTATAATTTTATTTAAAATTTTAAGTGAAAAGAATTTTTACAGGGGTTTAAAAACAAACAAGAAACAAAATTAAAAAAAAAAGAAAACATAAAGAAACTTTGCTTGTATATAAACAACAACAATTATTTTTATAATCTTAAACAAAACATAAGAAAATTAAAAAAAAAACTAAATTATAATAACATTATTATTTTTTATATATTAAACAACTTATCTTACTAAATCTTATCATTATTATTATAATTATTAGGTTTGTTGAAACACAACTACACACTCTAAAACTAGAACTAAAATTAAAAACAAACAAAAAACAAACATCACATAATTAAGGTTTTCTCAATGGAATTTTTTTTATTTCAAATTTTTTATTCCCTAAAGAAAAATATATATACATATAGTATATATTTTACTAAAACAAAACAAAAACACACTTTATATATTTTGTCCTTTTTGTATTTTTTATTTTTATTTTTAAACATTAATTTATTACACACAATATTTAACATGTTTTTATATTTTTAAAATTTGGTATTATTTTTAATTTGTAAGTAAAACTTCTAAAAAAACATAATTATTCAGATATAACAACTTATATACATACATATGTATATGTATAAATATTTAATGAAACAACATATTTTCATTTGTCTAAATTGTATAAAGTTTTTGAGATATTCGTAAAAAAAACTAAAATTATAATAAAAATTAAACAAAACAAAAACAAAAAAAAACAAACTTATTATATACCAATAAATTAAATAAAAAGAAAATGAAAAAAATATTAAAGAAAATTTTAAACCTTAACTTATATAAATGTAATAAAAACAACAACAACAATAAAAACAATTAAAAACAAAAATAATACGCCAGATTTTTATTACAAAAACTATTAAAATTCCGACAAAAATATTAAAGTGTCTAAAAAAAAAAACTTATTTCGTTTGTACGCTTACGTTTCATTTTCCACTACGAATATTTCACATACACAATTTCACGGCATTCTAAAGAACGAGTGAAACTTTATTTTACGATGAACCAAACTGGAAATGATAATTAACTTTTCAAATCATTTTCACTAAAATTAGAACACAAACTTAATGAAAATTTCACTTCCACTTCATTTTACAAATTAGAACCCAGGTGATAATCTACTTTAAAATAGCAGGAGAGCGTGTTAAATTTCAAGATTTAAACACAAATATAATACACCAGAGTTTCATAGCAAAAATTATAAATTAAACAATTTTATTTTTCGAGATTAAGGTCAGTTTTTATTTTTTCCGATATTTCGCTACACAATGTGTAGCATCTTCAGGGAAACAATAACAAAATTTATTAATTTTAAAAAAATAAAAAATAAAACTAAAAACTAACCTTAAACTCGAAAAATAAAATTGTTTCATTAATAAAAAGGTCGAACAATCAGTTAAATAATCAAAAATTATAAATACTCGTATGTAATTCACACAAAAATCTTAACTTATTTAGATTGAATAAGACAATTATAATCTTCATTAAAATGGCAGGAGAGCTGAAGTTCATTCACATTTAACTCTCTTATTTTGTGAAGAAAGAGAAACATTTCAAAAAAAAGTTAAAATTGACACAACTTCAACAACAAAGTTTTCTTCAAACAGTGATAAAAGTAAATTCGTTCCAGTAAAATAATTGATTTTCCAAGTTTCGCAATAAAAGAGGCTGTATTTTCACCGGACAACTTAAAAAAGGTAAAAGATTTATTTTTGATTTATTAAATTCCACAAAAACATAATCAATCACCCCTATCGTGAATAAAAATTCCACATGAAATTTGTTTCCTTTTATTTTTTAACATTGAACATGGTGAAATAACTCTACAAGGTGGTGTTGAAACGCCAGCTGTTTTTTTTGTAGTCATGTTCGTTATGTCAAACTTTATATACATATGTATGTATGTATGCTCAAGTTGTGTTAAAAAAACAGCAAACGTATCAAGTTATACAAAAAAAGTGGAAAAAACAATTGTCCATAAATTAAATATTTCATAAATTAACAAATTTATAAATTATTTTTATTTTCATCTTGAAATTAAAAAAATTGTATGTATGTATGTATGTATGTATGTATTTATTTTTCCTGAAAAAATGTTTGTAAACAATAACCAGTTGTTTTTGACATTACAAACATGAAAGCAAAAACAAAACAATAACCAGTTGTTTTTGACATTACAAACATGAAAGCAAAAACAAAAATACCATGTTGTTTCTGTTGCTTTTGTATTGTTGTAATATTGTCATCACCTTGTAGAGTTATTTCACCATGACATTGAATTTTAATAGGAAAAATGTGAAAAGGGAAAAATTTCATGTGGAATTTTTATTCACGATAGAGCTGATTGATAAAATCTTATTATAGTTTATTTGATCTTTTTCATTAATATTTCAATAATTGTTGAAGCTTTTTTAAATAAAATCTTTATTTTCGATATTTCGCTACTTCTTTAGAATTTTCTTTTACATACATATAAATCAAGAATGATAGAAATAAAGATTACGCCATCCATAACACAAATTTTTAAACTTCTGCGCAGATCGCACAAATAACATAACACAAAAAGCAATCCCTTTGGTTAATAATTCAGCTGTCAAAATTTAAAAAAGTCGTAAAATAACAGTGGGACAATTAAAATTTTGTTGATAAAATTCATTTATTAAATTTCCTTTTTGTTGTGTATTAATATTGAGAGAAATTTCGGCATTAAGTGACCTTATTCTAAAGAAAATATTTTTATTTCTTCTGCCTCTTCGAGTTCTTTTGCTTCCGTCATATGTGTTTGCAAATATACTGTAGGAGTTGTTGAGGATAATGGGGTGGACTTTCTACTAAGCTTGGATGATTTTAATGACTTTTCCTGTATGCCTCAGCCAACGTATATTGAAGGATTCTCCTTCAGTAATGTTACTGATCATGGAATATATACCGCTATGACCAAAATAAAATCTCAGGCAATTGGGAACGACGGAATATCTCTTAAATTTTTCAAATTAATATTTCCAGCAATATCAAGTCAATTTACACATCTCATAAATTTTATTCTAACAATCTCTACAGTACCTGACATCTGGAAGGTTGGTAAAATTATACCGATTCCCAAGATTAAATATCCAAGAAACACTTCAGATTATAGACCAATACGTATTCTTCCAGTTTTCTCGAAAATCTTGGAAGTTATTTTTAAGCAGCAAATGTTGACTTATTTAGATACGTCAAGAATGATAAATGATTTTAAAACCGGTTTTAGGAAAGGGTACAACACTACTGCAGTGTTACTTGATATAACTGAAACCGTAAGATAAAATTTGGACAAAGGAAATGTGAGTGCTTAATCATAATATTTTGGTGGGAAAACTACTTAATCAATACGGGTTTGGCTCGTGTGGTTGCAGACTTATTTATTCTTATTTATGTCGTCGTAAGCAATTTGTGCAAGTAAGGACATTAAATTCACGATATACAGGCATGTTCTGAAAATCAACGGTAAAGTGCCGTTCAAAATAATTGCAAGTTTCATAATTTAGGTTCAAATATTGGATATTTTCCCCACGAACTTGGGCTCCGAAAGTGATGAACAAGGTGAAAGATTTCACCAGGAAATGGAAGAAATCGAGAGATATTACAAAGCCTGGTGAGATGAACAAATGATGGCGGACTATTGTTGGTTCCTCATTCACGAAGATCCATCCGAAAAAAACGCAAAAGTTCAAGTCGCTCGTCATTTTAATTTAAATTTTTTGAATTTACGCCGAATATGTAATAGTGTGTGAGCAATGAAAACTTTATTTTTCATCCGTTTTTTTTTCAAATTACGCTTAAAATGTTGTTAATTAAATAAACTCTTTGGTAAAAACATTCCGGATCTTTAATATGACGTAGAAAAAAACGAAATAAAAATGAAAAATTTTAAAACAAACGTAAAAAATAGGCAAATTTTAAAGTTTGAGGTGCATTACTCCGCCATTTCTTGTCAGATAGAATGTTGCAATGGAAAAGGCATTCAATGCCATGCCTACTTATCTAGGAATGTGGCGTTCTTGGTATTTTTTGGCTGTAAACCAGTGTAATTTATCATTAAAAGAGATCAAGTTGTTACGTTATGTAGTGAAAAATTTACAATGGGAAGACAAGCATCATTAAGAGTTGGCAAATCATAATAGATATTAATAGAAAAGGTAAATCCCGGCGTGAAATAGGTAAAGCGATTGGAAGACAGCAGTGCATAATAAAAACAATTATAGACAAGTATATTAAACAAAATAACGTTTTGAAAAACAAAAACGTTCCCAATCCCTGTTTAGGATTTTCCCTAGAAATACATACATAATTTTGTAATATCGAATTTCGCTTGACAGTTGATTTTCAAAAATAATTTCATTGCTTAAAAAACAAAATGAAGTCGCTTATATTTTTAACAATTTTTCAATTAAGCCATTTAATATTAAACTCACAAGCATATACAACGGATTTGGTAAAAATATTCATGTTCCTTTAAAGAGTTCAACTGAAAAATAATTTAAAATTTATAGAAACACGTCAAACGCATGTTACCATCCCTATATGCAGATTTCGCTTTAGCTGATGATGGTGACAATGCAGCCGTTGATGGTGGACATGGCTGTAATGAAGAAAGTTGTAATGCGGACGTCACCAAGGGCAACCCAAAACAGAAATCCACGAATATAGCCCAAAAAGCTGCACAAGAAGCCAAAGCAGCCTCAGATGCTCAGCAGGAGGCGGGACAGGCTGCCTCACGACAAGTTAAAATGCAATTGGCTGAAAAGGCCATGCAAGCGGCTAAAGCAGCAGAGGCGGCTTTGGCGGGCAAGCAGCAAATTGTGGAACAACTCGAGCAAGAAGTACACGAAGCCGAGGCAGTTGTACAGGAACAATCTTCTTCCCTGGAGAATGCCCAACAAAACGTTCAAGCCGCAATGCAGGCTGCTCAGCAGGCTCAGAGCCAGCTTAAGACACTAACCGCAGCCGTACAGATGGCCCAATCAAATGTGGGCAATTCTGAACAGGCTGCCAACGGAGCACAACAGGAATTAGTGGAGAAAAATCAATTAATGGAAGCAGCCAAGTATCGAGTCGACCAACTGTTGCGTCAATTGAACAGTGCCCGTGCGGACTTTGCCAATACAAAGAAGTCGGCCTATAAAGCTGCCTGTGCTGCGCAGGAAGCTAAAGCTAATGCCGAGCGTGCTAGACGTCATTTGTCCAGGCGCTTTTTAACTCCTCAACAGCGTCAACAGTTAATGGAACAAAGACAGCGCCAAAGATTGGCACGTCAACCATATTATCACTAAGTTTTAGGGAATTTATTGTAGCTTAAAAGCATATGTATCAGCATATTGGCATCATTGGTTTACGGTAAATATTTTTTAATGCAAATAGCCAGTGGTTCCACAAGTTTTTACAATCCCTAAATGCCAAAAGTAGCAGATCACTGTAACTGTAATGTAGGCGCATTTGCGAACTTAATTATAGTTTCAAGGCGGGGACTTTATACGAAATACTATTTATTATTGAATCTTTAATAATTTTTTCATAAAACTTTTGTTAATATATTTTATATTTATGCTTTAAAGGATATACATTAAATATTTACTTGAATTAAACTATAAATATAATGTAATTTAGTAGATTAGTAATATTTAAAAATCAGATTCAATGTGAGATTATTCACCTAGACAATCTTTGCTGTTAGGAAAAATCGAACAGATATTAAAAAAAGTTAATTTAAATACAAAAAATATTAAATTTTATTAACTATGACACTTTGATAATTATGGTTTAATAATCAGAACTTCAAAAGGAAGCTGAACAAATTACACAATTTGGCTAAACTTGAAATAAGCGAGTTTACCTAAACCAGATTATTAAGAGTTTAAGTCGAAAAAGTTACAAAAGTAGAAACACTAAGTGAAAATAACAAACAAATTAAAAATCTACAAGTTCGTAAATCTTTATTTAAGAGATTTAAGATAAACTAAGTTTTTAAAAGTCATAGTTGAAGTAAATTGCAATTAATTTGATTCCTTTTCGATTTCCATCACATGCCTGATGGTTTAGTTAAACTAAGGTTTTAAAGTTTATCTTATAAAAAAACAGAAAACTAATGCATATAAAAAATAAAAATAGAAATATTTGAGAGATTAGATAAACTTAATTTAAGGTAAATTAGTAAAACTGCAATTTACTAAATTTCAACTATAGAGCCTTAAAAAATCACAAAACCTAATCAGAAATGGAAGATAAACTTGAAAATACTTCAAAGTTTTGTTAAACTTAAATTTGGCGAGTTTAACTAAACTGGGATTTTAGAGGGCTAACAAAATTCAATAAATAAGATAAGTTAAATCAGGGCTTTTAAAGCTTAAGGTATAGGAAATACCACAAATAATAAAATTGAAATTATATAAAAAATCAGTACTTTAGATTAACTATAATTAGTTGAGTTTAGCTAAACTAGAGTTTTGAAAGATTGTTTTAAAGAGTACAAGAATAATAAGAAAATCAATTACAAATTAAAAGCAAACTTAGACATATTTAAGCGATTAGTTAAACTTCAATTACGAGAGTTTAGTTAAACTAGGATTTATAAATTTCAACTGCAAAGCCTCAAAAAATCACAAAAATTTAATCAGAAACATAAGATAAACAATAAAATTATTCAAAGATTAGTTAAACCCAAATATGGCGAGTTTAGCTAAACTGAGATTTTTTAATTTTATTGGGATTTTTTAATAACAAAAAAATCAAGTTTAGTTAATCTCAATTAAGATAGTTTAGCAATATAAGGATTTTAAACAACATGATAAATAGGTTTGACAGTGCCATCCAAAAAAAGTTTAAAGAATAGTTAAACTTAAATTTAGCGATTTTAATTAATCGGAGATTTTAGAAGATTAACAAAATTTGTTAACTTTTTACTCTACAAAATCTTCCCGGAAGAAAATTACAAAGAACTTTTAAGTACTGAAGCAAAGTTCCAATTTACACGAAGCAATTTTTATTGAAAAAATTAATGCAATTTTTTATTTGAGAGTATACACACATTTGTATACACATATGTAATACGAATAAGAGAGTAACTCGACTTGCTAGTACAATCAAGTGTATACTCGTCTTGTCTTTCAAACACCACGACGTCTAAATGGTAATCAGCTTAGCTTAAAGAATTGCTTCGTGTAAATTGGTACAAACATTAATAATATTGTAGACGAGCCAACATTAATTAAAAACGTCAGTTATTTAAATCAAGATTATGGGGATAATGTTTAACTACTTCAATTCATTATTATTTATAGTTTCCCATAATCAATTATAAAACGTTTAAATGCTTGTTAAGCCATTAAATTAAGGAAACTTAAAATTGAACAATATTTATGATGAGCAAACAAGGAAACATTTAACTCTCTAACTTCAGAGACAAACAGTAATTGCCAAAAAAAAAAAAAAAATCAAACAAACGTGACATGTTTTTTATGGTTTTTATTTAATAAATTAACAAACATTTTACTCATCTTTAAAAACGGCTTTACAAATACAGAGAATAACAAACTGCACGAAAATATCTTACATAATTTAATTTTATTTAAAAAAAAAAAATCAAAAACCAACGTTTTTTGAATAGTAAACACCCAGACTCATCCACAAAAAAACCAAAAGATACAACCAAACTTATGGCTTTGTAACCTTCTCATTATTTTTGAAACGTCTCTTAACAATTGAATGGACCTCATGTTCATGTTCATGTGCATCTGGCACATGATGCACATGAATCGTTTCAGCTGGCCCCCTACCACTACCATGTGATTCACTTTGCAATTCAACATTCGCATGCAGTGCTGCATCGTTGGCATTGAGTTGTGCCTCTTGTGCTGATAGTGTGGCTTTTTCGGCAGCATCTTTGGTCTCTTCATAGTCTAAGCGCGTCGTATACAATTGCGTTTCTATTTGTTCCAATTTTGTCTTGGCTTGTGCAACCATATCGATTTGTGAGGCCAACTCAGCGGCTGCCTCAGAAGCGGCTTTTTGCGCCAGCTCTGAGGCTGACTGGGCATTGTTTAGTGCTGCCGTTAAGACAGAGACGTGACTGAGGGCTTGTTGTGCAGCATACTGGGCTGCTTTGGCTGAACGTTTGGCCTGCTGTAGTTGCTGCAGTTCACCTTGCATGGCCTTGTGTGCCTCAATGCTGTGTTCTTCTAAACGCTGTAAAAAGACTTCTTTACCCTTGAGTACCGCCACAGCTGTGCCGGCTGCTTGTGTTGCCGCCTGGGCCAATGAGTTTTTGGCCACATAGGCAGCTTGTTTGCCAGCTGCATTTTGCGATGCCACCGCGGAGTTGGCTTGATCGGCGGAACCTTTAGCTATACTTCTCAGTCCGTTGTCAATTAGATAAGTGCCACTTAGTATTGTCTGTTGTTCATAGTGATCATGCGGTTCATAGGAGTCCTGTTGGCCATAGCGTTCATGTCCGTAGTTTTGTGGTTGCGGCTTAAATTCGTCTACGTGTACCTCTTCAAAGTGATAAGGCTGCTCAGGTGCTGCAGTGGCAGGCGGTGGTAAAGGTACATGTTGAGATGGGTGTGTTAAAACATAGTGACCTTTTCTTTTTATTTTACGAGCCAAAGTAAAAGTTGCTGTTGGTGCAGAAAAAATATTTAGAGGGAAATAAAAAATGTTTAGTAGCATTTTAGCCAGTTTTTGAAAACAAATTTTAATACTTACGAATCATTAGCACTAGGATGATGAAACGTTTAAAAAACATATTCATGATCTGAAATTAAAAAAAGGAAACATTGTGAGTGAATTACAACTTCTAAATAATTTTTCAACGATTTTTTTTAAACTTTAAAGAGTTTTTATTTTGAATTTTAGCAATAGTATTTGTAAACATTGCAGATAGGAAACTCAATTGCAAATTAAAGAGAAATTTAAAAATATTTGAGAGATTAGTTAAACTTCAATTAAGACAGTTTAATTAAACTAGGATTTGTAAGCATTAACTATAGAGTCTCAAAAACTACAAAATCTAATCAGAAATAGAAGATGAACTTCAAAATATTACAAAGTGGTGTTAAGCTTAAATTTAGCAAGTTTAACTAAACGGAGATTTTATAAGATTAACAAAATTTTTATAATTTTTTCGACACGTAATCTTTATCTAGATTTTTTAATAACAACACTAGGATTAGGATTTTAAAAGCTTAAACATATAAAATACAAAAATTAATAAAATTAGTTATTTAAGTAATATAAAGTTAAGAGATTAAATAAACTTCAATTAAACAAGTTTAGATTAACTAGAGTTTAGGAGTTTATGAAGAAATTGGTTCATAAAGAAAAAATAAACTTTAACATTTATTAGAGATTAGTTAAACTTCAATTAAGAAAGTTTAGTTAAACTATGATTTGCAAATTTCAACTCCTGAGCCTTGGAAAATTACAAAACCTAATCAACAATAGAAGATAAACTTAAAAATATTACAAAGTTTTGTTAAACCTTAATGAAGCGAGTTTAGCTAAAAGGGGTTTTTTTTCGATAATTAAATTGTTAAATTGTTCAAAGTTTAGTTAATCTTTAATTAACAGAGTTTAGTTAAACCAGGATTTTAAACTCTTAGGAAGTTTATGTTGTTAAAAAGAAAAAACTGGAGAGATTGGATTATAAATAAAAAATAAACTTTAAAATATTTTAAAGATTAGTTAAACTTCAATTCAGAGAGTTTAACTAAACTTGGCTTAAATAAACTTCAACAGCAGAGCCTTAAAAAATAAAAAAAATCTAATCAGTAATAGAAGATATACAAAAAATATTAAAAAAAAAATTTAAACTTAAATTTAGCAAGTTTAGCTAAACAGAGATTTTAGAAGATTAACAAAATTTGTAAAATTTTTTCGACACAAAATTTTTATCTATATTTTTTAATAACAAAAATAATTAAATTGTTCAAAGTTTAGTTAATCTTTAATTAACAGAGTTTAGTTAAACCAGGATTTTAAACGCTTAGGAAGTATATGTTATTAAAAAAAAACTGAAGAGATTGGATTAAAAGTAAAAAATAAACTTTAAAGTATTTAGGAGATTTTTAGAAGATTAACAGCATTTTTACGATACAAAATCTTTATCAAGATTTTATAAAAACAAATTAAGAGAATTTAGTGGAACCAGCAGTTTATGTTATTAAGGAGAAAAACGGAAGAAATAGGTTTATTAATAAAACATTTACTTTAAATTATTTAATAAATTATTTAAACTTCAATTAAGAGAGAAATAAATTTCAACTGCAGAGCCTTAAAAAAATCCAAAATCTAATCAGACTAAAAATCTAATAAATAGAATATAGGCTTAAAAATACTTCAAAGTTGTGTTAATCTTAAATTTAGCGAGTTTTACTAATCAAAAAAATTTCATTTAGAAGATTAATTTAGAAGATTCGAAATCTTTTTAATAACAAAAAATATTAAATTGTTTAATATGTGTTTTAGTAGTTGGAAAATGTAATTGCAATGTTTTCACAATCTTTTTTCAATACAAAATATTTCCATCAGATTTATAACTTTGGTCAAATGAACAAGCTTGTATTATTATCAAAGGCAAACCAAAGCGGAATGGCTCTGTAGTTCTTGACAAAATAAAAATAAAAAAAATAAAATGTTGGGGATTTGAAATAAATATGCAGCGCAGGTACATCAAAATGTATAAATAAGAAGATATTAAGTTTTCGTTATTTTAGCCATTCTTAAATATAAAATAATAAACGAGAATCTATTTGTATTTCAAAATTATTCACTTGCTTTTTTTGTTGTATTGTATAAATATTAAAACACTAATGCGAACGGATTTTAAGTGAACAATTCTATAATAATAAAATAACGTTCAATGTTATTTGTAAACACACACTCTTTTTTTGATAAAATTTTCTTCATAAACACTTGTTTTAAAATCACGAAATAATAATATTTTATTATTTATTTAAAACTTTTTTTTTACCAAAGGACGCGGCGCCTTTATTACAAACGTTTAAAATTTCACACACAAAAGAAAGAAAGAAGAAAACAACGTCCTTACAGCTTGGAATGCCAACAACTTCTGTGTGAATAAATTGTTGCAGGTGATTCAATATACATATGTACATAAATATGTATTCGCTATGATTCCCAAATCAAACCAGCAATCAGCAACAGGTTGTCATTGAAAAATATTATACGAGTACAAATACAAAAATAACAAATTCAATGTCAGTGAACAAGATTCGAAGTTAATAGTTGTTGTGTATTAGAAAAATGACAGAAAAGAAAAACGTACGAAACGAAAAGAAACGCTTTTACTTTTCATGTGAAGTGCAATTTTCACGTAATGCTGGTAAATACAATAAATGTTATCCGGAAAAACCACTTTCAGATAGATGCCAAAGCTGTAGCAGCCATACCGGATGTTGAAAAATTCACAAACAATAAAAAGAAAAATAAAAAAAATGACTCCAACTTTAGTTTTATGCTTACAAAGTTTTCAACTGAGTTTTCTTTCAAACAATTATCTTGAGTAAATCTGCAAATTGTAATAAATGTAACAATTATTATTAAATACGATTTACTATTTTTTTTTTATACCCTACACACCAGCATAGCAAATATTAGTCCAACACCCCCCTCTTAAATTATACCGAACGACTCAGAATCACTTGCTGAGTCGATTTAATGATGCCCTCCCGTCTGTCTGTCTGGCTGAATGTCCATGTAAAGCTTATGCTTAGAGGAGTATAGCTCGCAATTTTGAAAATGTTTGAAAATATATTTTACATGATATTTTATCGGCCCAAGGACGGTTTGGATTGAAATTGTTTGAAATCGGTCTATTATTTCACCTAACCCCCATACAAATGTCCTTCCGGTCATAAATATGGTCGGGCTTGACCGACTATACTTTCCTACTTGTTTTTTTTTTTTGTTTAATTTGAGCCTGCGTTTGTTTTAGTCATTGTTGTCTCAGCTACACATTTATATCAGAAATAAAAAATAAGTGGATCATTTATTTACAGAAGATTATTAGTTGCAATTTAAGAAGCAAGAAAACTATAATGTTAAAGAATACACGATATAACACACATAGATAAAACCATATTCACATTAAATCCGGCCACACTTTTGTTTGTTTTTTTCACTTTTTTATCTTTTAAATAGTCAGTGGTAACATATTTGTACAATGAACATCAAAAATCAAACATAAACTTGTCAAATTATAATTTTATGACAACTTATTTCAAGAGATTTATTTTATAACTAAAAATAAGTGGTCGTTACATTTTTAGTGGATTCTTGGATGAGTTTTTTATGGTATATGGTCTGAAGTTGTATCTGTTTTCCCATTGAATCGTTTGTTTTTCTTTTCAATTTCTTTGCGATTAAAGAGAAAAGTGTTAAAATGTAAATTAAATTTCATGACTGCCAGTTTAACTTTAATATTTTTAAATTTTTGTTTAATATATTTGAATTGTTTTCAAATTAACACATTTTTTTTAAAGGAATTGTGCAAACATACCCTACACTTTTGTTATTGACAGATTAGTTTAAGAGTAAGGTTGGTGGAAATCATTTTCTGGCTGGTTTTTTAAGAAATTATTTCTTTAAGTGCAAAATATTGCAGAATAAATTATTATTTCATTCTTATAATTAAATTAAGAAAAATCAATTGAAATATAAATAACAATGTGTTGATTAATATACTTTTTAACATTAACAAAGAGTTTCACTCCAAATTGAGTTATAGTTTTCGAGTTACAGTCTGTTAAAGAGCACAGTTATAGGCCAGTGAAGCTGGAATGAAAAATGACTGAATTGCGAAATGAAATTGGCATAAATATTTGCCGTAATGTAGCAAATAAGATGCATAAATTCTTAATAAATCAATCAAACTCTATTAAATCAATTATCGAAGGTCAAAGGTCACACAAATGTTTACAATTTACAAAGATTTCTTTATGTATCTCGCTTTATTTGAATTCTGTTTGTTTAGTAGTCTTTTTTTATTATATATTATTTGTAGACACTCAAATTTGCAGTAACTGATAATTTATTCGTATCACCAACAGTTTTCCAGTTATAGTGTATACGTTTTGTTTTTTGAATAAACATTTCATGTTTTAAAATGTTAATTTTCTTGCCAGTGTCTTGTCTTTAATAGAGACTTTTGGTTAACGGCAACTATCGTACAGCTCAGTTGATTTATGTCCACTTTTATTACCTTTAAATGAATATTAAAATTAAATTCCAATGCTAATTTCAGCATTTTTCATTCCGCAGTAACACTCCCCCTCTTTTGATTGACTAATTATTCAATCCTAAACAATTATATTCTTTTAATATTCTCGCAAAGTGGGCGATAAGAATAAAATATAGAAATATAGCTCTGTTCAGGTTGGGCAAACATATTTTCCACATGAAAATATATTGGATCATTGGCTATTAAAACTATTGAATTCCAGTTTTTACTGAGTTCGGTTAAAAAATACACAAATAGTTTTTATAAAAATTTTATAAAGTGGGCGTGGCATAGAGATGTAAATATAACAACTATTGTGTAGCCCAATTTCCTGTCTATCATTTCCAAAAAGTTCTATTCCATTCTGAGCTGTTATTTCGAAGTTATGACCATTTAATAAAGTTTTGTTAAGTGGGCGTTAATGAGGAAGAGCTTTTCTTTTAACTTTGTTTTTCTCACCAAGTTTTGAACCGATCTGAATTAACTAAGTATTATTGGAAAGATATAAAGTTCTAGTTTCTTTATAAACCAAAATAAAATATTAATTTTAATATTCCTTTTGAAAAGTATTGAAATAAAACTTGTTTTTAAAATTCAATAAAGTGTGCGTGGCTGGGTTCTTTAAAAATGTGAATCATTTTATAGAACAATTCTCGCTCTATCATGTCCAAAAAGTTTCATTCCAATCCGAGCTGTAGATTTTGAGTTATAGCCGCTTAAAGAAAATAGTTATTAAACATTTACTTGCTTATCAATTCTGTTCACCTGATACACACAAACAAATTATCAGAAATTATTTCCAATTTTTTGTGGGGGCGGAAAGCTAGTTGGTTAAATTTTGATTTTCTCAATAACTACTGGAACAATTTCAACCAAATGGGTATCATTGGAAAGCTATTGAATTGTAGTTTTTAATAAAATCAGTTAGAGATCTTGTCATTGACATTCGGCTTGAGAATTGCAGAAATAAAATTTGTTGTTTAAATTTATTAAAGAGGGCGTGACATTGGACGTTAAATATTACGGGATTTGTAATCTAGCATATGCAAAAAGTTTCATTACAATCCCAGCAGTAGTTTTTGAGTTATAATCATTTAATGATATTCTGTAAAGTAGCCGATAATGAAGATGAGTGGCTAGTTAAACTTTGATTTTCCCATCAAGTTGTGAATCGATCTGAAACAAATGGGTGTCATTGATAAGATATAGTTTCTATATCAATCAAAATATATTATTAAATTCAATATTCTATTTGAAAATTATCAAAATAAACCTTGTTTCATTAATTTTAGCAAAGTAGGCGTGGTAGGGGGCTTTAACAATGTAAACTATTGTATAGTGTAAATCTCACTCTATTATTTCAAAAAACTTTCATTCCAATCCTAGCTGTATGTACCGAGTTATAGTTGTTTAAAGAAAGTTATTATTGAACATTTGCTTGCTGTTCCCTAATATGTACATGCCAAACTTTTTTTAAAACATTTTCTCATATTTCAAAATGGAGCATAAAGGTATGGCTGATGTAAAAAAAAAAATGTTTAAAAAAGGATATGTAATTATGAAAAATTGTGAAAAAAAGGATGTTGATAAAATAGTTAACAACGCAAAGCTATTGCTGTAAATTTGCTCAACAATTTAAAATCTTTAAACTCATACACAAAACCTTTCTAATAAATAAAACCACCACTATTTTTATTTCTTTATATTTGTATATATTTCTTTTTCTATTTTAACAAAAAAAATATATGTATATGTATATTGAATGTACTACATATATAATAAATAATTTAAAAATATCCACAAACAAAATTAACGATCATCTGTTTAATTAAATTTAAAGTAAGAAAAATTATAATAATGAACAAATTGTACACATTTAACTAAGAACATAAAAACGACCTTAAACACAAAAACTTAGGAATCGAATCTCTGGTCTTAAAACTTTACAGAAAACAAAAATGGTTCATTCGCTCTAGCGTATGTTGCCTTTAAACTATGTAGTTGAAAAAAAAAATAATAAAAATATTATATGTACTAAAAACAAATGACTATTATGAAATTTGATTCGTTTTTCTTTGTTTTTGACACAAAAGAGAGACATACACACTTAAATTTAAGCTTAAAATTAAATTCAATTAAACTAAAACTTATGACTCATTCAACTGTTGATGCTCGTCTTCGGCTGGCGACTTTCTTGTATCATCTTCTTCTTGTTCTTGATCTACAACATAACTGGATTTACTTTCGAAATTATCCATAGAATCTTTAAGGGTTTGTATGTCTAAACCGCCATCATTGGACTCTTCACCATCTTTAGTTTTGGTGAATTTGGAGAAATATGTTAGAGATTTCATTAGCTGATAACTTTTCGAGATGGGTATGTTGGAATCGTAAACACTTTTAGAAGAGGAACAGTCAACGTAAAACCACCAGTTGCACTTCAAAATAGTCTGATCAAAAAGTGTGTTTTCGGGACAAAGGAAGGACTTACGCACCATACCATCATCGGTAAGAGCACAGACATGAAAGACCTGTCATAAAGAGATTAATTTAGAAAATTTGTATGAATTTAGGAGGCATTTTATTGCTTACCATGCAACCCAAATCCGTGTCGGCATAAAGTCCGGGAAAATGTTTTTGTTTGGCACATGCAAATGTTGTAGGTGGCAAATCCACTTTCGATTTAAAGTTGTCATCAAAGTTTTTGTCATAACCCACAGGATAATATTCCTTGGGAGCATTCATTACCTAAATAAATAAAAAAAAATAGGGTTAAAATTGACATTTTAAACTCTTTTTTAGAAATTCTTTGAATAACGAAATATTTATTAATAAAACCTTAGACAGCTGCTCAAAGTGAGTTATTCAGATAAACTTTTGAGCCAGCCTAAGTTTTTTTTATGTTATTTTAAGTAAACAACTAGAATATTTTCTTACCTTCGACATCTTATTCTCACTGACCGCATTCGTGTTCTCGAAATATTGCAGAACTGGTCTGGCCGTAGTGGTCGTCGTTGTGGTAGTTGTAGTACTACTCGTAGAACTTGTCGATGTTGAGGTTCTTATGAATTCCTCTCTTAATTTAGCCGCCAACATGGCTCTGTGTTCCGCTCTCATTTGTTGTTCTCTCACATAGATGGCATGTTTTATGGTGTCCACACTTACATTTGCCGCTCTAGCCAATTCATCCACCGATATGTCTTTCAAATCAAATTTAGGCTCTTCAAATTGCAAATAGTTTGGATGATTGTTGGAGGGTAAACTCAATTGTTGTACGGGAGCTACTGTTGGTGGCTTTAATACTGCTGTGATTTTATTTACCGAATCGGGCATAGCTTGGAAGGCTGGCACGGCCATGGGCTGTGATACAATGGGATTGTGGGCATGGAAAGTACGATTTGCATTAAGTTGTTGTGTATACATATCGACTAGTTTATTGTTTATGCTCATTTTTGAGTTGGGTGAGTCCACGGCAATGTTTGTTCGTCTTTGAGCGGTTTGCAGAGGTATTTGTTTCTGGGGAATGGGTTTGAAGGCAGGCACTCCTAATGGCAAAGGACGGGCTTCTGTCATAAGGGGACCTTGTCGGGCTTTTTGTGCATGTATTTCAGCCAGAGCTGCTTGTCTGGCAGCCAAATCAACCATGGCGGCTTGTTTTGCCGCTATTTGTTTGGCTACCGACTGTTTTGCCAACATATCGGCGGCCGCTGCCGCCTTGGCTTGTTTTGTAAGAGATTCTCTTAGTTCAGGACTTATGACCATGGGTGATCTGGAAGATATGCGTTTATCATTTAGGGATTGTTGAGTGATCTGTAAAAGATTTTAAAAATGTTTTATACATTATTAGACAAATTAGAAAAATATCGTTAACATTTTTATTAATTAAAACTTTGTAGAAAAATATACATATGTATGTAGTTTAGTTTAAAAAAGGATATTTTTAGTTAAAAAAATCTACAAAATTTTATTGATTTTAAAGTTTTACAAAAATTTTAAGATTTTTTTTTTTTTAATTTCAGAAATTTGTATTGATTATTATATTTTACGAGATTATTTCATAAATTTTGTATTATTTAATATTCGATCATATTTACCTGTTGATTTCCTGACAATACACCAATAGCATTAGGCGGTGGACCATTTTTATAGCCAATTGAACGCCTGCGACCACCTTCCACATTTCCCAATGACTCGGCAAAACCCAATTCATCACCCAAACTGAAACCTGTTTGAAAATAAGAAAATTGTAGAAATAAATTATCAATTTTTCGTTTATTCATTTAAATATCGTAAAAAAATTCTTAAAATAAAGCAATTTGTTTAACAATTAATTTATTATTATATTTAGTTGTTAAAATTTGCGCTTTATTATGAAATATTTAAACTAAACAAATCTTTTTCATGTCTATATAACAAATTATTAAAAATGATAACAATACAAAACAAGAAAAATGTAAAAAATAAAAAAGAGTAATTAAAAATCTAACAAAAATAAGATTTATTTTATACAATGGATTTACACACACACTCACACACTCAAATATTAATCGCTATTTAACACTTCAACAAGACAATTAAAAGTCAAAGAGTAATAACAAGATGGTGGCGCAGAAGACAAACACAAAAAGGAACTGTTATATTACTAAAGTAATTATAAAACTCAGCCATTTCAACTTAATTAAAGTAAAACCCAAACAACAAAAGTTAGTGTAGTGTGTATGTAAATAGTTAAATGTAAACAAAGACATGGTTGTATGAGTTGTAAGTAAAAATAAAAGTAGTATGAGTGACCAAAACATTTGAAAATGGCCGTAAAAAGTCATTGACATTGGCATGAATGCATACTGCTGTTTTATTTAAAATAACTTTTAAAAACAATTAATTTTAAGAATAATTAAAAAAATAATTTTTGAATAATAAAAAAAATACTAAAATAAATCATATATTAAGCGAGTTAGATTTTAAAAGTTTTATATAAGATGCATACGTGTGTGGAATATAATTTTTATTAATAATAGGGGTATTCAGGGTACACAGTGAGCCGGTTTGAAAACTATGTATGCATAAACAATTTTCTAAAGCTGTGTTTCGATGTGTTTAAAAATCGGAATATAGGCCAGACAATTAAAAAAATTGTATGTATGCAGATTTGTCTTCCAAATCGAATATAATTTTCGATAAATTTTGTAGTCTCTTGAAAAAAGCTTAGGAGCCAAATCACCGCATTCGATATCGAGTAAAAATTATCGTAATTTTCTAATTGGAGATTATGGCATTCGATATCGAGCAATAAATTTAATACATTTTATCATAATTTCGATATCGAAATCATTTTTCGATGCGATAGCTCATTCGATCACGAATGCGGTGATTTGGCACCAGAATAGCGCCATTTGTAGCAGTTGCGAAAAAAAGGAAAAAAATAACTCGTTCCCATATTCAAATTACAAAATTAATCTTAATACTAATAATAGAGTATAAATTTGTGATCACACAATTGATTTTGAGTCACAATTTTGGCTATTTATATAAAAAATCGATTTTGGGTCAGAAATATCAGTGATCGCAGATTGAAACAATTTTCGCATGCAAACGCATATTTACAAAGTTATTAAAGATTTGAAGTTTTTAGACTTTTATATAAAAAAAATGATTTTGGAAAGTTATTAAGGATTTAAAAAATTTTGGCTTTATATATGAAAAATCTATTGAGGCTTTATATATGAATAATCGATTGAGGGTGTAAAATATGAGTGATCACAGATCAAAGCCATTTTCTCATTTAAACGCAAATTTACAAAATTATTAAGGATTTAAGGTTTTTGAGTTTTGTTATATGTAAATCGAATTTAAATCAGAAATCGGAGTAATAATAAATTGAATTTTCTGAGTGTTTATGACTTTCTCAGAAATGTTCACATAAAATATGTACCTATAATTACGTTGATTTTGAATTTGAGCTATAATTTTACTTTGTAGTTTTATATTGTGTCTCACAATTTATTATAATAGAGAATATTTTAATATTTAAATATTATACAAAATTAAAATGAATTTAAATTGCAAAATAAAACCCATAAAATGCTTAAGAACAAAAAATTAGTAATAATTTGTTAATATTAAAAGAACCTTAACCAGTTTAAATTATGTACAAGTTAGTATTTAAATTTAATTTAAAATTTTGTTTTGTTTTATAATTCATTTACCTAAACCAAAGTGCGCTTTAAGGCCTCCCAAATTTCTTACACGAAATAGTCCAGATTTTTTGAAGTTACAATTGAGTATAAAACCAAAATCGGATTCTAAAACACATGTCCCGCAAGCCAATCCTAAAAATAAAATAGAAAAACAAACACAGAAAAATTATAGGAAAGTTATAGATATTAGTTTTGTTTTTGTTTTTCAAATATATACAAAGATTTAGGACGTTTTAGAAGGGGATTTTAGTAGATTTTTTTCTGTGATAATGTTTAGAATGATTTAGTAATAAGTTGTAGTGGCAACTTATTACTTATTGGTGGGTGAGAAAGGAGGAAGGGAAGGTGATAATGGGATGGATGACTGAGAAAGGTTGTGAAATGTTTTCTGTGTTTTGTTTTTTCTTTATTTTTTTTTATACAATGTACATATTTACAAAAGAAAATAATTTAAAAAATTAAAAAATTTTCCAGTAAAAATAATTTTAATAGAAATATCTATCATTTTCCTACAAGTTCTAATTGTGGAGTCTTAAAATTTTCTAGTTAGTATAACTAGACTCTTATTACTTTTTCTTATTCTCAACTGACATTCATTTCTAAAATAATATTTCACACTTGTCAAAACTCCACATTATTGGCTTGATTTTACAAAATTATGATTATACACTTGACCATGTCACTTAAACTGACATCAATGCCCAATCTTCAGATTTATTAAAAACAAATTAAACTCATATTTGAAAAGTGCCTCCAGTTAGTTTAATTATTTTCTTATACCTATTAATGCTTTAATTAAAAACGTATAAATTTCAATTGGTTTATGGAAAATAGAAGAAAAAAAAAACTTAATAAACTAATTTAAATTTTTTTACATTAACACCATTAATAATAAAGTATTAAAAACAAATTAATTAAAGTGTTTAAATTTGTTTCATTATTTTATATTTTTGTAAAAAAAAATGTATAAATTAATAATAATTATAATAATAAACAAATTTTATCGACAGTTAGACAATACACAGGTTTAAATGGACAGCCCCTTAAACATACATTAAATAAATTGATGACTTCCTCTTAATTTTAAACAAAGAAAAAAAAACAGTGAAGTAAAAAACGAAATACAAAGTAAACATCTATCTTCTCTATGATAATGATGTCAATTATGTATCAGCGGTTACACTTGACAGTGAAAGATACTCTGACGAATAAATTAAATTTATGTGCAAATACATTAACAACATAAAGAAAACATGAACAAAAGAAGCGAGAAAATAAATATGAAGTTGTAGTAAAATTTTAAACAACAAATTACATGCTTATTATAATAGCAATAGCAACAACAACAAACAAATATTAACCAATAGTTTTTTTTAAACATTAATATTATTCGTAAAGAAACAATCACCCCTTCGTGAATAAAAATTCCACATGAAATTTGTTTCTTTTTATTTTTTTAACATTGAATTTTAATAGGAAAAGTGTGAAAAGGGAACAAATTTCATGTGAAATTTTTATTCACGATAGGGGTGAATGTAATGTTATGGTCACACATGGCAAATACTTACTTAAAAAAGCATAACCACTTGTTTTACCACAAATATGATTTACGTTGTTTACTCTTGCAAAAGTTTTCCAAGATCAAACAGCATCAAATAAAATAAGACTAAATATTTCTTATGTGTTGTCCTAAATAAACGAAGTTTTATTTTTTAAATAAATTTTAAAGAGTTCAAAAATATCTTATTTAGTGGTTACGTCTTTTTCGGCAAATATTTGCCAAGTGTGACCGTGCCTTAATAAATACACTGCAACAAATTATTAGCTCAGAAAACAATGAGCAAATGCTGCCATGCATACAGCTAAATAGGAAAACCACATTAAAAAACGCCATAAATGGTTTTCAGAACAAATGCTCAAATTTTTTATAAGTTAATGAGCTGAAATATCTTTCTGTATTGAAAAAAGAGCGAAAACAATAACTTCGACTCTGCAAAAGCTGGAAACACGATCAAGTTTTGTCTTTTAAATTTTAATACACTCACACTTTTTCAAATACATTTATACTTTTAAAACTTGATACGAGTTTGCTTTCAAATTCTCGTTTCAATTGTGTGTTTCAACTTACAGCCAAGAAAACAGGTGATTGCAATTTTAGTAAACAAATTTTTTAAACATCCAGGCGTCATAATTTTCTGTGTTGTATTGTTCCTTTTTTATAAATAATATACTACTACTAAATTAAAAAACACAAACTAAAGTTAAATAAATATGTTTGTTGTATATACTCGTATATATTGCTTTAAATTTGCGGGCACTCTACGTCACAGCTATCAATTTTTAAAAACTTTACAAACAGTATGTATAAAAAATTTAAAAGCAAAACTTGAACGTGTCTGCAGCGTAAGTAACAGCTGATTTTAAGCCAAAACTTTATAGTAATTTGAAAAATGCCAAGTTCACAGTTTTCTAAATTTCTAAAGGGTTTACTGGGTTTAAACCAAAAATAAATTCAAAATAATGTTTTTGCAGGTTTTAAATAATAAACAAGAAAGGGACCTTTGTCGTATTAGATAACTTTAAAACACAAGAAAGTGACATGTTTTTATAGTATACGACTATACATTGAGATATGCCGATAATTGCGCCGCGGCGCGCCGTTCTAATTGTGTTTACGCTAATAGACTGAATAATTGATTTGCAACACACTTTTTATTTATTTAATTATAAGTAAATAAATCACTTAAATTAATAACCAAATAAACAATTAAATATTTAAACCATTAACCATAAACATTAATAACAATATTTTTCGAGTAGCTGCCTACAACTTTAAACAATATTTATGTATTTCAATGACTTTTAAACTTTTGTCTCAAATCAATTAGTTAATAAAACTATTATTATCAGCTTAAAGAGCTGTAGGGCGAAATAAATAATAAAACCATATAATACCCTACATTCAGTATATGTGTAAAAACAGATTTTCAGAAATGGGTGGTGGTAAATTTTATCTCGATTTTCGAAGGGGACTTTATATGGGAGCTATGACTAATTATGGACCGATCATCACAAAATTGGGCCAAATGATTTTGGTATATATGAAACAGGCTTATGTTGAATATGATTTGGATACCGACTTTTTTAAGAGTGTTATGCTCTTTTAAGTGATTTTCGGCAGTGGGCCTTAATCAATTGTGGACCGATCTGCACAAAATTTGTTGATGAAATTATTCAACTTATTTCTGGATACGTACATAAATTTAACATTTATGACCAATAAACCCTTATTTCGAGAGAACATTTGTATGGGGGCTAGGTGAAATAATGTACCAATTTCAACCAGTTTTAATCCCAGAAAGAGATTCTGAGTCGATCGGTATACTTTAAGTTGGGTGTTGGACTAATATTATTGGGCGGTACAAACATCAACACAAAGCCAATATACCCTCACCACTATGGTGGTGTATAGATAGTATAATTAACAAAAACTTTGTTTATAGAAAAAACATGCCTGCATCACACAGAGCCGAAAATAGAGCACATTACATACATATGTACATACATGCGTTAGAGTTTGTTACTCATAATTTGTACGTCTTTGTAAATTTCATTTAACGACCTTTGAGGGTTTAACATGATTTCTACAAAAAAAAAAAAATAAATACCTACAGAAAAAAATAAACACAAAGTTAAAGTGGAATTTTATGTCATCTTTAGCGTGATTTGATTTCAAAATAATTTTGCACTACCCAGCCCAGCCCCATACTATCAACCTCTTAATAACTTGCATAATTTTTGACAAGTGACATGTTGTTTGTTAGTAACAACAAATTAATTGTTATTACACTCATGAAAAAATATAGATATCTTCATAATTATTTTTGTTACATTGTACTTGTGTAATTAATAATGTCGTCTTTTAGCAAAAACATGCACGTTTATTTATTACTATTTAACTATGCATCTCTTCTCTTTTTATGTGTCAAACGACATATTTAATTTGTTACTTTGTGCTTTGTTTCAAATTATATTTATTTTAATAAATTAAATAATTATAAAGTGATTAGTGGATTTCATGATGTTTGAGATTAAATTAAAATACACTAGAGCCCCGATTTGCGGCTATCCTATTTGCGTCGCTTTTCTTAATGTGGTTTAATCCGCTATGCGTCGTTTTGATTCCGATTTGCGTCGACTTTGAAATTTTGTGTCTATCAGTTTTGCATCGTTTTGCTTCCGATTTGCATTGCTATATACCATATTTCCAAAATTACATGTGAATATTTTGCCTACTTGCCTATAAAAAGGGAAATTCCCACTTTATTCATACTTATCATATGAAGTTACGTGCTATTATTAAATTCATTTTGGTTATGCTTTTATGTATGTATGTATGTATGTAAATAGATTTTTTTCTCCTTAAATATTTTTTATTCCTTGTTTAAAAATATATTTTCAATTATTTCTTTTTAATGATAACAAAGACCTGCTGAAATAAATATAATCAAACGTATCATAAGATGTTTTTGTAATAAAAACTATGATTTTGCCAGCTAACTTTTTAATTTTTGGAACCATTCAACAAAAAGTCAATACATTTGTATAGAAAAAATTTATTCGATTTGCGTCGCATTTCCCCGGTCCCTATTAACGACGCAAATCGGGCCTCTAGTGTATGGCTATTGTATAATAATGTGGCTAATTTAAAATATGTATGTTGGAATTAAATTACATGAGTACAAAATTTAGATAAAAATCGTATTTCTTAAATGTATATGTATGTACGTACGTATGTACGTTTTCTAAATTGTCGTTTTAGAGTGACATGATTTTAACTAAAAAGTTTCAAATTTGTAATCAATTGGTCTGATCTAAAGAAAATATGGAACATTCATAGTCATAGTTGTTTATTTATAGTCGCGTATTCATAGTTGTCTAGAGCTAATATCATGGGCATCTCAAAATATCGAGTCAAAATGGGTGCCGCATTTGTTAACAGTCGACCAAAACGCATAAGAATGAAAAATTTTCAAACGTTCCAATTTTAAGAAAAATAAAATGGATTTAAAGCGTCGTTTCATAACTATTGATGAGACATGGATCCACAACTATACTCCAGAAACAAAAGAACAAGCAATGAAGTGCCCCAAAGAAGACAAAGACAATTCAATCGGCTGGTTAGGTTATGGCAACGGGTTTTTGGGACTTTAAAGGAATTTTATTGATTGACTATCTGCTAAAGGGTAAAACAATAAATCCAGGGTACTATTGCAACATTTTGGATCAATTAAATGTAAAAAATCAGGAAAAACATCCTGGCTTAAAACACAAAAAAATAATTTTTCATCAAGACAACGCAACACAGCGCATAAGAGTGTTTTAACAATGGCTAAAATCAAAGAATTAAAGTACGAGTTGCTTGACCACCTCCACCTTATTCTCCTGATTTAGCTTCCAGTGACTTTTAAATGTTTCCAAATCTAAAAAAAAAATCCTAGCCTCAAATGAATATGCAATTATTAGTTGTAAACCACTATTTTGAAGGCCTTGAGGAAAACTATTTTCATCAAGGGATATATTTGCTAGATAACCGTTGGACTAAGTGTATTAAAGTTTCAGGAGATTATATTGAAAAATAAAAATATTTTTGAAAAACTAACTACATATTCTCTTTCTGTGCTAGGCGAAGAAGTTTCCGAACCGCCCTCGTTTTATCAAATCCCATGAGGCTGTGATCTCACTAACGTCTGATCCTAGTCTAGTCTTAGTATTCTAGTCATTTACTATTCATATTGTTGCTTGGGCACTACATTACTGGTGTTTTCTAATTCTTAACTACTTATACTGTTTTATAATAAAAGAATTTACAATTGTTTATAAATGCCACTCCTGACTCTTGATTGACACAAATCACCTTCTTTTATTTTATAAATCAATACAGATTATGACCTTTTAAAATCCCTTTCAATCGTAGTTATTAAGTATGAGTGACTGTACCACCCAACAAATATGTTTATCAGATTTATTGCTTTATTTTGATTGTACATATTTGAAAAAAAAAAAAATACGAGTATATGTAGGTTTATTGTTTTATTTATGACAACCAAAGTTTTTTGTTTAAATAAACTATAATTTAACGAATAACAACCAAACAAAAGGTGACAAAATTATTTTTTTTTTTCACAAAAGCCTACCGAACAACTAGACAACAATTACGTCACTCAACGAAATGAAAAAATAAAACAAATGAAAAATATCTATATATGTACATAGATACAAGTACAAAATTATCTCACGGATGATAAAAGGTTAAGGTTTCTTTTATTTTGTTGCCCTACGCTTTGTATTTGCTTGAACCAGGCGGCTAGATTGACTTTGTGTTCGAATATGAGATTGTCTTTAACAAGAGGCGGCAAAACAACCGAAAAAAAAACTTTAATTAACCAGAGGCAGTAGTACGAGTACTACGCATAATTTACAAGCAAAAGTAAAACTAAAAGAAACTGCCAAACAAAGACAAAGAAAACTTGGTAGAAAATAAAAGCAAAAGTTTAAGTTTTTTTCACACATGTCTGTCAAATTTACTGCAGACTGACTATCTCTCAATCGCTGACAGTCATTTACTGCTAAAAACCAAATTAAGTTTTATCTTGTCATATGAAATTCTTGAATTGACCTACTTTCAATCATGCCAAACAAAAATCACGGAGAGATAATGAAATTTATATAAAAAGGAATTATTATTTTTTATTTTTGTTGAAAAATTCCTTTAAAGAAAGTTTGTTAATAAAACTTTTAGTACATAAATATTTACTTTAGGTACTAAGATCAAAAAAAATCCAAGTAGGTACTTAACAAATCTTTTTCAAATAGAAAAATTTCGTTTTACCTTATGACAATCACAACTCTTAAATTTTGTTGATTGTTCTCATCACGTATGAATGCATAATTTTTTGTCGTTAATAAAATATTTAACATGGTTCATGTTCATCATCATAATATGCATTAAAAAATGATATGCTTTTTAACATACTTAAATATGGCAGTGAAAGCAGTTAAGCAAATACGAGCGCACAGCAACAACCAGCCAATCACTCTCTCGCAAATACTCAATTTTGTTGGTATTTGTTAGTTTATTTATTGTGTGTATAAATAACACATTTAATTTGCATTCAAAATTTATTACCATTTAGGGATATATAAAATATTAGAGAATTTGTTTGTGGCGGAGACACACACATACATAGGTTAAGTATGAACTGCCAACTTCACGTGCAAGCACACAAAACAATACGAAGTTGATTAGTTAAACTTATTGGCGCATTCGGTTTAGAAAAAATTCTTATTCCATACCGAAAAAGTTTATTGTAAAAGAGTTTTAACGTCCAAGCTAAAAAATTTATTCGTTTTTTTTTTTTTGAATATCATCGAGATTAATATTTTAAACAGTGACAATGATTTCACCAATATTCTGAATAAGATGATCTTTAAAATAAATGTCGCGTTAGAGGAGAAAAAGGCCATACCCAGCTGTAATACTCCATGAAAACTAGATGTTTTTAGCTCGGTTATATTTTATTAACTAACAATGAAAATACATATTTTTTCAGAATACATTATATCAGTGTTGCCACATCCCTCCTATTTTTTCCAATTTCAACTTCAATATAGGGTCCCTTGGCTGGTTGGCTGACGGCTTCTTTAAAGAGACTACTGTTGATGTCGATGGTTGCTCCTGCAAAGAGAGAGAGCCTTCTACGGTTGAGTTTTCTTGAAGCACTAAATTTGGTATCTTTTTAACATGACTGATATTTCTTTTGAATGTCTTTCCATTAGCCGTTATTTCTACTTCATTACCATTTCTGTCTGTTACCTCATACTCCGTCACATCAAAGTTCGTTGTTAGTTTATGTGGAAATACAACATTTTTAAGCAAAACTTTATCTCCAACAATTATATCCGGTACTTTAGCTTTTCGTCTTCTGTCACCTCTTTCTTTTCCTTTTTGTTTATTTATACAATCAAGATCTCTCGCTGACGTATCGATCATATCTTCAGTTATATCTTGGATACTGGGAATTTTGTCTCGTATTATTCGGTTAAACATAAGCTCAGACGGAGCCGATCCAGTAGTTCCGTGAGGTGTTACATTGTACATTAAAATAAATTTTTGTATTTCCTGTTTATAATTACTTTTGTTGGCGCTGGCAATTTTTAACCGTTTGACCAACGATTTATTCATATTTTCAACTTCTCCATTAGCTTGCGGCCAGTAAGGTGGTGTCGTGACATGAACGATATTATTTGTTTTACAGAAAGTTTTAAATTCAGTACTTACGAATTGTCGGCCATTATCGGTTCTCAAAGATTTTGGGAACCCAAGCCTACAAAATATTTCTTCCATGGCTTTGATGATTTTCTCAGAAGATATATTTCGTAGAAAAAACACTTCCTGATACCGTGAATAATAATCAATTAAAACCAAGACATGTTCATTATTGGGCAAGGGACCTAATAAATCCGTCGCTACATATTGCCAAGGACCATTCGGAAACGCATGTCTTTGCATCGGAGCAGGATTCGGTATTCGAGAAACAAGTAAACAGTCGCGACAGTTCTTAACAAAATTTTCTGCATCTCTATCTATTAAAGGCCACCACACCTTAGCTCTTAGTCTTCGTTTCATTACTGTTTCACCTGGGTGACCCTCGTGTGCCAATCGAAGAATCTTTTCCCGTAACGATTTAGGTATTATAATTCGTGTACCTCTTAGGAGAATATTACCGATTGAAGAGAGCTCGAAGCGGAATGGATAATATTTACTTAATTTATCTAAATCCCATGAATCATTGTTGATACTAGTTATGACGTTGGATATTTCTTCGTCCTTTGAGCTCATGTCAGCTATAACGGTAATTCCAATAGCTGATGGTATTGAATTTGATACAATGTGGAAAATATTATCTTCGCAGTTTCGGTCAAAGGATGTTGTTTCGGTGATTTTGCAAAGTCTAGAAACAGAATCTGCAACATTTTCCTTTCCAGGCCGATAGATGATCTTAAACTTAAATGATTGTAAACGCAATAACCAACGTTCAATTCGAGCCGGAGGCCTAGAAGTTGGTTTAAAAATTGCCTCGAGTGGTTTATGGTCTGTTACCAATTCAAATTCTAATCCCGCTAGATAATAGTAAAATTTCTCCACCGACCAGACCAGCGCCAAACTCTCCTTTTCAGTCTGCGAATATCTTTTCTCCACCTCCGACAAACTCTTACTAGCAAAAGATATTATATTTGGATCCCCGTTGTCATCAAATTGTAGTAAAACTGCCCCTAAAGCTACAGGACTAGCGTCTGCAATTACTCGAGTTCTCTTCTTTGGATCAAAATATGATAAATTCGGAATGTTAGATAATTGTGTTTTAAGTTGTTGAAATGCTTTCTCCTGATTGGAACCCCATATAAATTCCGTATCTGACTTTAATAGAATCCTCAACGGTTCTGTAATATCTGCCAAATCAGGTATAAATTTGCCCACATAAGTTATCAAACCCAGAAAACTTCTAACCTCCTCTTTAGAGTTTGGAGCTCGAAAATTAATGATCACCTTAATTTTGTCTGGATCTGCTGTGAAACCATTTTCAGAGAGGATATGGCCTAAAAATTTCAATTTCTGCGTCTTCAAAACACATTTGCTTTCATTTAGTGTTAGGTTATTCTCCTCGAAAACTTTCATAACTTCCTTAACCGCCTCATCATGTTCCTTTTCTGTGCTACCAAATACGATAACATCATCTATATAATTTAGGCAGTTACTACAAGATGCTAGCAGACTTTCAAGCGTGCGTTGAAATATTTCTGGAGCCGAATTTACTCCAAACATCAGTCTCTTATACCTGAATAACCCCTTGTGTGTAATAAAAGTGGTTATTTCCCGACTGCTTTCATGTAATTCCAACTGATGGTAAGCGCTTTTAAGATCAAATCTAGAAAAATGTTTTGCTCCTCTTAACTTTGTCATGAAAGAGTCAAATGTAGGTAATGGGTAATTTTCCCTTAAAATAGCTTCGTTAGCGCGTCGCATATCAATGCACAATCTTATTTCACCATTTTCCTTGAAAACAATTACTACCGGTGATATCCATGGACTTGGTCCATAGACAGGTTCTATTATATCCAAGCGAATAGCCTCTTCCAACTTAGCTGCAACTTTGTCCTCGAGAGCAATTGGTATACGTCGAAGTGGCTGCTGCACAGGTTTCACTGAAGTATTAATCGCTAATTTCACTTGTATATTTTTCATTTTAGGGAACGACTTTACATCTTCAATTTGATTAATATTTAACCCAAGACGAAGAACTTTAAGTTTCGTTGAGGTTTCACGACCCAATAGTGATTGATTTCCATTTTCAATTACGTAAAACGTAGCAACCGTTTCAGGGTCCTTACCTATTGCAATTGGAGCATTAAATACACAAACTACTTTAAGAGTCTGATCTGACGCATATGCTTTAAATTGATTTGATGAATTAGATCGTACATTCCACATGATTGCTTTGTGATTTTTCAATACCGTCCAATCTTTTTCGCTTACCAGATTAAAACGTGATCCAGAATCAATCACCATTAAAATAACTTGCCCCCCAATGCACACTTTTATAATTTCTTCATTTTCGCAATTATCATCAATTTTGAAACAGTCAAATTCGCGTAATGCTTCATCATCATCTGACCTATTGCCATTTTGTATACACCGTATTTTTTCTGGTCTATTATTCCGACGTTTTCCACCGCATTCCTCAACGTCAATCAGTTTTCTTTTAATATTTTTAGTTTTGCATTTGATAGCGAAATGTCCAATGAGGGAGCATCTATTGCATTTTGCATTACGCGCCGGACAATTAATCGAGTTGCCCATATGACCACTACGGCCGCACCTGTAGCATTCTGTATCAGAATTTTGAGAAAAACGTTTTCCAGAAGAAATTTTGTTAACATACTCTTCATCTACTTTAGAAAGAATACTTTGCGAATTTTTATTTACTTGTTCATAGACTTGGCAAGCTTCAATAATATCAGTTAAACTCTGTTCTTTCTCCAACAGCCTTTTTTTTAACTCAATAGGAGCCCAAGAATCAATTATTTTATCTTTAATACAAATTTCCTCTATTTCCGTTTTCGTCGATCCAAAAGAACATTTCGCAACCTGTTGTCTTAAGCGCAATAAAAATTTATTAAAAGATTCTCCATCAGATGGTGTAAGATTTCTGTATAGATGTCTTTCAAACGTTGAATTTCTTTTTGGCGAAAAGTATTCGTCTAACTTGGTCACTAGAACATCATACACATCAAGAATACTTCCCCCATCGAATTCAATCAACGCCCCAGGAATATTATAGATAACTTCCTGTAGCTGCGGTCCTCCCAAGTGAAGTAGCTTATTCTTCTTTTTAATAGAATCGACAATTTCCTCTGATGCCAGATACAATTTAAATGATCTGAACCATTTCTCCCATTCCACACGCAATAGCGACTTTTCAATAACATCACATAAAAATGGCTTTATGTCGGACATTGTTATTCCATAAAAAAAAAGTCACGATCTGCTTATCTAAGAAATAAAATCAATTTTTATTGTTCTTTTATATCCTTTTTTTTTTCATCTTACACAATTTAATGTGATTTCTATCTCAATCACAATTGAATGTGAGGTCAGTTTCACAATTGAATGTGCCACAATTCCACAATTGAATGTGTCTCTAATTACACAATTGAATGTGATTTCAATTACACATATGAATGTGCCAAAATTCCACAATTGAATGTGTCCTCAGTTCCACAATTAAATGTGCCACAATTTAATGTGCAATCAATTCAAAAACAAACAAAAAACTTAATGTTCTTTTTCCAATTAACTATTTCTTTTCTTCTTTTTTTTTATATATTTCTTTTTTTACTCGTCGCCAATGTAATACTCCATGAAAACTAGATGTTTTTAGCTCGGTTATATTTTATTAACTAACAATGAAAATACATATTTTTTCAGAATACATTATATCAGTGTTGCCACACCAGCAAACACAAATTAAAAAGAACAATTTATTATTGTTTTTATTCAAACTGTTAATTTTAAATTTTTGATATTTTTTATTTAGTCGGGCTCGAGTTCATTAAATTTAATTTTCATTAAATTATTTTGACTAAAGGAATTATTTTACAACATGAAAACTCTATTAAAAATTTTTATTGATAATTTTTCTGGCTGAGCTGGGGTTGAACCTGGGTTGAATTTACATGTTTCGAGAATCACCACATTCTCTCATCAGAATTCTTTAAGTTCTAACCTCTGCACCACTGCGGTGCCTGCTAGCCAACAGTCAAACATGAATCTTTTAACCAGTGTTACAGGTGGTTCGAAATTTGCTGTAATTATCATTTTTTCAATTTTTTATTTACATGTTGCCTCCTTTTTTCTTTCGTATTCTTTCTGTCAAGACTTCGTCTTGAAACCTGAATACATTTGTTTTTTGTTATATTTGTTGTCCACTTTCGTTGACATTTTATGTGTACTACTTTAAGTACAATTGCAAACATTAGCTTTGTGCCCTAGCTATTTTAAAAACAATTTATTATTTTTTTTATTCGAACTGTTAATTTAAAATGTTTGATATTTAAATAAAAAATATCACAAATTAAAAAGTTTGAAATGTTTCAGCTATCAAACATTTTCAAGAGTTTTTTTTTAAATCTTTAAGAATATTTGAGTAAAACCCCTTAGAAAGTCAATTGCTATTAAAGCAATCTCATTCACATCTGAGAAAGGTATTCATTTTAAATTTTTTTTAAATTTTAGACCAAAATTCCATATTTACTAATTACAAATCTTCTGCACGGACATGGCTAGATCGTCTTAAAATCTTATAAGCACCTAAAATATACATATATACCTTTTTCGTGTTACAAATAGAGTGACAAACTCAAATATAATTATAGCTTGGATACTGCCAAAACTGCAGTCATGGGATTTGAAAAATCATAGAATTCGATTCATAAATAAATAACAACTCATTTTCAAGTTTTCATCTATTTTCAAAAAATTTGATTTTGATTAAAAAATATTTTCACAAAATCTTATATTTTTTATAAAGAACTGATTTTTTCATAAAAAACAAAACGTTTTTTTTTCAATAAAAATCGTTTTTTAATTACTTTTAATAAAATTAAACGTTTTTCTTTAACGCTTTTCTCAAAACCCATTTGTCTCGTTTTTAATTAAAAACGTTTTTTTTTTATAAAAAAAAAAAAAACAACAAACAACGATTTTGTAACGTTTTCCAATAAAAATAAAAAAAAACTTTCATAATGAAGTTTACAGTTTGAGTTTAAATTTAAACAACAATTTTTCATGCACAAAATTTGCATTCAATGTATCGATTACTTTTATTTACTGAGTATAATCTCTGTTATTTTTTCCCCCTAAAACCCGTTTATATTTTATAAAAACAATATAAATTTATATATACATATTTATAAAACGTTTTTGCATAAACGTTTTTCACCAAAAAACTTTTTTTTTTTTTAAAAACATGTTTTCCTAAAAACCATTTAAATTTTATAAAAAACACGGTTTTCATTCAAAACGTTTGTATTTCTCTAAAACCCCGTTTAATTTACTAAACCTCTTGTCACATATTTAACTGAAATATAGTTTTAAAAAATCTGTTTTTGTAATAAAAATCGTTTTTACTAAATTCAAAACAATTTTTTCATTAAAATGGATTTTCATTATTTTAAAATCAATTTGTTTATTTTTGTCCTAAAAACTGTTTTTCACTAAAAAAAACGTAAAACGCAAATTAAGCAAATTATATTAACAAACTTTGACAACTTGTTTAAAATATAGACGTATTTATTAAATGTGGCTTATAAACCTAATTCTATTTTTACACGGTTTTGATTAAACAGAATTTGAAAATAAACATATTTTAAAATTTTTACACGATTGTAGGTACCCCATTTAGCACGATTTAAAATCTTTTGGACTTATTTTTTTTTGGTTAAATGTAATTTTTGCGAAATACCTATGTTCATATCAGAAATTTAGGGGAATTCGCTTTTAGTGCATACAATCAAATGAACTTGTCATACATTTTGTTTACATTACTATTAAGTTTTGAGTGTATGGCCCCGAATACCGTTCACAACAGTAAGTACTTTGACGTTGTATGTTGTAAACTGCGATTACGATTCACAACACTTATCAGCTTAATCGTACGAAAAATGGATGATGGTTGTAGTCGAGACAATACAACATTTTAGTGTTGTGAACGATAATCGGGCCCTATATATTTTTTTCTTTAATAACTATGTACTACAATAATGCAATACACAAACTTTTGCAAATAGTATTGCATCATTGCATTTGCAAAAAGGTTTAGCATATTTTTGCTCTACACTAACAAAATACACAACAAGAGCAAAAAAATATGCCAAACCTTTATCGTTCAACTTTATCACGAAAATTCACGTTCTGAGAGGAATGTACTTCGCTCAACTTAATCGGCTTACTGAGCGTACTATTCGCAACACCATCACCCATTTTCAGACCCAGCATTCATTATTGGATAATATTCGACCGAATAGACCACGTCCAGCACGCTGTGAAGAAAATATTGCGGACGTAGCTGAGAGTGTACACGAAGACCTTGGAGAGTCGATTCGGCGCCGTTCGCAGCAACTCGGAGTGACGTATGGAACGACTTGGCGCATTTTACGTCGAGATCTTAAATTGAAAGCTTACAAAATACAGTTTGTGCAACAACTGAAGCCGCACGACAATCCCAAGCGACATCGCTTCGCTCTATGGGCTCTTGAAAAGTTCCAAGAAGATTTGACGTTTTCGACGCAAATTTCGTGGTTAACACGTAATTTATGAGTTTTTTGAAAACTTAAAATCTACGAAACATAAAACCTAACATTAATGTTTGAAAAGCAGCAAACAGCAAACTATTAAAAAACTATTTCAAATATGCGAGAGATACAAATCTTAACCTATGCACGCATTATTATGTAAATAACTTGGGCTTCTTTTTTTTCTATTGTATTATGTGTTTTGTCTTGTATAGAAATATATGTATATAACACACATCTGTATAACGACTAATAAAGTAAATACAAAAATCAAAGTTGATCTATCAAAGCAATTAAAGTTTGAAAAAAAATAAAAAAAATTTAAAATGTTGAAAATACCTTGAACTAGGCACAGATTTAGTTGTGAAAAGGCAACAAGTTTTTGTGTCCAATGGATTTCTGTATGTATGCTTTGCCAAGAATAACTAAATTGGAAATTAGTTTAAACTGCTATATTTAATTACAACATGCCAATTATTTTAAAGAGTTTTGAAAACGTTTATAATTGCTAATATTGGTTTAGTAAAGTTTGCATAAATAAATTAAAGAAAAAAAACCAAAGTAGTTGAACTTGAAAATAAGGTGAAGTCTAGTAAAATATTATAATAATAAAATGTTAAAGAAATCTAAACAAAACTTTTCAAAAAATACCGACTTTGCTTATAAATACTTCAAAAAGCGTGCAAAACTACGGATTTGCTATAAATATTCACAGAAACAAACGTTCAGTTTTCATTATTTAATACTATTTATTTATTTATTTATTATTTTATTTATTACAAATTTTATTGTTTTATTAGATTGTTTTTTTTTTTTTTTGTTCAATTATTTTGTTTCAATATTAATCATTAAATTTTTGTTTGTTTTAAGTCGGGGGCAAACTACTTTGTATTGTATGCTTTGTTTTTTCTTTACTAAGAACATACTGCTCAAGCAATCATGTTAACTGAATGATTTTGTTGTTTTTTTTATTTTTTTAAATAAATATTTTGTTAATTGTTGGTTTTTTTTTCTGAGTTAGAAACATTTTAACACATGTTTTATTAATACAAACATAGTTTAAAGTTGAGATCTTATTAGCAAAGTCTAGAGTTTAAAAATCATTAAGCTCGCTAAAGATTCAAACATTATATTATTATATTGTTTGTGTAAATGATTATAAGAACTTTTGGGTTAAAGCTAATATATTCTGAAAAATAAATCACTCTCCATAATTTACAAAACCAGTAATTAAGTCATCTATCATAAAATTTATTTTAGTTTTCAGCTAATGGCAATTCTAAATAACCTAAAAATATACTTATGACACTGTAATTAAGTAAAAATGTGTCACAATATTTCAATAAGAACTTTGTTTAGATTTTTAGATGTCATCCATAATCCAAAGCAGTGGTCAACATAAATAAATAAAGCATTGTTTACATAAAATCCGCCGGCACAAATGTTTTAATATTTATGTTACAAAAACCTTAAATTGTTACTAATTTATAAATATTTAAGAAACGCTAAAAGAAGAAACAAAACTTTCATTTCCTGTTATTGTTCAATTGGTCGAAATTTGGGATAAGTTAAGGGGTCTCGTATATTTTAATATTACATAGACATAATTTCTTAGGTACCAATCCACTGCAGCTCTCGAATAATGACAGAAAGCTAAATCGGAACAAAACTTTACTGAGAAGTGGGTAATTCTAATAAGAGTCAGCAAACGTTTCGGCAGACATTATTTAAGTAATTTTTGAAGCGATGAAGTGCTCATCGGACCGCAATTGCAACTGCTTACCCAACGCACTACCGTGCGATGTATAAAAATGTGCGTGGCGAAAATGGAAGAGATGTACTTGGCTGACATGTGGTTTCAACAAGACGGTGCCACAAGCCAAACAGCAAGTGAAATTGCTCAATTGAGAGGCGAATACAGTGAACAGTTAATTTCACGTTTAGGGCCGCCTTTAGACTATTTTTAGACTCATATCTATGTGTTTTTTTTTTTAATCAAATCAAATCTAAAACCTCTTAATAAATCACTCTTTATAATATGGCAATTGTTGCATTTGGTTAAAACTTTGCCTTAAAGAACTCGAATATATTTATTAGCAACACCATATTGTTTTTCCATTACGATTTGTGTCTTTAATTGAACGATAGACTGAACTAGATTCTGAAGTGGAACCTAAACAAGCACCTAAAATAGAACCTAAACAAGATCCTAAATTAAAAACTGTACTACAAGCTGAACTAGAATCTGAATTAGAACTTTAACTAGAATCTGAACTGAATCTGACCTAGATCCTTAACTAGAACTACATTTCACGATTTTTTTTTCTATTTTTTGTCTATTTTGCATTGCCCAGTACTTGTACAAAAACATTCCGACTGAATAAATTTTTATGACATTAAAACAGTAGATATGTTTAAAAAAGAAATCACTGAAAAACGAAATTGTTGCCACCAGGTTTTAAAAAATTGCTTCTGTATTGTTGCCAGATTTTATGTGAACATTGCTTTATATTAAAATCCGTTCTCTATTGTAAAATGATCAACTATTATTTATGATTCTTGTTTTATATTTATGAATTTCGGCTTGTTCGAACCCTAGTTTATATGAGTGCCGATCACTGATCTACTTAGTCAGATTATTTATTCGTATAACTTTTTTAAAACTCAAAAGTCACAAATGTGACTTTAACTTAAAAAAACAATTCTTTTAGATTTGTTTTAGATTAATTAAGCAAATAAATGTAAATTAATTAAATCATCATAAAAATTATGTTTTATTTACACCCGCCCCCTGGTACTAAACAGTAAATAACAGTATTTTACACTCACTTTTGTTTAATTTAATTAATGAATCTTTAAACCACTGTACAGAAATATTCAATTAT
Organism: Bellardia bayeri; assembly: GCA_950370525.1. NCBI lineage: Eukaryota > Metazoa > Arthropoda > Insecta > Diptera > Calliphoridae > Bellardia > Bellardia bayeri. The sequence continues at coordinate 7,853,195 of OX493264.1, read as the reverse complement.
TTATTATCATTCATTTAAATATCGGTCAAGTTCACACTAATAAATAATTAAATATTGAAGTGCCAAAAACTGTTAAAACTTCTAAAACAAATTTACAAACACACAAAACAAACAAACAAAAATAAACTGCAGGCTTTAGAAATCTAAAAGAAAAAAATCGGTTAATTTGCCAACGGATTTTATACCCTCAAAACACGCTAAAATGGCATTAAATTAGCATAAAAACTAATTAATAAAGCATTTAGCCAAAAAGACCGACCAACAGTCAAACAAACACTCAGTCACATTGTCTGTTTTAGTCAGGCATTAAATTTGTCCAACATTTTTAAAATGTTTTAAGTAAAAACAAGAGTTTTAAACATGATTCACTATATTTGCTTAATAAATGAGGGCGATTCAGTGTTAAACTTTTTATTTCCTTGTCAACATTGTAATTGTAGAAAAAGAAGAAAAAACTTACGCTTTAACAGTTTAAAAGAAACGTGAATCATTAAAATCATTTTATCAATAAGATGCGGCTTGAATTGCTTCTCTTGTTCAATGATTATGGTTTTGTACAGAAAAAGTGAATGGGTTTTCATGATTTATGTATGTAAAGAAAAAAATGTAATTGTCATCTTCAAAAGATTCATTTATTATATAAATAAAGGGGTTCCATAACCCTTCATTAAGATTACGAGTATATTGATTAAAGTCAAAAATTGTATAATTGTTTACATTCAAAATTAGGGTTTTCCTATAAATGCGGTCGGATAATGACAGTCTTTAGCGGCCATTTTGTTTTCACTGCTACTATCAAATCTGTTGATTATTTTTTGGGTATACAAAAATTTTTAAGTGTTGGACTATTTACGGGGATGGATAAATTCTAGACTTAATACAAATATTCCGAGAAGACTTCTGTAAATCAAAATTTACACAAATCTTAGAACTGTCTGGTATTTGTACCATATTTAGTGTTGCCATTTTAGCACTTTCAGTGCTAGATTTAACATTTTGTTTCTCGAAAATGCATAGAAATTTTTAAAAATTATGCTAAATGCTTTTTAGCATAATTTGCTTGATAAAAAACTATTTTTTCTCGAACAAATTTTTACTTTTTTACTCCAAAAAATACTTTTGGAGAAATAAAAAATAACTTTTATTAATATTTCAACTAAATTTCTTTCGGTGTGGTAAGTAAATAAACACGGAAATTTTTGAATTAATATATGAAATGTAATCTATTAAAACAAGTTAACAATTGTTAAGAACAAAATTAGAAAAAACTATAATTTGTATTTATTTAGTTCTTTTATCGACCTTTATTCAATATTCTATAATTTCTATTTGTAACATTTGAAATAAAAATTGTATTGTTACATTGAAAAAATTTAGCATTTATTTTTTCTTCTGTAGAACATTTTAGCACTTAGTTTTTCAAGTTTTAGCATATTTTGAAATTCATATTCTGGCAACACTGACCATATTGATAAATCCTTCTGACATTCTTGTATTTTGAACATGGTTTACAATATACTGTGAGCGTCAACATAAAGTAAACATCTAATATTGTTAAAAAAAATGTTTTATTATATACTACAAGTACCAATTAAAAACAAAATATATTGCATAATTCATAAGTAACTTAAATAACATAAAACTCATTAACAAAGACTAGAAAAATAAGGAACATAAAAAAATAATTAAATATTAAGGGAAAGGTACATTTTTTGAGTCAAATAAAAGTAAACAGGTACATATATTAAATTTATGTTAAAAATTATATTTAACATTAAGTTTGTAGTCCTCTGGACTTAATCACAGCTGACAATCTTCTAGATATAGAATCAAGGAGTTTTTTTTAGTAAAACCATGCGAAATGTTGTTCCATTCATCCTGTATTACTTTAGGTTATCCTTGGCTAATTTTTTGTCCAGATATTCACACAGGTGCTCAATTGTACTGAGGTCTGACGATTCCGAAGTATTGTCTAAATGATTTAAAGCTTTTGGACAATGATTGAGCAACCTCGCTATCACAATTTTGAAGGTATAAATACGATTATTGTCTTGTTGGAAAATCCAGTTCTGCGCTAGTTCTAATTTCCCTATACTAGGGAAATACAAATATCCATACAAAATTTGCCTATTGGCAACCCAACTCCAGTTTGGTTGCTATACATAATCGACCCATTAATGATGCTTGTCTTATCATTGTATATTTGTCTCTACATAACGTCACAACTTAATCTATTTTAATTATAAATTATGAAACATGCAATTATTTTGAATGGCACTTTATATACTTGTTATACTTGGAAACAAAGAAAAGTTACAAGAATGTCACTACTTTTGGAATGACAGGGGTTTTTTGCATAAGGATGATGCCACTGTTTAATATATTTTGACTCGTAAAAAATGGTCTATTTTAACAATAAATCAATTAAATCTGTATACGCTTTTGTGTTTGCTACTTTTTGTGAATTTAATTCTACTTAAATATATATACATATACATATGTATGTATATAATAAGGCAATATAATATCTATATATATAAAAATGGTGTAAAAAATGTATAGTAATTCATAAAATGAGAACGGTTGGGCCGATTTCTGTAAAATTTTTTCTCAGTTGTTTGTATTTTCAAGGAGAAGGTTTTTACGGAAGAAAATTTTGCAAAATCCCTCCGTAAAAGTTGGAAAAATCGTAAATCGAGTTTTTGTATGAAATTTTGTGTGAAATTATTCCTTAATTGCTTTCCAAATCAAATGCGGAAAATTCGAAAAACTCTCCGCAAAAGTTGGAAAAATTGGAAAATTTTGTACGAAATTGTATGTGAAATTATTCCTTATTGGCTTTCCAAATGAAAAAACACAAAGTTTTTGGTGTAAAATATGGAAAATTGCGGAAAATGCGAAATGCGGAAAATTGGAAAAATCGAAAATTGATTTTTTTGTACGAAATTTTGTGTGAAATTATTCCTTATTGGCTTTCCAAATGAAAAAACAGAAAGTTCTTGGTGTAAATCATGGAAAATTGCGGAAAATGCGAAATACGGAAAATCTCTCCGCAAAAGTCGGAAAATTGGAAAATTGATTTTTTTGTACGAAAGTTTGTGTGATTTTATTCCTGCTGTATTATATTACTACTCTAAAGTTTGTCTGAAGGCTTTAAATTGGGGCGAGGCGAAGTTCGCCGGGTTCGCTTGTTATTTATATTTATTAATAGAATTAAGCTTTTCTTTTAATAATAACTGTGGTGTTGACTTTATTTTGAAGCTCACAGTAAGCTGTTAGGTTTTCTTTTGGTTTAATTATTTTTATTTCATAAAAAGCCATAATGTAAATCATTGATAATTTAAGGCAACACATAAATTTCAAATGAATTTGATTATATTTGACTTAATTTTAAAAAATAAGCCTACACAATTCAATTTATTCTTGTTTATAAAAATATATATATATTTATTGCAAATGATTTCATTTATTTGAGTTTTCTATGAATATTAACATCGCATTTGAATGCGATTGCATAATTCAAATGAATATCATCAAAGATATACCATTTTAAACTCATAAATTACAAAAAGATTGCTGAAGATGTGGAGATGAGCGTGAAGAAAGTAATTAAAATAGAATTTCAAATTTCAAAAACTTGACAACAACGTTGTTTGGATATTTGAAAAATGGTGTTGAGATGTTTATTTTAGATTATTTCTGTTGCGAATTTAAATATCAATTTTAATTATTTACTGCCTGGCCCACGATGTCGAACGATAACGTTCGCTTAGATAAGACTTAAGACACAAACTTTTTATCGTATCTATTTTTTACTCAATCAAGTTTGTTTATTCCACAATCAAGTTTGTGTCTTAAGTCTTATCTAAGCGAACGTTATCGTTCGACATCGTGGGCCAGGGGGTTATTGTTTCCTGGCAAAATGTTGATTTAATTTTCACATTGAATAATTTTTAGTTATTCACACCTATGTGAGTTTATAGCATTTTTTGATGAGTTTTTAAGGCCTATTAACTGACGAATGTCGAATATGTCTACTTGATTTATTTCTTTTTTTTATTTTGACGATTGTAATCAATTATACTTGAAGTTTTTAGTGGATGTTTAAAATCTCAAATCCAACTACTGACCTTATACAGTCATTTATTCATTTATTTATTTATTCAGTTTTGTATTTTGAGTTAGTTTAGATGTTTTAAAAATTTCCAAATAGAAATAATTATCATATGTATGGTAAACTATAAATTTTTTTTTAAAGATTTATATTAATACATTGTTAAAATAAAAACCTTCAATGATTTAACTGATCTATGACCAATTTACTGGTGTTTTGTGTTGTTAGTTTTTTATTTTAAGGTTTTTTTAATTGTTTATAATTCTAATATTGGATGTTTACGGAAACTTAAGTTAGCATCTTCTTTTTAATGCTTTTATTAAAAAACTAACTAAAAATTGAAAAGAATTGTTCAAAGGTTTATTTTTTCAAATTCAAATTCAATTGTTCTTTGTAAAGATGTTACTTTGATCTAAAGATTTAAATTACTTGAGTTTTAATATTCTGTCTACAAAACTCTACACCATTTCAGATTGAAGTTAAGAAAAAGACAAAATGATATTGAAAAAAATTATAATAATATTGAGAAAATTCATTTTGAAAACAAGAAATCCTAATTAATATTAAGAAATAAAAAATTGAATTTCAGAAGAGCAAATTATTATCGGGCAAATACATACAGTGGCTCACATTCAAAGTCGGGCGAGATGATTTTAAAAATTTACTTTCAATGAACACTATTAGCACTTTAAAAATTTACAGGTTCTTTTCACGGACGAAAGCAAATTCAATTTATTTGGGTCCGATGGCCGACGTTATGTGTGGCACAAACCTAATGAGGAGAAAACTGTAAAACATGGAGGCTTGTCAGTGATAATGTCTGCTTCCGGTGTCGGAAATCTTCATTTTATAGAAGGCATAATGGATAAAAACATGCATCTTGATATTTTGAAGGCAAATTTTAAACAAAGTGCTCATAAATTGGGGATTACCAATAACTTTAAATTTTACCAGGGCAATGACCCGAAGCACACATCGCTGATAGCAAAGAACTAATTGTTACATAATTGTCTTAAAGTCCTCAAAACGCCTGTGCAAAGTCCAAACCTTAACGTAATCGAGCATTTATGGGATGAGCTCGGACGTCGGATGCAAAATAGATTATCTACCAGTTAAGACCAGCTCAGAGCTGCGTTACTATAAGAATGGAACCAAATAAGTCCTGATGTGTGCAAAAAACTGGTTGAATCGATTCCAAAAAACAACTCCAAGCTGTCAATAATCAAAAAGGATACGCAACAAAATACTAAATATCTTATTAAATTTGATGACTTTCAGTGTGATCGTACTATTTTTTTTTTTTTAATGATTTTGTTTTTGTTTCTGTTATATTGTGGTAGAATACCATATTTGTAGTGTTTCTTTGAGTTTAATAATAAATAATTTATTTAATTTTTAAAGTTTTTTAAAAAATTATAAGCTGCCTTTTTTCAAATAAGGTTTAATATTTTACAAACAGTTTGCCCGACTTTCAATGTGACATATTATACATATTGAAATTAGGATATCTGAAAATATTGACAAATTACATATTGAAGATGAGAAATACAATTTAATATTGAGAGAATACAAATTGTATTTAGCAAAATGCAAGTTAATATTAAAAAAAGGATTGTTGGGTTTGTATTTTCTCAAATAGAGTTCCGGTTCTTCCGCTAGTGTTCAGTAAAAACTGTGAAATGTCTCTAACACTGACTACTAGGGGTCATTTAGTTTTATTTGAGCGCACAAACATGTTCAGGTTAAAATAACTAGTTAACTAGTAACCAGTTAGCTAACTAATCAGTAACTTACTCATTGTAAACATCAAAACTATCTTTAGAATTGCTGGGCTGTGCTAATTTATAGTTAAAATACTGTGAGTGCCAAAATAAAGTCAACACCACATATTATTAAAAGAAAAAGCTTAATTCTATCTGCCGTATTCATAAAAAATAAAGTAGGTTTGAAGTGTGCTTTTTAACAAAATTTTCATACAAAATTTTCTTAAAGTATATTTGAAGTCTACTTTAATTTTATATTTTAATTATATTAGAATTAAATTCACAAAAATACAAAAGTTTATACTAATTGAATTGATGTATTATTAAAATAGACGTCAAAATAAAGTAAACAGTGGCATCATCCTTATGCAAAAAAAAACCCCTGTCATTCCTAAAGTAGTGTAATATTTCTTTGTTTGCACGGCACGGTAAAGTGCCGTTTAAAATAAATACAGTTTACAATGGGAAGACAAACATCAATTGGGATCAAAATAGAATTACATAGAAAAGGTAAAATCTTTAATGAAATACGTAAAATTTGGAAGGTATCATTGTACAATAAAAAAATTATTGACAATACCGTAGAAAATTTGCCTAATGCAAAATGAACAAAGCGTCTTACAAAAGCAGAAGATAGAATATAGTAAGAGAATTAAGAACATCTAGTGCTATAAAAATAGCTAACAAATGTTACGAAAACTTCTGGAAAACCTGTAAGAGCGAATACGATTAGAAGATCTTTGCATCAAAATGGCCTTTATATCAAAGAACAACCAAAACAAACGTTTGAATTTCGAGATAAACGAGAGTACAATTTTTTGTAATAATATTCTTTTCACCGATGAAAGTAAGTTTGAGATATTTGGAGTCAAAAACCCCTTAAAAATTTGGAGAAACAAGAACGAAACCATTAGTAGTAAATATGTATGTTAACAAGACGGTAAAACATGGCGTCGGCTAAGTAATGGTCTGGTAATCTTACATTTATTGAGTGTACAATGAAAAATGAAGATTGTTAAAAAAAACTGCTGCCTCTAGTGTAGAGAAATTAGAACTAGCGCAGAACTGTATTTTCCAACAGAATAATGATCTTAAGCATACCTCCAAAATTGTGGAAGAGTGGTTGCTCAATCATTGTCTTAAAACTTTAGATCGTCTTCCACAATCCCCAGATATCAATCCAATTGAGCACCTGTGGGATTATCTGGACAAAAAAATAGCCAAGGATAGCCTAAAGGCATTAATACAGGATGAATGGAAAAAATTTTCTATATCTATATCTAGAAGATTGTCAGCTGTGATAAAAGCAAAAGGACTAAAAACAAAATATAAACAATGTTTAACATAATTTTAATAAACCTGTTTACTTTATTTTGATGTAAAAAATCTATTACTTTTCCGTTAAAATTTAATAATTTTTTATGTTCATTATTTTGCAAAACTTTGTTAATGAGTTTTATTTTGCTTAAGTCACTTATGAATGAATTATTATATTTTGTTTTTAATTGGTACTTGTAGTATATATAATAAAACATTCGTTTTAAACAATATTAGGTGTTTATTTTATATTGTAGCTCACAGTATATGTTTAGAAACATGTGTTAAAAATTTAAATAGTAAATTCATTTTTCTATTCATTAAAGTTTCCAGCAACAATTATTGTTACATTTTGTACAAAGTGCAACATGAGGTAATAAATTTAAATCGTACCCGACCCACAAACATACATATAAATGCAATTTAATTTCATATACAAACATGAATGTTTAATTATTATTTTGTATTTGTATTTTATGTAATTGTTAAAAACAATTGCTCTATAGACAGCTTAAGTAAACGACAATAACAAGAAACATATAAAACCAAAACTGGTTGGTCTTTAAAATCACCTCGAGAGGAATCTAAGTTATTAAACCATTCAAATTGAAACAGTCATTGTTAAGACAGGAGTGACCAGTTTTTTTTCACTTACTAAATTCTGTCTCAAAAAGCAGTACTAGAATTGCCACTTAAAAAAGAAACATTAGAGAAACCTTCTTAGGCACCTTGAAATTAGTATGTTATAGAAAAATCTTACAGCAATTTTTTTTTTATTTTGATGATAAGCCAAATATTGTGACCTTGCTATAGTTAAAGGGCCTTATTAAATTTTGTTGTTTTATTTTACTTTTAAAAATCAGTTTGTTTAGAATGGCCACACTACTGGTTATTTATTACTTTTAGTTATTTATATTACAAATCATTTATATACATATTATATTAAATTTATGAACAATTTGTGTTTAGACAACGTTTTAAGTTTGTTAACAACAACAGATTTCCTTAGGAAAATATTTCTTGTGAAAAACTTTGGTAATCAATTGTTTGGCTTAAAAGTTTCTTTGAAACACAATTTCCTGCCATAAACTGTAACCAATTACGAGATATATTATTTTTGTAAATAGCATTAAACTAAGATTATCTTATAAAAGATTTATCGTTTCATTTGTTAATGAGCAGATTTAGATAAGTTTTGTAAGCAACTGAAATGAAATTTTTGTGACGTAAGAAATTACTTAAAACGTCATATGAATTATTAAACCCCACATTAAAGCATTCTACAGTTTTCCTGAAGAATGGACTAAATGCTTAGATCCATATAACTGATTAAAAATGGTTTAAAAATAACGTTAATACTTTCGGTAACAGCATTTTAACTATAACGTTTATAAAAAACATGAAAAATCATTAAATCTTTTAATTTTTATAAAAATAAGCTTAATTTTATATTTTTAGTACATTTATTTAATTTCGAAATTGAAATCGAATTTTTGACTAAAATATATTAATTTTGGTTTTTAACCCATTAAATTGTTCAATTTTCATGAAAACTGAGCTTTATTTAATATTTTTAGACGATTTACATAAATTTAAAATTAAGTTAAAATTTTCGAAAATGGTCTAAAATATAAAAATATTTGTATTTACACAGAAAAATCAATTAATCTTTTACAGTTTTATTTGCACGTACAATTCATTAAATTCCGAATTTGTATAAATTATAAGCTATATTTTGTAATTCTAGCTGATTTATACAATTTCGGAAACAAGTTCGAATTTTTGAAAATGGTTTAAAATTTTATTTATATAGAAAAATCATTAAATCGTATAATTTTTATGAAAATTAAATTCTATTTCATATTTTAAGCCTATTTAATTAATTTCAAATTTTCGCCTAAAAGCTGTAAATACTATATATAAACAGGAAAGCCAATAATTCTTAACAATTTCATTACATTTAAGCTTTATTTTCTTATATTGAAGAACTTACGCAATTTCGAACTTGAGTTCGAATTTTTGAATATCATCTAACCCATGAAAATTTTTGCATTTGCACGTAAATATCATTAAATAGTTTTGTTTTTATAAAAATTAAGCTTAATTTTATATTCTAGCTGATTTTTACCATTTCGAAAAAAAGTTCGAATTTTCAAAAATTGTTTAAAATGTGTAAAAATTTGTATTTACATTGAAAAATCATTAAATCGTTTTATTTTTATGAAAATTTAGTTCTATTTCATATTTTTAGCGGATTGACTGAACTTCGAACTTAAGTACGAATTTTCGAAAATCTTCTAAAAGCTGTAAATTGTATATTTACGTAGACAAATCAATGAATCTTAACAATTTCTTTAAATTTAAGCATTATTTTATAATTTTAGAGAATTTTTGCAATTTCGAATTTAAGTAGATACGAATTTTCGATAATTATCTAAAACAAGAAAATTTTATATAAACAAAGGAAAAATCTTTAAATCATTTAATTATTTTAAAAATAAACTTTTGTTGATTTTACCTAATTCCCAAATTAAGTTCGAATTTTCGAATATAGCCTAAAATATATAAATTTTGGTCTTTAAACAGAAGAATTCTTAAAATGTTTAATCTTTATAAAAATTAAGTTCTATTTCAAATTTTTGGCCGAATTACACAACTTCGAATTAAAGTTCGAATTTCAAATCGCTTAAAATATGTAAATATGTATTTCTATGATCTCAAAAATTAAATAACTTTACATATTTTTTATTAAAATTAAGCTGTTTTTTGAAGTTTATACACAATTTCTAACTTTACCACATTCTTGTAGTAAAAAAAAAACTAATAATTTTCAATAATTTCAAATGTTTTCATCTCTATTTGTTTACAAAGTTACTTTTGTAATATTTTGTTAACAGCTTCTGAAAAGCAAAATGTCTCCACAGTCAAGTAATTTTTATGCATTGTAACGGCGTTAATGACAAATGTGCTGGGTTTTTTTTATAGTTTTCCTCTTTTTCTGAATTTCATGTTAATGACATGTGAAAAAGTTTTTTTTTTTTTTAATAAACATTTAAACTTATTTGCTTTAGCATTAAGGTAAACAATTAATATTTACATATTTTTAGTTTTTTTTTCTAATTTTTTTATATTTATTTTATGACAAACAAGTAAAAGAAATAAACTCATCTTTTCACTTTCGTTCCAGGGAATCAATAAACCGTAAGTAAGTTAAAATATTTGTACATCAAGTAAATATCCACTAGATACAAGTTATTGACATTTTAATGGACTTTCGTTTAATAGGTTTTTTTCTGTTTAGTTGTTTAGCATTTAAACAAGAAAGTTTTAGTTAGTTATACTCGTATATTTGTCGGATTCGTATATGAAGGTTGTTTGAGTGAAATTTGTGTGTTTGCATACAAATTATCAGGTTAATTTTGTAGTTTATGTTATAATAAGAAAAAAAAAACAGTAGGTACTGTAATAGAAATATACATATAAAATTGTTTTAAACGATGATTGATGTATGTTTGATGAATTGGAAATATTTCAAAAAAGATTTAACATTATTGTAATGTACATAGGTATTAATTAACGTCAATAAATTTGTGTTAATTACTTGCTGTTCCTTTTAAAAACAAATTTTTTTTTATTTTTATTAGCAATATTATGAAATATATATTTACGGGTGTGGAGAATACCATAAAACCGCTTTAATAAAGTGTCAAGGCATTAGTTTTGTTGCAGTACTAATACTCGTACATATGTACTTGTAATCAGTTTTAAACTTCATGGCAGTCCTGTTAAATGTCAACCATTTAGGTGTGAAGCTAACAGAGGATTTTATCATGTTTCAATTTATAATATTCCTAAGTGCAAAATATGTTAAATATTCAGTATTTACATAGGTACATATTTAATCATATTAAGCATTTTCTTTTAAATTAAATACCTATTACAAAATGTTATTAATGTTTTACTTCCGCTTAAACACCGCATACAAAACTAACAAGCAAACTATGACACTGTTAGTAATCAGTTTTGGCAATTTTAATGTTTGCCAACATTACAAATGATTTCTGTTTAAACTCAAAATGTATACACAAACAAAAAACCAAGTAATATTAAATTACCAAACTAATTTAAACTTTATTTAGACCTCACACACAAAACAAATCAAAACAAGCCGTTTTTTCACATTTAGTATTGAGTAAAGACCAAACAAAAAACCTCAAACGCAATAAACAATTACATTTCAATATAATAATAATAATAATTTGCTTTAAAATCATTAACAATAGTAAGATAAAAACACAAAAGATTTTTTTTTATGTTTCAAACTTATCAAAACTAAGTTTTAAATAATTGCCCGATTTAAAAGAAATTATTGTTTATAGAGGCGTAAAATTAAACTTGTGCCACTAAAAACTTAATCAATTTTGTAGTAATACTTCCCAAAAAAAAAAACACTTAAATCATTCTAACTAGTTTAAAAAAAATCTAGTTAGTGTCTGTTTTAAGTATAATAAACAAAAAACTATTACAACATTTTCCTCTGAAGTCACCAAGCGATACTTGAAAAGAAGAGACTGGTTTTTTGTTTTCAACCAACTAAAATCTTTAAGAATTATATAATATGTACTTATGTACATATGTATAAAAAATTGAGTAGTTGCTTGCATTTACAGTATTTATATTTAGCTGGTATAAAGAGAAATGCTGACAGGGGCATATATTTAAAAGATAGAAAAACTTGTTTTTCTTCGATTATTTGAGTTTAAAACTATTAAAATAAGATTTGCAATGTCACAAGTCAGTTCTAATAACTATATAACTAAAGAAAACATATGTTTTTGACACTAATTGATAAATATGTATGACAGTGTTAATCTTACATTCCCTTTACGTGGTCTCAAAAGATATTGTGACTTAACACCGCTTAATTCAAACTAATGTGGTAAAGGAATGTGGAATCATCGAATCCAAATTGGCTAAGCTAGTTATGGGTCATGTACTCGCCAAATCGTAGATGAAATAGGCTGGGAAAATTCCTACAACACATCGGACAAATGTTTGGGTTACAAAAATTAAAAGTAACGGCAGCAAAATATTGAAATGTCAGCTTCCGAATCCCCGCATTCCAATGGATGACTGGACTGTCATTCACGTCAGCAACATGTGCTTGGTTCTCCTCAACTACGAACACGGCTTAATTGCAATGGAGAAGGCAGGCTTTAAACTCTTATTCGGTAGTAGGGATGCTATAGTGAAGGTATCCCACACTGTTGTTTAAGAAAGTCTGATTTATTAAATTTGCATGGTAATACCAAACATTATTCTCGAAATTTCCAAGTCCTTCTGAATTGCGCTAGAGAAGTCAGGTTAAAGACTATTCTTATATTTTAGACTTTTTCCTTCGAAACTGGTGAGAGTTTCCTTCGAAACATATTGATGTTTTTACAACCTTTATGCCATTTTTCGTGTTAGAGAACAACTGCTATGATTTAACTTAAAGGCCGAGAGAAACAGAATTATCCTGGATGGTCGAAACGAATTGATTAATATTGTATTAAAAATACATTAGCGACATCAATAATGGATTAACTCCCATCCCAAAACAACTTTGGCGATACGAAACCGATGAATTTTTGTTTCAAAATGATTTGTGCCACTTTTATGGGATTTTGAGCGTCATTAAGGCGATTATGTTCGTTGCAATCTTATAGACGACTTTTGAAGACTCGCTAAGTATACATTTGGACCAATCGTCAATATATTTTGAGTAATGTGGGTTAGCTACCCCAATATAGCTTCCAGATTAACTAAAATATTCATGCAATATCAAAGTGGCATTCGCCAAAAAAATCTAAAGAAACACGGAGATCTGTGATTATTGAAGAGAATTGATTGATTTTGACTAATACTCGCACATGGATAAAATTTGAAAACATCGAGATCTGGGATAGTTTTTTTTCTCAATAAAGGTCGAGGAAAATTAAATGACATAGCTAATATGTACACATATTGTAAATCGAGTAATTGATATCAAGATCGTTTTTCAACAATGAATTGTAAATCGCTCGATTCTGTATATTTAAACAGGTTTGTTTACTCGAAAGTAGAACAAGTAAATCATGTGGATTCGATTTACAGAGCAACAAAATATGTGCGCCTTAATAGTCATCAGCTTCAGCTAACAAATTAGACTTTAAAACTTTAAAAATCTGTCAGTGATTTGGAATAAGTATGCAGTTCAGGTGAATCAAAATGTTATGCAACTACATATTAATTAGAGTTGTGCCCGGTCGCTCATTTCAGTGGCCGGTCATTTTCGTTCATTTATCCAAGACTGATTCGTTCATTCAATTCGTTTAATGGTACCGTAACCTTTGAACGAATGAATACAACCCTAATTGAATGTGATTTTCTTCTTGTCTTTTGATGATTTCTAATTAAAAAGAATTTGTTGCTTTTACTGTTACCTAAATATTAAAACATTTATTCGAAATTCAGCTGGAAATTCAGTGAAGGGATAGAGATGTTAACAACTAAATTTTGGCTTATTATTGAGTATATGGCTATGGATGGTGTCTATACAGAACCAATTGAATCGATTACAGCCTTAACACTCAAAATTCTTGACGTTATTAACAAAATGGGCCAGCCATTTTGCCAAAATATAAATCTTACTCTCTCGTATATTTTAATAGTATTAAAACGACTGATTTATGTAAAACAAAGCTTGACGACTTTCACTAATTTTATTTTGTGATATTAACATACATTTACGACATTCTATGTAAATTCTGCACATCATATTATTAACAATAGAGTAGACATTTTTGTTATATAAGTATGTATGAATGTATAACTAAAAAGAGTTTAAGTTTCAGATAATTCTATAGATATTGCTGGCTGGGTAAAGTACCTACTATGTATTTAAAAAAAATTAACAGTTTTTCATTATGAGAGTAAAAATAAGGATGTTTTTTCTTTCCTCCATATGGCAACTCTCTTAACTAAATTACAATGCAATGTAGGTATTTACAAGTGTGTATAAATATTAAAAAAAAAACAGAAAAATAGAGCTTATTTACAGCTTAATTTTAAAATATGTATGTATGTAGATATGTATATGTATATACCTATATGTACATATGTAGTATATACAAAAAAAAACGGTAAAACCCAGTAAATAATAAAATGAAAAAAAGTAAGTGCTATTAAAAATATTACTTACTTGCAGCCTGCATTATTAACATGCCAATCACAATGAAATTCATATTGGCTTATTGGTTTTTATAGTTGATTGTATGTCGGTAGGTTTTACGTTAATATTCTGCACAAATTTTTCAGGTGTTTAAACTAAATATTGTTTGTGTTTTTGATTTTGTTTTTAAATATTTTGTATTGAATTCGATTCACTTTTTTAAGCTACAAATACATATGTATGTATGTATGTACATATGTACGTGTGCAAATTTGTTGGAAATTCAGTTGGTTTAACATGAATCACATTAACAATTTTGTTAAATGAAAGCGAAATTTATTTTCTAGTTGACAGAGAGAGGGGGAAAAAAAGAAGAAAACCATCAACAAATGTAGTAATAATAGATAAAACTCTTGATATTATTTAATACCTATACCTATTTTTAGCATAATGCCTATCATTTTACAACACAAAACACGCGTTTATTTTTTACAAAATCATCAATATGTAAATACCTATATGTAGCAAGCAACAAAACAAAAACACAGCTTGAAAAACAAAGTTAATGGTTTAACCAACAAAAACAAATCAAACCAGAACCGGTGTAAGCCAAAACAAACAAAATATAAACATCACATCACTCTCTCTTTACCATTTTTTTGTTTTGTTGTTTTTTTAGCACTTTATTTATTTTATGCGTATTGTTTTTGTTGTTGTTGCTGCTATTTTTTTTGTTAAAGTAAAAGTGAGCATAATAATAGCAACAACAACCACAACAAATATCAATGATTCGTTTTACGGTACATTTTCGTTTTTGTTTTTTTTTTTTTGCTACTGTTATTATTATTTGTTGTGTTATTGAGATTGTATTTAGAGCTGCCAGACAGTTCTTTTTTTACTAGACGTTAATAACGTTTATTACTGTTATTTGGCCCTATGCTCCTTGTAGAAGTTTAAAGGAACAGATATATACATATATACTGTTATTTACGTTTTAAAAAGGATTAATTTATAAGAACTGTTTGACAAAAAGTTTCAAACTGGCACTTTGTCATCCACTAGATCTTTTTAAGTCTATTAATAAAAAAAAAATTTTATAGGTATTTGTATCTGAAGAAAACGACAGTTTAACAAAAAAAAAAACAGTGTCAACACGACACTTGTGCTAACAATATACAAAAATCGTCTTAAACCCAATAATTTCGAAAATCTGGCAGCTATATTTCGATCGCATACACAGCACAAAATCTAACAGTAATAATGTGCTGAAGATAATTAATTCATGCGTTACAGGTACGTTTTTTATGTATTTTTTATTAACAGGGGATTGTTATTATTTAGTTGTTAAAATAATTATATATTTCATAATTTGTATTGAAAAGTGTTATAAGTAACATCATTTCTTTGGTATACCTATTTCTTTAAATAGGTATTTGTCATAACTAATATTTGTAAAAGAAATTAAAATGAAAAGTAACATTACTTTTTCTTTTAATTAGCATCATTTACTGTAAGTTTTCAAAGTAAATAGGTATAGCAGTAAGTAATTTCACTTTTTTTAACTTTTTCTTTTAATTTTTATAATAAATAAATTTTATTACAAAATTAACTTTATACCGACATTTTTTTCTAATATTTATTTAAATTTAAAACATTTTCATAATATTTGTTATAATTTTTATGACTGTTAATTTGGTTGCGAAGGTTACTCCAAATGCAATTTAATTTGTTGTGTTGTGTTGATTTTGTTTTTTTTTTATCTTATTTTTCATGTTTTGCAAATACCTATTTGCTGTTTTTTGTTTTGTTTTAAAATCATAAATAACATATCTTTTATATTTTGTTAACCACATTTTATTCATTTATTAATTTATATTTTACCCTCTCTCTTTAACTTATTTTATCAACTAGTTTTTCATTTACGTTTAAACTCTGCGCACAATTAAAACAAAACGTTTTACCGATTTTCATAAAAGATTTTAAAACCAAGTAGATTCTTTAACGTTTGCTGGTAAACTAAAAACTCTTTGATTAGTTCAAACATATCGTAGCCAGCCAGCCAGTCAACCACCACAAACTATTAAACAAATTGCGTGTGTTTTTACGCTTGCGCCACCACCTTAAGTTTTACCAATTTATTCAGTTAGCTCAAAATTTACTCATATTACTCTCCCAGTTCGATCTCTTTCGATTGTTTAGAAAGGTGTTCGTTTCTTTTTGTGTAGATTTTTTTGGGGTTTTTCGTATAGCAAAGATTTAATTCAAAAATATTGTCTTCGTTTTCAAGGCGGCCTCATTTAACTACAAATGGTTTAGTTAGTCAAAGCTCTTAAATTAAACATAATATTTAAATTTTCGTCCAAAGGTGTGTTATGTTAGTGAGCAAAAACAAAGCTTTATCAGCATGTGTGTGCATTGCCTTTGGAAAATAAAGAATGAATTAAATAGTCTGCAGTAAAGCTGTCTTAAGCTATCGTTTAACTTGTCTTATGAGGTATCATTCTATGTATAATATTTATTGTACTTGAAAAGTATTCTAAGCCATGGTTTTTTATTTTTAATTATTAATCAATAAAAATGTTACAATACATTTCTCTTATGGATTAAAAGTTTAGATATGGAGGTAACAGCAATTTTAATAGCGTCACTGTTATCATTCTTCATCGTGTTAGTGGGAAACCGAACTGCGGATCACAACGGCGCAGTTATTCAAATGATCTAGTCATTGTTCCGCTTGTCCTCATTTACCAACCTGCTGATATTAAGGGTTGGCTGTGTCGTCAGGGTTGATACTAGATACGGAAGTTACACGCTTATCTGTAAGTCCTGCTGCTTGTACTGGGAAGTGAGGCCACACTAGGGACAATCTCAACATTCGTTGGATTGTTGGTTGTTACCGATCTCTGACCATTCCCATTCATGGTTAAGTTTAGAGCAGTTCTGGGGTGACAACCAGATTTGAATCTTAACTGGATAGGACTTATACCAGCAATACCGGAAGATTTTAATCCGCTAGTGAAACCTTACCAACAGCTAATGTTGACAGTCTTTGGACGTGTAATTCGGGCCATTCAAGTTGGAATGATCGCCTATTGTGGGCTTCATATCCATTATTTACGTATTTTAACAGCAATGGTTTTAAGTAAGTAAGTTTAATTTCGTATTAACTTCAATTACATATTATGTAATAAAATTTAAAAAAAAACATTATTTTTTATTTTAATTTCTATGGGTGTAAATATACATGGTGAGTGCAGTAGCACAGCTGACGGACTTTGTTTACAATTTACTTATGTCAACAGTAATACTTTTTCAAGTGTTTTTACAATAGTACAATATTTTACACAAACAAAATGCCTGTTGTTTCTGTATTGTGTTGTATTTGTTACCGATTTGCATTCACCTTGTATAGTTACACCATGGGTTACAGCTTCCCCGTTGCGTTTTTTTTTTAGCGACTTTGTCATTTTGATATTTTCATATATGACTCGCCCTTACAAAATAGGTATCAAGAGGATATTTTTATATGAAAATGTCATCGATGAATGTAAGCAACAACGACACAATTATAAACAGTTTTGGGGACATTTCAGATATAGATTCATCGTAGAAAGGAATGGTGAAATATGTGGAGTTTGTCTGTTATGAATCGACATTAAGTGAGTTTTACAGGAGTTTGTCTGTTACAAGTCACATCAATGATTAAAAAGAAAAAAAAAAATAACGGACTTTAAATATTTTTTTTCTTTTCTTGTTTGTTACTAAATTTATGAATAATGAAACTTGGCGACATTGTCTGCTAAGAGTGTCTGTCACACTGAATTTTTCTGCTACGAAGATCGAAGCAATTATAACTGATGTTTGTTTTTACTTCTTAAATTATTTTTTATGCTTTTTGTTACTTCAATTTAGAAATTTGTCTTTATTTCTTTATTAAAGTACAGTTGTTTGTGAGAAGTGGTTAAAGTGTTTAAACAAATCAATATTAAAGTAAATAAATTTACATCGATTATTTAAATATTTTTTAAATTGTTTATATGTAATCAGAAAAAAAGGTAACAAAAATTTAATCGAAAAGAACTTTAAAAAGGGCTATTAAGAAAAAACAGATTGAATATTTGCATCGTTTAAACCAAGTTTGCCCAAATACATATAAATTATTATTATTATGTATTAACGAAAATGAAATGAGAGAGTTATTTTCTTTAAAGTGATTTTCGGAAGTGGGTCTTATATAAAGGCTACGAGTAATTATAGACCAATCTGCACAAAATTTGTAGATGTGATTTGTCTTCATTTACCACTCATTTTTGATGAAATTTGTGTGGATACTTCCATAATTCAAACATTTATGATCGGTAAACCCCAATTTCAGGAGGACATTTGTATGGGGGCCAGGTTAAATAATGGACCGATTTCCACCAGTTTCAATCCCATCCATCCTTGGGCCGAAAAAATAGCACGTACCAAATTTTATTGAAATATCTGCAAAATTGCGACCTGTACTCTGCTCACAAGCTTTACATGGACAGCCAGCCAGACGGACGGACATCGTTAAATCGACGAAAGTGATTCTGAGTCGATCGGTAAACTTTAAGGTCGGTGTTGGACCAATATTTATGGGCGTTACAAACATCAGCACAAATCCAATATACCTTCCCCACTATGGTGGTGTAGGGTATAAACATGTTTACAATAATTTTATTTTAAAGGTGATATCTATGCGCCGATTTGGCAAAAAACTTGGAAAGAATTTTCGACTCAAGCTTGATTTCCGAATACAATTATGATGGCACAAAAGGAAAAAAGGGTTAAAGATTTATGTAAACATAATTACGGCATTAAAAGGTAGATAAAATTAAACGACAAAATTTCATTTCTCGCAAAATTAATATTAACATATAATGATGACTCATAACATAAAAATTCATTGATGACACATTAGTCAGAAATTCCTCTATAAGTCTCCGTTATAGCGACATATTTAGAAAAATTCATAGATAACTCTTAGTGAATATGTCTGCTATGAATCTCTATTATGGGGACAAATAACATAAAAAAAAATCATATATGAATATCGACGATATTATCTGTTAGGAATCACTGACACGCTGACGCCTAACAAACAAAATCAATGTATGTCATTTATGACATTTTGGACAACTGCTTTAAAATGTCATACATGAACTCAAACAAAATTCTCCGTCGGTCATTGATGATTTAACATTGTCAGCGTTTGTCATCAATGAATCATGGTGACTTTCGCAACGGGGTTATTGCAATTATTTGGGTAAATTAAATTTATATGTAACTGTAGTTGTGCTGAAAGCGTATTTTATGGATAACGGTAGTCAATCTTCACCACCATTTTGTAAGTGTCAGATATATACTAAATACTATTACTACTACTATTCTGTACAACTGCGTTGGACTGTGGAACGTATTGATAAACAACAGCTGTGTTTTGTTTTCTTTTTTTAGTTTTTTTAATTCTGGAAAACTGACTCGATATTTTTTTTTGTCCTCTTCAAAGGAGAGTTCTTACTTAATGAATCGTTTTTTAAATTAAAAATTATCTTGATTAAATGGCCCGCATTGTACATGAAATCTATATCTTAAATATAGGAGCAGGCAAATAATGTGGCCAGCGGCGTTAACACGCCTGCTAAAGAGACGACTCATTTACATTGTACTAGCGATAATATTACTGGTGTATACAGTAACTAAAGTATTCCAAAAGGTAAATTGAATGATTATGAATATATACACTGATATATAAAATAATTGTAACATTTTTTGGATTTTAAAGCGTCCAAATTTGCATCTGCTAGAATCGAATGATTTCACTGTGGAACGTACAAAACCCTTAATATGGCGCACTTTAAGCGAACATGTTTTACCCGATGAGCCACACTATCGCACAAATTCTCCACACATTTTATGTCAGAACACCATACAGGGTAAATATCTTATAACCGATGATCGAGGATTCGTTTGCAATGCTGAACACATACTGCGCAATGGCTGCTGCAACATACAGAAACCAACCACAAAATATTACACCTGCGAGACCTGTGATAATAACACACATTGCTGCGGCATTTACGAATACTGTGTGTCGTGCTGTCTGCACCCGGAGAAGAGACCCGTACTGGAGCTAGCAATGGAGGTTATAAAGGGCCGCCAGGCAATGTTGTACGCCCAGGTGAACGATCAGTTTGAATTGTGTTTAGTCAAGTGTCGTACTAATTCACATTCCGTTGAACATGAAAATCGTTATAGAGATGTGGAGCATCGTTTCTGCTATGGACCTACACAGGCTCATGCGTCACAAATCGAAGTGTCGGGCACCGGTTCATAGCACGAAATGAGATAATATTAATTAATAGTACTGTCTGTCAACTGTCAATAATTGCCTTTATACTCATTTAATTTAAATTTTATTATTTTTTAAGTTAGTTCTTGTAGGTTAGGTTAGGTAGAAAGGCTGGTGTGAAGTCATCCTCACACCCTCACCCAGAGACCAATACGGTCCATTGTGACGCCTTAGTTAGTGATAGAAATAAAAGTAAGTTATTGTAAGTTTAGATACATTTCATTTAAATGTGTAAGTGGAACTCTCTATAGTGTAAAAATAAGTTGTATTTATTTGTTTAAGTGGATTTAATAAAGAATACTACTAGATATAGGTATATTTTTGTATGTGAACAATAAAAATACAAATAAGAATTGCAACGTTTTTGTATAATGGAAAATACGAGGCGTACATTTTTTGATAAAACTTAATTTTTTATAAAGCAATTCAAAGTTCAAGAAAAATACAGTTATTGCTAGTGGCAGAAAGAATGTATTTTTTGATTTCCATTACAGAGCACCGTATACTATCCAATTCCTATTGTAGTTGTCATAAAGATATAAAGACAGTATCCTAAATTTTATGTCAATGTTCGGCTGTAGCCAATGCGACATGCTTAGAAGAGATATTGCTGATAAATCTTAATTAAATATTTACTATTTTTTTATAGTATTTTAAAAGAAGATTAGGGATACATTTTAAATAAATGCGACTGTATTTTGGGTAGCATTCCATGAGCAGAAATTTATATAGTCCAGTGATCGGCAATCTGAGCCTCCAAGGACCGAACGGTATTGATATATTCTGATTTACATTACACATAGTGAGCATAAATCTTTGTCTTTTTATCTTTGAATGCGAAATATAGCTCAACTGTTAGTACTAATTTGTTAAACGAATACAATTTATCAAGAAAGGTCAAGTATAATAATCGTCTGTTAAATATTCATATACATAGTACATACATACATACATACATATTTACTAAATTGCGATATAAACGTCCATGAACAGAACTATTAGACACAATATTTAAAATTGGTTAAGTAATATCTAAAATATTAACATATTTTGGCAATAAAAACACCAATTTGACTAAGAATTGAAATTTTAACAAATAAACAACAATTTTAAATAAAATAAAAAATCCAATTTGAAAAAACATAATTTTTCCAATTGGCCTTTTAAGCAGAATAATGATAATGAAATTATCCTATTTTTTGGCACAATAAAGATTTATAAATAAGTATGCATGTGCTTTCATAATTTTTTGTTAAATTCAATAAATAAATTTAACAATTAAGTACTAAATGAACAGCTTCACTGCGATAATTATGTCAAAGCAATAAAATTTAAAATTATTGACAAACTTACTATTTTTCAGCAAATTGAATTAAATTACAAATTAAATTGTTAAAAAAACAAGCAAATTACGCATTTTTATTAAACACAATGAAAACAAACTATTAAATGCGGAGGCGCTTAAATTTTTGTTTACAAGCAAACAACCGTGTGTGAAGTAAACAACAAACAACAGTATTGCCAATGCATTAAGAAAAGGATCAATAGGGAAATTACTCAAAATAACGGTAAACTGTTAAAATTAGCTAAATAAAAAGAAACTTCAAATTTGTTATTAAAATTAAGCAGTTTCTCTTTCATATATTTCATGATATTAAAATTAGCTAATTAAAATGAAAATCCTTTGAACTTCAAATTTGTAATTAAAACTTATTTAAAGTATTTCTCAGTAAAATTATTTTACAAATTGTTTAAAGAAAACTATTTTTATAACAATTCTTGTTTTTACATATATAAAAAAAATTGCTTTGTTAGAAAAATGGTTACCATTTGCTAAATTTTAATTAATTTAATTTTATCTTTTTTAAAAGACAAAGACCTATTATAAAAATCTTTAATTTTCCAAAACGGAAATATGTACTGTATAAAATTGTATTCACAATCTTCTAATCAAACGATCATTACGGTTGTATTATAAATCACTAAATAAATACAAAACAATGCAACCAAGTTATATGTCTGATAAGAACAGCACCAAGAACAGCACTAAGAAAAAAAACAATAAGTGTTTGTGTGTAGAATCTTCGCAGGTGTGCAATAAAATAATTATAAATTTTATTTCAATTTTAGAATTTGTGTTTTAAAATTAAGTGTTTTTCAAAATGTTTACACTATTTTTACGAAATACAAGGTGAGGCCCAGCAATCACAGTTTAGTAACTTATACTCAATTAAACGAGGAAAAACATGCAAAATATCAAACAAAAACTTTGTACATAGTATTTGTTACATAAACCAAAAAAAAAAAATAAACATTAACAACAACAAATTTTATGGTTTAAATGATATTAAAAAAATCTAATTATTTTAGATCTTATGCCACACACGCAACTAAATCTGCTCCCCTGATACGACCCATTAATAAGATTTTAATAGCAAATCGTGGTGAAATTGCCTGCCGTGTAATTAAAACTGCCCGCAAATTAGGAGTACGTACTGTTGCTGTTTACTCTGATCCCGATGAGAAATCTTTGCACACCCAATATGCCGATGAAGCCTATCGTGTGGGTGAAGCAGCTACAGCTTCATCTTACTTGCGTGCCGAACGCATTATAGAAATTGCCAAAAAGTCTGACTGTCAAGCAATTCACCCTGGTTATGGTTTCCTTTCCGAGTCGGTGGAATTCGCCGAACTGTGTCAAAAGGAGGGAGTAGTGTTTATGGGTCCACCCAGTACAGCCATCCGTGATATGGGTATTAAGAGTACTAGTAAACATATTATGGATGCTGCTGGTGTGCCCATTATCAATGGTTATCACGGTGAAGATCAATCAGATGAATGTCTTCAAGCCGAAGCGAAAAAGATCGGATTTCCCTTGATGATTAAGGCCGTAAGAGGCGGCGGTGGTAAGGGTATGCGTATTGCTGATACGGCAGAAGATTTTATGATCGCTTTAAATTCGGCTCGTAACGAATCGCAAAAATCATTTGGTGATAGTTCTGTGTTGTTGGAACGTTATGTTAGATCACCACGTCACGTGGAGGTGCAAGTATTTGCTGATCAGTACGGTGATGCAGTTTACTTGTGGGAGAGAGATTGTTCGGTGCAAAGACGTCATCAGAAGATTATCGAAGAGGCGCCAGCAGTAAGTACCTATAAGTTACACACTAGTGACAGTAGTTTTCCTTTATTTTAATTTTTGGTTTCTTTAGCTAGCGGACAGTTATTACAAATTTTTGATGTTTTAAAAATAACAGGAGCCAAACTTGATACACAATAATTGCCAATTTCATAAAATGTTAAAAATATCACAAAAAAAAACTTACATCAAATAGAATTAAATTTTACATGGTACAACCAAAAATTAAAAAAAAATCTCCAAAATTGTATAAAAAATCAAGAATAAGTATTTTTAACTAATTAACCTCCCTCTTTTCTCTCTAAAATTTCAGCCCGGTTTATCTGAAGAACTAAGACGCGAGCTGGGGGAAGCTGCTGTACGTGCCGCCAAGGCTGTCGGCTATGTGGGAGCTGGTACTGTTGAATTCATAATGGACAAAGAGGATCTTAGTTTCCATTTCATGGAAATGAATACACGTTTGCAAGTAGAGCATCCCATATCAGAAATGATAACTGGCACTGATTTGGTAGAATGGCAGATACGTATTGCCGCCGGTGAACCTTTGCCCGTAACACAAGAACAAATTCTACGTAAGGGTCATGCTTTCGAGGCTCGTATTTATGCGGAAAATCCTCGCGGAGGTTTCTTGCCTGGTGCTGGTCCTCTACGTTACTTGGCTACACCACAGCCTAGTGAGGGCTTTGTGCGCGTAGAAACCGGTGTTAGAGAAGGTGATGAGGTATCGGTGCATTATGATCCCATGATTGCTAAATTGGTAGTATGGGGTGAAAATAGAACTCAAGCCCTCAACAGTTTAATAGCTCGTTTAAGTGAATATCATGTTAGTTTTTTCTCCAAAACAATTCCTTTTGTTTACTGAAATTAATGTTTGTTTTTGTAGATCACCGGTTTGGAAACCAACATCAACTTCCTTATTGACTTGGCCAGTCACCCAGAATTCCAAGCTGCTAATGTCCATACCGGTTTTATAGACCAACATTTTGACACTTTGTTCCCTGCTTTGGAAATCCATGATGATGACTTATGCAAAGCAGCCTTATCCATAGTTTTCAATGAATTCCAAGCCTTACAAATCAACAGCAATAATAAAACTGATCCCTTTACCGCCTGCCCCAATTTACGCTTGAACTATGACCTAGTAAGACAATATCAGTTGAAAGCCAACGATAAAGTCTACAATGTTTCCTTAAAATATGGCAATGATGCAAATATTCAAATCAAAATCGATAATGGTGAATGGTATGATGTTAAAGCTGATCGCATTATGGATGGTGGACGTTTGAAAATTAGATCCAACATAGCCAACAATATTTCCACCTATAATGCCCACATTGATGAATCGGAAATTACAATTTTCCTAGAAAATGGCAAACAGACTTTCGAATTGGTACAACCTCAATTCTTGAATGCTGCCGCTGATCAAATGAGCAGCACCGGCTCTAAAGTAATTGCACCCATGCCTGGTGTTTTGGAAAAGGTTTTAGTTAAACCCGGCGATCAGGTTAAGAAGGGCGATAGTTTGGCTGTTTTAATTGCCATGAAAATGGAACATATTTTGAAGGCTCCTAAGGATGCTGTTATCAAGTCAATTGGCGGTACCGTGGGCTCAAATGTGGCCAAAGGTTCTGCAGTTATTACTTTTGAAGAGGAGAAGGAAGGTAATGCAGACAAATAAGCTTTTGTTGATGCTGATGTGTAGAGCGTAAAAAACTACTAAGTACCAGAAAAAAATGTTGCATTTATTTTTTGTTTTCTTTGGAAACTTTTTTTGGCCTAGTAATAATGGGGAATATTGCATTTTTATATATGTATGTATGTATATTATTAAGACTTAAAGTCAAACTTTTAATACCAATTTGTTAAACAAATAAAATTTATCCACGTCAATTACAAATAATTAGTTTGAATTGCATACTTTTAAAAGAGGGGGTTAAGTTTTTCATATCTTTAAAAAATATACTGCGCAGATCTAACAGAAACACTTTAAATCAGAAATTGTTAAAATATTTATTTATTTAAAAAACAAATAAAGTATATTCGGTGAAGCCCGACCATATAATACCCTACACCCACTATATGTGTAAAAACAAATATTTTTGTGTGAAATTTTTCTCGACATAAAAAATTTTTAAACGATTTATACATGTTAAAGTAATTATCGAAGAGGGTCTTATAAGAGAGCTTTTACTAATTATAAATTTAAGTGTTTACATATGTATGTGAAACTTATTTGTGCTGAATTTTATTTGGCTACCAAAATTTTTATAAGATTTATGGTCGTTAAAGTGAGTTTCGAAAGTGGGAATTATAGGGGAGCTATGACCGAATGATTTTTATATACGTATGTATGTATATTTAAGGGAGTTATGCTCTTTAAAGTTATTTTCGGCAATGGGGTAATATGGCTTATTATGGTTTCAACAAGACGGTGCAATATGTCGCACAGCTCGTGCCATAATTGATTTATGGAAGAAAACACTTGGTAACCGCATAGTTTTACGTTTCGGAGCCATGAATTGGCCTCCAAGAACGTGCGATTTAACGCTGCTTGACTATTTTCTGTGGGGCTATATGAAGTCGCTAGT
Source organism: Bellardia bayeri (assembly GCA_950370525.1). Lineage (NCBI taxonomy): Eukaryota > Metazoa > Arthropoda > Insecta > Diptera > Calliphoridae > Bellardia > Bellardia bayeri. The sequence goes on along the minus strand of OX493264.1, from coordinate 7,826,706 downwards.
CTACGCAGATAAGCCCGAAACGATTGGCCACATGGAGGACAATATTCGTCGTGTTATTGCTACAAATGTTGGAGAAAGTTATCAAAAATTGGACCTCCAGATTAGTCTACGTCCGGGCCAGCCGTGGCGGCCATATGCCAGAAGATTATCTTTCGAATAAAGTAAATTTAATTTCAATTTATTTCTATTCAATTTCAAAGTTCTATACATCTAAAATAAACACCCTATATTTATAGATGTTGCAAACAAATAGGCACAAATCCAATATATATACACTCCAAACTATGGTGTTTTAGGTTATAAAAGTAGTTTAACAAACAAAATAACACGCTTTTATAAAAAAAAATAACACCCTTTTATAACAAAATAACTATTTTACCTACCTACATACGTATGTATGTATGTATTTAAAAAAATTCGTTTTCAATTGGTTTGAATTTGTCTTTTAAACTGCAAAATTATTATTAAATTATACTTTGTTTTGCCACCATATAGACAAATAAATATTTATATACCTACAATAAAACAATTAACACAATAGGACCAGCAATATGGACCTAAGTGGGCCGTACTACACGGTCGCCTGCTAACCTAACCTACAATTAGTCTGCATTTTTTGTTAAATTTTATTAATAAATTTATTAAATTCAATGCTAAATGGAAATTCACAAAACTGTTTGCTTCGCCCCGTTAATTATGAGTGACAAAGCAATAAAATTAAAATGTATTGATAAACGTACCATTTCTCTGGAAATTTTTTAATTAAATTGTTGAAAAGATAAACAATTCAACGCTTTTTATTAACAATTTATTATTATTATTAAACACAATAAAAACCAACATTTTTAATCCAGAGGTACTCAACCTATTGTTTACAAACAAACCGTGTGTAAAGTAAACAATAAGCAAAAGTAATGCCAATGCTTTTGAAAAGTTTAACGGAGGAATTGTTTAAATTAACTGTAAATTGTTCAAATCAGATAAATAGAAGAAAAAATGCTTAAAAAAGGAATTTTGCGAAATGTACATTTCGAAAATATATTAGTGAGCACAAGTTAACAAAAACTACTAGAACTTTATTATATTTATTTGGAATAATATTTAGATTGTAAACATTTTTTTTAATAAAACTCTTTTAACGTTTTTGTTTGTTTTATTTATAACATTTATTTGTTTTCTTATCGATTTTTTATGATTTTGTTGTTTTTCTTTTTTCATTAATATTAATAAGTATGTTTAATTTGTTTTCTTATTTATTTTCCTTTTATAAAGCGTAGTAATAATCATTTTGGTTTTTTTCATTTCTTTTTATGTAAATTTTATTTTCTTCTTTTTATATATAACATAATTAATTAATTATAATATTATACGTTTTTCATGTTTTTTTCTTTAAATATTATATTTATAAAAAAATAATAAAAATTGTTTTTGTTTTATGTTTACGTTTAATTTTATTTTAAAAACAAATCATTAAATCAATATAATTCAAAGTGAAATTAGTTATCTTTTAATTAAATTGTGTTATTTCATTAGTTTATTTTTGTCTGTTAAAAAAATGTATTTAAAAATTTTAAACTAAATTGGTTACAGTTATTAGTCATGTTTAAGAAGAATTAGGTTCAGAGTAATTTAGCTAATTTACATGAAAAATTTGCAAACTACAATATTATGAAAAATTTATTATAAATTGATAAGAAATATTATAGATCAGAGATTTTTATAATTAAAAATTGAACAACATGTGAGTTAATAAAAACTAAAAATGGGAAAGAATTTATGAAAATGAAATAAATATGTTTATTTTTAATGTTTATGATTGGTAAAAACGAATTACACTTTGTTTGCTAGTTTAAAATTTATTACAATCGCTGTAATTAGTTGTTGATTAGAATTTCGACAACTGGTTTTTATCGAAATCCATCAAGTTGGTTTATGATTTGTAAAAACGTGTTTCCACTTTTTCACCACTTTAATTAGAAACTTTGTATTTAGTTGTTTAATTTTTAATAGAAAATGACCTAAGAAGGCCAATACTTAATTGATGCTTAGCTAGATCTTATTTAGTCTGTTGCAGTTATAGTTTCCTTAAAATTTGGTAAATTTACAAATTTTAAACCTTTTTTTCAACAATTTCGTTATTTCTAAAACTCCAAGTGCGTATTCATTATAAAATTATATTTATTGCTTAAAAAGCCAAGACATGTGACCTGGTCGTTGAAGTTTTGAAAGAGAAATGTGTAAAACATGATCTCTGTGATTTAAAGAAATTTTAAACTTTAATTTTGTAAGCCACTAAACAGTTAAGTCAATGTCTAGTTTCTGACATGTTTGTTAAGTTGTTTATTTAGAAAACTCAAAATTTTAATTGGTTTTTAAGTAATGAAGTTGTTTTTAAATGTTGGTTTAAGAATCGTTACATTTAATATATGTTTGTAAACATTTTTCGATCCGTCAATTGTGTATATTCCCCCATTAATATATTTATTTAAAAAATCTGTAGATTTTTTTTATATTATGGAGTTTTTATAAAACTAATAATTCACAATGGTGATCAAACTATCTGGATATAAATTAAATATTTGCATTTTTTACTGATGACCTTGGAGAAACTCCAGGGGGATTATTGTGTATTTTGATTTTCTTTTCGAAACGAGTTGCAAAGTAAACCCCCAGTTTAACTCGTGTTTCAAGTTTGTGTAGAATCATTAAAACTCTGATTGGATACCACATAAACTTGGAACATGTACTGGGGATAGTCCTTTCATGTATACAAATGAATGACTATTTTGAGTATGATGCTTTCATCCAGCTTTCTATATGAATATTTAGTTTGGAAAATATATTTCAAATTTCAATCTTACATTTTCCATAACGAATGTGAATTTTAAAACCTTGATTTAATGATTTCAGTCTGACCGCCTTAGATTACAGAATAGTTTGTTTCCTTAGATTCTTTTGATTTTGTTGATACTAAAATGTGTAATTCCTATGTTCTGTTCCGTACCGTAACCATGTAATGTTTTTTAGAGCATGTTTCAGCTCATTTTTAAGTGCCCTGCATCACCCAATTTACATTGCGGAACCCATAAACTTTATTTTCTCGAATTTGTATGCTAAATACATTGTATTTCGAATATGATTTCATTCGAATAGAAATATACAAAAACCCCGCAGATATGGACCACCACCAATCTTGTGGCTGGATTACGGATGGTAACCAACCCTCAGTGAAGTTGACTGTTGCCAAAAATATATTACAGATGGCGAACGTGGCAACCAAGAATTTGTGTTTGCTTTAATTTTATTTAAGTGGTAAATTTTAAATGTTAGTAATTTTGTTGTTAAATTATTTATATTTTTAAAATACAAATGTTTGTTTTCTACTCGAAAATTCGAAAAAAAAGATTGAAATCGAAAGTTGCCTTATATAATAATAACTTGCATGTCAGTTGAATTGCCTATTGGTTGCAATACATAATCGACCCATAGTTTCTTTTTTCCTTTACTCGGATTCGGTTTAGAGAACAGAGATCGGCCTCCCATCAATCTTGTTTCTTCAAGGTTTTTTGTGAGTTTCGTTTTTACAGAACTCGAAAACGCTACTTGAATTCGGTATCAAGACAACAAAGATCAACCAACTCGGATTCGGTTTAGAGAATATAGAAGTTTATTCAGTTCGAAACTTTAATGATTATCGAATACTGTGCTTGACACTGCACAGTGGGTCAGTTTTAAAATCATTTTAAATTTAAATTCGTAAGTGCATAATTGATGAGATTGAAAACAATTATATTTGCACCTATTCTGCTTTAAAACGAACTCACATATTTTGATGTTCTGTAAATGGAATCTAAATAATTTTACAATCGAGTAAACAAACCTCTCTCAATGCACAAGAAACGAGTGATTTACCGATCATAAATTGTTCGACTATTCTTTTTTTTAATCTCTAGATTTTGAAATAACTCGATTAACTGAACAGGTGAAATTGATGTTCTGCAAACAGCACGATTTTGTACATTGAAACTCTAACTCTGAATCATGTGGATTCAGTTTACATATCAAAATATGTTAATTCGTTTCAAAACAAAATCGTTTACAAATCACTACATTTTCAGAACAGGGCCGTATAAGTAGAAAATTTATGCGTTTTAAATTATTCACCCCTATCGTGAACAAAAATTCCACGTGAAATTTGTTCACTTTTCACATTTTTCCTATTTAAATTTAATGTTAAAAAAATAAAAGTGCACAAATTTCACGTGGAATTTTTTTTCACGATAGGGGTGAATATTTGAAGTGGTGATTATGTTTGTTTAAGGATAAAGTAAAAGCATAAATATTACGACATTTTGTGAAAATTTTATATAAAATTCTAATCTAAATATAAAAATTTAATAACAATTGCATAAAAATTATTACAATTTTCCAAAATCATGTTAAAATTTATTAAAAAGTGACAACGATGACCTAGCTATAAAAAAAACTTGAAAAATGTTAATTTTTTATTTTTGTGGTTTTTTTTGAAGGGGAAAATAAAATAATAATAAAGAAATCATTTTATAATTTTATTATGTTTCTTTTTTTTTGTAGTTGTTTTTATTATGCATGTTTTTCTGTTTTTTGTTGTTGTTTTCATGTAATTTTATAAATTTATAATAATAATAATTAATTAATTTTTGTTTTTAAATTTATTTTCTTTTAATTTTTTTGTTTTATTTTTATTTTTATTTTATTAATTAATTCTTTAGTGTGAAAAAGAACATTTTGTTTTTATATATTTTGTTTTTCCTGTTGTTGGTTTATTTATTTATTTCTCTGGTAATTATTATTTTAAAAAGTTGTTATTTTATTTTGTTTTAATTTATTTTCTTCAATTTTTTCCGCTTTTTCTTTCTTTTTTTATATAATTTAAATAATATTTCAACATTTTTAAACTTCATCTACGTTTTTGTTGTTGTATTAAGTTGCTGTTGCTGCTGATGTGTTTCCGAAGTCGAAGTTGGAGTTGGTGTAGTACCCAGTAAAATGTGTTGGTCATTTGTTGTGGCTGTTGTTGAATTGGCAACATTTATTGTTGTAGTATTTACAGGTTGTTGTTGTTGTGTTTCAGCAGTATTATTGCGTAAAGAAACGGTATTATTTGTTGTCATTGTTGTTGTTGTATTATTTAATACATTTAAAAGATTTAAATCATTGTCCTTTCTTGTGGTTCCTGTTAATGTTGTCACTGTTGTTTCAGAACTAATGACGCCGCTGACGCACTAAATAGTAGAATTAGAAAAAAATACAAAAATTAAATTATTTTTTACTTATGAATTTTATTTATGTTAAAACTTAATTAAAATGTGTTTTCTGTTTTTATTAAACTTTCTTTAATTTATTAAAAATGCCAAGCACAACAGTGAAAAAAGCGATTTTCTTTTGTTATAAAAATGATTTGTGATGAAATGGATCAAGCGTTTTGATTTCTTATTTCTTTAGGTGTAAGTTTTAATGTAGTTTTTTGCAGTGTAAGTTGTAAGTATAAAATATATATAGATATTAAACATGTACAGTTTCAAGCCGTTGCAAGATTTTTGTTTGTTGCTTAAAATAAAGTGATGATTAACATAAAAGGTGTGTTTAACACAAAATATTAAGAAAAAATAATTTCTAATTAAAAGAAGAACTAAAGTTTAGTAGTATTGTTTATTTTTAATTGCTAGAAATGCACAAAAAGTGAAAATAAATGGAATTCGTAAACTTTTTTGCTCAAAACAGAAAAACAGTTCATTTGATAAACTTCGCTTAGTCCCAATTTACACGAAGCAATTTTGTAAGCTAAGCTAAGCTGATTACCATTTAGACATCGGGGTGACGGAAGATTCGTATTACATATGTGTATACAAATATGTGTTTTCTTTCAAGTTAAAAATACGAGCGATTTTTGTATAAGAATGTTTCAAATAATTCGAGCAAATCAAAGAGATCATATACATACATACATACTTATGTCATGATTCAGATTGTAACATTAACTGTTGTTTGGAGCAAGTTGTTGAATGAATTTCTTCAAATTCTTTGACTCTAAATCCCTGTGATGTTGAGATTTTATTAAAAAATGTACGAGCAGAATTTATCTTGCAGTATTCCTTAATAGAAATCCCTCCTTTGACTCTCATAACGTTGTATTACACCACCCGGAAAATCCCGGACCCGAAGTTAAAAAAAAATAATGGTGGGGAATTCCTAGGAAAAATTTTAAACAATATTTTCCAGAATATTATACGTTTATATGCTAAACTTTTACTATGATTTAAAAAAATTGCGACGACGGTGAAACAAAACTAACAAAAATATCGTGGAAATACAACGAAAATGAAGAATAGCCGCCTTAGTCTTAAGGAGAAAATTATCATCTACTTTCTGACAAACAGTTAAGTTAAATTGAGCGAGAACAAATAAATTATTAAAATTATCATAATAAACTAACAAAATAAAACCAAAATCCAAATAATTATTTGCAATTTAAACAAATGACATAATGTACATATTTAGCTACAGCAGTGATGATAAACTATACAAAAGACAAATTGTGCAATTTGGTTGGTATATTTGGTTTTGCGTATAGATTTGTTGTATTAATAACAAACTATTTATTAATTTTTACAAGCTTTGCTTTTATTTCAACACGTGGCTAAATTTTAAATAAAACATTAATATTGAACTTTAAATTAAATTTAATTGTATAGCCTCTGCTTATTTAAAAACAACATAAAGTGAAACAGTGAAGAATGAGATATATGTACATACTACATACACGTACATATGTATTTAAAAGAAAAGCAAACAGAAGAAAAAAAGGAAGGATAATTTTGAAATGAAGAGATATTGGAAACCAATAGAAAATGAAGAAAACAACTGAAAAACTAACTTGGCAGCAAATCATACTAAACGGCTTGAAGTGTTACCCCTTTGTTGTTTTTGTTGCTGTTGGAGTAGTTGTTGTTGTTGATGTTGCTGTAATTGTTGTTGATGAAGATGTTGTTGCAGTTGTTGCTGTTTATTGTTGCCCATTAAACGCTTTTGTTTTTTATTATTATTATTTAAAACATAATTTTCCCAAACAAATTTCAAATTTACACACAATCAAAAATAATAAAAGATTTGTTTTATAGTTTGTTTAGAAGAAAAATGAAAGTATAAAGAGTTTGTTTTTAAAGGGAAAAAGAAGAGCCAAAAAGAATTTAAGATATTTTGTTTCTTTGTTTGTTTTTTTTTCATACATTACACAAAATAATAACAAATATAGAAAATTGTTAAACCAATAAAACCCTAAAGTAGTGTTTTAGTGGGTAGGGGGAGGGGTAAGATCGAAAAAGAGAAAAAGAAGAAGAGATTTACGCCAACAAATGGAACTTACCGTTTTTGGTGAGAGAGACATCTGTTTCAGATTGCTAGTTAGGCCATTCATATTGCTAATTTCTTTTAGTGATTCAGCCATGACAGCTGATGATGATGTGATGATGGCTGATGATGATCCCATGGTGTTTGAGGAGCAGGAGGAGGTATTTGTAGTCGAGGTAAAAGCATTTCTACTCACTGTCGGATCACTAACAAATGTAGAGGCTTTCCAGTCTATCGATGAACCAGGAGCTAGACCAACAATAACTGTTGATTTATGTGAGGGAACATTTGAAAAGTTTAAATTTTCACCTGTTTGTTGCTGCTGCTGTTGTTGCTGTTGCTGCTGCTGGTGTTGTGTTAACTCCTCTGTGGTCATTTTATTTCGTATCAAATCTGCTATATGATTAAGCGCCTGCTCCTTTTGCAGTTCATCAGTGGATTTTGTTGTTGTCGTTGCAGTTGTTGTATTGACTGGTTGTTGTTGTTGTTTATTTTGGGCTTCATCGATGGGTTCAACATCTGATTCATTAGTTTCCTCTTGTTCCTTGAAAGGGGAAATTAAGAAAAGCATTAAAATTGTAGTTATCAAGTATAGCTACTGATGGACAATAGTATAATTATGATATTTATTAATACATATTTTTTTTAATGTGGCTGGGAAGTCTTAATCTAAGTGATTAATTCTTTTGTTTTTATTCAATTTATGAATTGAAAATAGTTATAAGAATCAGGTATTATTTACTTGTAATAATGTTATTTTGGCATATAAGGCTTGATATTACACAAATGAATAAATAAATAAATAAAATTTGAATGTGGAAAAAAACAAATCAAAGCAATTACCTCTTCGGGACACAATTCATAGGCCATTGACCACGTGTTTTTTGCGGAATGTGATCTCTCCAACATATAACCATTTGTGTTGTCATTGCTTTGTGCCGGTGGTGACCATGAGTACGAATTGTACTGGCATCCACCAATGCCGCGCTGACGATCCAGTTCATCCTGCAGCCATTCAACAGCTATAATCCAATGTCTACCAATGGCAGGATTTGAATTTAACATTTGCAATGCTACCGGTGATTTATGGAATAACTGTGTGAGACACTTGATGATTTGATAGGCGCGCTTCTGATAATGCGTTTTCGATCTTTGTATTGTCTCCAAAAGGCCCTCACGCTCCTCGGCCACACCATTCAAAGCATTGTGTATGCGATGATGTTGCCACGAATCCTCAATGAGTAAAATGTGCAATAACAGTTCGGTGTGATGGCGCATATCATGACAATAGGCAAAGCCGCACTGCCACAACAGTTCGGTGAGAACAGCTCTAGAGAAGTGGGGATTCTCCCAACTGCAATACTGTAAGAGTTTCGAACCTTCCTCGCCCACATTAGTATCCTCAATAAGTTTTTTAATGTAACTTTAAAAAAGATATATACAACATTTGTTCAATATTAATTTTAGTTATTTTATTGTAAATATACATAAATAGGCAACTTACCCCGTTCTATTAAATAAAATTTCAACACATTCTGGTGATAAAGGCATTAAATCTTCATATCTTATACTGGTATCTTTAAAGGGATTTGGTGCAGGTCTACCATTTTGATTAGACGATTGACATCTATCCGAGATATCACTACAACGTATCAAATGCGATACAACTTGGTGTAATTTACTTAATTCGGGATATTGATATTTTATCGAAGGACCTGGTCCCTCATCCAAAGCCACTTGCATAAATATAACGGGAACATTTAACTGAGCAAAGAAAAATAATAAGAAATTAATTTATACAACTTTTAAATTATTGTATTTATTTGAGATTTGAGAATACCTTTAAAAGTTGCTGTTTCTCCTGTATACCTAAGCCCACATACATGCTAAATAAACTAAAGTAGTGTGGCAAATGTTTACCATGATCGGCTACTTCACATTTTAATAACTTAAGAACACTTATTAGAATTTGTTCACATAGATTGTTGCCATCATAGCCAGCCAGCGGCTCATCATTGATGGCAAAATGACAAAAGAATACAACTAATTTAACAAAAACAGTACGAACTTCCGGTGACGGTGCCATCAATATATATTCACCCAAACGTGTGGGTGGACTTAATAGTGCATTGCTAGCGAACCATTTTCTAACAGATGATGAGAAACGTATATGATGTGATAGTGTATCATACCTAAAAGAAATAATAGAAAACAAATTAAATGCTGTTTTTAAATTTTTGCCTACAAGCTGATAAAAAAAACACTTACCATTCAATAACTGGTCCACGCATGGACTTTTTGGTCCGAAAACCGGTATGAAATAGAAATTGTGAAGCCAATTGAACGCCTAATAAAGAGAGCTCATCGGAGGCGGGTGTCTGAAAAGTATATTTAACAAATTCAACGTGATATTTAATGCATTAATATTAATTAGTTCTATTTAGTTCGTTTATTTGACCTTTTTTTAATATTTAATAGTTTCTTTTTACAAGCAATAAGGTCCCTTGAATTTTATATAAAAATATTTAATTTATTTCTATATATTTATTTCCAATATTTCGCTATCACAATGGATAGCTTCTTCAGGGATAATATAAGTTTTGAATTATAATAAAATAATAATTGAAGTATGTATAAAAAAAAAAAAATTTCATTTTTTCAAAAAAAAAAAATTTCATTTTTATACATACTTCAATTATTATTTTATTATAATTCAAAACTTTTATTATCCCTGAAGAAGCTATCCATTGTGATAGCGAAATATTGGAAATAAATATATAGAAATAAATTAAATATTTTTATATAAAATTCAAGTGACCTATTGCTTGTAAAAAGAAACTATTAAATATTAATTAGTTCTTAGAGGAAGTATTTTTTCAAAAGGTACATTTTCAATTTTTTTTATAAAGATACTTTTTTTTAGAACTTAAAATGTACATTTTTAACAACTTTTTGTTCAAAAAGGTATTTTTTAAAGAAGTTGGCTTTTAAAAGGTACTTATTTAAAAGTACTTTTTTGAAAAGCCACTTTTTATTGAAAAAATACTTTTTATAAAGCTACTAATTGTAAAACTACTTTTTTTTATAAAGTTGGAAAAGTACTTTTTTAAAGTAAACTTATTGGAAAAGTACTTTTTAATGGTACTTTTTTAAGTGGTACTTATTGTAAAAGTACTTAGGTATTAATTGGAAAAGTACTTTTAAACAAGGTGCCAATTGGAAAAGTACTTTTTTTAAAAAGGTACTTGTTGTAAAAGCACTTCCTAAAAATACTTCTTCAACAAGGTACCACTTGGAAAAGTACTTTATTAAAAGAAAACTATTGGGAAAGTACTGTTTTTAAAAGGAAACTCATTGGGAACGTACTTTTTTATAAAGGTACTTATTGGAATAATCAATTTTCATTTGTTAGTTTTCAAAAAACAACAAAAAGTGCCTTTTAAATTGTTACTTCTATAAAAAGCTACTTATTAAAAATACAATCTGAACACCCCAATTACTCACAATTTTATCAGCCCTCGTCGGAATACTGCAACTAACCAATTTTTTAATAAAATTGAAAAACTCTACAGAAAATATACTTTTCGAATGAAGAAAACGTATATTTTGATTTCTGCAAGCAAACGAAATTAAAACAACATTTTAATAAAAACAAATTTAAAATAACTACAAACTCAATTCATACCTAACACTCCTCTCTATGGGCTTCGGTAATGGCAATACAAAATTACGACTTTCTGCTAACGATAGCTGTTCGACGCTCGCCTCAAATTGTATGGGCTTTTGATCACAACGTGTATAGAACAGCATATAGGCATTCCACCAGCGCTTCTGGCGACGATATTGCATACGTTTTAAATTGCTATCGTAGATCTCGCCCATATAATCGCCGCCAAAACATTGAACCTTTATTTCATCATCTTCGTTCATTTTGCATTCGGTTACGTCGCCATCATCGAATTTATACCATTGTTCTTTACCAGTGGAGGGATTACTGGTTGTTAATTAAAAAAAAAGTAAATAAATAAATATTATGTGTTTGTTATCGAAATGCAAATATATGTATAGTATTTGTGAGTCTTACTTTGAACGTATATAACTAAAATAATGACCACCAGAAGCTTGACCACTATGCACAACAATGCCAGTCAGTTCATATTTGGTACATTCATCATTTGATTGACAATTATCACCCACTTCAATAACCTCACCTTCGAGTTTGGCCAAACCAGAGACTGTTGAAAAGAAAAACGTTTAGTAATACTTGTGAATTATGAATATACCTTAGTTGAGTTCATTTAAATATGTCATTGTCAACCAAAACTTTATTTTTTTAAATTATATTTGTATATGGTTAAGGGTGCGTAGGAACGTGATGATAATTGTTGAGTTCAATTTTTAAACTTTTTGCTAGGTTATAGCAGTTTTTAAACTTATACATTCTTTTCTTATGAAGTTATAATGTCAGCCATAACAATAATTGATTTTAATTATTAAAAATTTAATACGATTTTGTTTATATTAAAAGAAAAAAATTTAACATAAATATTCAATAATTTAAAGCGTTAATTTGAGGTTAATGAAAACTTCAAAGGACCATATTTTAGATTAAACTTTTTTAATTTGTTTTTAGGGAGATGCAGCTATGAATACAGAAATAGCGCAGTTTACTATTTTTGTAGTGTAACGGGGACTGAATTCTAATTTCTTTTTCGATGTACAAACTTTTTTTCGTCAGGCGCAATAACATTAATTTTGGTTTCATATGTGAAAAGCACTCTTTTCCAGAATTTGATATCCTTGTTCCGGTGTAGTTTTGCAAAAGACAATCGTGCCTTTATATTCTTTTTTGACAGAAGTAGTTTTCCTTTTACTTACACGACCATAAAGCTGATTTTCATTAAGGCGTCTTCGTACAAGTTTACTGGAAACATTTAACCCAAATTTCTCATTTAATTCAGTCATTATTATTTTCGATGATTTGCAAGTATTTAGCATACTTTTTTAACTATTGCCTTATTCTCACGAACTGCTGTCTTTCGCGATGGCTTCTTCCGATCTTTCTTTATATTTAGCAAATTGTCATCTGATTTAACACATTTAATGATATTATAAACCATCTTTCGAAAACATCCAATTATTTCAGCTATTTTTGTTTTTTTTTATACGCATTTGGTGAAGTTTCCAAAAAAAAAAAAAAAAAAAAAACAAATTTTGTCTCAAGTGAGCTGTGCGGTGCTCTTCCCATTTTAATTGACAAAATTATGTTGGGATAAACGAAGTACATATTTCGATTGTTGGCAACAATGTTATTTTTAGTATTATTTGTTTTGACGTTTATCCTATTGTCTTTTATGTTTTTATGTTACAATGTATTTCTTGAATTGACTTTGTATTTTTTCTTTTTTATAACTGTAACTGTTTAACTGTTTTTTAGTTTTAAGTGAACTCTACTAAATAAAGCACGCGATGCGCAATTGAATTGATCAAGATATATAAAAAGTGTTCAAACCCCGTTTTATTCTAAAAAATTACCTTGCTTGCTTATCGTTAATAAATAATTATTTTTGTCAAACTACACAAGAATTTGCCACCGAAATTAGCATTAACTATTTTTGTTTAAAATCGAAAAACTGTGCGCTATTCCATTGTCCTATTTGTAAAAGCAGATTGGAGCAAAAAAGCATAGAAATCGATGTTATAATCATTTCATTTTTCAATACAATACGTTTGGCATTTCATAAACATTGGTGCGCTATTTTTCTGTCCATAGCTGTAAAATTAGAGGCACCAAGATCAGTTAAACAGATTGTTTTGTTTACACAATTAAATCAATTGGATATTTCTTATATTTTAACTGATGCGAAGGTACATTTCTTTCCTTTACAGTTTTAATTATATGTAATAATTTCAAAACAAATTTACTAACCTGTATAAGGCTCCATATCCAATAGTCGTGGAAATTCAAAGTAATCATTGAATTTAATCGCACAAACACGTTCATAATCATATTCAAAGCGTTTCAATTGTATGGCTAAAACGGGCGGAAGTTTTTTCACACACAACCGCTTAATTGTAACTACCTAAAAGTATTTAATATGACATCAGTCAGTAAAACACAGAAAGAGAGAGAGAAAAAGAGAGAGTGAGAGTGAGAAATGTAATTGGTAAAGTGTTACATACTTTTTTATCACATTTATCACAATGGTATGCATCAGCGCCCTCCAAGAGTTCACCTTTAACGTACTGTTCTAGAGATTCGGTTAATGAGCTATGATTTCGGATATCAACACTAAAAACACTAAATGGTTCCTCTTTTGAATAGCGATGAGGACATTCTTGACATATTTTCTGATCACTAAATGAGCCACCTAAGGTGTTATTCATTAATTGTGTTTGACCTAAAGCTTTCAGTCCTTCATCTAAACTCTCGAACAGTGACATGAAGAATTCAACGGCATCCTGTTGTTCGCGCAAATTAACCGGCTCACCTTGGAGTCTAATTAAAAAAAAATACCATTTAATAAACTTATACTTATTTTGAATGTTAGTAAAGTTACTTGAAATGTGTCCACAGACCACGAGGAACATAGAATTGTAATGAACTGTGACCCAAATGGGCAAAGATGGCCTGTACATGTTTGAGTATGACTACATGATAGCTTTTCCTTACATCATTATTATCATCGTTCGAATTGAACAGGGCCGAACCCATGGCACTGGCTTCGGGTTCACCACTAAAGTCTTCGTTTTCATTTGTGGCTGCTCCATCAGCTTTAAGTATACCCACACGTATTGAGGGTACCATGTAAAGCTGTTGCAGCACAGAGTTCATGTAGCAGGTGGCACCGGCATTTTTCAAACCACAGAAACCTTTAATCGGTCTAGCGCCGACGGGTGGCAAATAGTCCCAATCACGCAAAGGATCGGTATCTGGGGGAGTTGAAAAATCATTAAATTACCAAAATTAATTATTGTTTTTTTTATTGTTAAAATTGCACCTGTGCAAACAAAATCCGTTATTGTGTTCGTTAGCAACTTCATATTAGGAACGCAATTCTGACATAATGCTATTAATAATTCACAGGCAGCTGCAATCGTGTGTGGACTACGACACACCGGTGGTGGGGCAGTTTCAGTTTTTAGTTTACCAGTTTTACGTAAATGCAAGTATTCTCGGGAGGCGGTAAACAGAAAAGCATCGATTAGCTCATGAATCAAATCGTTCAGTTGAGCCTTCGTTTCGGGCGATAAGAAAAACATCAATTCCTTGGCCAAACACAAATGACCTTCTAGCAGATCCTCGTGCACCTGTATGTCGCCGGTCGTTGTGACATGTTCACGTATCTTTTGCAGCCATTTGATCTCTTCGGTCAGCAGGCCTTCGCCAACGTTCAGTGGCCAGTTGACGACACAGCCGTAGGAGAGTGTGCGACAGAGGAGTTGGAAGAAATCAGCACAGGTGGCTTCGTGTTGTGGCACCAGAGTCTTCAGGGAACTAACTAGTAAATTAACCATATAGGCAAAGGGCCGTCTGCCACCGGCGCAGTAAGTACAAGTGAGAAATAGTTGTTCGGCGGCCACTTGTCTAACATGACGCGATTGATTCTTCAGTATTAGCGATGTTATGAATTTATTCCACAGAGGATCAGCACTGAGGGGTTCATTAGCACTGGGATTTAAGACCAACGAGATGGTTAGCACCTCTAGGGCCTCTTTGCAAACCATAAAATCGTGACTGTCCGGCATGGAGGTATCGTCGGCAAAGTCATTCTTCGTGCCCAGAGACTGTAGATTGCCACACGACGATGCCCAGGCCAATTGGACCACAGCTTTGATGGTGGAAAGATCGGGACAGCACCACTGCAATGTCGTGGCAAACAGCAAGCGGCAAACCTCACCTTCAGGACTAGCCGATAGCATTTCTCTGGCCAGAGTCTCGGCCAACTTTTGTGAAATTGCCCTTAAAGTAATCTCTGAGGTATTTGGTATTGAGGTCAATATTTGCTTGAGTATTTCCACCTGCGAACGTGAGTCCATGTCGAAGTCACACAGCATTGGTTCGTCTCCCACGCGGGATAGTACACAGCCTACTATGTAGAGGAAAAGTTTGGCTAGTCTCAATACACACTGGAATGATGCACGCTTGGTGTGCATATCGGCATTGGGTAAAAAATTGTTTTTGGTCAACAATTCAAGTACGAAATGGGCACAACCTGAATGCAGCCAACAAGATTGTATTTGCAGAGCATTTTCGCCATACGGATCGAGAGCAGGTATGAGCAGGCTGTTAAGTACACACAAGTTGTAATGTACCTGGGCCGGGGTGGGATGCAGGAACAGCATTTCGGGTGTGCAATCAATTGGGTTAATCTAAATTAAGAGAGAGTAACATACAAAATTGTGTTTAATTATAGCAAGAAACCAAATACTAACCGGTTCATTGGTGGAGACAACTTGTTGTGGGGTCGGTTGTGTTGCGGTATTATTGCCAGTTGTCGCAACTCCAGCACTATTATCCTCTTCCCCTTCTTTGGTAACATTTGCTATATTTGCTACAATTGCAGTGATTTGCATTTGCTGCTGCAATTGTTGGGCCGCTGACATGCCACACATTATTTGTAGCATTTTTACGGTCTGACGATCACAGGGCAGCAAATGTAACAACATTTTAGCACTTTCCCTCAGGCGGCCATGTTCCAAATCACTGCCCAATTGGTAGAGTTTCAGGAAAAACTCTATATAATGGAAATTCTGTGAAATTATTACTCCTGGCAAAGTACTCTCCGATTCGACGCGTTGCATGTCGGGACAGGGTCTGGGTGGTGAACCAGTGCTAGAATCACTAGACGTATCCGGACTGCTGGCTAAGCCCACACCTATGGGTGTTAGTTTGGCAGTCAAGATCATTTTATCCCGTATAGAATACTGGGACAAGGGATTTATCTCGTCTCCAATTTCTATCAATTCACCATTGTTGTAGTAGAGATCGACTTTTATGTTGGCCGTCGAGGTGCCTTTAATGCGTTTAAGTAAGTTGCGCTTGAAGGAGGAAACCATTTCATTGTTGTGTGTTGTGATTTCAATGTCGTCGATTGGTCGTCCGGGATTTTGAAAGCGTATATAGAGACTAGTATATTTACCGCGTGTGGCACGTACTAAAGGCAATAGATAACGATCCCCATTAAAGGAACGATCACATTCTTTGATGTATTCTTGCAGAACCTTAAGAATACGACACATCTTCTCAGCTTCTATGAAACGCATTTTCGAATCCTTTGAATCATTTTGATCCGCCTGGTTGGCATCATCGGTCACCACGGGCACAGCATTGTTGCTGCCCAAAGACTTACCCAATATCATGATGTTGGTGTAGTGGGTTCTCAGACGTTCGCAGCATTCGCCTATGAACATTTGATGAAAATCACAGATGTTCTCCTGAAGGCGCGGACCCAAAGCCGTTGAAACTTCCTTGAGTAGATCAATAGCTTTGTTGGCAATTTCCTCACCACCCGTGGTTATGACACGCCATAGATAATCTTTACCTATCAAGTCCTCATTGTCCAGTATATAGCCCCGGTGTATGGCCTTGAGTTTATCTTCTTTGGAATTCACGGCCTTGAAGAAACGTTCAAAGCACTTGATGCCGCTTTCGGTTAGCAGATGTGGATCCAATTGTAGTATATTGTTTTCGAAAAAGTCTTTATTAATGCCAGGATCAAGATCCGGTTCTTCGCCCATCAGTTTACCGAACCAGCGAAAACACTCTTCACGATCCGAGGGAAATATAGCATTGACTGCCAAACAGTGCCAGATTTCTTTAGCTTGATCGGCACACAGCCACAGCTGGCCATCTTTTAGCAGAAACTTAAGGAAATCTAAACGCTCCGATATCTGCATATTATGAGGATAACGGCCATCTATACACAGAGCGGCAGGATCTCCATTGGGCATATCGGCGATCATGGTGCGTATCTTATCCATGTACGATGTTAGACTATTAGTAACTAAGATGACTAAAGAGTGATCGTTTTGTAGTCGTTCGATGACCTGTTGGCGGTTCAGTGATTGTTGCGTACGCGGTGCATGACTGGGTGATGATTCATAAAGGCAACATATTTCACGGATCAAACGTAAGGCGGGCAGTACCCAAATCTCGCCATTTTGCAATTCCACAACACATTTATCCAGCCAAACGATTTTTTGAGCGTCACGTTCCTGTGAGCAGCTATAGTCTAAGATTTTTACATGAGCCGCTAACGCCTGATCGAGCACTTCGGGCGGTATCTCTGAGCTGTGGGCCAAAGTCCAGAAGAGCTTTAACACTTTCTGGGCCATAACGCCATTTTTGTCATCTTCCGCTAGGCGTCGTATCAACTCCAAAAGTCTTTCTCTTTGCCGTTTGTTAGCAGTCGTCATGCTGGCCTGTAATTATATTCAAGTTAGTGTTAAGCAATAAAGTGTTGGTTTATTATATATATGTATGTATTACCTGGAATGATTCAAATAAATGATCTAGTTGTTCTGGTGTAAAATCCCAGGCTAGTTTCGCTAATAAATCATGAACATTTTTAACGATCGCTTCATGTTTACCAGCTTGAGCTCTCCAAACGGCATCCAAGTCTTCTAGAGTTAAAGCATGCTCCTTAATTAAAAACCTAATGATCTTTTCCAACTTTTCTACATATTGTGGCTGATGTAGAGAGTCTTTTAGAACGATGCCCAAAACATCGGACTCCTTTATCCAGGCCTATAAAGAAATAAAACAATATATGTATTATTATATTTAAAATGTTTTTTTTTTTTTTTTTTTTTTTTTTTTCTTCATAAAATTCCAACTCACCGCCATTCTTTCTGCTGTCAACCAATCCAAATCATCGTCAGACATGCAATGAGGCAACTGTGGAGTTCTATGCGCATAATATGACACAGAAGTTAAAACCTTATTGATTTCGTTGAGGGCATTCATTTTGCCATTAAAACTGGACACTTGCAACAGGCGTAAGATCATTTTCAAACGAAACATCTCCAAATTACGTATCAGTTCCTCTTGGCCTGGCAAACGACTAGCTAAATAACGGGCAGACTTAACAATGCCATTTATATAATCATTACGTCCCTCTGGCTTCGCTTCACGCTTCAGTTCTTCGTCAGAAAAACTATCGAGTAAATCCAAAACCACATTCCAAATGGGCATAAAGTATTTGGAAATTGTGGTTGGTGTTAAGAGTTCATAACACTGGCCAAATGGCCGCAACAGACTGTAGATGAGCGCTAGTGTTAGTTTATTTTTCTGTTCCGGATCGGGTTGCAGCATTGCCCTAGAACCACCGGGCTTGGCACAGCCCGAGGCTACAGCGGCAGCCGCCTGTTCTTGCTGTTTGCGCAGCAGTTGTAGACCACGATTGAAACGTTCCTGCAGATTATCAAAGCCACCCAATTGGCCAAAACGATTTATCAGATCGACTAGCCAGCCACGGGGATTTTTCGGTTCGGGCGGTGGTTTAGCAAACATT
The DNA here is from genome assembly GCA_950370525.1 of Bellardia bayeri. NCBI lineage: Eukaryota > Metazoa > Arthropoda > Insecta > Diptera > Calliphoridae > Bellardia > Bellardia bayeri. The sequence continues at coordinate 7,807,801 of OX493264.1, read as the reverse complement.
TTATTGCCATCCAGAACACCCCACAGATGATCGGGTGGCGAGAAGCATTCCGGCTGACGGGCCGCATTAAATGTATTGAATTTATTGTCGGGATCGAATACAATTGCCAGCAAATCCAACAGGTAGGGATTATCACGGGTCATATGAATGGCGATCAAATGTAACAATTTGCCACAGGAGATCAAAATACAATGATGGATATTATATTTCCACGAGTTGACAGCCTCATCGGTAAGAATTTTCGTGAATGAAGTGGTTAAAGCACTATGGTAAAATTCCACACAATTTTCACATTCATGATCGACGCCTAAAGAGGGAAAGGGGAAAAAAGAAAAGTTATGCTTTAATTAAACACTTTTTAAAAAGGGTGCTTTAAAAAGGGACGTTTTTTAAAGGAGCGCTTTGAAAAAACTCTTTTTTTTTTTTTTTAAGATAATTGTGTAAGAGAATTTATTTTTTTAAAAGATAATTGTTTAAAGAAATTTGTTTTTAAAAAGATACTTCTTCGAAAATAATGTTTTGAAAAGGGTACTTTTTTAGAAAATTTGTAGAGTCCAAATGAAAAAACGTCGGTCCAAGGTCGAAAAACGAGCCGATGTTCGGAATAATCCGAAACAAACCGAAACTTTTCAAATATATCATTAATTTAAAAAAATATTTATTTTAATCTTATAACATGTTTAGATAATTTTAAGTTTCCCTAAAGTACCGACACTACTTTAAAAATCTAGTTTTTTCATCTTGCGCTGACAAATTTATTTAAAAAAACATTTTTTATCGTATTCTTAAATATTTTACAAAAAGATATAAAGTTTTGTATTCTAATAATTATATTAAAAGCGTGTATCACCTTAAAAATTCCATCATATATGTTTTCCTTTTTAAAAGATTCGATTTCGGTATTCGGTCAAAATATGGCTAAGAACCAAACATTGATATTTTTGGCCTAATCCGAAACCGAATACTCGGTCGGACTCTAAAAATTTGTTTTTAAAAAGAAACTTTTCTAAAAATATTGTTTTTAAGAAGGTAATTTTTAATTTTTTTTTTTTTTTTTTGTTTTAAAAAGTACTTTAAAAAAATAAGCCTTAAAAGATACTTTTTATTAAAATAGACTTTAAAAGGCACTTTTTAAGGTACATTTTAATACCTTAAAAATGTACATTTTAAAATGGTTCCTTAAAAAAAGCTACTACTTTTTTAAGAGCAATTTCTTAAACGCAAACCTTTTTTGAAAAGTTACTTCAAACAAAAAAGTTTTACTTACCAGCTGCAGTTAGCTGAATGGCAGCATTTAATAACACCTCCAATTCCTGTTCAGGCAGCACGGGTACAACCCATCTTGGATTTGAAATCTTTTGTGTTAATGATCTTAGTTTCAGCGTCGGAAATGACGCTATCAATTTTTCAGGTGATCTAAATTACAAAATAAAGAATACAAAAATAAATTACACACAATTACACAAAAATAAATGATATTCTGTAATTATGATTCATACAAAAGACTGTTAGCAAGGCATACATATCAAATAGTTTAGATAATAAAATAAACATTAGCAAAAACGTTTGCAAATATGAAAATTTAAAAAAGTGTTTAGCATTATAATTAGATTTCTTATCTGGTCATTGTTTTTTTCCAACTTGCTAAGTTTGTTTAAATTGTGTTTTTATTAAGTGTTTTTTTTTCATTTACAATTGCTGTTTTTGTAGTTCTAACTTCTAAAGAATTTGTTGGTCTTTGTTAAGGTTTATAAAATTATTATGATGACGTTAATAAAACAAAAAAAAAGACTGATAATTATAATCTCACACAGAAAATAAACAAAAAAAAAATCTATTTGATAATTTATATTGAAAAAAAAATGTTTTTTATTGAATCCCATTTGGTAGATCCTTTATATTGTATGTTTTTAACAAAATTAATTTAATTTTTGTTTTTAATATTTTAAAATTTTTACTATTTTCCTATTATTTTTTTAAATTGAAATTTTCAAAGCTAAAAACATGGTGTAATTAACAAGGTGCAAATCGGCAACAAATACAACACAATACAGAAACAACAGGCATTTTGTTCGTGTAAAATAGTATACTACTGTCAAAAACTCTTGGCAAAGTATTACAGTCAGTTGTACTACTGCACTCACATTGTATAGTTACACCATGGCTAAAAGGCTCTAAAGCTAGTATTAAATCTAGCGAAGCTAATAAAAATATATTTGCTTATTATTACTCAAATTTAAGTTTTATAGAAAAATGTTCTACATTCTCTTATCATACATAAGAAATTTTTTTAATTACTTGACCGTGCCAGTTACTAGTTTAATTCGTAAAATCAAAGGAAAACATATTAAACTGGTATTTACAGTATGTTTTAAAAATATATTATTTGAGACTTTATTGTATAAATTGCATACAATAATTGCATGTCTCAGGCTTCGCTACATGCTTCAGTTTTTCGTTCGAAAAAATGGTCATCTAATAATTGAAAATTGTAACCGATGTTTATTGTACATAACAATGTCCAAATGGTTGTAACAAGACTGTAGCTGAGTGCCAAATTTCTTGGAGTTTCACGTTACTACCAGCCTTTTCGGTTTCACGAAACGGCGCACTCAAACGCGGCTTACGACAGCATTGTCCTGCAAGAACTTACTAATTATTGTATGACTAACAAAGGAACATACAATTTGTAATTTCTTGTACGTGACTGCAACGATCAATGTAGCTAACACCTTGCTTAAGAGCTTGCATTATCTAATCCCTGGCATCCATAGTTTAGTCAATTAGCATGAGCTAAGACTATTACTAGAAAAACAGAGATAGAGACTCTATTCAGCTTTAAATTTTATTAGGTAAACAATGAGGCTCTATCTAGTTTGCAGTTTGAGCAACGTGCCAAGGGCAAAGTAGCTGGTGGCCTGTGTTAATTTATTTTTCTGTTCCGAATCGAGTTATAGCATGGAACTAGAACCAACTGACAAGTCTTTTCTGTTATTTACGCATGATTCACAATATATATACATATATCAACATACCAACCACTCAACAATATTAGTAATTATTATTGATATCCAAATATAAATTACAAATCTATGACCTTTTTAAATCACTTAATTTTTTCCTCTCTAAAACTATTCTGCTTTTCTGGCTTTATAGATTCAAATATGCAAAACATTATTTATAATTAAAAAAAAATTATGTTAATAATTTATACGGCTGGGGAGCCTCTTATATATAATTTAAATTTTTTATTATAATCACATTAATTAAAATATGAATTAAATAATATATGTTTATAACGACACAATTATAGTTCTTAAGATACATGTATAATTGGCCACAAAGGCTTTATATGTATTGAAATAAAGAATTGAATTGAAAATATCAAAGCTACCAACACGGTTTATTATATCGATAAACCAGCCACGGTTCGGGCGCTGGTTTGGTAAGTATTCCAAACTGAAATTCATGAAATTCAGTCTTAAACTATCAGCTTTCTGTGGTTTTATTATTTACATTAGTAAAGATCTCTATAGTGCTCGGATTTTATGGAAACAATGCCTTAATATCATACAAAACAATTTCAAATTTACAAAAACATTCAATTTCCTAACACAAACAAACCAAAAACTACAACAAAATAAATAATTTTAAAAAAATTTAATAACAAACTAATAAGAGCTAGTTTCTGGGATAAAGATAATCTACATTTTTCGCTTAAACCTAGATTAATCTAAAAATTGTGTTTCTCAGTTATTATTTATTTGATATATAATCTAGGTTTAACTGAGCATCATTGGTGAGTTAAACCTAGATATAAAATGCCAAAATACAAACAGCTGAAAAATAAAATAAACAATTCAACAAGTGAAAAGAAATTTACATTTTAACAAAAATTAAAAAAAAAATAGATTATTCTAGTGATGATGAGGATTTAAGTGATTCAAACACATATAATAACTTAAATATGTCAATTGTTAGAAAGATACGAACAATAAGGACACGTCCAAATCATTTCTGCATTTATACCGACGCCGAATTCTTTCAAAGATTTCGCTTAACAAACTAATTTATTAAAAAAAAACGAAAATTCTCTAAAAAACTAAATAATAATTCAATAATTCATTCATTCATTTCTAAAAATTAGGAGGAATGCCATATGTATTTTGACTGAACAGTACGACAATGCTAACAAAATTGACAGGACACTACTGAGAAACACAATCAGTAGTTAAATCCCGGCAAAATATATTTGAGGTTTAATATAACAGTGTATTAAGCTGAGTTTAACTGACAAGTAAAAAACTAGCTCTAAGCAAGTTTTTATTTTGTCTTCACCAAAAAATATGCTTTTACTCTCTTATTATTTTTACTATTATAGTAAACAAACAACAATAATATGGTAGAAAACAGCCCGCTGAATTAGTAAATACAAACAAAACTTCATGATAAAAAAAAACTATAAGAATAAATTAATAAACGAAATTTGTCACATTTACACAGCCATTAAAAAGCAAAAAACACCCTTAAACTTGAACTAAATGAATTTACAAAAATACATAAAAAACAAACTAAGACAAAAACAAGTAAGAGTTCTATATTCGGCTATGCCGAATCTTATATACCCTTCTCCTTTGTTGAGGATGCATAATTATATTATATACATACGTACATATACATATATATTATATTGTTACGTTTTTACCTTTTAAAAACGGTGGTTTAGTTCCTTTAAATAAACCGGAATCTTTTTAATTGCAAAATAAAAGCGTCAAGTAGTTTGAAGAAAATAAAACGAGTCTTCATTTATTTAAATGTATACAAATACAAATAAAAATGAACACACTGTCTTTTTACACACTTATATTACGGTTTAAGAACACACTTAAGTTTTCGAACACTTTGATGTTGAACACGCCATCTGTTGATGAATTTCTTAGTAACAATATTAATATACTTTGTGTGATCAACGCCATCTGTTGATGAGTTTATTAGTTTTTTGATGAAATTTTCAGAGGTTGTCTCGGATTTTTGTTCATATCTCCGTTATTTATGGACGGTTTTTGCTGATTTTAAATAGCAAAATCCTCGAAAACATGTCTGACAGAATTATTGAAGATTTGGACCCCGAAGTTATTTGGGGACTTCAGAAAATTGATTTCAACAATCTGACAGACAGACGGACATGGCTTAATATACTCCGCTATCTATAAGGATCCAGAATATATATACTTTATAGCGTCGGAAAATTATACTGTGGAAATTACAAACGAAATGACAAACTTATATATACCCTTCTCATGAAGTGTAATAAGCAATACTAAAACGAATTTAAATTAAATGTTTGAATAAGTATGGGGAGAGAGGAAATAAAATTTTTTACAATTAGAAATGTAGACAAAATAATAAATAGAAGTACAAGAAATAAACAACGTACGCTTTGTATACATTTTAGCAAAAAGTAAAAAATAAGAAACATAATAAATATTTAATATACAGTAACTCCAAGCGAAACATAAAAAGCAAGATTTTTTTCTATATTTATCTTTAGCTTTTCGCAGCGTGTACGTATGGCTTTCCATCAGAATCAAAGCCGTATGCGTTGCGAAAAGATTATGAAGAGAGTTCATATCAAAAAATTTAAAACCTATGGTAATGCATGCGGAAGGTTCGGTAATGAGTGTGGGTCTTTTTCGTCAACTGGGCCTTGCTTATTACACTTTATTGAAGAGATAATGGTGTAGATTGATTACTTGGACATTGTACAATCAAATTTGACAGTATTCAAGGAAATGCTGGCACTTAACATCAACTACAATTTGTAGCAGGACGATGATCCGTGGAATAAGGTTATAACCTGAGGTCATGATTGTTATATAACTGTGAAGTCAACTTCACAGAGTCCCTATATTAACCCAATAGAGATGGTTATCAAAGCAAAGGTTTTCTTATGAAATAAAACTGGTAATTTTTGTATTATATGTATTATCAAAAGTGTACTAGGTTGCCTTTGACCCACATTTGTATCATGTAATTTCATTTCCTTTAATTACATGTTATTTCACTGGTTTTAAGTTGATTTGCTATTTGAATCAAATAAAGTATTTGTTTCGCTATTAATCCCAAAAATAAACTTTAGATGTATCTATTGAAATTGTCCTACAAAAAAAGGAAATATAAAAATATTTCGATGCATGAGTTTCGCTTGGAGCTACTGTATGTACTATGTACTGTAGAATAATTTGTAAATATGTATTCAAATTTATACTATTTAAATATTTGTGTTTTTTTTTTTTTTTTTTTTTTTTGTTAGAGAAAATAAAAATTATAGAAGGAGAAAATAATATAATTTACACCATTTGCTTTTATACATTTAGAATAATTTGTTGGAAACATAACTAATATAAGTTAACATAAGCTTTTTCTGACTAGGTAGGTAGGAAGGAAGGCTGGTGTGAGTCATCCTCACCCAGAGACCAATATGGTCCATTACGATGCCTTAGATAGGAAAAGAAATAATAATGAAGGTGAAATAAAAGGGAAGTAAAAGACAGGAAAGGAATAATAGAGTGCAAAGAGAGACCTGACTAAATCCTACTTAGACATATGTCCTCCACTTGTGCGACCAGCACCCCGTCCACTGCCGCGTAGCCAGGCCATTCCCATTACGAATCCTATTAGACTCTCCAGCCCACAGCTCGAGACATCCCCTAATTCGCCCAAGAATCTATTACCCAGCCACCACAGCCTACTGCCCTGCAATCTGGGGCAATGGCACAGAATGTGCTCAACCGTCTCCAGCTCATCCGGGTTCTCGCATAATCTGCACATATCCGACAATTCGGATCCCATTCTCACCGCCATCCTGCCTATCATTCAGTGGCCCATGATAATGCCCATCATGGTCCTAACGCAGACCGTAGTCCTGCCCAGCAACAATTCCGAATCGGACTCCCTAAGCACCGGCCACAGCGTCCGTGACACTTGGCAGTCCGTCCGGTTTCCCCAGACCTGATTGGTTGCACTTAGGACCCATTTCCTAATTCTTCCATAATAGAAGCCTATTGGAGGCCCAACTGCCTCCATAAAGTTATTCCCCTCTGTCCCTGAGCCCATTATTGCCAACTCATCAGCCACCTCATTGCCGGTGATGTCCTACAACTGACATCTAGCTTGGAGTTCACATAACAGCCCCGTATGGCCAAAAGGGCCGCCTGGTTGTCCACATATATCGTGACCTCCGAACCTCTGTCAATGTTGTCCCTCATCAGTTCCACGGCCCTCAAGATCCCCAGAACCTCCGCCTGAAAAATACTAGATTCGTCAGGAAGCCTATATGACATTCTGATGTCCAGATCCTCAATATAGACCCCCGCGTCTGTGCCGCTCATCCTCGAGCCATCCGTAAAAATAACAAATCCATGATATAATTTGCCCCTTCCCGACCAGGGGCCAAATTTCCGCATTCGTGATCGAATGAGCTATCGTATCGAAAAATGATTTCGATATCGAATGCCATAATTTTAAATAAGAAAATTACTGCCATTCCCATCACATACTGCCCTATGGGCAGAAGATAAAGAATGACATCCAGAGCCGCTTGAGGAGTGCTTCTCATGGCCCCTGTTATGCCGATTGAAGCATACCTCTGAGCTTTAGACAGAAGGTATCTTCGATTAGCCAGTCTCATTACCTCCCACTAAACACAGCATACATACGTAAGAATGGGCCTAACCACCGGAGTGTATAGCCATCCCACCACTGACGGCTCCTACCTATCGATGATCTGCAAGCATAGTAGGAATTGAGACCCTTTTTAAGCCTCTCTTGAGTGTTCCTTTCCCATGACAGCTTTCTGTCCAGGAATTTTTTTCTGACTAAATTAAACACAAAATATGATGGGGTTTTGTGGAAGCTAATGAAGGTTTACATTGTTGACGAATATTTGACAATTGTTTAACTTGAATCATTCTTGACATTACGTAGACAATTGCGTTAATAAGGTTTTGTGTACAATAATGTAAAATAAATCAAAGATAAGTTTTGTCTATTTATTACATTGTTGCTTCGGACCGGAAATTTCAGTTAAGATGTAGTATAAAAATTTTACAATAAGCTTTTCACATCTTTTTAAATACAATTATTAACGTGTCTAAATGAAAATGCTAATGGAAAAGGTGTAAAAGAAATATAAATAAAATTTAAACAAAAATGAGAACTGAAAATATTAAAAGCTTAAGGCGAGGTGGAAAACACTTTGGGCCTAGTGTAGGTGTAAAATAATGAACTGCGACAGACGAAATGCAAAAAAAAAAAAAAACAAATTAGACAACACAAAAAATAAAGTACAAAATACTCTACAAACTAAAAGAAGAAAAATTATTTAAATTTTAATGTAATGACGTGGGACACTCCCAAAATAAAAGAAAAAATACACAACCTCCAACACATTGAATACAGAGCAGGAAAAATTAAAAACAAACCAAAAAAATCATATATGTACATACATATGTATGTATGTATGTACGAACATTCACATAAAATGCAGAATTTAACAAACAATATTTAAAACGTATAAAAATGTTTAAAGAAAATTTGTTAACCAGCTATACTTTTTATATACAAATGGCTGGCTGGCTGACTGACTGACTGTTCTTACTCATACTATACAGCAAGAAAGTGTGTATAGAATTTAAACTAAAAGAAAATCTAAATAAAAAAATAAGGAAACAAATAAAAAAACAATTTAAAAAATTATGTAGTTTTAATAATAAAATAACACGCGATTTGTTTAAACAATGCCAAAATATTCTTCCATATAAAACAAAAGAAGTTGCCACATTTAAGCTATAAAGAGTAAATCTACATACATATGTATGTACATACATATGTATATGTAAACGAGTAAAAACAAATGAAAATAGTAATATTTTTTTTTACAAAATACATGATTTTCCTTATTCTTGAGTTTATTTTATATATGTACCTATGTATAATTTTGTACTTACACATTTTCCGTTGCCGCCGACACAGAGGCGCCAGGCGACTCTGTTAAAGGATTTAAGGTGGCCGATATAGTTGTAGACTCTGGATTATGCGTAGTTAAGTTGGTTGAAGATGATGATGTTTCCAAAGCTGTAACACTGCCCACCCCCACCAGAGTAGACGATGATGAAGTTGTATTAGATGAAGTGCTTGTTGTTGATGAATTGTCATTGCCACTACTACCACTACTGCCGCCACCGCCACTGCTACTGCCTCCTCCACTACCACCGCCACCACTGCCAGATGATGACTGGCCACGACCACGCGTATCAGTCATTGTGTGTGGTTGTAAGGTGGCAGCTGGTCGTTTAAAACGAAAAAAACTAACCAAAACTACAATTCCTTAAATAACTACAGTTTTCCTTGTTATTGTTCTTGTGTGCTGCTTATACAAAATACCATGGAAGAGGAAAAAAAACAAACGAAAAAAAGTATTTTTGGATTTGAACTATGCAATTTCAGTCTCAAGTCTTTTGAAGATTTGAATATCGTGTTTATTCTTTTTCTCCTCTTTTGGTTGTTGTTTTGAAGAATTTATTTATTTGTTGTTTGTTTTCTTTTTTATTTCTTTATCGGTAGTTAATTATTTTTGATTTTATTTGTGTTTTAATAATAAAAAAAAGAAACAATTTTGTTTTTCTTTTGCTCTCTTTCAGCAGGAGGAACAACAAAAGGTTCCTAAGCATACGTTTTTACATATTCCACACACACTAGCTAAAAGGCAAATGCAAAAATCCATAAAACTGCAAAAAGAAATGAGAAACAAAATAAAATAAATGGAAAAAATTGAGATAGACAAACAAAAAATATATACATATGTATATGTAATTACATACATACATATGTATGTATATATTGTATATAAATTTTGCACAAGACTTAGGGGTTATGGGTTATTCCATAGACAAGTTTGTTTTCAGTAAAATTTATCGACACTCTTATTCCACAGATAAATTTTCTGTTGAATTTTTCTATAAAAAAGTTATTTAGAAAGTGATTTTATTTTCTAAAGTTGTTAAGAACAATTCATTTCACTTGTTGTATACCTAGGTACATATATCAGTTGTTCACAAACTGATGAAACTGTTTAAAAAAACAGTTGTTCGCTTTCTAATGACTTTTTAATACAAAAGTTATTAGGTATATAGTTAATAAAAGCTGATAATAATTTCTATAAAAAAGAGTAATGGCTTTTTTTATATAAAACTACATAATTTGATCATTTTATCACTTAAATCTTTTATATAAATTTTTTTCTCCACGTGAGTTTTCTATGGAATAACCCATACTGTAAATACATATAACAGTAAAATATAAATATGACACAACCGTGGAGAAATAAAAATAACAAGGAATATAAAACCACAAAAGAAATCATCCATGCTAGCAATAGTTTGTATGTGCACACATATGTATATTTATCTTGTTTGCTACTAGAAATAAAAATCTACTAAATAAGAAATAATACATATGCATATGTACATATATAAAGATTATATTCCCGAAGACACGACTAAAAGTTTTTATTACACAAATGATGAGAATAATAAACAAATCAATAATTTATAAAAAAAAATTTTAGTGTTAAGAAAAGTTTAACATTTTTGTATGATTATTGAAATAAAATTTATAAATAAATATTGTATTATTTGTTTCCACTTTTATTTAATTTTTTTTTTTGATATTTATACACTTATACATACATAGATAAATTTATAGCACTTTTTTATTATTAATTATTCATATTTTATAGCACTTTTTGAATTTTATATCATATGATTAAATTTACATATTAATTCATTAGTGTTTTGATTAAGGAAAATTCAAAGAGTAGATAAAAAAAAAACATGTTTGATAAACATTGTTTGTTGTGTGAAGGTGCGATTTATGCCAGCAATGTCGACGACATGTCATGTATAGATGACGTATAATTAGCACAAATGTGTTTACATTTATTTACTTGTCAAGTCGCATACCTACATTGTTGTTGAATTTTTTTTTCGATTTTCTTTTCTCTGACTAATATTTACTTTGTTAGCTGTTGTAATTGTTTGTTCTAGCTTTAATAGAGATAGTAATTTCTTAGACAGTTAGGGAATTGATCAATAAAGTAGGTATTTTTGCAAATGCATATGTATGTACCTATGTACATACATATAAGAAAAAAATATTATTTGTTAAAAACCGAAGATTTCACAACATACACCTTTACAGGACAAGTCCAATTTTACAAAGAGTTATACCTAGTTCCAAAATAAAAATGGAAATTTAAAACATGAAATTGCTAAACTAGCTTTAGAACTTTAAATTCATACAAAAAGTGCATTAAGAAAGTCTGAAAAGAAATCTAGAATTATCACACACGAATGATAGTTTGATATGAGTTAATAATGATATGTCAAGTAACATAACAGAAAAACAGCTGATTAATTAAATAGAAAAATTATTATTATGTTCTTTACGAGTATAAAACACTAATTCGAAAAAATATTTATACCTAGTTCATTATTGTATGTGGAGACAATAATACGTCTCTTAAAAATATAATTGTATCTCACTCCTTGATAATGATAATGAGAATATCGAAATATTGGAAGAAATAATTTAATAAATAATATAGGTAGGTACCTATATATTTTTTTTTACAAATAATTGTCCTCGAGCTCGAAAACCCTGTTTTATTTTATAAAAAAACAAAAGTCGAAGAAATCAAAATTTAATTTACATATTTACAGAATTTACAGAAACTTTAAAATTGTTAAAATTACTGTCAGCATTTTGTAAAATGTTAATAATCTTATTGGTATTAAAATCATAATATCAATATGTTATGTTATACCTACTTGTTATTATAATACTTGTAATTTTATAATTGTATTTCAATCACATAGGTATGTTGTTATTTTTATTATAAAAAAACTCAAATATTTTCATGGTGCAACTATAGTCATATTGAAAACTATATATATATTTTTTTTTTCAATAAAACTTTATTCTTAAATAAATATCTGCGTTCTCTAAATATAATACAATAAAAAAGTTACAGTTTACCATTGTTATCCATTGAATAAATATGGTTAAACTACAAGTGTTAATTTTTTATATATTCCTAGCTGAACAAAAGCATACTCTTAATATTTTTTCAAGTCTACGAAATTCGGCAATCAAACATAAATCCTAAAACACACAGCTGCGGAAACCAACCAACATTTCTTTTTTTTTTAATAAAACGAAGACAACGATTTATTATCGATTTTCATACAACACACAAAAGAAGAAAAACTCAGCCGTCTCACTAGAAAATGAAAATGTATTGATGTATTATATTTTTGCACAATTTACACATATGACTTATTTACGCACTTGTTCTGTAAAAATAACATATACCTATATTGTATATATAAAATTTGCTTAGTAGGTATATGCTTTTAATTTATTTTTATTTCTTTTGTTTTACGTGGATTTATTTCTGCAAATTAAAAATAAAAACTGTTTAACACCGTCTGCCACACAACGAATTGCACTTTTTCAGTCTTTCTTTTATACGTTATTTTTTTATTCTTTCGTTTTTAATGCACTTTTTCTTTTCTTCACTCTCTTCTTTTTTCTTTATTTTCTTTTCTTGTGCACTTTATATTTCCGAAAAACTCACCGATTATGTTTTTATTATTTTTGCATCCGCCCAATTAGCATTCGATTTTATTTCTCTCTCTCTCTATACGTGCTGTTTTCTGGTTTGACTTTTTGTTTTTCGGACTTATATTTTTCACACAATATTTTAGCGACTCTTTTTTTTGTTACCTTTAAGAAAATTTAATTATTCTTTAATAGTTGTTTTGCATTTTTAAAGAATATTAGGAAATTTTTTAGATTTTTAACTAATTTTTAAAGATTTTATTAAAAATTTCAGCCGGGCACAGACAAAATGGCGACCTTTTTTGTTCGTCTTATTTCGTTTAGAAAATATATTTTTTCTTTGCCTTTTTATTTTTTCTTTTTTTGCTAACACTGCTTACTTCATTCACCTTATATTTTTCCTTTGTCGTATTGCAATTTTTTGCTTATTAATTTTATCAATATTTAATACAATATATTTTTATAATTTCTATTATTTGTGTTATCTTACTTTTTCTATTGATTTTATATATTTTTATTGTATTTTCTGTATTAAATATCCCCAAAACAGTCGTTTTTCCGTGCTTAGAAATTTTACATTGACACTTTTCGGGAATTTGCCAAAATTCTTCTCTTGCCGAATTAATTTCCAAACAGTTGTAAATTTCTGTAGAGTTTTTAATACTTTTTCGGTAAAACAGTAAAGAAATATATAGTAGTATTCGGTACTATTAAGAGTGAATTGGAAATACATGGTGAAAAAACTTGTGTTGTTTGGTTTTTGTTATTAAAACAAAATAAGCATACTTAAATTTATTTTTATGTGTTATATTATTTTTTATTATTAATAATTATATAGAAATATCTGCAATTTGAACTGGAATTTGTTTACTATGCCTAAAAATATGAATTAATTTTAATCATGTTCTATATTACTGCCTTATTTGTCGTAAACTGAATTTTCCAATAAAGTGTTCTTTGCAACCTTGCAACAAGATAATCTTGCACTTGTAGATATTAGAACTAAAAATTCAAATAATGTTGAAAATAAAATTTCGTATTAGAGTAGAGACAGACATTTCAGTGCAGCGGCCAAAAACCACGTGACGTCCTTAATTATATGCACGACTGATATCAATCTTATTTGAAAAAAATGGCTCACAGAATCTATGATACAGATTCATAAATAATAATTGGTTTGGCACAATGTGCAGTTATTTTCTAGGAGTAAGAGTTAAATTGACTAAACTACTTTTTTTTAACAAACACAAACTGCGAATATTTTTGGCTTGTATGCAGAAAACACCCAAAGTCTTTGGCGGGAATCGAACCCGCAACCCTCTGACTGATAGTCCGACACACTATCGCCTAGTCTATCGGGGCACCCAACAATTTTGAAAATATTATAAAACCTTTCGTATTATTTGCTTTAAGCTCACATGTAGTATCGTATATAGCTGTATATATACTTTTTGTTTTGGCCAATATTTCGATGTGTTACAAAGAAGGCAAAAGGTTAAATATTCAGAACAAATGTTTCCACCGATTTAATCCATGAAGAAATATATGACATAAATAATGTTTTCAAAAAAAAAATATATACATCCATCATAAATGATATTTCAAAACAATTCCTGAAATTATTTCAGAATATATTTACTTTATATCTAAATGAGAAATTTAGGCATGTGTCGCATTGGTTTCTTTTGTTTGCTTCGAGCCAAAGTCATATAATTTGGTTGCAAACAATATAATAGTATTCTTTCTTTACGTTATATCTTGCATAAGTGAGATAATTAAATAATTATTGATATCAAAAGTTTGGCAAATATTACACATCTCCATTGCGAATACTAACAATATTAAATTTCAACCAAAAAACACTAACGGTACTTTTTGCATTTTTCTCGGTGTTTACAAAAAGATAAAAACTTGGCTACCCTTTTTCTTTATTTTTACTTTTATTTTGACATTTTGAACAAGTACGAATAATGGTAAAAGATAAAATAGAAAAAGGCAAGAAAACGACGTACGTGTACTCTAAAAAATTTTTTTTTCTTATTAATTATTTAGAATTTTTCGGCATTTAAATATATAAATTATCTTAAAGATTAGAAAATTAAACAGCTGTATAATATAATATAAAACGTAAATAATAAAATTTTTTAACGGTATTAAATTAGTAATTTCGTTTTATTACAATTGTATGCTTGACGAAATCTCACAAAAAATACCAAAAAAAACTAAAATTATTTTTGTTTTTAATATATAGTTATATATAATTTTTTATTTTAATATAATCCTTTTTTCTCAACGCTTAACTGCTGTCAATGGGTGCATGTGTGAAAGGCAGTGTAATAAGTAGAACAATTTACTAAAATTTGCAAAAAAAAAAAAAAAAAAAACATTTTGAGAATAAAATTAATTTAAAAGCAAAATTAACATCTTCTGGGTGTCGATCAGCCAGTGGGCTGTACGTGTTAACAGCAGCAACATTATGCAGCTTTTGCTGTCCACAATATGTTTGGGCTTGACCAGTGCAGTCATTGGTAATGCCTGGTATCAAAAGAAACAATTCTATCCAGCTGTTGTGTATATCACTAAATCCAATGCCTCCATGGCGGTAAGTGGGAATTTAAGATTTTAGTGTATTGAAGTGTGATGTCAAATAAATGAATGACCTCATATAAATGTGTGCAATGATTTTTTAATTGCAACTTATTATATTGCAGGTGATTTACATACAATTCTTTGCAATTGTTTTCATGTTTGGAAAATTACTGCGCAAGGTATGATGTTATTGTTTTTATAGAGGTCTGCAGTATTTTATTAATGTTTCATTTGTTTGTTTGTATATATGTAGATATTTTTGGGCACTTTGAGAGCAGCTGAATTCGAACATTTGTTGGAACGTTTTTGGTACGCCATTACAGAAACCTGTTTGGCCTTTACCGTTTTTCGTGATGACTTTAATCCACGATTTGTGGCTTTGTTTACGGTATTATTGTTTCTTAAATCATTCCATTGGCTGGCCGAAGAACGTGTTGATTTTGTAAGTATAATTGGTTTAAATTTCATCGAGAACTATGTGCTTAGAGTGTATATTTTTTATTTTTCTATTTTTGGTTTAAGAGAAAAGAAAGTTTTAATTATCACATTTGTTAATAAGTTTTTGTATTTTAGAATGTTCTACGAGATGCTTTACTTGTGTTTTGAATTGATGCTTGTTGCACTTTTGACATACATACATACATTCAGTTATATATTCCAATTTATTTTATCTGTTGTTGTTGCTGCTTTTTGCTTTTAGAAATTGTTGTTGGTTTCTTTTTGTTTATATTTTTATTTAGTATACAAATATGTACTAAAAATTTAAGTGACCATACAACCATACGTTCTAATGACGAACACATTGTCATTATTATTTAGGTTTTTAATGTTTTGCATTTTCTTACAATATTTTGGCTGAATTTTTAGAAGCTTATAGAAAATGGTTGCTATGTAATAAGTTTATACAATTTACTGATTTTACACGAAATTTTTGCAATTATTTTAAATAAATAATTTTTTTTTTATTCAGTCAAAGACTTTTTTGTTCCAAACATTTTTTTTATTGAAATTTGTTTTCGGGAAAATGTTAATAAAGAAATCTACAAATTTTGTTTTTAAAAATATAATTAATTTCTCTTTTCTGCCTTGCAGATGGAACGTTCTCCCGTTTTGGGCTGGCTTTTTCATATACGTGTTGCCAGTCTCCTAATGGTCTTGGGCACTCTCGACTACATGCTGCTCATGCATGCCTACAATTCAACATTGGCCCGAGGTCCCACTGTACAATTGGTCTTCGGTTTTGAGTATGCCATACTACTAACTGTCGTTGCCAGTACAGCCATTAAATACGTTTTACATGCCGCCGAAATGCGCACCGATACGCCCTGGGAAAATAAGGCCGTCTTTTTACTGTACACTGAGCTGTTTATCGGCTTTATCAAAGTCATATTGTATGTACTGTTTGTGGTCATAATGGCGAAATTCTATGCTCTACCAATGTTTGTATTTCGGCCAATGTTCTTTACGATACGTAACTTTAAGAAGGCTCTCAGTGATGTCATAATGTCTAGACGTGCCATACGTAATATGAACACTTTGTATCCGGATGCTACACCGGAAGAATTACGTTTATCGGATAATATTTGTATTATTTGCCGTGAGGATATGGTTAATCATTCGAAAAAATTGCCCTGTGGCCATATATTCCATACGATTTGTTTGAGATCATGGTTTCAAAGACAACAGACCTGTCCCACTTGTCGTTTAAATATATTACGGGCGCCTGCTACGAATTCGACGGCTTTGCCGAGACCTGATGAGAATAATGCGAATGCTAATGGTGACGTAGTAGCTGGAGGGGCTCCAGCTGTTATTGCTGGTGCAGCAACGGCAGCTAATGCCCATTTACCAAATGCTAATGTGGCCGGCAATGATAATCCAGCTACTCCAGCGGCCACAAATGTTTTTGAACATTTTGGTAAGTTTTTAAAATTTCTTAAAATTAGTTTGCAAAATAAAATTTGTATCGAAATTCTTATTCGAATTGGCTTTTTTGAAAATATTTTTTTTTTATAAAAATGTTTCACAAATTTTATAATAAAATCATTAAAAAAGGTTTAGCTCAACAAACATTGCTTTTTTCTTCTTTAATACTTCAATATTCAAAATCTTGTATTTATTTTACAGCTGGTTTACCCAACTCCCTGCCAAATTTGGCTGGTTCCTTAGGAAATGGTTCACCCAACTTTGGAGGTATATCTATGATGCCGCCACCTTTCATGATGCCACCACCATTTCCATTTATTGCACCCTATGCTGTGCCCCCACCACCCATGCCACCAGATCTAACCAACTTTACCGATGAGGAACTTAAAGCATTGGAAGGGAATGAAAGAAAGAACATAGAAGAACGCATGAAGGTAAAGAATTCAAAAACCCACAAGTAAAACAAAACTAAAGTGTTATTTCCTTTTTAGCTTTTGCGCAACATACAACTAATGCTGGATGCAGCCAATATCTTAATGAATAACTATCAAATAGTAGCTGCTCGTACACAGACCTTAAATCCAACGCCAGTTGCTGCTTTAACTAGAACAGCAGAAGCTGCTGCATCCAATACCCCCACAACAACTGCAGAGCTGCCAACAGCATCTGCTGCAGCAGCAGCATCTGCAACCGCAACGGCTATAACAACCCCTGAAACGGCGAAGACGGAAGAATTACCTACAACCTCTACGGCAGCAGCTTTACTAAAGACATTATCATCGTCTAAAGATGAAGTTACTAACAATATAACGACAACATCTGCTACAGATACAACACCAGTTGCCAAACATAATCTAGTGACTATAGAAGATTTAGGTGGCGAAGATCACATAGATGTTGAAAACTCTACTTCAACTACTACTGCTCCCACTACATCATCAGCTCCGACGTCATCAATAGACAGCACAGCGGAACATATGAACGAGTTGCGTAAACGACGCTTAAAATTTCTCGAAGAACGCAATAAAACATCTACTGAATAGAAAAAACCGAAAATGTTAAGGCTCAATTTTACAAAATTACTACTTAACACTTTTTGCAACTGAATGTTGGACTGAAAAACGATTTTTTCTTTTTCTTTAATATAAACACAAAAAAAAAACACTTTTATTTTGTTTTAAATGCGATATATTAGTAACAGTAACTAACGTTTTTTCTAGCGGTCTATGTGTAGAAATGTTTTATTATTATAAATTAATACTATATTTTTTTTGCATTAAACGAAGTTGTAATATTTTGTATTTGTTTATTATGAAAAATATGATTGTACTTTTTTTTTTAATTTTCATTATTACTATTTGTTTATTTTACTAGCATTATTACTTTTCGTTCCATTTAACGGCAACATTTTATCTTTCTTTTACAAAAAAATTGCTTTATGTGAGCATTAACAAAAACAAACCGGATACAAAATGAGATAATTGAAGAGAGATACTTTAAAAACAATATGTAATTATAACACGTATTGTGTATAAATAATATTGGATTTAAACAAAAATCGTATAAAAAATGGGAATGAAAAACATAAAATTATTTATGATTAATGTATATGTATTTAAATAATTTATAATTACATTTAGAATTTAAATAAATAAAAACATACACAAACATTATATAAAATTGAAGGATTTTCTTTTAATATTGTAAGACTTTTATGCTTCTAGTCTGTATCAATGTATGAGAATATTTAGAGATAGGTATTTCTTTAGATTTAAAAATCATAGACATAAAACAATCTCTTTCTTAAATGAAAATCGAAATTTTTTTTATCAATATCTTAATATCTACGCAATTGATTCTCATTTTTATTTCCAAATTTTTTTTCTACAAAGTATCTAAACAATATTAAATAATGTCAATAATATCCCTCTGTTCTTCAAATAGAATCCAATAAACGTTCCCGTTTTTAAACAAATTCATATATTTTGGAGTTCTGTAAGTAAAATAAAAGTTATTTCGTTTTACTTAAGAGCTAACAAATTATGCGATTTATTAGCAATTATTTTTTTTAAATCATTGGATTTAAAGAAGCGGTTATTCAACATTTTTTTAAGCGAATCCGAGTAAAGTTTAAAAAAATTAACGTATTTGGTATGTCGAATAAACATAACAAACCTGTTTCAATGTACAAATCATTTTTTAAAATAAGTCGTTTTTGTTATCAGTCGATTTCAGTTCTTTTTTTTTTAATTTTTTATTGAACTTACATTTTTAATGCAGTATATGTGAGTAACTTACATTTTTGGTCCACCACACTTTATTGACAACAAAATTTTATTGCTGAATTTTTATTGTATATTGTTTGAATAAACATGCAGTCCTGCTTTTTACATCTGAAATAAATGTTTTTATGTTTAAAGAAAATTTAGACTAAAATAACAAAATTAGTATCTTTAATTCACCTTAACTACTTCGAGTTTCACTTTCCCGAAACTCGGCCGGATCGGTAAAACGCACAGTTAATATATAAAATATAGAAGGAAAGGGCACTAAACACAACAGGGCATAGTGATGTCCTAAAGCTATTATGCCATAGGCTAATAACAGCCATTGTATGCCTAAAAATTGAAACATTTTAAAAAGAGTTCATAAAGATTTGATTAACATATATGAAACGTACATATTATAACTAAATTTTTAATTTCCAAGAATGAAGATTTGATTAGAGCTTTAAAAGATTGATCTAATTTCATGGAATAGTGTATAGCATTGGCTATCATGGATATGGCAATGCTCATGTAAGGAAAAGAATAGTCTGAAATAAAGGAATAACGTTAATTATATATGAATAATTGTTCTGAAAATAAATCCTCGCTTTTAAAACTAATTTACATACATATATCAGTGTTCTATAATTCATGATTTACCTATTATACATTTAAGCAAACAAACCTGTCAGCAGTATAGGTTCGTAATTTGCTTAACTTAAATGACGTTTTAAACTCGTCTTTATTCACCCCATACTTACATATTAGACCACAAGCCAAGGCATGAATAAACGTTATCAATGGTAGAAAGTATAAAGCAGCATAAATGGGTGCCTTTCCTCTCACCTCCAATATAGTGCTAACCAATGGTCTGATAATAAACATGGTGACCAAACACAAGAAATAGAAAACCAATATAATAGTTTGCCTAGAAACACAAACAAAACCATCATTTTCCAACTAAATGCTTCTTTAAACAAAACTTACAAAGGATAAACTGCTTCTTGAGTACAATGCAAAGATTTCTCATAATTAGGAGCAGGATTATAGAAAAGAGTATACCAATCGGAAAATTTGCGCACTGGACAAGAAAATAAACGAAATTCACCCATGGGCTCCATTAAGAGAATAGCTGCTATAGCCGAGATAATGACCTCCAGGCAAGCACAAGTAGTTAAAATCAATTGTTTGCGGGAAAATCTAAGACAAATAAAAATGTAAAGGAAACAATTACATAAAAATATGAAAATTCAGGTACTTTCTATCCTTGGCATCCAAATCGATAAAGAAACAGTGCATCATCAAAGGCAATGCTGCCATAAAGCCCAAATAAAACCAGGAATAAGCATCCAACTCCTCCTCACATTGGGTACAAACATAACTTTCATTTACCCTAAAACCTCTGGGACAGGGACCACAATCACTCCAGGTTTCATTATCCAATTGTATGCGACCACAATATTGTCCCGGACAACGTTCTAATGCTGAAGTCATTTTGAATGTTATAAAAATTGCATAAAAATACTTATTTTAACATTTTTCTATAAAACCTGCACAATTTGTAATTTTTCTTTTTGCAATTGTTTGTTTTGTTTATAGCCAGCTGTTTAATAAACTTGAGAGAGAGAAAGAGTAAGACTTAATCAACACTGTTTATTATGAATGACACCTGTAGTGCTTACAACAATAAATAATTGTAAACACAAAACTTCCGGTAGAATTTATAGGCAAATGGTTGGCAATACTGCATAATAACAGTCAAATAAATTGTGTTAAAGTAGAATTGAAAATTTAACAGTTTTATTCAAAATTTGAATAAAAAAGGATAAATAAAATATGGCATATATGTAAAACAGTTCCTAAACGAATATTTTTTAATTAATATTATAAATCCTTTAAATTATTATTAAAATAGATCAACACAAAGACTCCAAAACACATGATTTTTATTAAATCAAAATACCTACATACGTACATATGTACATTACATATGTATGTAAATACAAATTTTACTTAAATTTTTCCTATATTTTGAATTAAAATAAAAACTTCTTCAATTTTATTTATCTTTATCCATGGCATAATAAAATTTTCTTCTGCCATGTATATACCACATAGTTTCATGATAGGATTTCGGCAAGATCACAGTAACTTTATCCACACACGAAAATGTATAGTAAAATGTATTCGTAGTTAGAGCAGCATCACCACTCGGATCTAAAATCTCTGCCACTGTCATAATTTGCATAAATTTATCTTCTGTATACACAACATAGGCAATCATTTTTATAATCGCACCCATTTGCACCGGCTTTTCAAAATTAATATCACAACAACGTTCACAAGCTGGACGCTGACCACAATATAGATAGGCTCTCATCCAGCTAATTTCATAAGATTGACGCATTAGAAAACCACCAAATACGGTATTTTGAGAGTTGCGATTTTCGGGAAAGGAGAGGAAGGTATTAACAATAAACGAATCATTCATCCAGCGACATTTGCTGGGCAACAACCGATTATTCAATTGAAGATGCGTATTATTAGTAGTCTTTTGAAACAGTTCGTACATTAGAGCATGTTCCTCTTCAGCGGGTTTAATTTTGAATATCGATGTTTCATGTAAACGTTTTCGGATTTTACGTCTTTCTTCACCCATATTGAAAATTTGCTTTTCTTGGTCATTGCTTAAATTCAAGGGATTGACGGGTGCAGCCTGTGTGTTTGTGGCATTGCGAGCAGCCATTAGAAATACTGCATGTGTTATTTGACGAAAGTTGTTTTGCTGTTTCTGCTCCAACCAAACACTTATCTCCATTGAAGACCTACCCACCCATGACACATGACCTGTTAAACGTATATCTTGATTGTATAATGGTAAGAGTTTTGAAAACATCATTTTATCCACCAATATGGTAACAAATGTATAAGGCAAAGGTTCGTTGGCAGGTAGTTTGGGTAGTAGGACATGTTGTTGACAAATCCACACTGCAAACAAATCTAATTGTTCCATAAGGCGTCCCAGGCGTATAGTTCCCACAGGACTGACAAAATTCACTTGCATATCAGCAGAAATACTTAAAGGTATATATGCCTCCATATAGGAATCCTTCATTGAGCGTGCTGGTAGTTCCTCGTGTAGGGGGGTATATTGTAAAAGATGGTCACGTTTCTCGGCCTCTCTAATGTAGCCAGTTTCTAAGCCCAGTCTTTGCGTTATTTTGAGATTGACTGGGAGGGTTAAATAGATCAAATTTGGATATATTGTTTACTTATTTCACCAATTATTGCAAATTTCATTTACCTTCCTTCATAGTGCCCGATTTTTTTGGTTGAACACATCTTAAACCAATATTTGCCGAAGAGCTAAAAAAACCCGTTATATACATACATATGTATGTATATTCAATATTTGTTTTAATTTATGAAATATTTAGCTGTATTTACCTATAATAAGTTAGCAATTTTAAAATTTTTGAAGATTTATCACATTTTTTGTGGTAATAAAAATTTCCTAAGAATTTCAATGACTTTAACATAAAAATTTAAAACAGCAAAAAAAATTAAAAAATATATACCTATTTATATTCAAAATTGACAAGAATATGTATGCATGTGTGTACCTACATAAAAAGTAAAATAATTGGCAACATTAACAAACTACATTCTAATAAAAACAAATCTATCAACAATTAAGGAGTAAAAGTAAATTCAAAATAAATAATTAACTGCATATTATTTAGTTAACAAGAAATTTGTATTTTGTATTTTCTTTGTTACAAGGTAATTTAACTATAAATTGAAATTACAGTTTTTAACTGGAACTATTCTCTCTTTAAAACATGTTTGAAGAGCATGTTGTTAAACACTTTTCTCTCTATCGCTCTGTCTCTATCTCTTTATTATAATCATCATTTGTTTTGTTTAGAAAACTACTATGTACCTATTTAGTATTGTTGATTCTTGCTTTTTCATATAATCCGAAATTTCAAATAAAAGCAAAAACGTCACGGTTATATATGTAGTTCAAATGCAAATCCAACCAACAACAAAAGGCTTGTTATTGTGCAACTATACACAATAGGTTATTCATTTTTTCGGTTTAGTCAAGATAAGCAGTTATTTTCTGAATTTCCTTCCAGACGGTAGAATATTTTTTAAATAAAAAAATTTTAAATAAAAATGTTAAGAAATACATTAAAAATTAAACATTTGTTAGCAAAAGCAAGTTGGCAGTCACTACAGAAGGATATTATTTTAACGACTGTAGTGTAAGTATGAAAAAATGCTTAGTTGGAAAGATTTTCGTGTGAATTTATTAATATTATTAGTGGGTCCAGACGTAATATTAGCTTGCAACATGGCGAAAAAGATCCTTACTATGCGGGTACAATGGCTGAAGGTATGTATTTTTAAACGTTAGAGTGGATGAAGGAAATGTAATGACTTTTTGCACTTTTATACCCATTAAACAAAAAGCTGTGTATATTTACAGAGAACCAATTTAAAGACACTAAACGTTTAATTTTAATATAAAACAAATTATTAATCACTCAAGTTCAAGACCACAATATTTTTTCTAATATTCTTTTATATTGCATGATAAAAAAAATCGGTTTTTGAATAATTATTGATTTAAATAAAAATACCTATTATAATTTTCTTATTCCACCATTTTTTTTTAATTTACTTTCATTTACACTTTTTTTACTTTCCACAGTTAAAGAAGAAACCATGAACCGTTTAGGCTTAGAACAAGGCTACTCTCCAGTGCCAAAGACCCGTGAACATCTCTTGATATATGTACCAAAGTTAAGCGATTTACCAGCGCGTTCTATGCAGGATTCTTTCACCTCCGCCATTTTGCCATTGAGTGTGGATAAGACATTGCAAGAGAAATATATCTCATTTTTGGGTAATGTACGTCTGGGTCGTTTAATGGAGGATATGGACATGTTTGCCGTCTGGGTGTGTCATCAACATATCAAGCCCAACAATTTGCCAGAAAATATACCCCTGCCATACACTTTTGTTACCATTTTAGTGGACAAAATAACATTTTCTGATGTCAGAGCTAAAGGCACCGAAGATATAAGAATATCGGGTCATGTTACATGGGTGGGTAAGAGTTCCATGGAAATTGTGGTGTGGTTAGAGCAAAAAGATCATAATGTTTGGAGAAAAATCACTAGAGCTTTGTTTCTAATGGCTGCCCGTAATGCCACCAATACTGCAGCAGCGCCCGTCAATCCCTTACAGCCGGCCAATGATGAAGAAATTAAGATATTAAATGGTGGCGAAGAACGCAAAAAGCGCCGTCAGATACTACAAGCTTCATCGATTTTCAAAGTAGAACCCAACAACCATGAACAATCGCTAATGTACAACTTGTTCAAGAGGACTACGCCTCAAACAACCATGGAATTGAATAAACGTGTTTTGCCCGCCAAATGTCGTTGGATGTCCGATTCATTTGTTACCAATACCATGGCCTCATTTCCCGAAAATCGTAATGCTCAGAATACAGTGTTTGGTGGTTTTCTAATGCGCAATGCTTTGGAAATTAGTTGGGTGGGGGCCAATCTCTATTGCAAGTCTCGTCCTAAATTGGAACATATTTGTGATATTAGCTTTGAAAAGCCAGTTAGTGTAAATTCTATTATTAAAATGACCGCCTATGTGGTGTATACGGATGTTAACTATTTGCAAATGATGACAGTGGCTGATGTAATTGATGCTGCAACTGGCAATCAATTGACTTCAAATGTTTTCTACTATACATTTTCATCGGCGGAAGAAGTGCCCGAAGTTTTACCCAGATCGTATCATGAAACTATGTGGTATATACAAGGACGTCGTAAGTTTAAATATGCTTTGGGTTTGGAGTAAATAATTAATTTTTGCAAAAATTAAATTTTTTAGTTTTATTTAGAAGTAACATAAAAACATTAAAACTTAAAGCGTTTAAGTTTTTCCTTGTACCTATT
Source organism: Bellardia bayeri (assembly GCA_950370525.1). Taxonomy (NCBI): domain Eukaryota; kingdom Metazoa; phylum Arthropoda; class Insecta; order Diptera; family Calliphoridae; genus Bellardia; species Bellardia bayeri. Next base: position 7,782,351 of record OX493264.1, on the reverse strand, counting down.
TAATTAAATTAAACTATTTGTTTTGTTAAGAAAATTGTCGTTATTTAATATTTACTTATATGTAGGTATGTACATGCATATGTACATTTTGTTTTATAATTTCTCAAAATTTAAGTAAATTTGTCATTAATTGTTAATCGTATAATTAATTGTGGAATTTAAAAGTAAATAAAAGAACTTTTATTTAAGAAATGAAGTCAACATGTTTAATAAATAAATTAATGAAATTTGTCATTTTTCCATACCCTTTGAGAGGTTTTTCTACACTGAAACAAGCATCACTAGAAAATAAAAATAAATAACATGAAATATGTAATAAAACCTTAGAGTTTAACACTTAAATCGTTCTTAACAAAGTTATTAAAATATCTACATATTTATATGTTGATACTAAATCTTAATTTTGTTTATTTTTCTTGACCAGTCTCTTCTTCTCACTAAACAAGGGTACAGTGTTGTAAAACGTTTATTGCTACAAATTTACTTTTATTTGCATTCATCGTCTATTTTGTTTAGAAAACTGCTATTATATGTCGTCGTTCTTGTTGTTGTTTTTATCACACAAAACAAAAATAATGCAAATGAAAACAATTACGTCACGGTTATACATATATCCAAGAATACAAAACACACCAAAACCAAAAAATATCTTATGCATAAGTTGATGTTTGCAAATAGCAGATACACTAGATTTTTTTATTACTTCAAGCAGTGATTTTCGGTATTTGCTTACCGGCGGTGAAATATTTCTTCAAATAAATTACATATAGGTATTAAAAATGTTAAGGAATTTATTAAATAGTTCCAGTTCGTTAGCAAAAGCGACTTGGCATCCTGTACAAAAAGAAATTATTTTATCATCGGCTGCGTAAGTAGAAAAGGTTTGGGTGGGAAGTTTTCATTGATATGTAACATAAATTGTATTGTGTATATTTGGTTGGTTTTATTTTTAGTGTGAACAAACGTAATATTGGTTTGCATCATGGCCAAAATGATACCCATCATGCGGGTACAATGGCTGAAGGTATGTAATTAGAGTTGTGAAATGTAGTTGTACTATGGAGTTTATCCTAAAATATTAATTAATACATATTTTAGGAATTATTACTCCTACTAATAAAAGAAAACTTCTACTACTACTGCTTTTACATAATTTGTAGCAATGAATTTCAAATAAATACAAATTTTTATATGTATATTGAAATGAAACGTAAACGATTTCTTGTAAAACCTTTTAATCTTATTAGTAATAAAACAAAAGTAATAGTTTTCTTAAAATTATATTTAGCATATATGTATTAATAATGTAATGTATTAATATTGTTATTATTATTTGCCTCCTTTTTACCTTCCACAGTCAAAGATAAAATCATGAATCGTTTAGGCTTAGAAGCCGGCTACTCTCCGGTGCTCAAAACCCGAGAACATCTTTTAAAATATGAACCGAAATTAAGCGAATTACCAGCGCGTTCTATGCAGGATTCTTTTACCTCAGCCATTTTGCCGCTCAGTGTAGATAAGTCTTTGCAAGATAAATACATCTCATTTTTGGGCAATGTACGCATGGGGCGATTAATGGAGGATATGGACTTGTTTGCTGTCTGGGTGTGCCATCAACACGTTAAACTCAATAATCTACCCGAAAATGTACATTTGCCATATACCTTTGTCACCATATTGGTAGACAAAATAACATTTTCTGATGTTAAGGCTAAGGCCACCGAAGATGTTAGATTATCGGGTCATGTCTCGTGGGTGGGTAAGAGTTCCATGGAAATTGTGGTATGGTTGGACCAAAAAGATAATGGTTCATGGAAAAAAATCACTAGAGCATTGTTTCTAATGGCTGCCCGTAATGCCACGAACACAGCCGCAGCTCCCGTCAATCCCATACAACCGGCCAATGAAGAAGAGACCAGAATATTAAACGGTGGCGTAGAACGTAAAAAGCGTCGTCAGATACTACAGGCTTCATCGATTTTCAAAGTCGAACCCAATGACTATGAACAGTCATTAATGTATGACCTTTATAAGAGAACTACACCTCAAGAAACCATGGAATTAAATAAACGTGTTTTGCCCGCCAAATGTCGCTGGATGTCCGACTCATTTGTTACCAATACCATGGCCTCGTTTCCCGAAAATCGCAATGCTCATAATAAAGTGTTCGGTGGTTTTCTAATGCGCAATGCCTTGGAAATTAGCTGGGTGGCGGCCAATCTCTATTGCAGGAGCCGTCCTAAATTGGAACATATTTGCGATATTAGCTTCCAACAACCGGTCAGTGTAAATTCATTCATTAAAATGACCGCCTATGTGGTGTATACGGATGTTAACTATTTGCAAATGATGACAGTGGCTGATGTAATTGATGCTGCCACTGGTAATCAATTGACCTCAAACGTTTTCTACTATACTTATTCGTTGCCAGATGAGGTACCTGAAGTTCTACCCAGATCGTATCATGAAACTATGTGGTATATACAAGGACGTCGTAAGTTTAAATATGCTTTGGGTTTGGAATAAATGCGATACGATACGAGCACTACAACTTTAAGGTTTATTACTCCAATAAAACTAATTAATAGTTAAAATATGTATGTTACTGACAAATTCTTACTTACATATACCTACAATACATATTTATTTAGTAAAGTTAAAACTGCCTAATTTTTTGTATATTTCTTGGTTAGGCTTTGGCAATGATATTTATTTGTATGTAGGTACATACTTATTTATTTTATTATTACAAAAGTTTTTTCTATTAAATCTGTCACGATTTATTACTCATATCCTTAATTATTGAATTTTTAATAAAATTAATTGTGCAATAAAAGAATATATAAAAAATAATTTAGTTTTCGTAGGCATTTTACTATCTATTTGTGTATATAGCCCGGGAAGTAGTTCTAAAATATCTGTAGCCTTACGTTTTCTGTGACCTTAGACATTTATCATCTTAGGTGCTTAAACGCTATAATAATTATTAATACGTATCCAATGTTTTGTATCTAATTTCTCACAGAAAACACAATCTTTTAAAACATTATACCTACCTAGAATACTTCTAATATACTATATATGTATATACACGAATTCAGCAATTTGGATCACTCTTTTAGCAACCAAGTGTTAAGTTCATTCCAGTTTCACTTAAAATGGAACTATTTCAGGTTGTTTCAGCAATTATTGGTTGTAAGGTGTAAGGTTACGGAAGTTTTTGAATATGTTTCTATTTTGAGAGTGACATGACTTGCAGTTTATTCCACATACCTATAGAAAAACCATCGTTCTGGTAGTGATAAACTTTTAAATTAAAAAAAGCTACTTGGGCCTAAATTATTATATTGTAAAAATCACAACATATTGGTCAAAAATAAATAAATAAGATTATTAAAAAAAAGCTTGTTTTAAAAAAATTGTGTACTCTATATTCTTTTATATTTAGCCATTCGTTGAAAGTGATTTCGAAAACGAGCAATTTTCCAAACCAGATTAAAACAGATTTTTTCGAAAAGAAAATCTTACGAATTTGTTTACAATGTACCTATTTCGAAAATTTTTGTTTTCAAATCGAAAGACACACCCCTTCGTGAATAAAAATTCCACATGAAATTTGTTCCCTTTTATTTTTTTTAACATCGAATTTAAATAGGAAAATGTGAAAAGGGAACAAATTTCATGTGGACCTAACCTAAGGTGACCATACGTCCTCTATTTTGGAGGACAATCATCTATTTTAACGCGCTGTCATCTATAAATTTGTGTCCTCTTTCAGTCATCTTTAATTTTAAATGATCAATATTTGTTTTTATTGAGCTAGAGTATGAACAGAGCAAGCACGGCACGGTTTCTAAGTAGAATGAGAATCGCCACCTTTAACAAATAAAACAATTTTACTTCACAAACGCCATGTCGTGCTTGTTCTGTTCATACTCTTACAGACTGAACTTTCGCTTTTCAAAATAGTAATGGTAAAACATGTAAAAAATGTAAACATTGAATTGAAATAAATTTTTTACCATTTTTCTTTTCCAAAATCTGGGGGGTTACTCTCTATTGCGATGCGATAAGCGTACAAATTGATACTCTTATCCATCTAATTTGCTTTCGCATCGCAATAGAGAGTAACCCCCCTGGTCGCCTTATATAACCACCCAGCAGTGTTTACTCGAAAATAAAATATGTAATTCCTGTGAATTCATTTAAAAAATGTAATCAGATTCGATTTACAAAAATCTTTTTTTATAAACTAGGTTTCAATCATAAAGCACACGTTATTTGTGAAAAGCTTTGCCAGAATATGTGTAACTCCTTGTTAGTTTACTGTTGCAGACTTTACGCAACAAATTTCAATCAAGAATCAGAAAAATTACATTTTATTATATTTCAAATTGCCCCCTCTCACAAGCAAAGCAGTAACAAATTGTATTAGAAAAATATAACAAAGTAATTAGATTCAAACACACTTGTTTTTAAAATGGAACACCCTTTAAATTTACTTTAAAACCCCAAAAGGGAACAGTTAACTTGATTCACAATGTAAAGGACCGAAGTGAACTCAATTCAAAGCGCAGCAGCTTTCTAATAGTATTATTCGATACTCCCCAGCATTAATAACATACAAACAAACTAGTTTTCAAATTTTTTTTGATAATTTTGTAAGTCTTTTTTATTTTACAAAACATATTTTCGTCCAGTATTTTTTTACTTGGTAAATTAAAATAAAATAAGAATCAATTTTTCTTTCCTCTTCACACACCACAAAGAAATAACTTAAAATTCTAATGTAAAACTTTAGAACTTCATGCGATGGGGATATTGGGAAGAGTGCAAGGCGAACATGCTCTTCAAGTATTTGGCGAGGAATTTGCCATCTTCGTTGGCCTTGATGGCCTTAAGGACAGCAGTATCAACTTCCTTTTGATCCTTCTTGCGGGCTTCGTTGGGAACGAAACGTTCTTTCTTGGCAGCAAAAATATCACCTTCACCGGATTTCTTGTCCTTTTTAACCTTCAAGCGGCGGAAGTAGGCATCATCCAAGTGCTCGGGTACTTTATAGTCACCCAAGTTGACGCGGGTGGAGGTGCCGATGACAAAACGTTGAGAAACGCGACGCAATGGGCAGGAGTTCAAGCAGAAGGGACCTGTGACCAATAAGAGGCCAGAGGACAAGGATTTCAACAAAACAACACGCTTGCCTTGGTGGCGACCGGCCAACAAGATGAGTACGGTACCGGCCTTAAGGTTGTGGCGCACGTTGCGCTTGTGTTGGCTGAAAGTGGCCTTGGCAGCGCGCTTGCCTACAAACTTCTTGGTGGGGTAGTTAGCCTTGGGTTTCTTAACGTAAACGGTACGTTCACCGCCGTTCTTGGGGCCACCAATCTTCTTGACCTTCTTGATATCGGTCTTAACAGTCTTGACGACTGGACGCTTGGTTCCCTTCAAACGCCATTGAGCGCGGCGTTTGTACATCTGCAAGTAAAAAAATCAAGAAAATATTTATTAGCATGGTTTCCATTTTAAGGTTAGGATGTAAACAAAACAAACGCGAAGGTGGCAAACAAAGCAAGCGTGGTAAAACAATGATCTCTTATCGTAAACAGAAGTTCCAAATATTTATTCCAATTGTATTTTTGTTGCAGTTTACTTAATTAAAACGCTTTAAGATGGTTTTACTTTAAACAAAAATTATCCTTTTAAAGTTGCCTTTTATACATTTTGGACACTTGACATTATCATATTTTTTGTGCAATATTTTAATTTTTTTTCACAGTAACATTAGGTAAAACAGATTTCCATTGTTTATTAACGTGTATCTTTTTACAATTTACGCCATGTTTTTTCACTTTCTTGTGACTTCTATGCACACATTTGCCTTGCTTGAATACACACACATTCGCCAGCTAGGGAAGCAATTTTTTTTGGAACACTTTTTTGTGAGATATTTAATGAATTTTTACCTGGCTCTTGGAGTAACGCAAGACGCCGCCATTAAGGTAAGTATTTAATGGATGTTTGCTAACTTTCTTGCCCGATTTAACGGCTTTTTTAGCTTTTTCAACGGGTGCCATATCGGAAAACACGTGTACACCGTACAGAAACTATGGTAAAAAGGAAGGTTAGGTACGACGATGTTGCCAGATAAAAATAACTGTCAAAGTGACAGCTGTCAAAAGAAATGTCATGTGGCAGACATATTGTTTTCGGAGTTATTGTTTTTATATACAGCCTTAAAGTAGGCAATGCTAAATTTGTTACATGAAATATAGATGGCAAGCTTTAGTGTTTTTAAATTATTTTTCATTAAAAATTCATGGTGCAAATATACAAGGTGAGTGCAAATCGACAACAAATACAACACAAAACAGAAACAACAGGCATTTTGTTTGTGTAAAAGTACTACTGTCAAAAATACTTGAAAAAGTATCACTTTTTTAACATAAGTAATTTGTAAACAAAGTCAGTCAGCTGGGCTACTGCACTCACCTTGTATAGTTAGTTGCACCATGATTAAATATTATTAGCAATAATTGCTACTTTCTGGTACTTTTTTGAAATTCGATTCAAGTGACCATATGGGGTAAAATAGTCACCGTAGAACGCTTCGTTAACATGTATATCTCCTACATAAATAAACATAGACTATTTTAAATGCGTCTGGCTCAGATCAATAAATACTAGAGATCTTCTTGGTACTTTTTTGAAATTCGAATTACTATGGCCTAAAAATTGTATTTTTTTTGGTACTTTTTTTTATCAAAATGTATTTTCTCACTAAAAATTCCATGAAATATTATTTTCAGATAGTACGTATTACGGAAATTAATAGGTGCTTTTTTGAAAATTATTTTTTCATGGGTGACAAAAAAGGGACAAAAACGGGGTAAAAACGGACGTTTGATATTCATTCAATTTAAAAATAAAAAAAATATATAAAATATTCTTCCATATACACAAAAAAGAATCCAGAACATGCTATTCACGACTCAAATATAAAGGTGTAAAAAGGGCCAAATTTCAGTACACTTATATTGGTACTTTTTTGAAATTCATTATACTATTCTATTCTCGCAAACTATGCATCTGATCATGTTATTACGCCTACTTTAACGCCCACATTTTTTAAATTGAGTAATTGCTTCTGCATGGCTTTTTACAGATTTACTTCAAACAAGTGAGACCAACTTAAAATTGTTGTTCACTAAAATTTGAATAAATATATTATATAAAAAAAAAGTTGTATACACATCTTACTGAAGGCGAGGTAAAAATAAAAATGTTATGTGCCACGCCCACTTTCATGCCCCATCTCAAAAAATAAATGTTTGTATGTATGTCCTTTATAGAATCGTAAACTATGTATTTGATCATGTGATTATCTTTGGCAAAGTTGTTGTGCATGAGCCCGGGAAGGTTTCTGAGTTGGTATGAACACGCCTACTCTAACGCCCACTTTTTTTTAATTAATTACAACGCTTGCCGGCAAGGCCAGACCGCTGGACCGATCTTACTAAAACTTTGACGGGATATAACTAAGACTCCGGCATGACTAAGAATACCTTTTCCGACCGTCTACTTTTTTTCAAAATGAACCAAATCAATAAAATTATTCAAAATGAATTGAATATTTGTGTAATGCCTTTCTTTCAAATTAATTTTAATTGGTGCCGTAGCAACGCAAGCAAAAAATGCCATCTAGTATTGAAAAAAACATTATTATTAATTACATTATTATAAATTGTGTTATTTTATAAATCTGTGCTGCATTTTCAGTATCTGTTTTATAGTTTATTTCTTAGTTCTTGGCATAAAATTATTTGTAACATTTCTAACATATAAAAAACGTTTGTAGTTATTTACAAAACGAAGTAGCGATATCGAATATAAAATATAAAGAATTTATTACTTCACAATTATTAGATATGAATAGAAAATTATAGTTTATATATTAAAATTATATGTTTTTAATTTGTTAAATGTTGTATTGGTATGCTGTGCTAAACGGACTGCACAGCATAAAAATACTTTTTGTATATAGCCTTGTTGTCCGTTATTTATTTATGTGGTAGCCTTGTTCTCCGAATGTCATTTTCTTGGTGGCAGCTTTATTGGAGCTTTTGTTGGTTTAATAAAAAAAGTAAAAAAAACATAACTATGGTAAAAAGGTTAGGTACGACGATGTTGCCAGATAAAAATAACTGTCAAAGTGACAGCTGTGTTATTTGGCAGACATATTGTTTTAGGAGTTATTGTTTTGTATACAGCCTTAAAGTAGGCAATGCAAAATTTGTTACATTAAATATAGATGCCAAGCTTTGTCTAAAAATAGAACCAAAAAAATTCCCATATTCTTTTTTCTAAAAAAGTTCGCATAAATAGAACATCAGAGGTTGTTTTTCAAATCAACCGCACAAACAATGCAAAAAGGACGACGCCGACGACGACGATGGGACGACGAAGGAAGAGAGCACTTGGAGAAATTTTAAAAAGGACTGTCAGAGATTGAGGAGAGGGGAAAAGTAGACCCACCCTGCACAGAATTTTTTTCTGCCATGTGGTGAATTTAAAAAGGTGGTAAAAAATCGTGGTGAGTATAAAAATAGTGGTGAGTTTTTATAAATTCACCACAAATACCGTTATTCGAAATTTTTCAAGGTCATGGAAAATTTGTCATCCTAAAAGCAGGCAATGGATGTGCAGTTTACAGTTTTACGGGGTGGTTGCTGAATTAGCTAACAAATAAGAAATTCACCACAAATATACCGTTATTCGAAATTGTTCAAGGTCACTGAAAATTTCTCATCCAAAAGTAGGCAATGTGCATTTCTTTTTTTACAGTTTTACAATGTGGTTGCTGAAGCAGTTAACAAATAAAGAAAGCAAAGGACTTTTTAGATCCTGTCGTTTTTTTATTAAAAGAACTTTTTTAGAGTAAAAAAACAAGAAAAGTCTATATTCGGCTATGCCGAATTATATTATACTCACCTTTGTTGTTGTGGATGCAATTCTTCATAATTATACAGAGTTTTCTGTTACACTTTAAAAACATACTTCAAACCTTTTGCCAATCTTCGCGTTCCCAAGAAACATTATGATTTTTTTTAATAAAATTAGTATTTGCAGCCATTTTAAACAGTAAAAAATATATTTTTTTAAAATATTTCTTCTAATAAAATCCCCTAAAATTGTTGTCATCCCCAACAAATCTTCGGATCTCCAAGAGTAAATTTTTATCCTAAATCACGAAAAAAATCCCCAATCCCCTAAACTGACAACGCTGGTTTGAATGAGTTTTTCTTTTCAACCACAAAACAGCAAAAATGATTTATAAAAAATTTTTTTAATGAAAATGGTTAAATTTTTTTTGACTTTTAAAGTAGTGTGTTTTTTATACGTTAGTTAATTCAGCAACCATTCCGTAAAACTATAAAAAAAGCCCCATTGCCTACTTTTAGGGTGACAAATTTCAATGATATTGAAAAATTTCGCATAACGGTATTTGTGGTGAATTCACCACGATTTTTTACACAACTTTTTATTCACCACTATTTTAAATTCACCAGACGAGCAAAAAAAATTCTCTGGGTGGTGGGAGGTGATGGCGAATATTTTTTCCCTTCAAACACACTTTTTTTCTTTAATTATTATACATCCCTCCTCTCCCTTCATTTTTTCATCCGTCGTTGCCGTTTTTTTTTAGTTTTTATTGCAGTCCG